>JANBXA010000180.1:3860000-5060000 GCA_030556225.1 Cricetiscus sungorus | reverse complement strand
GATGATGTGCTTAGGTCTGCTTTGATTTTGCAATAATTATGAATAAAATCCCTTTAGCAAAGAGTGTGCTCACATTTGCATGGCAGTGATGTTTTAACTCTACACATTAAGGGAGAAAGAAATGTAGCTGTTTCTTGAATCTTATGCCTTTAACCTCACACTGGAGAGAGTGAAGCAAGATATGTCTCAGGCCAGCCTGGGCTATATAATGAGATCCTATCATAAGATAAAACAAACAAGCAAACAAAAAACATAGAAAAAACAAACAAACAAACCCAATAAGGAAATTGGCACTATACTAGTGCCAACAATAATCAAGGGCTTTATTTCCAGAAAGTACCTACTCACTGAAACAATACAATCAATATAACTATTTTCCCCCTAACATTCCATTCTACTGATTGAAGGTGACAATTGGTTATGGCTAAAATCCTCATTACTTATTAGATTAGGAGTCTTCAGGAAAAAAAATCTGCAAACTTATCCACTTCTTATAATGAAGTACTTTGTTAACATAAAATGACCTTTGTGTGTTCTGGCTCAGAAGCTGGAAAAATTTCAAGGCAAAATAATTATCTCCTGCCCTGGATAAGACATGAATAAGCAAATACTGCAAAGAAGATACAAATCCTTCCCAGTTCTGAGGGCGACATAATTCATCCTCAACATATGGTCAGGATCAGAAGAAGACACGACAGAAAGAAAGTCAGGGAATCAAACTAAGAGCCATACATTGCATTATTTTGCTTGTACCCCCACAACCTCCAAATATTATCTCTGTTTAAGGATGCAGCATGTTACCAACTCCAGACTGACAGGTGGGGATCCTCCATAAGAACAAAAGAGGCCCCCTTAACATGAGTGTCAGTTGGGGGGCTTGGGCAGTCTATGGGGTCACTGGCAGTGGAACCAGTATTTATCCCTAGTACTTTTTGGAGCCCATTCCTTAAGGAGGAATACCTTTTGAAGACTAGATACAGGTGGGAGGGTCTCAGTCCTGCCCCAAATAAAGTGACAGACTTTGATGTTTGCCCATTGGGGAGTGTTATCATCTCTGAGGAGTGGATGGGGGTGGGATGGGGAGAGTGGGAGGATGGAAGGGAGAGGGAACTGAGATTAACATATAAAATAAGATTATTAAAAATAAATAAAAATAAAGAATGCAGCATGTAATAAAAGTACATCAAAAAGCCTCATGTAGTTGGTCTAGGGCTATATAATTCTTAAATTCTATATAGTTATAGCATGTTTCCTACCTAAGAGGAGGTTATGTTGATTGAATTGTCTTCATGTAAATTCTGGGTTAGCAAACAAGTGCTAATGGTTCAGGGACATAGAAGCCAACTGAGCCATACATTCTTCCCAGATATTTCCAGATTAATTATCCCAAGAGTTAAGTGCATGAGTACTATATATACCACCAGAAGTACTGAATAGGCAAATAGCAGTCTGCAGATGTTGAGAACAATTCATCACTTGTCTAAGGAACAACCTTGGTTGTACAGTATCCACACACGCTGAAGTGAGCATAGAGCCTACCTCAGAATTCAGATGAAATTAATTGTGCGTTGGGTGTAAGAATACAGAAGACTAAATACCAATTTCGAAGGAGTGTGACTTTGAAGTTAAGGTGACAGAGAGGCAATTAAAATAATACTAAAGTTGAGGGATGATTTCTTTTTTTCTATTTCTTCTAGGATAGCAGAGTCTTAAATATGTCACAAAACAGTCAGTGATTAAACATGTTTTTCCCCCTCCTAAAGAGATAAAAGAATCCAGAAAAGGAGGACATCGGTTTGAACAAGGGACTGCGATAAAAGCAAACCGTTATTTACTACATTGCAGGGCATCCTGTGGTCCTTTCCACTTTGTGACCAGGTCACATGGGCATTTGCTGTTATGTGACTGTAAACCTACATACTACATCCACTTTAAAGGAATTTTGTTTATTTATTCTCTTGTGCCTGACATCAGCCAGCTTGGTAAGATGAGAGTTAAGACTCATTACCCATCGGCCCTTTGAGCTGGAAGAGGAGAAGCTAGAAGTTTTTGTTGTTCTGCAGTGTGGTGCATCCTGGTACAAGTTTTAAACATTAATAGACTGATGTCATATTTGATAGTGATTGTCTGAGAAAGTAAAGCAGGAGGCACAAAGGATGTTCTGATTTATAGTCTGTAATGTACATAGGTCAGAAACTAACTTGTTCCAGGTCTTTGTAAAAACAAGAAAACTTTCCCCTAATAAGAATTTTCAGTCTTAATGCAGCCTTACCATAAGTGGGGAGAAGTTACCAGTGCTCTTGACACAATAGGTAAATACCAAAGAATTCCCTAAATAATCAGTTGAAATAGGGACTGTGATTATTTTTATTCCTGAACAGTTAAGTAGGGTTAAGATGCTTATCTAAATACAGGCTTTTTTGTCCCTAACTAGTGTGATCAATCACCTAGAGTGTCATAGTGTTCTGAAAACAGATTATGGATGAACATGTAGCAATGTCCCTTCCAATCAGATCTCCAGTGGTGCTCATTACACTGAAGACATTCTTATTTTCTCTGCTCCATGTAGAAACAAGAGAACTCCCCACAGCATTCTGCCTAAAGCTACAGTTTCCAGAGGAGTGCACTGATATGGCATTAGGCAGTAATGATGCAATCTAAATTGCAGCAGTGTAAATTGGGCTGAATTCCCAAATTGCAGAACTTGACTCAACTTCCCAAATTCCAAGTTCCCGGCACCTACAAAGGTGAATTCAGAGGTTCCTTTTCTATCTCCAAGATGAAAAATATTTCATGTTTCCACCAGATTTCCAAAATCAAAAGCCCACTGAACTTCAGTCTTCCTGGATTGCTACATGTTTAAGTTGAGTAGAATGAGAACATAGTAAGCAATCTGGGCCACCCTCTTGGGTACCTGAGGAATAGATTGACAGTGTTAACTAGTATGCAAAAAGGGAACTCATGGGGATGACTCTGATTAGACACAAATAACCCAGACAGGTCACCTCTGAATGGGTTTTAGGCTATACATTCCTTTTTGTTTGTTTGTTTTTGTTTTTTTTGTTTCGTTTTGTTGTTTCAAGACAGTGTTTCTTTGTATTGCTTTAGAGTCTGTCCTGGAAGTAGCTCTTTAGACCAGGTTGGCCTTGAACTCACAGAGATCCACCTGCCTCTGCCTCCTGAGTGCTGGGATTAAAGGTGTGTACCAACATCATCCGGCTAAGGCTACATATTCTTTTATATCTGTCATGATGTTCTTAGAGTTATCATTTCACTCTTAAAAAGAGTATATAGCTTTTACAGATTGAATTAAGTTAAAAATACTTGTAAAAGAAGGACATGATCGTGTGTGTGTGTGTGTGTGTGTGTGTGTGTGTGTGTGTGTGTGTACATCAAACCTGCCTGGCTGGGACTGAGAACAAGTCTGTAGAAACTTCACTGCTCTTTCTCTTATTCTTTTCTCTTGACCCTCAGAGGAGATCACTAGTTTTCCAGAATCCACAGCATCCCCACTTCCTCTTCTAGAACTTAGAAGTTCTGCCCTTGCCAGTGTCTATGGTATCATCTCTTGGCACACCTGAGCCCAGATGGATTGATTATGTGGTTTTAGTAAAACATGTTAAGCAAAACCATGGTTGAATTTCTAATAGCAAACTTTCAGTAGCATCAAAGTTCCCTGATAAGCCTTACTCTACCAGCTACTGTCTGTTTCCTCTGTACACATGGCATCTGGCCTGTTTAGTACCAATGTTGTGAATTTGATAGGGTGGTGTACTTGACACAACCCCAGCCATAAAACAGAAGGAGTGGACTCTTACTTGACAAAATGCTTCCATAACACTGACCTGTAGGCAAGTGTGGGGTACATAGTACCTTGATTAATGATTGACTTAGGAGCGTCCATCCCACCTCTGGGCATGTGGTTTGGTGTATATAAGAAAGCAGACTGAGCAAGCTATGACAAGAAATTCCCAAAGTAGTTCCTCCGTGAACTCTGTAACAGGTTCTGCCTCTAGCATTCCTCCTTTACTTCCTACCCTCACTTCCTTCAATGATGGACTGTGATGTGGAAGTTTAAGCAAAATAAACCGTTTCCTTCCCAAGCTGCTTTTGATAGTTGTGTTTTAACCCCCAAATCAAAACTTAACTAAACAGATGGTCTTAATATCTCATGTCTGTATTAAATGCTGTCTATGGGTATGGTTAGTGTCATGTCATGTGAAATACATAGGTTGTATGATAGAATAAATGAGTAAAATTCATACACTTATGGACTACAAAAGGGAAAGGACAGATAAGAGGAATTTGTGTTTTCAAGTAACATGCTTAGTTGCATGCATGTTATTCAAATGTCAAACTGGTAATTACCTTGGACATTAGACTACAGCCTAAAGCACACACAGCATTTCATATTGATCACAAAACCCCTGACAGGGTACACATTAACCCCTCAGAGTTATGAGCAAGTGTAAGACAACACAGGGAAAATTAATTGTGGATGCCACGCAGCTATTCAGTAGTGACTCTTCCACAGAATTCTTGAATATCTTTACTCCAGAAAAATTTGCCAAGTTGATTATAAATGTGGTATCTTACCTCTTAATACATCTTACAATTCACACCTAATGGTTCCTAGGGAACCTGTAAACTGGAGTAAATCATAAAATTCATTTTGCTTTGCATCAATTCATTCATCCATGCACCAACTAATCACCTCATTTCAAAATTCAATAAACCTAAATACCTGGATTTATGATGCTTTGTCAGAATCTACTGGGGAATTCTGACAATGTGGAATTCAAAGTCTATTGCAACTTAAAGGCAAGCACCTAGTTGAAAACAATTAAAACGACTTGGCAGCAATAATTATATCCACAGTGTTAGCAAATAAAATAAATTAAAACTGATTTAATTTCTGCTCTGGGAGATGGGGAGAAACACAGAGAAGCCTTAATTTAGTCACTTAACGCACTGGAGTTATTTGGGAGCGAAACTTTAAAGTGACTGTGAATTGGTTTTGTAGTATTATCTGTTCTTAATTGCAAATAAAAAATACATTCACAGGTGTATTTTTAAGAATGTATTGTTGAGTACATTGTCTAATGGTCATGGTAGTAGTTGATCTTTAGTATAAAAATTTCAATGATGAAGACTTTATTACAGAGTGCATTTTATAAACCTACTTATCACTGCAATATACAGAACATGAAATAAAACCTCCTCTTTATAGGCAATTTAAAGTGTGAGCCATGTAAAATATAGTGCTGTTTCTTACTCTATCATATAAGGCAACATTCACCTCATCCTCCAGCTTTTGAATTACAGCTGTTCTAATGAAGATAGCTGTGAAGTGTAAGATGTCTGTGTCTGAACACACATACTTACACACACAAACACAAACATAGATGTACACAAATACACATACATGGATATATAGATATACATATATACATGTATACTCATATATACACGTTTTCACACTCAAACACACAGACACAAACACATTCACATACAAACATAGACATATACAAATACACTTACATGTATGCATACATATACATGTACACTCATATATGCACAAGTTTACAAACACAAACACACACACATACAGACACCTTCACACACAGACAAACATACATACAAAAATACACTTACATGGATATATACATATATAAATATACAGACATATATACACATGAATACACACATGCACACACAGGTATGCATACACTGCATAAATCTGTGGAAGCTCATAACATAATATTCAATTAGGAAGCCAGGAAGAAAAAGTACAATGACCTTCCATTTTAGTTAAAAATAAAACTTGTTTAGCAGCTTTTAACAGAGCAGTTTAGCAGCTGTTTTATTCATAGTCTTCCAGTGTATGTTTAAATTGAAATATTTTTTTCTACTAATAGTCATAATGGCTAACTTTACCTTTGATTCTTGTTGCTTGGTTGTTTGTTTTGTTGGGTTTTGCAGCAATTCCAAAAATACATAATCTGTACAAAAATGTTCAGGACATTTAGGAAAAACAGAACAAAAGAACAGTGAGTCATCCATTTTTCTTTAAAAGGGCTTGGAAAGGTATCTGATTGTTAGGCTTCATCAAAGGTCTACATGGCTCTGTTGCCCCTTTAATTAAATTCTTAGAAGTAATCAGATGCAAAATGACAAATGGCAAGAAGAGAACACACCACTGCTGAATAATTTTATCATTTATACCTATAACTGTCAATCCACGAAGGGCTATTTTTTATATGTCACCTAAATCATAAGAGTTGGTACCTTTTTCTGTGATTCATGTTGGCCCTGCTCTGTGATTTACTGCTAAATTATTTCCCTTCTCTTTCAGGAGAAAAATTTTTTTTTATCTCTGTTCAGTGATTAATCTCTCTGGTTTGAATGAGCAACGCTTTTTAGATGAGTGAATGTCACAATTTCATTGAGTGTAAATTTCTTCAGTATGATTTTTTTATACATATGTTTTTTAAAATATGCTAAGAAAGGACAATTATTTATTTAAAGGTTTATATTTCCATTACAAATTCCCTTGCCTATCCAGGATTTTCCTTCTAGAAACAGATTGTTTTTGCTCTGACAAGACTTAGTGACAATAATTATTGTCTGTAACAATGCAGAATCACAAATTCTTGTACAAAGCAAATAATCCTAGTATAAATTAGGTGAGCCACACTTGATTCTAAATATTTGTGTGAAAAGTGCCAAGTAATCTTATTGTGTGTATGCATGTGTGTATGTATATAGGTACATATATGGATATGTGCATGTTTAGATATAGATCTATGTATATGTGTTTTGTGCATATGTTTGTATATGTATGTTTGCATGTGTAAGTGTATACATATGTAATGATATGTGCGTATAAATGTAAGTGTATATGCATGTGCATAGGTATGTGGGTATATATGTGTGTGTGCATGAATTTATGTCTCTGTGTGTATAAGAGTGTATGTGGGTGTATATATGTGTATGTGGGCATTGGTGTGTACATGTGTGTGCATGTGTATATGTGGGCATGGATCTATATATATGTATATGTGTATCTTTGTATGTGTGTGTATACATAAGTATGTGAATATCAGTGTATATATATATATATATATATATATATATGTGTGTGTGTGTGTGTGTGTGTGTGTGTGAGCATACGTGTGCAGATATGTGTGTATGTGGGCATAGGTCTGTGTGTGTGTATGCGTACATGTGGGGGGCATAAGTCTATGTGTATATGTATAAGTGAATACAGGCATTGTGTATGTGGGCATAGATCTCTCTTTCTTTGTGTGTGTGGGGCATAGGCCTATGTATATATGTGTATGTGTATATGTGAGTGTAGGCGTGCATATATGTGCCTATGTGGACATAGGTCTGTGTGTGTGAACGCACTTGTGGTCCTGTCTTTTCCTGCAGGTTCATAGAGACTCGTAGGGTTACTCTCATGTTGAATAACTAACACATCAGTCCCTGAATTTTAGTTCTATGATTAAGATAAGCAGATGTTTCCAGCTCCTTTAATAAGGCCATAAACTAGACTGTCTTGTTGCTTTGGGTACTGTACCTAGGAATCAAAATTTTCACACTGACAAATCCATTATATATGAGACCATCTTTCTGAAAGAATCAAATCTTCTTCTTCTCAATCACTTCTCCAGCTGACTACATCTTCACTATTGATAATGAATCTTATACAGGCTGACAATATATACATCTAAATGCGTGTTTACTGGGTAAGCAGTCAGGTTGCCTTAGTGTTGTAGATAATGTACCCCTATCCTCATTAATAAGAAAGGCACATGTTAGCCATCAAAACTTTAAAATGAAACACTGCTTCTCCACCAATGTGTGTTTTTTTATCCTCCTTTTCATAGTTTGTACTCGAGCCATGGGAGCATGGGAGAAATGTCCAAAAGAGGAATCAGTCTTAAATATTGCAGTGGAAGACCATGGCTTCAATATGCATCTCTTAAATAACCAATCCGAGTTCCACTATACCTCCATCTATCCTCTGACAAATCCTCCCCAGAGTTAGAAATATTATCAAAGGAATTCCAGACATAAAAATGTACCTATGCCACATACAGAATCATGCTCAATAAATATTTTGCTTCCATTCCCATGTCCTTTACCCTGAATACCTTGTAAGGAAATAATCTAGACATAATAGCTGTTCCGAACTGGAGAAGAGAGAATTACTCTTGATTGTTAACTTGATAGGGTCTATTCAGAATAAAGGTCTTTGGAAAGACCTTTAGGAGTCCTCTAGATTACTAACTGAGGTGGTAAGACCTGTTCAACTGTCAATGAGATTGTTCCATGGGTCCTGGATTGAAAAGAAGGAAGAATGCATGCTGAGCTCTAGCAGCCCCCACCCTTCATCTAATCTCCCAGGCTCATAATCAATGGGACCAAGGGATCTGCTGCTTCAAGGTTCTGCCTTTGTAAACTCCTTGACTTTACTCTGGAAGTATAAGCCAGAATAGGCCTATCCTTCCTTAAGTTGTTTTATTTGGATAATCTCTCTGAGCAACAGGACAAGACATTAATATAGATAGAATTTTTGGTTGATTCAAACATTTCCAAATTTCAAACTTAACAATAATGGCCAATTAGATTGAAACAGACAACTCTTAGAAATTAATTTTGTAAAAAAAAAATCAATCACGACTTCTAATGTTCACATGATTTTTGTTCCATCTACAAAGCCATCTGGTAAGCCTGAAATCCTTCACAGTAAATTACTGGGAATGAGGATTTTGCAAATGGGTTCCTATATCTCACATCAGCAATGAGGCTTGTGGACAGCAGTATGTCATGTGCTGCTTTGAAGTGCTCTCCTTCATTCCTTAGCACAGGGCACTTATCCTACAAATTGTGCTGTGGATGTGGACTTCAACAACATAAAGCTCATGTGGTGACTAGAGGGGAGTAAAAAGCAGCAAGCAGGAAAGGGAACAGAAAGAGAGAATTCTGTCTCTTTACTTTGAGGGAAAGTGATCAGCTAGCTAGACTACACCTTAGCTAGCTAGACTAAGCGCTACTGGGATAGATAAATGCAGTCCTGTGAGTGGAACGAGTGAAATGGAAACAGAAAGGATAATCCCTGCTGTTTTGTTTCCCCAAAAGCTGTCCAGAAACTTGTTGCCTTGTGTCATCTGGCTCAATAGTTGCAGACATGCACTTAAAACCCAGACTGATGGAGTTTTTCTTGTCTGTATTCCACACACTCATGGGGACATGGGCACATACTCTTGTCACTGGCTTTCTTTGCAAGGAAAAAAAATATTGTTTCCCATTGTCCATTTTATAACAGGAAATGTTGAAGTCAGATGCTCAGTGGACCACAGTGACATTTATGGGTCAAGATGCACATTCAAATGCAAGTTGATTTTCACAGTAGGAGACGTCACACACAATGACACCTACTTGCAAAACCCTAAGGGCCAACTCTAAACAAGATCAAAAAACATTTTTAACCACAGACTACAGCACTGGAATTGATTTTTATCATGAGAAAAACTTGCCTTTACTGAGTCTGGAAACATTGCTTGCATTAAAGTTACTGAATTTTTCCTTTCCAAGTTATTATCAATGTAAAACTTTAAATTTACTTTTTGAAATTAATAGAACCTAAAAAAGAAACTTACAGAAAACCTTAGACATGATTTAAGAAACTCACCCAAGTGGGAAATTTACCATCTTGTTTATAGTTGGAATAATGCAGAAAGCCTGGGTACAAGATTCCAATAATTTTGTAGGTGACGATAAAGTTGATGAAAATATCCCTTATATACTTTCTAATCCTTTCATGAGCTACTTCTCTGGCTCATTCCATACCCTCTTAAGAACAGAGTATGGTGGATAGCTAACTTTGGTGTTGCTGGAACTTGCATGCATTCATCTATGTAAGTCACAATAGTACCAAATACAGCCTTATACAGTAGGCACTCAAAAGATGCTTGCTAGCAACCCTCATTCCTTGGATGCTTCTTACACAGAGTGAACGACCTTTATACATTCACATATGCCAGTAATTCTACTTTCAATGACCCATAATGGATATGAGCAAGCATAGATCTTTCAAAAATTTGCCTAATGTTGCAAGAGAGACTGCCATCTACCTTAGAAATGTCTCCAGTCTATCAGACATGGTGCTGAAGGCTTGAAAGAAAACTCAGCTTTATGTTATAGAGACAAAGACAACAAGGGGGTTTCTGATATGAAATAATTCAGGTCTCTGAACTTTACTTAGTAGGATAAGCCTGCATCCCAAATGTCTCTAGTTTGACAGATTCACTCTGACTGATGCTAACAGGTGGTCAAGGGTATCCACCTTTCAGATATGGGCAACTTTTTTCACTGTGGACAGATGGGAGACAAAAGTTTGATGAAGGTTTTCTGAACTATAGATAAGATACTATTGAAAATAGTTCTAAGAAGGCAATGTTTAGTACGACTGTGCACTTTGTGAAGAAACAAAGGAAACAGACTGCCTTGAATTTCTGGAAAAAGTTGGTGTTATCCTTTTGGCAAAGCTAATTTTGATCAAATGGAAATCGCTGTGTGCCTCACAGATTAGTCATTAGAGTGTGGGATTAAATAGTTTCACTGCAATGAGAAAAGGAACCAAATAACCACTAAATAATAGTCATTTTCAGAAGCAGCTTCCCTAATGTCTTTGTACTAATATGGGAAATGGTCATCCTTGTTTAAATCGGTGTGAATCTGCCATTACATGGCTACAAAATGGCTTAATGAAATTTTATTTCAGAAGGCTGTACAATTACTAATTTCATGTGACAGGGTATATTTCTAAAACTCATTCCATATAGTAGACTCTATGCTTATATCTCTTGTAGTTAGAGACCCAGAGGAGAGTATAATCTCTTGGACAGTAGGGAACAGATCCCCCCCCCTTTTTTTTTAAATAAAGAAAACAACCATTCACTTAATGAATGGAACAATGTAAAAAGAAAACGACATTCACCAGGAACTCTGATGTGCTCTATGTAGAGAGACAGTTTTCAGAAACAAATATTTGTGGGTGATGCTTTAGGGCATAAACATATCCACTTGAAATTTGAAATTTTTTAATTTTAAAATGGTATGCTGCTCTTAAAGAAAGGTTAATGTGAGATTTATTATGTAATTTCATCAGAGGTGACTAGAAGTGAAATAAAAGAATTATTCCAAGAATGTGGCTGCATTTAGTCTACAGATCCATCCTTTTCTTTATGCCTAGTAATGGCCAGGTATATGTTGCCTTCATCTCTATATAGTAAACCTTATATTACCGGGAGCCATCATTGTGTCCCTTATTTGTAAACTTCAGTAATATCTATTATAGTTCATTCCACATAATTGGGCTCGATAAACGTTTATTGACAAAATAAAGCCTATAGGGAACTCTTGCCCTTTAAATTATGTATTTTTTTTAAGTCTAAAATATAAAGTTCCATCTGTGGGAAAATGATTTTAGTGCTTCTCACTGAGGGAAAAGAAAAATATTTCTGGCTCAACGAGTCAAATGATACTGCTTAAATCATGAGCTGAGATGATTTCCAAAGCATTCTTTGCCAACAAGAAATTACCACAAAGAAAACATTCGACTCAGAAATTTAGAGGCATCTTAAGACATCGGACAGAAAAATCTTGTTCCCTGGTATTTATTCTGTCAGACTGTATGAGGAACATGTTGCTGGTATTTGAATCATTTTACTCTATGCTCAGCTGCTGGCTTCAAAGCTGTAACAGTTAGAGCCGTTGTTTATTGTTTCGCCCACAAAGATGAGTAAAACTGGTTCACCAGAGCCCCACAAAGAGTACAGTGACTCAGAGAAAGCATGTATCCTGATTCGACTTGGGTGATTTTTCATTTGGCACTCTGTTCTGTTGTCCATACAAAACCACCCCCTTGTAGCTAAATGTCAGAACAATACAGACAGGTATTACTAATAGACTGGGGACAACATTTTTAAAGTTGCAATTAAACTTGTTTCTTAGGAACACCCACTAACTACCCAGAAATGTGCATGGATTACATCACGTGGTTTCTGAAATGGGCAATCTCTGAGGACGTTCTAATATTAGGAAAGAACTCAATGTATTAATTACATGATGTTCTCCTAGCAACACCTGCAATGTCAATGTCTTCTTCCTAGAGAGTGTGAAGCAGGGTGGGAAGGGGGGTTCTGCTATTTTGTTGGCTTTTATACTGTTATTTACTTGGGATTAATAGTTTTGTTTGATTATATCTCATTGATGTTCTATACAATAGTGAACATGCAGACCTTCAAACTGTCTGAGGTAATTCAAACCATTGTTGAAGAAATTGTAAAAATATTGTTTAGTTGCCTAAAATAAAAAGTGGGATTAAACATTGAAAATGTAATGAGGCTGAGAAGTAATATCTACATACAAAGGTATTTATTAGTGAATAAATGGAGAAGTCAATGCATGGTCCTATAAACATGATTTTCAAAGATGCCCATTTAAATCCAAGGTTTCACTTAAGTTAATGATGTGTAGCAGGTTGGTGGTGGGAAAGGTCTTTAATCCCAGCATTTGGGAGGCAGATGCAGGTAGATCTCTGTGAGTTTGAAACCAGCATGGTCTACAAGAGCTAGTTCCAGAAACCCTGTCAAAACAAAACAAAAAACAAACAAACAAAAACATAATGATCTGTGACTACCTAATATCTGACAGAGGTGACCAAAACATCCTGATTATATTAATAAATTTTCCACTGCCAAGTAAATGTAATAGTTGCTATCAAACACTAAAACTGGAGGAAAATATTAAAATACTACATACTTTTTTTATTTCCTGAAATTGTTTTGAATGGATATCTTTAAAGTAAAAAAGAAAAACTGAAATGTATATTATTATTTCTCCAAAGAAGAAAGGGAATTACCCTTCACTTTTTCTTTTTCTGTTTCTTAATCTTAAAAAAAAATCACTGAGGGACTGGCAAAATGGCTCAGTGGGTGAACATGTTTGAAGCCAAGCTTAAGGACCAGAGTTTAACACCTGGGGACCATATAGTAGTCAAGAACTGAATCCTGTGTGTGGTGTGTGTGTGTGTGTGTGTGTGTGTGTGTGTGTGTGTGTGTGTGTGTGTGTGTGCGCACGCGCGCGCTAAAAATGAAAATGTACCCTGTAGAGTGGGGGGAGTGATGGGAGGGTAGTCAGGAGGCAAGGTAGGGAGGGAGTGAGGGTAGGAGGAGGGAGGGAGAGGAAACAGGGATTGATATGTAAGGAAAAAATAAAAATAATAAAAAAAGAAAATGTAAAAGCATCTACCACCAAAGTTAGTCCTCACAGAGTAGCAGTTATCATCAGGTTAGGTGTCCAGCAATGCCATCCAGCTCTTGATGCATAGTGTGCATTTCAGTGTCCTTGGTGGTTGTAGTTAACACTTTTAATGTCACACCATCACATTTATTTCATTTAAAGACTCATTTCTCACATTTGTGCACAAGTTGATTTTCTGGAGATCATTTAAAGGAATACAATGTGGAAGCCTTCCATGAAACCCATAGGATTTTCTTTTCTAATGTTCTTAAGGGGACAAGATGTTCCCATAGAAGATATGAATAGTAATGAGTTTAGAGCCAACCTAGCTTAGCAGTCAACCATTTGATAACAAGTGTGGGTTTTGGCTTCAACTTCTGCCACTAGGCCTATCTCCCACACACTTTTGAATCACACAAAGTAGAAAGAGGGTGAAGTATAGGCAACATAACCACAACTGCACTGATGTACAGACCTGTGTGGAATAGAACAGGAATTCTAGAAGTTTAGTTCACTCAGACAGGAACAGAAACTGCCCACAATTATGCCACGTACTACTCCTTATAAAAATAACTCTAATGGTTGGAGTTGAAGAATCATCCACCTACTTCCATTCCCTAATCACCTCTACTCATAAGGTTTATGGGTTACTAGCCACTGGTGTTGTTGAAAGGTAATTGTCCTTTGGGAACACAAACCATATCAATGAATTAGTCTATTGATAAGTTCACATATTTTGATGTGATATTTTGAGTGAGGCTTAATTGGAAAAACAGATTTTGTGGTAGAGCTGTGGGACTTGCCTTATCTTGCTTGCCAAGCCTTCCTATCCCTCTCTGTCAGGCTCAATATCATTGATATGGCCTGAAATTTCTAAAGAGTGAGCCCCAAAAGTCTCCACTTTAAGTTGTTTCCCTGGGGTACTTTGTTATAGCAGTGAAAAGCTGACAATACAATAATCAATATTGGGAAATATGGGCCTATGCTAGGTATTAAGCTAATTACTTTGAGGGCTGGGCCAACTTGATTCTCACAAAAAAAGTTATGAAGGAAGCACTCATGGAGAGATATGAGGAAGCATATAGTTATGGTAAAGGTTAATTAGGTATTAGAGCAACTGAGATCTCATGATCCAGAGCCTTCGGAAATCTGAGTAGATTGCCTGCCCCCACTAGGGCAGGCTCTGCCACCACAGGGGTATACTTCTCATCTTCTCTTTACAAACCTTCCTTTTTGGATAATGCTTGAGAGTGCCTGAATATATCTTTAGACAAATCTCATACATAGACACATCTCATAAACACCAACTCAGTGTTTTCCAAGATTAGGTGTCTCTTGAGGCCTGATAATCTTGGCTGGGAAGTGGCAAAGAAACACATTATTGGGCTCAATCTCATACCATTTGAAGAGGAAGAAAATGCTGGCAGCAGGTCAAGCAAACTTCCCAAGATCCTGATGCAGAATGTAAACTTGAATTTAAGCCATTTGAGAGATGTTATACTCAAGGTGTATGGCTAGAATGCAGGATAAATAGATTCACTTTGGAATCCCATGGCTTGATTAGAGTCTACTCTGCTGGTGAGAAAAATGAGTCACCACTGCTATTTCTATCATTTTTATCTGTAGAAGCTATTTCATAGCTTTTGTGTGAAGATAAATCAAGGTACTGTGTATAGTATGTGTCTATACACATTCAGGATATTGCTATTAGGTTTTCATTCTCTGCCAATATTCTCACACAAAATTAAGTGTTAGCATTTCTGTATTCTTTATATTGTCCTGTACACATCAAATTTTGCTAATTGCTAAATTGTTTCATTAGTAGCTGTGCATCCACCCTCTACTAGAAAACAAATCTCTATTGATGAGAGATGTAATTCTGTATATATGTTTCTCATAAAGACCTGTGGCCAATGAGATAGCAAGATAGGCGGGGCTAGGAGACAAGGAGGAAAGAGGAAATGGGAAGGAGGAGTCAAGATGTAACTCAGGGAAGAAGCAGGACGCCTACCGCGGCTCCCTGATAAGACGACCACGTGGAAATACTTAGATAAGTAGAAATGGGTTAATAATTAAGATAGCGCTAGCCCATTAACAATAATGGTAATTGGCCAACAGGATTGTATCAAATACAGAGTCTCTGAATGTTATTTGGGGTTGGTGTGGCTGTGGGCCCAGACTGGCGGCAGGCGGGATGGAGCCTGTGGGAAGGAACAACCTGCTGTAACATAATGGTGTCAGAACTGGGATTGAGAACTTTCACTTAAAACCTAACAAACTCTTAAAAAATAGTTTTTAGAAACAAGGGAACAGAGACTAGCAAGACTTCTTGGTAGCAGCATTTTCTCGGTTGGATTTGTTTTGCTGTAGACAGAGAGTTGCGAGGCTCCTTTAAGGGAGGTGTCCAAAATTAGCATAAGCGGCAAAAAAGCCGCCTTGCTTTTAAAGAGCTCTGCTAACAATTCATTGGTGTGTACAAAAGCTGCAATGAAGGTTTACACTGTGTTTTTAAAAATAAGCTGGCTTTGGAGAGAAAAAGAAACAAGGTACAATGGTTTAAAAAGGAAAAAAGTAATTAAATGGATGGCTATGGTGGCGCACGCCATTAATCCCAACACTCGGCAGACAGAGGCAAGCAGATCTCTATGATTTCAAAGCAAACCTGGTATGCACTGAATTCCAGGACAGATAAAAGTTACACAGAGAAACCCTGTCTCAAAATATGAAAAATAGAACTAGAAGAAATAGAGTAATAAAAAGCCACGTAAAGATGGAAAACACAGAGAAATTTTGAATACTATACGCGCTTCTGTTGTCTTTAAATCATTTGATTGCTGAGAATATAACAACTACTGATAAAAGAAATGCTGCTGGATTAATTCAATTTATATATTTTAAAAATGCTTTGACTCAAAAATTTAAGCATAAGGACAATTTACTGGGGAAAAGGATTTCTATTTTTGTTTCCACAGAAAATGAAAAGCTATGGATTCTTTCCAGACTTATATGGTTTGATCAAGCCAGACCCCCTGAAACAGCTCCCCAGGTGATCCAACATTCAAAGCAGTTGAGACAAAGCCTTGCAGACTACTGCCAAGATTTCTGCATCTTCTTAGGATCCCCATGACAGCGCCCCCTACCAGCAGGAAGTAGTTTGGAAAGAATGACGCCCAAATTCCCAAATATTGTTTATAAATGCTTGTTTTCATTTAAATGGGCTTGGTTACAACTGGTTAATGACGCAAGCAATCTTTTTAAAGGTAAAAAGGGAATTATGGTATAGATATGAATACTTTGCTTTGGAATGGATTTTCTTTTATTGATACAATTTAAGGTCAATTTTGTGATATGTATATTTTTCCTCTTGTTTAGGTATTGTGTTTATATAGCTCATTTAGAAATGTAATGTATAATTTAATACAGATTATATAGAGTTACCTATGATAGTTAAAACTTAGAGTTAATTGAGTTAGGAATTCTAGATATGCAGAGATGTATTTGAGATGAATAGGCATTCTTCAAACCTTTCAAAGACCTACAGAATATTGCATTTAAAATGGTTTAGGGATTTTCTTGACAGTGAAGCACAACTGCTCCTGGTAACACCACCTGCATCAGAAAGAAGATGGACATTGAAGAAAAACATTATGGAGTTTGCTTCTAATATGGCAAGACTAGCCATTTGAGCAAGGTACTTCTCTTGTCTAGACTGTTTGACTTTATGTTGTAGAAAATGGACATGCAGGACCCACAAAAAGATGACTGCTGATGCAAGATGGACATTGTGACAGGGTTCCTGCTTCATGGAAGAGGCTGCCAGACATCCAGACATTCTGCAGGACACAGAGAAAAATGCCTGACAACCTGTCAATACAGGTGGACAGTTTAAAGTTTCCTGCCTTGTTGAGGAGTCTGGACACACACTATGGCCTATGGGCTGAAGATGGAACATTACAGAAGAACTTCGGGTGACTGACCAGGCAATGAGTTGTCTCTGTCCTTTCTAGAGTTTATATATTATCATTCTGTGGTCTTTGATGGAGTTGAAGACAGGTAGTTATGATTATAGTTTTCCTTAGTTAGGATTAAAGATAAGTTACATATAGGACTTTAGACTCACAAAGATAGGATAGATGATATTTTCTTTAAGTCTTACAAAATGTTAATGGACTAAATATTGTTACCTATGATTCTTATTTGATAACTGTTGAATGGTATATTTTGCTATGTTAAGGTTAAACCCCTTCTTTTACTTTAGACAGAAAAGAGGAGATGATTGGAGATGTTATTCTGTATATATGTTTCTCATACTGGTTAATAAAGACCTGTGGCCAATGAGATAGCAAGATAGGCGGGGCTAGGAGACAAGGAGGAAAGAGGAAATGGGAAGGAGGAGTCAAGATGTAACTCAGGGAAGAAGCAGGACACCTACCGCGGCTCCCTGATAAGACGACCACGTGGAAATACTTAGATAAGTAGAAATGGGTTAATAATTAAGACAGCGCTAGCCCATAAACAATAATGGTAATTGGCCAACAGGATTATATCAAATACAGAGTCTCTGAATGTTATTTGGGGCTGGTGTGGCTGTGGGCCCAGACTGGCAGCAGGCGGGATGGAGCCTGCGGGAAGGGACAACCTGCCATAACACTCTATTTCCTCCAAACCCAGCAGAGAATGGACCTCTACTAGACATCCTAATTCTGCATTATCATGTTTCAAATCCACCTCCTGTTACAGAGTGAGCTTTTTCCAGGTCACTGCATATGTCCACTCCCCACAATCCTACACAGTAGAAACTTAGTAGCTTCACAATCAGTTATATTTATTTATTAAGATAAAAACAAACCCATTTGCATTAAAAATTTGTCACATGCACATAATTTTGCTTCCCTCTGTTTTTCTGCATCTTCTTTCACAATTTCAGTCTATTCCTAGACATGATGATATGAACTTTGACACAGAGATGCAGATACCTTGAGTACTGGCTTCTAAGGCTCTGGCTCTCCACTTTCAAGGGAACTAATTGTCCTCTCCTTAGTCACCTTGACCAAGATCTGACTGCAGCAAATGACCACAACATAACCCCACGACAGGGAAAGCTTTAGTACAGGTGTTAGGATTTCAAGCACACTGTTGACAAAGCCCAGACTATGCTTACCCCAGCTCAAACTTTCCTTAACTCAGCTCTTTCTTTTTTCCAGATCCTCTTGACATATTTTCCTGAAGGTACTTATCCAGTGACACCTCTGCTACCAAGGAGTCTCTTCTCCCTATGACAATCCTTTGCTTGGCTGGAACTCTGGGAGAGTGCAGGTCCTAGACAGCAAATGAAAAGAAAGGCTGGGCCTAGGAGCCCAGGTTGTCACCTACAGATTAGGCAGTCTTTAATTCTGCTTGGCCTTGGGAAAACCATCCTGTGTGGCTTAGACACAGTTGATCAGATATAAAAATTATTAATAAGGAAGTCTTTCCTATCTGCCTCAAGATCATCCACAAGCATCAAAATAAATGATGATGACAAAGGAATCAAAAATATAAGGTCACAAAATGTTCCTTAAGCCACTCTGAGACCTCTCAATCAAGTTAATTTAGGTTGGAGAAGTCACATCCAGTAATGACACAGAGTGTGCACACCTATGCTATATAAGGGTCACAGAAGCAAATGTGTTAACCATAAATCAATTCAGGTTGCCTAATCAACATAGATTCTTAGTTTTCACTGGTAAGCTGCTCATCCTGCTTGTACTTGCACATTTAAAGGGAGAGAAAGTAGAAAACTCTGTTGGAGAAAAAGCTGCTGCCAATGAACATGAGATTACTGAAAGGGGAAACACATAGTATAGGCTTTGGCGGGTTAGTCAGTCTCCTGAGTTGGAAGGAAGGCCCAGCCCTTGTCTGTCATGCAATATTCACAAGGACTTTCTGATTGAAGGTCTATTGAAATGTCTTTTTGCTAATTGCTAGAGTTCACTTTTGAGGCCTTTGGTACTTGATACATGTATCTGCTGATTCTCCCCTACAACTCTCAAGCTTGACTAATACTGTTGTATGATTTTCTTAGGAAAGGATTATTGCTGGTCTTTTGTGAATGTTGTAGAAATGTTCTCAAGATTCATTTTCTATGAGGTTACTTGAGACTAAGATACAGTTTGTTAGCATGTTCCCTGAACTTGCATGTCACATGTGTAGACAATTATGGAAGCTAAAAAACACAGATAAAGTATTTAATCACAATCTGACCAGATTTTTAAATATATTAGTGGAAAAGAAAAGACAAAGAAAGGAAGGAAGGAAGGAAGAAAGGAAGGAAGGAAGGAAAGAGGAAAGGAAGAAGGAAGAAATAAAGGAGTCCAGTGTGGTGATACTTGCCTTTAATACCAGCACTGGGGAGGCAGAAGCAGGAAGATATCTGTGAGTTTGAGGCTAGTCTACAGACCTAGTGTCAGGATACATAAAGAAACCCTATCTCAATAAAATAAAATAAAATAAAATGGGAAATATTTAAAGTATTTTCTTCATATCTAATTATCATATAAGATCTTGAAAATTCTAAGGTTCTAAGATTGAAGCCATGCTTTTCTGAATGGTAGAAAGCTCTGGAGTTAAGAAAAGTAAGCCTAGGTAACCGTTTTGAAGCTTTTTCTGTAGAAAGTGTATTACATAATAAAGGAGTAAAACAGTATTCATTCATGGCTACTTGAAATTCCAGAGTTTTTCAAAGCTGAGTAATTTTAATGACAAAAAGCAACGGGAACAGAAAATTTGGAGTTCCTAATCCCCGAATTTAAGTATGTGAGTACTGAGATGTTTATTTTTAAAAAATTAAGCAAAGTTACATGTTAGTTCTTTCCAGTTATGAAGAGTTAACTCCCCTGAACAACTGAAATGCATCTATGATTTCATTTATGTTTCAGTCATAATCCTGGCCACCCATGGAGACCACTCTCAGAAGCATGTGTCTCTTCCCTCCATCTCCTCTACTGATATGTCTGGCTTGTGAATTTTTCACATGATTTAATATTACCAAACAAGAATACTCTTATCTTGGCCAGTTTCTGCTCATTCTTCTATACATGGGAAGAATAAATAAAAATGCTTTCTTCTTGGGGGTAGAAGGTAAGTCTCTGTTGCAGCAGACATCATGTACTTTGGATATAGGACACAGATTGCCTGAACTGGATCTGACCTGAAAGCCTCCTTTTTGGGGACTCACTTTGATGGTACCAGAAAAGCATCATGCAACCTTCCAAAGGAAGAAAGCAACAACCCCACCTATCTGTGATACCGATGAACCACAACAACAACAACCAGTATGACACATAATTCCTAAGGATGAAGTAATGACATGTAGACCTTGACAGCAATCAATAGTTCTCTCATGGAAACTAAGACCTACTCAACTGGAAACCCATGTGGGTGGTACTGGAAACCTTATCAACTACCTGGAGCTAGTGAAATCTTGGATCTTAGAGTAAAACCCACAGATTGTACTTCACTAACCTCCCACAATCCCTGACTGCATTCTATGTATTTGTCTTTCTAGCCAAAGGTAAATATAGTTCTCACCACTCATGAAGAAAAGTTCTCTTTGCAACAAATGGAGACTGTTACAGAAAACCACAATGGATCAACATGAAGAGTTGTAAACCCACCACCATCTGATACAACTACAATGTGACTCCTATACCAAAGGATCAGGGGCTATTGAGGAAGAGGGGATCAGAAATATTGTATGATCCACAAGAACAGGGAGTTTTCTGTGAAACATATCTCCTAGAAATTTCAGAGAACCTATTCCCCAAAATTCTCACTAACATGGCTGCTTAAACATGGCCTATAGGGGATTATAATGATAGATGTGCTAAAATGGGTAGGCAGGGTGTGAGAGGTTAGAGCTTACAAGGCTCTACCCCAGACAAACCACAGGCAACTAACAAATATCAAGAGGAGGAGAAAGTCTATCAAATGATCAGTCCTGAATACGTATACATTCAAGTAACATACACATAGCAGGTTATATTCATATATAATATCAATGAGTGATTGGAGAGAGAAAAGAGAAGGGGAAATAATGTGGTTATATTATAGTTTTAAAAAGTTTAAAAGATATAATAAAAATTATTAAATAAGTAAACATAACTGATAACACTTAGCATACCTCCACATACAGGGTTATTTTTACCCCTGGAAAACCAGAAAGACATAAGGAAAGTAGTCAATTTATCTTCTCACTCATACTTCAGATTTTAAAGGACTCTAATTTCCACAGGCCCTCTGCACACAGTGCAGTGTTTATCATCATGAACAATGGGCATACTTGTCCAGAATTAGGAAAAGAAAAAGAGCAAGATTGTTGAATCAGTATTGGGTCAGTCATAAAGTTAACATACATTCCTCTAGGGACATAGCTCACAATTAGCTCAGAAACAGAGTTTAAGCAATACATGGGTTAATATCACAAGTGTAACATAGAATGTCTACATCTAAAACATACCATGACAAGAGGTTGTCGCTAGGTATGAGCCTAGTATTTTGCCTGGCTTTTTTTCCCCGATAGGTAGAAGTGTTTACAACAATGAACTATATTTGGGAAAGGAAGTTGATTAAATGTGATCATAGTCTACATGAGCAATTTACGAGAGAAAATTCTGTCATCTTAGGCAAACCAGCCAGGAGACTGAGACAGTGATTTGTGTATTGAGCCTCATCCCGCCTGTACTGTACCTTGAACTAACCACATAAATAATGCAGAAGAGAATATTTAAATTCACTAGACAATCTCCCATTTTATTCTCAACATAGAGACTTAGATTTATGCATTATTTATAGTACTTTAACATATGCTCTATTTAACATAATTTAGTCCCAATAATATACTTGATCCAATGTTTTAATTTGTCATACTTTATGAAATTATATAGTCTTAAAGTGAATTAAGTCAGCCTATTCCATGTGTCCCTTCAAGAAGGTGTGTTGTTATGAGAATGATTCAGTTCTGACAGAAAAAAAGCCTGAGAAACTATCAGTCTAATTGAATTTCCACCTAGAACAGAGAATATAATCACAAGTATATTTCAAACAGAATCAAGACATATATTTTGTTTGCTTGTGAAATGTGCTTGCTTTTAGAGATTTTTATGTAAGAATAAAGGCATTTTCTATTTTAATCATTAGAAGGTTTATAATTTACTACTGAAATATACTACAATAAATCCAATCCAAAATAATATAATAAGATTATGGGCTTGTACTTCCATTGGATTGTTGTTATTTAAAAATTTCTGTGCGAGGTAGTGCTAACACAAATTCATTACTTTTTCTTTCATTCATATATATATATATTCATATATATATTCATATATACATATATATATTCTTCATTGAAAGCATCAAACATATATTTTAGGTAAATCTATAGGGACCACCCTACACTTAAGACTCAGAGAATATTACAGAAGAGGGGGTAAAAAGATTGTAAGACCCAGAGGACCTTGGCATCTGTTGTAACATTGTATCTTCTGTATTTGAAAGGAAAGTTGTACCCATGAAATTGTAACAAAATATTTGTCCATAAAAGACTTGTACTATGACAACACCAGCTAAGATGCCAACATGGATGGGAAAGATATGTCACAAGTCCCCACGCCTACATGAAGATCTGCATGTAATTAACTATTACTATTGAGAGATGGTAGAATAAATCCCCTCCAGGGATAAGACCACTAATTATATCAAATATCAAGTGGTCAGCCTTAAAACACATTTATCACCAAATGGATCTTCTGTGTGTGTGTGTGTGTGTGTGTGTGTGTGTGTGTGTGTGTTTGTGTGTGCGTTACAAAATAACAAAAATAATTAAAGAAAAGGTAGCAATGAATTTGAGAAAGACTGTTGTGGGGGCATGGAATAATTTACAATGAGGAGGAGAAATATGGTAATATAGTATTTATACAAAAAATTCTCAAAAATTTAAAAGCATATGGGTCATAATTTAACAAAGAATTGTGATGAAAAATTTTTTTATTATTAAATGATTACTACATGGTACACTTACTTTAAACTTCATTTAATAATGTAGGATACAGACATTTAACAAGTCCTCCTGCTTTTGTGTGTTTATGTCCTCTCAGTAACCCTTCAGACAGCTAATGAGTTTGGCTGTGGAGTTCAGTGAAATGCAAATGGGAAACCTTCCCTTCTCCTCAGGATATGAGAACCAGGGGGTCAAACACATAAAGAAGCCACTAGGGTCTTCATGTAACCACATACTACTTCCTCAAGCCTTTCACACCTCTTCTTCTCCACCCTCCGCCTCTCCTCCACCACACCCCACCTCTCCTCCTTATGCCTCTTAAAGAAGCTCTTGCCACTTTTAATTTTCTGAACTAAGCAGCAAAACTGCCTTCAGGAGAGGAGTCTTTTCTGATCCCCAAGCAGTTTTTATCCATAAACCCTCTTTTCTCATACCAAACTGTTTCCTTTCACACAGGTATGACAGCTCAGATGTACATATTTGTCTATTTTCTTCTGAATGTCAGTTTTATTCATCAATAGTGACTACTAACCTACTCTGTACTTTTGAGGAAATAAATAAATATTATAAATGTTGGCTGAATGGGTATATGAAATAAACCTTAAAACACGAAAGCCTGCCTAAGAGTTGTCTCCATTATAGAAAAGGGAAATTTTGCCTATAGGAACACAGACCATTTCCTTTAGAGAAATGTATCTATGTATCTATGTATCTATCTATGTGTCTGTGTATCTATCTATCTATCTATCTATCTATCTATCTATCTATCTATCTATGTATCTATCTATCTATCTATCTATCTATCTATCTATCTATCTATCTATCTATCTTCCTTTCTTTCTTCTTTCTTTCTTTCTTTCTTCCTTCCTTCTTTCTTTCCTTCCTTCCTTTCTCTCATTCTTTCTTTCCTTCCCTCCCTCCCTCCCTCCCTCCCTCCCTCCCTCCCTCCCTCCCTCTTTTCTTTCTTTCATTCTTCCTTTCTTTCCAGCTTTCTCAAGCCCTGTTTGGAAATTTGGGCCCCATGTTGGGAGAAGGAAGAAAAACAGAGGGAGCTACCTGTTTAAATTCTTATGGAGCAAAAAACACAAGATATTCCAAAAATCTTAATTAGTGGTGATGGGTCTGGAACTCATAAAATAAGAATTCCAAAGCATTAGCTGATCATTTAAGGGTATTTTTATTAAAGAAAAATGAAAGCATATTCTATAAACAGGGAGGAAAATAACCAGCATTGAACTTGTACAGGACTCTGACATCAGTATGGTAACTGAAGATCTTAGAAAATCAGAGGCAGATCCAAATATAGCCTGAATAGCTCTGAAGTCTGAAAATATTTGTGAATAGCACTGTTTGAATTTCATATTACCCCTCCCCAGTTTTAGAGTATTTACATGTACATGAGAGATTTTGAGGGTGGGGCGAAAGTATAAATGCAAAATTGTAGCTGCTTTATATATAACACATATGTCAAAGATAATTCCAAATGTTTATTTATGATTTTCAAAACTAAATTGCAAAGTATAATTTTCAATATGGTGTTTTCATACACATTTCATTTTGCTTTACCTGCCTGCACCCACTCTCCCTCCTCATCTTGCTTCCCCTTTCACACTGTATCTTTTCTCCTCCAGCATTCCTCATTTCTTCTTTCCTCTGTTGTCCACTCTATCCTTATGGCCCCTCCCTTTTTATTCCTCAAGAGATCCTTCCTAGTTTTCTGGGCTTTGCTTATACCATCTCACACTTGATACACATGCTGAAGATGGAGACTAGAATTCACATATGAGAAAGAATATGCCATATTTGTTTTCTGAACCTCGATTAGTTAGCTTAAAGTAGTACTTTCCAGTTTTACTCACTTTCTTACAAATCTCACAACTACATTTTTTCTATGATTATAATGTGCTTGCATTTTTACTGCAATTCATTACAGAAAGTCAAACAGACTGTCCCATTTGTGGTATGGCATTTTTTTTCTCAATATTGTAGGTTTCTGAACAGAACTGCTCAACCTGTAGGCAATGTTGTCATTCATCTAATAGAAAGGCAGGTTTGGGTGGCTATAGGCTATGAGAGGAGAATTGGATGTAGTGAGAAGTCGATATAGCTTTGGGTTGGAGGACTTATCAACAGGATGGATAGTGGGAATTGAAAAAGCAAACTTGTAAAAAGAATGCCTGGTTTTGTTTTGTTGCACAACTCTGTGCATACCATTCCATTCTCAGGCTCTGGAAGATGAGTATTGAAGGAAAAGTGCATTACTTCAACAATTTGGGTATTGAGGAATATTACTTGAACTATATAAAGACATGTTACATTTGTTTATGATGAATTTATTTAATGTAAAGATGTATTGCCTTGAATGCCTAAGGCAACTGATTGCTCTAATAAAAAATAGAATGGCCAATAGTTATGCTGTAGAGGGCTGGGAGTGAGACAGAGGGAATACATAGGAGGAGATATCTAGGCTTGAGGGAGAAGGAGAGAATGAATGAGAAAGGGAGGGAGACACTTAGAGCCATCCAGGAAGCTGCCAGACAGATAGATACAAAGTAGGACATACTGAATGGAAGAAAGGTAAAAAGCTGTGAGGCAAAACATAGATGATGAGAAACAGGTTAAATCAAGTTAAAAGAGCTAGCTAAAAGTTAGCTAAGGCCAAATATTGGTAACTGATAATATATCTCCATGTCATGAGTTAGAAGCTGGTTGGTGGCTCCCAAAGATAGCCTTCTACATTTGGGTGTAAAATGGTAAAATTTAAGTCCTATACAGATCCTGAAAAAATGATAGTAAGAAAGTAATATTGTGTCAGAAATTCAGACATCAGGTTGGAAGATGTTTGTGAATGACGGGAGCCTGATGATACAGAGAAAAAAGGCACAGATTTTTTTTTCTCATCATTCAATAGTAAGAGCAAGTTTTGGGATACTTCCTTGTAGAGGAAGGCAAGGCGATGACAAAAACCAATGAAATGACTGATAAGGAGTAGCCACATAAGAAAACATACAAAGTCAGAAGATATGAAATGAAAATTGGGAGAGTAGATTGTGTTAGGGAAGCCAAGATCAAAAGGCTTATAGGAGGACCGACTGCAAATTAAATGCATTCTTGAATTTCTGGCCATTATAGCACTGGTCTCTTTGGAGAGACCATTTGTGGTCAGTTGTTTTGAACCAAACTTTAACTTGTGTTAAAGACAGTTTTGGCTTCATCGTGTGTGATTGTCTGCACTAGTCTGTGGAAAATAAAGTTGCCTTAATTTTTAACACATTTATGAGTTTTTATATTGAGTGAGTCACACTTCAAAAGAGACTAATTAAATTTCAGTAGTGAAGTGGGTTTAAGCCTTGCTTTCATGTGAGCTTGCACATGTATGTGGAGGTCAGAGCACCACTTGTAGAAATTTATTTATTTTTTTTAACCATGTGGGTTCTGGAGATAGACTTAGGTAATCTGGCTAGGCAGCAAGTGCCCTTACACACTACAGCATTTCCCAGGACCATCCCCCTTACTTTTGAGACATGGAATCACTGTTTTGACTGGACAGAATAGCCAGCAAGTGCCTGGAATCTGCTTATGTCTGTCTGCCTGGTCTCTGCCCAGCACTAGGGTTACTGACAGTACTGTCAATCAAGATCTGAATTCAGATCCCCAAGCCTAAAGATCAAGCTCTCTATCCAACCTGCCCTCTCTCCAGCCATAAATTGTGAATTACAGTGACAGATAATTTTTCTATGTATGGCATTTTGATATTTTCCTAAGAAATTATTATCACACTTCCAGTTAAGCCAACTCAAACAAGAGCAGTCCATTTGGAATAGGAAGGTAGCTGACTCTAAGTAGTTCATCTATGTTTCTTCACTATTTTTATATTTACTTACATGCAAAAATTATTATCAGAAAGAAAATTGTTTGGACATGATGCTGAGACAACAATGCAAAACTAATGACATTAGTGTTGCACATATGTGAAAATCAGGTTTGTTCATCTGTGTCTACACAAAGAGAAAAACTACTAATGGGCTTCTGATGAAATGAACTATGCCTCTCGCATATTTTTTTTTCTTTTGGTGCAGTCCCCTACACAGGAGCTGTCCAGGTGAGCACTTAATATTTACATGCTAAACTATATTAAAATACACTGTTACATTAAAATCTCACACATATTTTTATTCCTTTCCTGTGTCTAATTAATGTTTATTCCCAAATTGTGGCATATTGTAATAACCTAATACATATCAGTAAATCATAGTTGTGAGAAAAAATTTAAAGTATATTGCTAAGTTCTGAAACAATAGAAAAGGCCATATAAAACATTCATATTTATTACTACCTAGAAGCCACAATTCTTCCAATATAACTCATTTTCCAAACTGCAAGGAAATGGTTCATGTTATAAAATATGAATGATTACTTTAAAAAAGCTATGTCTTCCCCACAAAGCACCAGACTTATATCTTATGATTTCAAAAGGGCATTCTATGTGCTCTTTGATTTGATAATATTTCTAGGAAGTAATTTAGATTCAAATGAACCTGGATTCAGGCAAGTGCATCAGAGGCCCAGATTTGGAGTTTAGTTTGTAGGGCACCAGAGAAGTATTTAGGGACCATAAGTCATTATCATCAAATAAATTTAATCTGAGGACTTTCTGTGTCGGCAACACTAAAATAGGTATTGGAGTGATTTATGGCATGGCATTAAACATATTGAATCTGTTTCCATTTCAACTTTGGAAAAGGGCTTGGGAACAATTTAGATTCGGGAAGAGTTGATCACTATGCAAAAATGTGAGGGGACCTGATTGCCAATATCTATAAAATTTCTAGTTTCTGTGTTTTACCAAAAGCAAACCAAAAATTAGAGATGAGTTGTTTCTGTAAATATGGTCAGAAGCATTAGTAGAGTGTGCATATTGACCTAAAGAAAGTACTGTTTGCTCAGAATAATTGTGGTCAAAGCACTCATCAGTAACCTCATCTCTCATTTTCCAAAACAGAGTATCATAGAAAATATGACAAGACATGCCCAAAGTTACGATAGTAGTATTTATATCTTGGTGGTAACCAACAGTATTTAATTGGGCTTAAGGCCCTCTCAATATGAGGAGAATCATACCTTGCCCTGTAAACTTAGTAAACTACCCATGACGGGTGAAGCCACTGAACATAGAGGAGAGCCTACTATTACAACTTTTCTTATCCAGTATAATTTTAACTACATTTGAAATACCCTTAGACGCACAGATAGATATATTTCCCACCTCTCGTCAAAGAAGGTTCTTTTTGCAGCAGATGGAGAACATTACAGAAAACTACAACTGATCAAAATACAGAGAATAACTGAATTTGGTGTTCCTGGCCCCAAATGACATCTCTACAATTAAACCCTCATATCTAAGGCTCATGGGGATGGGGTGGAAAGACTGTAGGGGCCAGAGGACCAGGTGCCTGCTGAGAGACCATGTTTTCTATGTATAAAAGGGAAGCTGCACCCATTACATCTTAACAGTATGATGTGGGTCATAAGGAAGACCCACACAATGACAATAGCACTTGGCTTGCCAGCATGAGTGGGAGCTTTTATAATGCTCCACTCTTCACTGAGAAGCTACAGGCAATTAATGGCTACTGAGAGAAGAAGAGACAGCCTCCCCCAAGGATGAGTTCCATGATTGGTTATCTGAGACAAAGTAGTTAGCCTAAAAATATGAGAAGCACTAAAGTCTCAGGTGTATTTGTAAATTTATATGTATTTTTATATAAGGTAATGGTAAAGAAAAATATAACAAGAGAGATATGAAAACAGAAGAGCTTTGAGGTACAGGAAGAGGAATGGTAGGATGGGGAAGTGGGATATGATTAATAGGAGATTGAAGATGATCAAGGTATGCATACAAGAATGTCACAATAAAACCAATTATTTTGTACAATTAGCAAGTGCCACATAAAACAAAAAAAAAAATTGCTGTTAACTGAGCATTTTCCAGCATATGAGGACATGTTTTACACAGGTGACTTAGGAACATTTCAGTGAAAACTTGAACTAGACACATTAATAAGACTTGTCATTGTGAAATCTCTATATGGTACTGTGTATAACTTCCTCATGGCTTAGCTGTGAGTAGTGGACCAGCTTGAGGGCAATCAGGTGAGAAGAAATCAATCCCACTGCAAGGCAATTGTGTGTTATTCAGCTTTCTCTCCATTATAATTCTAATGCTCACACATTTGTCATTTCCAGGGTGTCCACCCACCATCAAATTAGTCAAAATTTACCCCAGGGAAGTCGTATAAGCAAGGGGATTTGGAATTCAATGTATTTACAAGAAATAAGCAGAAGGGGGATGGAATGGGGATTTTGAGGGGGACAGAGGAGGAGGGGAGGGTGAGGAAACTGGGATTGACATGTAGAAAAGTTTGTTTCAAATTTAAATTTAAAAATATCATAAAAAAGAAATAGCATGAAGTAACCATATAACATTTAACATTTAACTGTTGCAGTGTGGGCATCTCTGCCTCTTTCATCTGTTCTTGGGACCTTTTTCCTTGGTTGCTTTGACCATATGAGTATCTGTACCTAGTCTTACTATAACTTGTTATGCTGTGTTTGGTTGATATCACTGGGAGGCCTGCTCTTTTCTGAAGGGAAATGGAGGAGGAGTGGATCTGGGAGGAGAAAGTAGGTGGGGACAGGCTGGGAGGAGTGGACAGAAGGGTAAAGGTTATTGGGATGTCTTGAAAACATATGAACCATAACAAAATAAGAATAAGTAACATTTAAGTAACAAAATAAAAACCATCTAATTGTTTTCATCAATATTAGATCTTTTATTTTCCTGGATGTCCAGTTTCTGGGTCACTGGAGGAAGTGACATTTTTGTACTTTCTATTTCATGTGCTTTGCATATTTGAATACTTATATAACATACTCATATAAGACATAGATTATATTACAGTAAATTGATAATATTCTATAAAATTTCTATATATCAATTCTTGCCAAAATTTAATAATTTCTGCTTATTTTGTGCACAATGGTTTATGATATAGTAAAGCTTGCATGAAGATCAGAATGCGCTAGCCATAGCCACAGAGTTCAGGCAGTGGTGGCACACACATTTAATCCCAGGACTCAGGAGACAGAGGCAAATGGATCTCTGTGAGTTCAAGGCCACCCATGGCTACATGAGAGTGAATCAGTCTAAAAGAGATTCAGAGCTCAGGCCTTTAATCTCAGCACTAGAGAGCTATATAAGTCAAGAGCAGGGTCTCAGAGCTGGCATTCAGCCTTAGGCAATTAGTCTTCAGCCACACTGAGGACAGGATCTCCCCAGCCTTGGGAGAGGTAAAAGCTCTCTGGTGGTTTAGCTGCTTTGCTTCTCTAATCTTCAGCTTGAACCCCGATATCTGTCACTGAGGTTTTATCGTTTTTTATGCAACAAACAATCTTCAGTAATAACTGTCTCATGCCTGTAATAAAAGGTTGATTATAACTAAGAAAACATGAAGTCACTTGTGAAGGAGTCTAATTTATCTTATATTGAATCTTTAGAGTTCTCCATCACTTTTATTCTGTTCACTTATTTTCATGGAGAACATTGCTGTCCTATGTTGCTAGATCACTGTCTATAAATTATGTACAACAGAAGTACAATGTATAACACCATACCTCAAACAAATATGTATTATTTACAGTGCCACAGGTGAACTGTTGAAAGCAATGATATGATTTGCCAAGAATTCTGTTTCAAAAATAACTTGTCTAGAATGCTGAGCCTGTACAAAACTGGCCTGTTTTCTGCTGTTTAGATTTTTTAGTAACAAATGTGTATTATAATAAAATATTTCAAATAAACACTGCATTATTAATGTGGCTTGTACTTGCCCTAGGGCAGCAGAAGCATAAATGGTTCATTTAAATTCTGGGCTTTTCCAACATCACACACGGTACTTCTGATAATTCTATATGGGAAGACTCTACCTTTATTCTCTCCACCCTGCTTGAATGCTATGTACTGATGCATTGCCTACAGTATTTAATGCTATATCACTAAATATAAATTTCCTCTCATTTATGAAAAACTAGTCTAGTATTATTTATTATTGTTATTATTTTCAAAATATATGCATGTGGTGATTTTTGTCAGTTCTGTAAGGGTTCTCACTTTTGTACCATTCACTTGGTTACAACTAATCATTTTTGAATGGTGACAAATGCATTGTTCTTATATTACACTTTAGCTCATGTTTAAGGCCAGGAGAATTCACACTGTGCTATCACTCTGTGCTTTGTTTGGGACATTAATAACCTAGAATGGCCAAAGAGGAAAACATGATAAAAAGTGGTCACTCTTGGCAATTACTTTTTACCACATGAGATTAAGGGACAGAATCCTTTTACCACACCATTTATCAAACTCACATATATTACATTATATAGTTTCCATTAAATATTACCTAGTGGTTAATTAAAACTTACAAAATGGTATTCATTACAAAGTGTTAATCAATACTTGCAATCCATTTACCTTGAGCATTGAAATCAATTTCTAGAAGTGAAATTAATAAGCTGTTTGTCGTCTACATTTTTTTGGGGGGACTAAGGTCGACTTTTGGTTAATCTAAAATTGTAAACTGCCTTTAATGGCTTGAATAATCACAACATGGCTCTTATTAACAGATTCAAGCCAAGTCACTTTTACATCATTTCTGTGCACAGTTCCAACCTGTTGAACTATTGCTGCAGGTGGGGGCACAATGAAAAATTTCACCACCACTATAGCACTCTTTAGCTGAGTGTCATTTATCTATGGACTCCAAAGTTTGTATTAGATTTGTCTACTGAGTGGGTATCTGGGTTTGCCAGGCACAAGAGTGATGTGCCTACAGGCTTACAAGTCTCAAAGGGACCAGAGGCATTAGGTCCTCTTAGATCAGTGGTTCTCAAACTGGGCTGTGACTCTTTGGGAGTCAAGGGCCCTTTCACAGGGGTCAACTAAGACCATCAGAAAACTCAGGATAATTACATTATGATTCATCATAGTATAAACATTACAGTTAGGAGGTATGAATGAAAACAGTTTTATTGATTGGGGCTCACCACAGCATGAATCATTGTATAAAGGGTCACAGAACTAGGAAGGCTGAGAACCACTGTCTTAGATCCTTCATATGACATACACTGCTGCTTCCTGGAGAGTTTAAGTGATTTCCTAGCTGAATGACAGAAAGAATGGAGCAGAGAGGAGGAAGGAATTTCTATATTAAGAAGCCCTCTCTCAGAAGCCAGTCGTAATTCAGAGCCAGACTTTTTTAGTTACATTATAAAGTTCAGGATTTAGAAACATGCCATGCAGCTTCTTAAAATGGGAAATGGAGCAAGTTATAGTGCTATACACTTGTAATCCCAATACTGGGGACACTGAGATAGGAGGATTATAAGTTTGAGGCAGCTCATTGGGAGCTGCCATTCCAACAAACACATAAACAACATACATCTTATAATTTATAGGAATACATGGTGCCTGGGGCTAAATAACCTGAGATACAACTTTCAAGAAATTTTTAAGTAATATAGGACATTGTAGGTTTTTTTTTATTTTTTTTTCTTTTCTTTGTTTTGTTTTTTGACATAGGGTTTCTCTGTGGAGACTTGGCTATCCTAGAACTAGCTCTATAATCAGACTGGCCACAAACTCAGAGATCCTCCTGCCTGTACCTCCAGAGTGCTGGGATTAAGGCACATGCCACTCTGTTTGGCTATGATATTGGAACATGAGCAAGCTACTTAATCTTGTCTTGGAATCCCTTCAGATAAATGTGGGTGATAATTTGCTGTCTTTCAGAGTTGTGGTTTGGGTTAAATCTTGATATGTGAAGAACTTAGAGCAGTGTCCTGCCCTTAGTGTATCTTTAATAAATCATAGCTACTAATGTTATCAAACAGCCTTGACAAGATGGGGAATTTATATCTTTGCTATCTGCACATTAGCTAGATCATGGCAGGCAAAACTGTGTTCAGGTAAACTCTTTGTTCCCAACAATGCCGTGAATCATGTGAGAGCCTCTGCTACACATTACAGATCTGGTATTGGTGGTTATTTGGAGTGAAGCACATCACCAGGAAATAGAGAATGTTTTTCTACCTATCTCTGATTCTAGTTTCAAGGATCTTGCTATCAAGGAGAAGGGACAAAATGAAAATATATCAAGCTGTTACAAATTAACTTCCCGATATTATGAGAGTTGAAGTCCCTGAGTAAGAGCTATAGGTAGTGAGCACAACAGAACACTTCAGGAAGAAGAAATAAGTATGAGTGGCTGGGATAAAGGGGAAGAAATTGTCTTATGCTGGATTATATCCTTAAAAAAACTCATATGCTAAAGTTTTAACCCCCATTATCTTATATAACTTTATTTTTAAATAGAGTAGTTTTATATATGAATTAACATAAAGTCATACTGGTACAGAGTGAGTCCCTAGAAGATATGACTAGTGTCCCTTAAAAAGGAAAATATGGACATTAATTTACTAGCAGGCATGGTTCCCTGTGATAATTGGACTTGTGCTGCTGTATGTCAGAGGCCTGAAATGTTGAAGAGAGCACTGGATAATTCTAAGGTTGCGTAGCCCAAATCACAATCCTTCAAAGAAGGGAGTCAATGTACCTCTGTTGTTCAATTCACTTAACAGCATTCTTTTCTTATCAGCCTTGGCAAACTAGCCCCTCTCAAGCTCTAGCTGTCTCTTTCTCTTCTTTATTCTCACTCTCTCTCTCTGTCTCTCTCTCTCTGTCTCTGTCTCTCTGTCTCTGTCTCTGTCTCTGTCTCTCTCTCTCTCTCTCTCTCTCTCTGTGTGTGTGTGTGTGTGTGTGTGTGTGTGTGTATGTAGTTGACCCTTTTCAAAGAGCCCACTTCTGCAATAGCCAAACCACTACCAAACTGATAGAAGTAATCCTTGATGAGGGAAAGTCCTTGTGTCCCCATTATAGCATTGTTGCCTGGGGATTAAGCCTCTATGGGTGCTTTATGAGTAATATTCAAATCACAGCAGACACCATCATTTATTCTTAGGAATTTAGTTGTTTAGTAAATTTAATGAATTTTACCTCTGGAATTTCTTTCATAAACATTGTTATTTCATGTTTAATTTCATGGTTACACCTAAGAGGCAGATGGATGTAAAATTTGTCTTCAAGTATCAAAAGATTGATGTTCCATGACACTCTGAGTGACTGAAAAAGATGTAAGCATATATTCATATACATATTTTTGCACATAGTGGTTTTGTTTAGTATAAAAACACATAAGAGTTTCACACAGAGCATTATGCATATGTGTTATATATATATATTTACATACAAATTTACAAATCATGTTCTTAGTGATTCTCGTGTTTATCCACAGTTTGATAGTACAGGAAGATGCTATGCAGAATTCCAAGGGAGAAGAGCCCTCAATAGGCCTACCCATTTGTGATGCCTGTGAGCTACAACCATGATCACCATGAAAAGATAGTCCCAAAGGTGCTATATAGTGCCACTTTATTCCAGAGCATCTGGAATAATTCATCATATTGTGATTCACTTGGGAGATGGGAATAAGAGGGAATAAAGAATAAGACTAATCTCAGTTGGTATCATTTGTTCTATTTGCATTTTAAACTTTATTATGTGCTGCTTTATTTTAAGCACTTACCACCTATAAATTTTTAAAGTATCAATTGAGAAGTTTACAAGAAGGATCTCTAGAGAGAGGAATAACGATGATAGGGAAATGGAAAAAATGGGAAAGGGGGCGGGGTTAAGATGGCAATATGGAGGGAGAGGAGTAAATAACAGTAAATATATCTGAAAATGTTATAGGGAATTATTATTTTATGTTTATTTAATATATATGATATATGCAACCTAATTTTCAAGTACATTCATTTCAGATAGGATTTTATATAAGGTCATACTAGTATAGGGTTGGTCCCTAATACAGCATGACTATAACAAATATATACATACTATCATTAATATAACATATGATATGTAATTATATTCTATATTATTTTTAGTATTGTAAATATTATATATGTACATATTTTATGTGAAATTACTGTACTTGGGGTGATAAGGCTTCCCCCAAGAGTCATAGACTAACAAAATCCCCAGTACCAGAATCAGCAACTTTCTTGTTGTTCACAGGAGTTCAAGAAACTTCCAAAACAATAAATGTTATTGCTATTGTCCTTAGTTGCCCCCTAGAATTTGGAGTCCCTATTGCCAGAGGCACAACACACTTCAAAGTACTCAGAGAAATTGATCTGACCTGGAAGGGTCTACCATAAAGAATGGCTTTCATAGCACAGGAAGGTGCTATGCAATTTGCCAAGGAAGAAGATCCTCAATAATCCAGATCAGATGCCTATGGACTAGAACAATGACAAGAACAGCAAGAAATCCACAGAGTAGTTATACCCTGAGGTTAATCTAAAGCCATCTAATTGGACTTAATGCCCATTGAAGGGGATGGAAATCATGCCTTGTACTGTAAGTGTAGCCAACCATCCATGACATGGAACCTACAGGAGAAACTGCCACTGCCATGTTTCTAATGGGAATTAAGCAGCACCTAGTCAGTAGAATCAATATGAAAAACAGTCTCAGGCAGACACATGACACTAGTAATGCCTACTAAATTCATTGCTAACGAACTTTACAAAAGGAAGAATGTACAAACTAAAGAAATTGAAAAACAATTTTAGCAGACAAGCATTATCTGCAGCACCCCCTATCTTGTCTCCAGTAGCATGTGGAGAGTAGACCAAGTGCAATGAAGGGGAATGCAGCTCAGACACTCACAGCTATTTGGAAAAACAGTTCAGGAGAGAGCACATTTCAAAATTGAACCACTAATGAGCCTTGTAAGAAGGCTGTAAAAGTATGGCAGCATGAGTCCACTGGAATGTCTACAAATGACATGCCAATGCCAATGATAAAAGCTACTAAGTACAATTTAAGTGTTTATCCATTTGAACATTGGTCATCTCTTCTACATATTGTTATCTACTACATATTGACAGATCAGGACACTGAGATATAAGAATATCAAGAAAATTGACCTGGCCTAATCAGATAATTAATAGTATAACCAGAATTTGAAAAGTATAGGCAATCTCACAACCATGACACAATCTCAGTAAATGTTAACAAAGAAGTGCTGTGGAAGAACCCTTTGTACACTGTGAAGATTTGTCACTTGGGCTAGTTTAATAAAAAGCTGATTGGCTGGCACCTAGGCAGGAAGTATAGGTGGAACACCAAACTAAGGATGCAGGATAAAAAAGGGCAGGGCAGAGGAGCCACCACACAGACATAGAGGTAGTAGGAGTTGAACATGCCATGCTAATAAAGATACTACCACGTGGCAGAGCATAATAAGGAATGTGAGTTAATTTAAAATGTAAGAGCTAGTTAGTAACAAGCCTAAACTATTGACTGACCATTTACAACTAATATAAGCCTCGGAGTGTTTATTTTGGGAGCTATTGGCAGGACAGAAACTTACACCAACAAAGAACTACATGATCAGAGAGCACAAAATAACATCTTAGCAATTAGTCAAAAAAGGTAATAGTGGAAGCTCATGAAGAAAAACACCAAAATCATTTGGAAAAAAAAAAGCAGACATGACACACTAAATAACTACAAACAAATGTTAAGAATTCTGAACAAACCCCATCTTCAGGCCTTGGCTAGAGATGAGTGGGGGTCTAATTCCGGTGGATTCCCCCCCACACCCTTCCCTGGGAAATCCCTGGGTGGATCCCAGATCTCGCTGCCCTTGTGTCCTGTCTCCATTGAGAGTGCTCTTGGAGCTCTGACACACTGCTCCCCTCCAGAGCCTGCCCCCCCACACTCTCTGCCCTACCTTGCCCACTGTCCCACTGCTCTGGTTGAACACTGAGACAGAGGGTGGAGCCAACAATCCAGCCACCTTCGGGGAAATTCCTGGATCTGATCTGAGCACAATAGACCTGCCTATCCACATGGGACCACCTGTAATTTCCACATGCCTGGTCTCTGACCCCTACCTCCAGTCTTCTACCTGAGTTTGGGGCCCCTCCCAGAGATCCACCTATCTCTGCAGGAACCTTCTGAGTTCCTGCTGAATCCTTGACCCCCATCACAGGGCCTCTGCTAAAGAGGCCTCAGCTGGAGAGTGCCAGGACCAGGGTAGATCTGCCAATCAGCTTAAGGAACATCCTGAGTCCCAGCCTTCAAGATCTTTGATTTCCATCTGCTGAAGTCTGATCTTTGACCCTCGTCACCTGCAGAGAGACCTCCTAGAGAGTTTGGACAACCCAGAGCTACAGATATTGAACCTCTGACCCACCTAAGCCCATAGAGAGAGGGAGAGGCCACAGAAAAACCTACTGGAAGAAGCTATGGGAAGATGGCAAAACACCTAACAACAGAAACACAAGCATAACACCAACAGAATCTAGGGAATCTATACCAACTAGACCAGAACACAACAAAGCAGAAGAGAACAACTTAAAAATTATCATAATAAAAATGATAGAGTCCCTCAAAGAAGATGTGAGAAAATTCCTTAAAGAAAAGGAAAAAAAAAAAACAAAAAACAAAAAAAAAAACAAAAACAAAAAACAAAAGCTAGGAAAAATAATTAAACAGATGAAGGAAATGGTTCAAGACTTGAAAACTGAAATAGAGAAAATAAAGAAAGCACAAACTGAAGGAATGCTGGAAATAGAAAAACTGGGGAAATGGTCTGGAACTACAGATGCAAGCATACCAACAGAATTCAAGAGATGGAAGAGTGAATCTCAGGCTCGGAAGATAAACTAGAGGAAATATATTCATCAACCAGAGAAAATCATAATTCCAACAAATCCTTAAGAGAAAACACCCAGGAAATGTGGGACACTATGAAAAGGCCAAACCTAAGAATAATAGGCATTGAGGAAGGTGAGGAATCCCAGATCACAGGTGCCAAAAACATATTCAACAAGGTCATTGAGGAAAACTTTCCCATTCTGAAGAAGGACATGCCCATGAAAGTACAAGAAGCATACCGAACACCAAATAGACTGGACCAAGACAAAAGACCCCTCGATATATAATAATCAAAACACAAAACATACAAAATAAAGAAAGAATATTAAGAGCAGCGAAGAAAAAAGGATAGGTAACATATAAAGGCAGACCTATCATAATTATGCCTGACTTCCCCATGGAAACCCTCAAAGCCAGAAGGTCCTGGATAGATGTTCTACAAGTACTAAGAGTCCACGGATGCCAGCCTAGGCTACTATAAACAGCAAATCTCTCAATCACTATTGATGGAGAAAACAAATATTTAATGACAAAGCCATATTTCACAATACTTATCTACAAATCCAGCCCTACAAAAAGTTTTGGAAGGAAAACTTCAACCCAAGGAACTTAACTATGCTCACTAAGATATAGGCAACAGATAATCCCACTTCACCAGAAACCAAGAGTAAAGCAAAACAAATATATTAACTATACCACTGCCAACAACAAATCTAAAACAAACAAGCATTAACAATCAATGGTCCTTACTCTCCCTCAACATTAATGGTCTTAACTCACCTATAAAAAGACACAGGCTAACAGAATGGATACAAAGACAGAATCCATCCTTCTGCTGCATACAAGAAATACATCTAAGCTTCAAAGATAGGGTAAAGGGCAGGAAAAAGACCTTCCAATCAAATGGACCCAAGAAGGAAGCAGTTGTGGCTATCCTAATATCTAAAACGTTAGGCTTCAAACCAAAATTAATCAAAAGAGATGAAGACGGTCATTTTGTATTCATTGAAGGAGAAATCCATTAACACAAAGTCTCAATTCTGAACATCTATTCCCCAAATACAAAGACACACACATTCGTAAAAGAAACACTACTAAAACTCAAACCTCACATAAAACCTCACACATTTATAGTGGGAGACTTCAACACACTACTCTCACTACTAGACAGGACCACCAATTAGAAACTCAACAAAGAAATAAAAGAACTAACAGAAGTTATGTCTCAACTAGGTTTAACAGACATCTCATCTATAGAACGTTTCATCCAAACACAAAAGAATATACCTTCTTCTCTGCTCCACATGGAACTTTCTCTAAAATCGACAACATACTAGGTGGCATAACAAACCTCAATAGATACAAAAAAAATGGAATAGTTCCCAGTATTTTATCAGACCACCATGCTTTAAAATTGGAATTCAACAACACAAATCGCAGAAAACCTACAAACTCATGGAAACTGAACAATGTGCAATTGCACCATGCCTAGGTCAAAGAAGAAATAAGAAAGAAATTAAGGACTTCCTAAAATTCAACGAGAATGAGGACACAACATATCTGAACTTATGGGACACCTTGAAAGCAGTGTTATGAGGGAAGTTCATTGCACTAAGTGCTCATATGAAGAAAACAGAGGATAGTCATATTAGAGAATTAACAGTACAACTGAAAGCCTTAGAACAAAAAGAAGCAAACTTACCTGGAGGAGTAGACGCCAGGAAATAATCAATTTGAGGGCTGAAATCAATAAAATAGAAACCAGGAAAACAATACAAAAAAATCAATGCAACATAGAGTTGGTTTTTTGAGAAAATCAACAAAACAGACAAACCTTTATCCAAACTAATGAAAAACCAGAGAGAGAACATGAAAATTAGCAAAATCAGAAATGAAAAGGGGGACATAACAAATTTTAGGTCATACTTGGAAAACTTTTACTCCACAAAATTTGAAAATTTAAAGGTAACAGACAAGTTTCTAGGTAACTATCACTTACCAAAATTGAATCAAAAACAGACAAACAACTTAAATAGACCTATAACCCTGAATGAAATAGAAGTAGTCATCGAAAGCCTTCCAACCAAAAAAAGCCCAGGGCCAGTGGCTTCAGTGCTGAATTCTACCAGAAATTTAAGGAAGAGCTAATTCCTGTACTCCTCAAATTATTCCATACAATAGAAACAGAAGGCTCATTACCAAACAATTTCTATGAGCCACAATCACATTGGTACCCAAGCCTCACAAATATACAACTAAGAAAGAAAACTACAGACCAATATCCCTGATGAACATTGATGCAAAAATACTCAATAGAATACATCAGAGATATCATCCACCATGACCAAGTAGGCTTCATTCCTGGGTTGCAGGGATGGTTTAACATACAAAAATCTATCAACATGATCCACCATATAAACAAACTGAAAAAGAAAAACCATATGACCATCTCTCTAGATACTGAAAACCCCTTCGACAAAATTCAACACCCTTTCATGATAAAGTTCTTGGAAGGAACAGTGAAAACAGGAATATAACTAAACATAATAAGAGCAATATAAAGTAAACCAACAGCCAACATCAAACTGAATGGAGAGAAGCTCAAGGCAGTTCCTCTAAAATCAGGAACAAGACAAGGCTGTCCTCTCTTTCCATATCTCTTCAATATTGTACTTGAAGTTCTAGCTAAATCTGTAAGACAACAAAAGGAGATCAAGGGGATCCAAATTGGAAAGGAAGAAGTAAAACTGTCTCTATTTGCAGATGATATGATTTACATAAACGACCCAATAAACTCTTCCAGGGAACTCCTACAGCTGATAAACACCTTCAATGAACTAGCAGGATAAAAATGAACTCAAAAAAAAAAAAATCAGTAGCCCTACTTTATTCAGACAACAAAGAGGCTGAGAAAGAAATCAGTGAAACATCACCTTTTACAATAGCCACAAACAACATAAAATATCTTGGGGTAACACTTACCAAATATGTGAAAGACCTATACAATAAGAACTTTGTGTCTTTAAAGAAAGAAATTAAAGAAGACACCAGAAAATGGAAAGATCTCCCATGCTCTTGGATAGGAAGGATAAATATAGTAAAAATGGCAATCTTGCCAAAAGCAATCTACAGATTCAATGCAATCCCCATTAAAATCCCAGCACAATTCTTCACTGACCTTGAAAGGATAATAATCAACTTTATATGGAAAAACAAAAGACCCATAATAGCCAAAACAACCCTGTACAATAAAAGAACTTCAGGAAGCATCACAATCCCTGACTTTAAGCTCTACTATAGAACTATAGTTCTGAAAATAGCCTGGTATTGGCACAAAAATAGACAGGTAGACAAATGAAATCAAATCAAAAATTCTGATATTAACCCACACACTTATGAACACCTGATTTTCAACAAAATAGCTAAAATAATACAATGGTGCTGGCACAATTGGATGATGGCGTTTAGAAGCCTGAAGATAGACCCATGTCTATCGCCATGCACAAAACTCAAGTTCAAATGGATCAAAGACCTCAACATAAATCCAGCCACACTGAACCTATTAGAAGAGAAAGCAGGAGGTACCCTTGAACAAATTGGTATAGGAAACCATTTTCTGAACATAACTCCAGTAGCATAGACACTGAAATCAACAATTAATAAATGGGACCTCCTCAAACTTAGAAGCTTCTGTAAGGCAAAGGACACAGTTGACAAGACCAAACGGCAGCCCACAGACTGGGAAAAGATTTTTACCAACCCTACATCTGACAAAGGGCTGATCTACAAAATGTACAAAGAACTCAAGAAACTAGTCAACAAAACACTAAATAACTCTATCAAAAAATGGGGTACAGAATTGAAGAAAAAATTCTCAATAAAGGAAATCAAAAAGGCTGAAGGACACTTAAGAAAATGCTCAACGTCCTTAGCTATCAGGGAAATGCAAATCAAAACAACTTTGAGATACCATCTTACTCCTGCCCAATGGCTAAAATTAGAAACACCAATGACAACTTAGGCTGGAGAGGATGTGGAGAAAGGGAAAAACTCCTCCACTGCTGGTGGGAGTGCAAGCTTGTACAGACATTTTGGAGATTAGTATGGTGGTTCCTCAGGAAAATGGGAATTAGTTTACCACAGGACCCAGCAATTCCCCTCTTATGTATATACCCAAATGATTCACATCCATGCAACAAAGACATGTGCTCAACTATGTTCATAACAGCATTATTTGTAATAGCAAGAACCTGGAAGCAACTTAGATGCCCCTCAACTGAAGAATGGATAAAGAAGATGTGGCACATCTACACAATGGAATACTACTCTGCAGAAAATTAACGGAGTTTTGAAATTCGCAGGCAAGTGGATGGAACTTGAAGAAACCATCCTGAATGAGGTATCCCAGTCACAAAAAGAAGAACATGGTATGTACTTGCTCATATATGGATTCTAGACACAGAGAAAAGGATCACCAGCCTATAATTCACACCTCCAGAGAAACTAGGATACAATGTCTATTCTAAGAGATGCATATATGTTCCCTCAAAAAGGGGAAGGGACAAGTCCCACAGAGAACATGGGAAGTGGGAGGAGCAATGAATTCAGAGAGAACTAAGAGAAAGAGAAGGGGAGAAGCAGAAAGCATGTGTGACTAGGAAGATTGAGTCAGAGTAGGAGTAGAAGATAGAACAGACAGACAGAGAGAGAGAGAGAGAGAGAGAGAGAGAGAGAGAGAGAGAGAGAGAGAGAGAGAGAACATAAAAGAGGGAGCCATTATTGGTTTGAAGAGAAAACTGAACCTAAAGAAATGTCTAGAGACCTACAAGATTGACTCCAACTAACAATTTGAGCAAGTGTTGAAAGGCAACCATAGATGCCCTATTCTGATAATGAGATCATCAACTAAATTAACCACCATCATGGAGCCCTCATCTAGTACTTGTTGGTAAAAAAGCAAACACCCATAACTAAACACTGAGTGGAACTAGAATCCAGATGCAGAGAGAGAGAGAGAGAGAGAGAGAGAGAGAGAGAGAGAGAGAGAGAGAGAGAGAGAGAGAGAGAGGAGAAGAACAGGTTGCAGAAACACAAAGACAGCTGACCTGAACAAGGAGGAGCTAACGGGCCCCTCAGACTGATAGCTGGGAATCCAGCATGTGACTGACTCAGACCCCCTGAATATGGGTCTCAGCTAGAAGGACTGAACAGTCTAAGGGACCTCAGACAGTAGAACGAGGATGCACAAAAGGACCTTGTGGATACGTCCCCCATGGAGGGATACTCCCTTAACCTAGAGACAGGAGAGAAGTCCTAGTCCCTACTTCAATAGACTTGACAGATTTACATGACCCAACCTGGATAGCATAGCCTATTTGCAGAATGGGGGTGGGGGGATGGGATGGGAGGGTGGTCAGGGTACTTGTGAGGGGGGAAAGAGGGTAAGAGGGAGGGAGAGAAATCTGGGATCGACATGTAAAATTATATATAAAAGAATTCAGAACAAGAGGTTAAAGGACTAGTCAGTGTTGGGAAGAGGAATTCTCAGTTTAAGGAAAAGTTGATTTCTCCCGTTCAAGTTTCTTTTTATCCCATCAACTCCTCCTGTGCCCAACCCTGGATGTTGTAGTCAGACCTCATTCTGAAAATGATTTCCTGTCATTTTGAAAGATATGCTCTCAATTTTTGGTTGCTGAAATGTATAGTAATTGGAGGCCAAGATAAACAGCTATATTTCAAGGTACTGCCAATATTCTCATTTGCAAATTTTAATTTTTCCAAACCAATTGTTTCCTAACTATAGCATGTCTTTTCCCTTACATGTAAAAAGCCATGAGCAACAATGAACATAAAGTGTGCAGAAAAGATTAAAGACAGACTTGGTAAGAAAATAGGGGGATAAAATGACTTAGAAGAAACATTGGGAAGGCCTTCGTAATTTTATAGTATGCTATTGATACTATTGATGGATTTTTAAATTACGACCACAATATGCAGATTTATGGAATTTGAAGAAATTGGAATGTGGTAGGTAGAATGCTAAAAAAGGACCCAGAGAGAGTCATTTTCCTATTCTACCATGTGGGGCCCTCTGGAGACTGCATGGCAGGAGACTATGTAGGGTTTTATAGGCATTGTGAAATTAGCAGATAAAGGAGTCATGTGGGCTATTGTCATGGTGCATTGGAGCCTGTAGGCCGGGTCATCTAAAACTATAACCAATTTTTCCTCAAGATCTATTTGGGGCAAAGGAGTGTTCTAAAATAATTTTATTGACTAGCAATCATACTAGTGTAACAGAAAGATGGGTGAAATCTGGACAGAAAGGATAAATGTTCACCAAATCTGCTAACCCATTTGTTTCGTCCATTTTAGAGTAGGATTAATCTTTAAGGGTTTTACAATTTTCATATTTATCTTTAATTGGTCAAGGTCTTTTATTCCCAATACTATTTAGTAGCTCTTAATGTTGTGAAATATTATTTTAACTAGGCAAATATGTGTTACACTTGTTTATGTTGTGGAATGTTACTTTGTGCGAAGGTATTTTACATTTGTTTATACTGCATTTGTTTAAGTATGTAAAGATGTGTTACATTTGTCTCACTTTGCCTACCTAAGGCACCTGGTTGTTCTAATAAAAAATCTGAACTACCAATAGCTAGGCAGGAGAGGGGTAGGTGTGGCTGGCAGGAAAAGAGAATAAGCAGGAGGAGAAATCTAGGCTCCAGAGAAAGGAAGGAGGAGAGAAGACAAAAAAATGTAGGGCATTCCAAAGTCCAAAAGTCAGGCAGCCACCAGCCAGCCAGACATGGAGATAACAGAAAATAAGATATACAGAAAAAAAGAAAGGTAAGAAGCCCGGAGGCAAAATGTAGATAAACAGATTAAAATAAGAGCTATGCTAAGGCCAAACATTCAAAACTAAGAGTAAGTCTCTGTGTCATGATTTGGGAGCTGGCTGGTGCTCCAAAAGACAGGTATATCTTTAGATCAGTTAAACCTCCTTTACCCTGTTTGTGTTAATAGAAATGAGTAGGTGTCAAAGTCACCTGAAGGGAAAGACCACTTAGAGTAAATTGTAAAAAATCAATGTATGCAACCCTTAAGGAGACTATAAAGCACTTAATTGTTACTTGTTCTGTGACTTCCTTTAGCTCATTCATTAAGCAGCTGATATGAGACACATATGGTTCAAATGTTCTGTGTGTTCATAGTACCAAAATTATTCAGAGGAAAGCATACATTTGAATTATGACATGATGTCATAATAGTAGAATAAAATCTTGGGTCTGTTCCCAGACCCTCCAATTCTTGGGATGTCATCATGCAAGAGAAGAGGGACAAGGGTGATGATTGGAAAGCTGTAAACAGAAGTAGTTGGGTGGTGAATGTTAGTAGAAAATATTAAATACATCGAAGGATATAAATATGGTCACTAGAAATGACTGACAGGCATTGAAGTGTGATGGAAGTGGTTACTGGTGGCAGTGCATTCTGATTAAGAAAATCAAATGGAAATAACTCAGTCATTTTTAACTCAATGTGTTTTTTGTTGTTTATGTAGTTTATTTGTTTTGCTTTAATTTGCTTACTTAGGACTGAATAAAAATGTTGGAAAACTACCTTGACTTTATTCAGCTTTGCCAATGTGGGTTGTTAAAAAATATCTCCAATTGATATTGATAATAAATATGTTTCACCCACAATAAATGTATGCTAATGAGCAAACCAGAAGAATTCTAATTCTATGTTAGTTATTGTTCTCCTCACTTGCAGTTTTTAAACACCTGGAAAGGTTTAGAGAATCCCCAACCTCCTCCTTTAAAAGGAAGTGATGTTACTGTGTAGATATTTCTGAAACAATTTGAGCCTTGTTATCTTATGCATTATCAGTTCTGATAAAGCCAAGTTCAAGAATGGAGAAGCAAATTGTGCTCTATACAAACTGCCAGTTCTTGACTACTGCCAAATGTGTACCTTTCCAGACATGCAGGAGGACTCTTTTGGGAGTAGAAATGGCACAAGAAGGAAGGGAAAAAAATCTACTTAATGTTTTATGGACTTATTAAGAGGAAGTCTCTTCTTTCATTAGCTGTGGGGGGGAAAAACCCCTTCATTAATACAGAAGCTAAGGCAAGAAACTGGTGCAGACACAGATAACTGCGCCTCCCAAGGTAACCGTATTTGCTGCATATCAGTAATCGGTTTTCTGAATTTTAATGGTGGTTTTCAACAGTGATCATGATTCAGTGGGGGGCAGTAAAACTTTACACTATCTGTTTAAGACTTTCTGTCTCTTTGTGTACACATTTGATTACAGCAGTGCTCAAGGTACTAGACCAAGACTCGGAATCATGCCAGACTTTTAACATAAAAGCCTTTAAGTACGAGGGGGCCAAAAGGGAGCTTCATGAGAAATTAAAGTGGGATTTTGTCAAGTATTGTGTTAAATAATGTCATAACTTTCCGTGAGATTTTTAGGTGAAAACATATTTTATTTACAATCACCCGCCCAACCACCCCAGCAAATACTCATTTCTTGAGACTACTTACTATTAGTCATTCGCAAAGGGAAAGGGAAAGGGAAAGGCAAAGAGCAGGCTATTTGGACTAAGAGTGAATACTTATGTCTTGAACATGCAGGAGTATCAGAGTTTCAGTAGCCTTCCAAAAATATCATTATCGTGGATGGTAAAAAGCCATGTGATAACATTAAATATTCTCATCATTATACAACTGATTTAATATTTTATTTTAAAAATTTGAAAAGAATTTATCTTCAAATACTTTGAAAATTTTACCATTGTTTCTTCAATTTATATTACTGAAGTTGAGGTTAAAACTGCAACATAATTTCTTATTTCCAATAACTTGCTCATATATTGGTAGTATTTGCAAAAGCTCATTACACTCTGACTTTTATTAAGGAATAAATTCAGTTTTGTCAATGTTTGAATATAAAGTAAGATAAATCAGGAATAAAATTGAGCCCTTAGAAATGAAGACTTGAATATTCCATATAATAAAATATCGTGAACATTAGATTTTACATTGGTTCCTATAGACCAGTTCATTCATAATGCCTCAACAGGTACAAAATATATTGAATTAGGGATTTTTCTTTTTTTACTAATGTAAGAGGCACCAAGCAGATGTGCTTTGTACCAAATGATTTCATATTTCAATGTGACAAAATAGATGAGCCACATAAAGCCTAATTTCAGTTGCAAATTGCAAGCTGGAATAAGTTCCAGAATAGTAAACAATTAGCTGCTTTATTTTCTTTTTAATAAGACTAAATTACCAGATAATATCTACTGGCATCAACTTGGCTAATAAAAATCTGTTTAATAGGATTTGCCATTTTTCCAATTGCTATCATGATCAGCTTTGCGTTTTGATTATCTCTAAACTTTGCCTCAATTTTCTTCTAGAAAAGCTCTTGGTGGTAATTGCTTTAACATTTATTCCAGGTCAAGTGGTTAAGTATGAATAATGATCTGTCAAAAATGTACAGTAATGCCGTCAATAGAGCAATTACCATTTAGCTAGAGATTATTATGGCAAAAGAGCACATGAACTGGGCACAATAAACAGAACAACAGAGAAAACAGGGCAAAGGGATTGACTATTTGCAAAACCTGTGTGTTTCCTACATGTTCCTGACAGATATTAATTGTCTTTCAAGACCAATTAACCATACCCCACAATGGTCTTCTTAGTTCAGAACAAATTAAGTACTTTTCATTACTGATAAAAAAGAAAACACGTTTATTCAGCTTACGTTTAATATTCCCAAAAAGGTTGTCTCACAGGCTCTGCAATGGTATTTATTTCTGATTTCTGCCTGCTCTATGTTTCTTCTAGAGAAGCCCACCACAGAGTATATTAGTTGTCTATGGTAGTGAATCACGATTAAATTAATGCTAATGGGAGGTGACAACACCTGCTTTCATTGTCAATATTACTACTAAGACCCAATTTTTCAAAGTGGCTTTCTGTAGAGGATGCAATGAATAACCCTATAACTCAATACAGTACTACTTGGGGGGAAAGGTGATAAAGAGGAAATATGATGTTTATCCATTCAACACTCCATGGTGTAGCTGTTCCCTTAATATCTGTGGCTAAGGGGAAGCTGTAATACCAGTCTTCAACAGAAAATAAAAAACAGCTCTTCGCTTAGAGGAAATTCTGTAGCCAATAACATTTCAACACTTCCTGAATAACTTTCAAGTCACTAGAAGCAAGTCTGGCTCACCCTATACTTTCAGTGATGGATAGTCAGTTAAAGAGATAGTGTCATTTTAATTTTAATGGAAATGAATTCAGAAAATTAACCACGGGTTACCAGAACTTTCTTTTATGTTTCTTTGCTCACTAACCTACTCAGAAAACAGTTCTTTGATTCTACTCTGTGGAGAATGATGAAATATGGACCATGTGGGGGTTACAGCCCTGGACTAAAATTACAACTCATTCAGCAGCTGTGACTATAACTTTTTTGTTTTGCTTTTGTTTTTGTTTTTTGAGACACTGTTTCTCTGTGTATCCCTTGCTGTCCTGGATATCTCTATGTAGACCAGGCTGGCCTAGAACTCAGAGACCCTCTTGTGTCTGCATCCCAAGTGCTGGGATTAAAGGTGTGTGCACCTCTATCAGGCAGTGAATATTATTTATTTAGTCCCAGCCTTAATTTTGTCACCTGCAATGTGGGGTAATTACTATATAACATCTACTTATTATGTACATGCCATGATATGTCTGTGGGGTGTTAGGAAGACTACCTGATGCATTTAATAAATGTTAGTGGTGCAGTAAAATCTAAAGACAATAATACAGAACTCGGCTCTCAGTGTGGAATAGAATTTACACATAGCAAATGAAACAATGCATGTGGTGACCACTGGGGTGGTGGTGGATTTGATTACTTAGTGTTCATGTCCTAACAGAGTTCCTCTGAGACATTTCTCCATTCAGTCCATAGGAACAACTGCTTTTCCTCTTTGCTTCCTCTGATGTTCAAGTATATTGAGATCTGTTTTACAGTTTCGATCTGTTTGACCCACCAGTGAGCCTACCAATCTCCTAAAATATTTTTCAGCCTATTATTTTCCTCATAAGAAAACCTCTATACAAACCCAAAACATTGATTTCTTCTAAATTTCTCACATATTCTTAAGTCAATATGCATTTTAAGTTCTCAAGTAAAGGGTTGGTATATGTAGTTTCCCAAACTCACTATGCTTCACAATTACTTCCTGTTTTGTAATTCACTGGTCTGCTATCCAAAGTGTCCTCGTCTTGGCTGCAAACAGACTCCTCTCAATATTTACTTTCAACACTTTTGTTTACCTTTGGGTTTCATGTAATAAGAGCAGAGGCTGTGGAGCCAGTCTTCCTGCATTTGATCCCTAAAGCACCGTAAATGCGTATACAACCAGGCTCCCAATGTTTTGGGTTCTTCACTGTAAAACAAGAGTCTGTGAAAGACCATAACATCACAGTGTTGGTACAAAGTATGCCAACAATGAGCTTAGGTGTTAAGTATAAATCTCTATATCTATTTCAGTCACAGTAAGATTTACCTGCCCCTTCCTTCTTGAAACCCTCACTTGGCATCTTTAAAGTCTTTTTCTCTTGGCACTACATCTTCTTGTTTGATATTTTATTGCACTAAGATTGGATGGTCCCTTTAGTATTCAATTTCCTTCCCATCAGTGTTTAGTTATTGGTTCTGGCCCATCTGTTTTTGTATTCTTCTTGAGTGAACAACAGAGAAGAGAACCAAGTATTTCCTATTTCTTTTTGCTTCCTTAGAGGTATGTTTAATCCTTTAGATCCATGTTTAAAACTGCCTGAGTGTTTCTTTGAGAAATGAACTCAAGTCACACAGCCATCATTCTTACACCCACAATATATTTACTTTATCACCCAAAATTTTGTATTTCATTCATCCTAACTAGTCACTTTGTCTTCCTGTTTACTATTGTTTAATCCATTCTATGGTGCTTCTACAATTATCCCCATGTTTAAATATATCCTTAAGTTGCTTTAAGATACAGTTTGGACTCCTTGCTATCTTTCTTCAGTCCTTGCATTGACAGACTTGTTTTTATTTATTATACTTTTTATATTGAAAATAGATTGTTTTCTCATATAATATATCCTTTTCACAATTTCCCGTCCTTTTACTCTTCCTGGTTCCTTCCAATTCTTCCATTCTGTATACATTTCCTTTCTGTTTCTCATTAGAAAAGAGCAGGCTTCTAAGAGATAACAACCATCCATGACAAAATAAAATATAATAAGATAAAACAAAGGCCATCATATCAAGGCTGGAGCCAACAGGAGGATAAAAGCCCTACAAGCAGGCACATGAATGAGACACACTCTTTCACACACTCAGGAATCCCCAAAAAATACTAAGCTGAAAGTTGTAGTATAAATACAGAGGACCCAGTGCTGACCTGTGTTGGCCCTGTCTTACTGTTTCAGTCTCAATCACTTCAAATGAGTCTTGTTCAATTGTTTCAGAACACTTAGTTCTCCTGATGTCCTCCACACCCTCTGGCTTTTACACTCTTTCCATCTCCTCTTCTACAGGGTTCCATGAGCTCTGAAGGAAGGAGATTTAATAGAGACTTCTTATTTAGAGTTGTGTGTTCCAAGGTGCCCCCCCCCATCTGCACATAATGTCTCGATGTGGGTCTGCATTTGTTCTTGGCCTTGACAGACTTCTGACACACAGATGTTATAATGCACTTTTGACAGCTCAGCATTAGACTTTGTTCTACAGCCTCCCTTGCAGGGAGGTGTCATATAGTTCTAGGTTCTGATTAATGGGGTAACAGAAAAAGTGATACATGCAATTATAGCAGCTTGCCATTAGAGGGCCAACTCTTGTTAATCAGCCTTCTTTTTATATCTTTCCAGCTGGAGTGCACGACACTTAATCTACCATGGATCCAAAAATGGAAAACATGGTTAAAAGTGAAAAGCCCCCTCATTTGAGATATACTCAAACATGGCCATTGATATTCTTGAGAAGAAAAATGGAGTCTCTCTATTTAAAGACTTGGGTTTGTGGTCTTTTTGTTATTAAAGTTTAGATGGTGTCTAATCTGCCCTTCTGTGTCATGATGTCACTCGCTTACTCCAGCTTTGTGAACTCCATTCACCTCCACAGGGGACTCATACACTTCTAGCTTCTGGCTTTTCATGTATTATTTCTTCTTTTTAGCATATATTTTCCTTTATCCTTCTCTTCTTAGCCTGAAGTTCCAGTGTATCGCTCAGGTTTAATTGCAATGATACTTCCTTTAGGAAACTTTTAGGACCACTTTCCTTTTCCAGACTGTAAAAGGGGCCTAGGATTTGAGCTCCCTAGGATATGGTTCTTACCAGTCAAACTGCTGACTAGAAGTAACTGAGTGGTACTTGTAGGCTTCATGAACCTAGGAATCGCTCTTGTCTCACTGTTGGCTCTTCTCTGCTTTGCAGGTTGTCTGGCATAAAATAGACCCTCAATACATCTTTGTTGTATAAGATTCAATTCAAACCCAGCATGATCAGAACCCAGTTAATTATCTTCTCTCTTTAACCCCCAACTGTTTTCTCTCCTATGATTTATGTCTTACTTAATGGCAATTCCATCTCTCCAGTTACCCTAAACAGAAGACTGAATACAAACACATCTTTGTCCTTCCCTTTCTTCACTTTTCATTTTCCTTGTACATGGCATGATTTTTAAAATTCTTTTTATATAATGCCTACATTTTCTTAGCTTTTGATTGTCACTGCCTGTATTTCTTACTTGGACTTGCCCAATAGTTCAATTCCAACTTCTCTTCCTATGAACAGTTTTTATATGTTCCAAGTTTTCTCCTTCAATTACTATAGATGATTATACTAATATCCATTTTCTTGAAGTCTTTCCAGCTCTATTGCAGAGGTCTGATATTGGCTAACTAGTTAATTTTCTATCACACAATAAATATGGTATTGCTATAGATTTCTATATTTACTAATTTTTATGACCTTGGTCTAAGCATATTTTTCTCACCTTGAGAGAAAGGGCTTATAAGACCATTCTTCCAACCAGTGTCTAAAAAAAGCAAAGGTTTCTAAACTGGTGAAAATATGAATTAGTGATCTGAGAAACCTTGGTTAAAACCAAGATACACTTCTTGATATAACGCAAATAAATATATCGTGCTATTTCATTCCAATGAGTGCATGGCATTTTCACATCCTGTAATAATCTTCCTCCAATCAAGCTCAAATGTCTTGAAACTGTGGAGTTTTATTTAGGTTTTCTGAGTTGTACTGAGGACAAATCACAGAGACCTAAAATTTCTTGGGTCATGTGCTTGGAGTTTATTTATGCCCCCTATAGGCAAAAGAGAATCAGAGTAGAAGTGATGGATATAAAATTGCCACATATACTAATCAGATTAGTATGGGATAATTAATAGAACATTTGAAAAATTAAAGGAGAAAGCTATTAGCAAGGAAGCCCTTATATGAGTTCTAAAATGACATTTAAAAGACAGTGACACAAAGAAAGGAATTGGATTTTAAGGATAATATAAGATGCTGACTAATTCTCCAGACTAAATGATCGGGTAGATGATGATTCCAACAAATGAAAACAGGTGCTAGAGCTACAGTAAAAATGACAAAGACAAAAGTATGACACTCCTCTGGCAACTTCTGAAGATGGGTTGTTGATCCAGTGGCATTGCCAGCCCTTCTTAGCTTTGTAGAATGCAGGTTTAGGGACCTACCACAGGCCTATAGAACCATTTAATTTGGGATTGGCTCATCAATCTGAGGGTGATTTTGGAACTAGTGAACTATGTGGAACTCTGAGATTCCCTAGCCAAGACTGAATGATCCTGCCAATAATGGCATCAGAGAATTATCAGAGCTATACCTAGAGAAGTCATTAAATAATTGACTCAAGAAAGAACTAATTTTGAGATATTATCATCAAAACAAATAATGTTGAGACATAGTTATTATATATATTAACTACTGAATTTGAGAAAATAGTCTTCATGATGACTCAATAAATTAGAGTCTTTCTATTTAACTTCAATTTTCTCAAGAGTATGCAAAAGTCCTTCTTAAGGCATTTAGAACTATGCTGCTTTTATTTGAATGGTGTTGTTTTCATAACTTTGGAAAGTCATTGGATGAATTTACTTTGGGAGAGGCTGCTTTCTTAAAATAAACATTATGTTAGTTACTTTTCTGTTGCTGTGGTGAAAAGCCATGACCAAGGCAGCTCATAAAAGAAGGTGTTTATTTGGGCTTACAGTTCTAGAGGGTTAGAGTCATGGTTGTGGAGAAAAGGCATGGCAACAGGAGCTTTTGAGAACTCAAATCCTGGCTTTTGAAATCTCATGTTTGTCTTCAGTGACACTTGCCTCCAATAGGGTCATGCTTTCTAATCCTCTCCAAAGGACACTAACTGGGAGCAAAGTATTCAAACACCTCAAAGACCTCTTTTCAAGCCAGCAGAAACATAGCAGAGCATATTGTTGGTTGTTTTTATCTTAAAGACTTGAGTATTGCTTGAAATTTTTTTTTCTACTCTTATAGGGCCCTCCATCCAGCTCCCAAGTAAATCACACACAGTAGCTTTTTCTTAGTTATGAGTGAATGGCCTTGTTGCTAGCCAGCTTTTATTAAATTATCCCATCTACCTTTTCCCTCTGGGCATTTATCTTTCCTACTTTTGTATATCTTACTTTCCTTCTTACTCCATGGCTGGCTGGGTAGCTGGCTGGATGGCTGGCCCCTGATGCCCTTCTCTTGAACGCTTTCCTTCTTCTTCTACTTATAATCTCTGCCTGCCAGTCTACCTATCCATGTTTCTGCCTTTCTATTGGCCAATCAGCTTTTATTAGGACCACCAGGTGTTTTAGACAGGTCCAGCAACACAGCTTCATAGAGTTAAACAAATGCAGCATAAACGAAAGTCACATACTTTAAAATAATATTCCTCAACACGTGAGGCTTACAATAGTTTTCCACTTAAAGGGGAAGAAGTCAAAGCAACAAAAATAATTAGGCATATTAAAGATGCATGGGAATGAATATGTAATTAATAAAAGTGTTAGAACAGTGGTAGTCCAACATAGGATATATGCAGTTCAGTTAATGTACAATAAGTTTCATGTAATCAGACATGCTAGAAATAAGAACGTAAAGTACTTTCAAGATAAAATAATGAAAGGGCACATGTGTTGCATCATTTAACCTTTGTCTTAATAAAGGAGGCATGTGGTCATTTGTAGAGAGAATGCAGGCATGTGGAAGAAACTTGCTGGGTGAAAGATGTCAAAATCCTAAGAGCTGCCTGTGTTTCACAAAGCCACTATTGACTTCAGTGGAGTGCAACATTTCTATTGGTCAAGTAATGATGACTTTGGAAACTTTTCCCTTTCAAGAGATGTCAGAATGAATTATGGGCTTCCTTCAACCATGTCCCAGAGATGACTATAGCAACTGGAGTTGCTTTTTCACTCTCTAAAATGGTTGTGGTTTGCCAAGAGGCAAAAGGGATGCGAACTAAAGATGAGGAACAATTTGTTTCAATGCAAGAGAACAAATATATGCTCAAAGATTTTACATTAGATTGAAAAAAAAGCTATTGAGATGAACAGGAATTGCATTAGTTTATAAGAAAAAATACCTTATAAAATAACATCTTTATAACAGCAATGAAGGTATTTGAAGTGGAACCTGAATTAAGGAAACGTGGTATTGCTCTGCACAAGAGAGACTCTTACTGCTAATAGAGTGCATAATAGACTGATTTGAGTATCTGTGTTATCTAGAATAGTTTAATAGGCTCCCAAAGAATTATACCAAGTAACATATCAAAACCAATACCAACTTATTCCACTTTTTTGAAACTTCTAAAAATTTAAACATTCTAGTACCAGTTACCAAGAGAATTGAGCACTCATGGATTATTGTTGAAATGGTACATTGCTTTTGATTTTAATTAAAATAGGACTCAATAAAGACAAAAAATAACTATTTCATTGTTTTCCAAATATTGCATGAAGTTTTGACTTGCAAATATGAAATTTCACATTTACCCATCTTACATCTCTAAATGTGTTGTTATCACCACCCCTCATTTCATACTTCTCTTATTCTCCACCCCATTGCTTTATCTCTGCTAGAAATTTCTAGATCACTGTTATTCAGTTAATGGCACAAAACAATACCCAAGGTAAATAAACCACAGTGAGTCACTCTGCTGCACGCGAAACCTAGATGATCTCTTATAAGTAATGCCACTCATAAGAACTGCAAAATTATAGGTAACATGAAAACCAAGTGATTGTAGCCATGACAACTGAGGTGGAAAGAAAACAAAACAGCAAATCCCCAGTCTCAAGATAACTAGGTTGAGGGTGAAAAGGAATGCCCCTAAGTAGAAGATTCTAGATACATTAAAAAGGTTTAAAAAACCTTACAGCACCCTGTGTAAATGACAATATACACATTATATGTTTGTATACTGGTTTTCTAATTGCATATTTTTAAATATGTTTTCCTGTATAGTTTGAACCTTATCTGAAGCAGCATTCTCAGATTCTAATGGTGGGATTACAAAGCAGACATTATTGATTCACATATGTCTTGTTTAACTTTCAGTAAATCTGTGTTAGAAATGCAGTATCCTGGGAATTTAGCAATGTCTGAGAGACATGCCAGTTTGAGGCTATCATACATAATCTTTGAGTGACAGGTATTCCTTTCCCACTATCAAGTCTCCTCAGATTTTATAATCAGAGGCCCATATGCTCTGAAAATGTCTACCTGACTTGTCTAATGAGTGACTTCTCAAAAACAAAGTTTGTCTTTGCTGTCAAAATCCCTCACACAATGATAATCATTTTTACCAGAATCCCTTCCATTTCAGCTATGATTTTCTCCCAGCTACAACTTTTAAAGACCCGCAACCTTGTCTTGATCTAACTTGATTGAGATGCCACATTATCTCCATACTACCACAGTTCTGCTTAGCAGACACCATAGGCAATGGTGTTATTATAAAGTATCACCCGATTTATGCACTGTCAAATACTATTTTTCCCAGGGTGATGGAAAAATGAATGAAATTTACCAAGTGGTCCTGAAAGACATTTGTGTTACAAGCTAAGCTGTTGTGGTATAAAACAAATAAACCATTGCTTGTTTCAGAAACCCCTGTCTCTGCAAAGACATATCATTGCCATTCCCTTCCATTTGACAATCTGAATGGTACCAAACTATACTGTACATGCTGAAATATCATAATGATTTTTTTCTGGCTTCCTGAATTCAAGAGACCAAGACATGTAGACACTGATACAAACTTATCAATACCCAAGCACATAAAATGTACTACATTGGCAATCTGGGCCATCACAGAAATGGTCATTGTGAAGACAGCTGAGAAAAAAGCCTTCATCACATATGACATATTGCCTTTCCTCAACTTATCCCATTTATATGGCATACACTGATATTGATGGACATGAGGTAGAGAATGGCTGGAGGCTTCATATTAGTCACTATAATCTCCAGCCTCAATAACTGACATGAGAGGCTCTGCTCTGGCAACATGAGCCAGAACAAACTATTTTTGTGTAGCAGTTAATATTTATATTCAGAGAGACAGATGCATTTTCATAAATTGGAAAATTCCCTCTCTAATTGAATTATGGGTAAAAATGATACTTAAAATGGCTTTAATTACCCCAAGTAGTCATCAGAACCATAGCCCAAATTTAAAATACATATGTAGTTTTATTAGTTCAACAGGTCCAGAAGAAATTTGATGAATGATGGGTTGTTCTAAAAACATATATCTATATAGTTCCTTGTTTATACTCACTGCATTGTCCTTATTTGGACTCCTCAATTGCACAGGTCAGGATCTAGATTGCAAGTGATGTGTGATCTTGATTTAAGGTAACTTAGTTGATTTTACAGTTTGCAATACTTTAGGATAGAAACAAAAATCTCTTATGCAGAAAGACTCAAGTTTAGAGTTAGTTTCCTTGGTAGGAAGTTCAAGGTTCATCTTCATAGTTCAATGTTCACTAAACAAAGAAGAGCTTCCTTAATCTATCCCTGGGAAATCTGAATACTTTTGTAAACTGTATTTCATTTACTTGGCCACATGTGAAAAAGGAATTGCAAAGATATCACCCAGTAAATGAGTAGAGTCTTAGGGACATCAAATTGTATCTATGCCACTCAGTATTTGGTTAGTATCTCAAAGTGCATTGTCAAGGGAGATTTCAGCAGAGGGCATTCCATGCACTGGACGTAAGTTTCTTGATGACTCAGAAGAGGCAGCTTTCACCCGGGGCTCAGGAAACCCCTTTTGTGTTTTCTGAAATCTACCATTTCTTTAGCATGTGTGGAAAATTTGTGGCAGCAGTAGAATTAGAGCTCTGTTCCCACTCTGGCCTTTAGCAGCAACCCCTGTGAATCTGAGAATTGTAGAAACGAAAGGAGCAGTGTTTGGACATAATAATTACCATAACAGAGCGAACTAATGAAGATGGGAGTCTGCTACACTGTCTCCAATCAAGCCTATACTACATGCTCCAGAAGACATAACAGTCCCCATCATACACCTAATTGTGTAACATGGGACTGCAGGGGCACATTCCTGCCAGTCACCCGCTGGTGATCTGCAGCTTATACTCTGGTAATTTTATTCTTGATGGTAAATTTCCAGTACTCAGAGTAACATGGAAGCCTTCTCTTAAACACTCTACAAGTATCCGAGGCAAGCTGAAGTGAAACAAGAACCTCAGTAGAATTGCTGACACCGTTTTCTGTGTCTGCTTCCCTGTCTCCCTTCAGAGTTACTACTGTTTGGTTTCCCTCATGCCTTCCTGGGTTTGCTTGGAGAGAAGAAAATGAGGGTCTCTGTTTTCTGAACACAACTAGCTGTTTCACACAGCACTTCCATGACAATGTCCTCATACTTGCCCCCATTTCTGCATTTATGACTCCCATTTCTCTTCCAGAGGTGGAGCTTTCCCCAACTTGACAATTCTTGCAAATTTCCTGACACATTTCTTGACTGTTTTGTTGTTGTTGTCATTTCTCCCTCCCCCCTTGTTGCTGTTTCATTTGTGAATGGAGTCACAAAAGTAAACACAGGATCAAACTGTGAGCATATGACAGATTCTGAAAACTGCACGTTGAGAATAGTAGCCATATTGCATTGTGTTACTAAACTTCCTAATTCATGTGGACTAATATTTATTAACATATTGCAGAGACAATTTTTTCCCTCTGACAGCTGTTTCATAGGAAATGGATTTTTTTTGCATCATTCTGAAAAGCAAATGTTTATATGCCTTGAGAAATTTATGAATCATTTGGAATCCATCATGGACACAGGAAAACTACGTGGCACTCACATATCTGCTCTATATAAATGTTGCTTTGGTTTCCTTTGCTGGTCTTAGGTGATGTGTTAGGGAATTTTTCTTTTTTGAGGATTTTATTACATTTTCTCTTCCTTCTTCTAAAACTATGTTATCAGTAAGTTAATAGTCCATATTTCTTGTGAGCTGTTGACATGGAAAACATCTGTATTGGGTGGAGTCTACCTTCTCAGGCCACTTTTGAGAATGGACCATTTTACACTAAGTATTTCTCCCCTTTCATTTAATCCATAAGAGATTTTGTTGTATGTTTCAATGAATTATTTTTTTTTATTTCTACTGTGCTTTCACTCTCATAAAATTTGAAGCATTTTGTCAATTTGCCATTCTGATTATACTGTAATTAATGGAGGAAAGATGGGATCCCAGGTAAAGATTCCAACTGCTGCCCTCTATGAATATTGGCTACTCATTCCCTGTAGTACTTTAATTTTAGTAACATTAAGGTCCTGGGTATATGTTCTACAAATACTAAGAGTCCATAGATGCCAGCCCAGGATATTCTACCCAGCAAAACTCTCAATCATTATAGGTGGAGAAAACAAGATATTCCATGACAAAACCAGATTCACAATTCATACCCACAAATTCAGCCCTACATAAAGTTCTGGAAGAAAAACTCCAATACAAAGAAGATAACTACACTTACAAAATCATAGGCAATAATGCCAGGACCCAAAAGAAAAAGTGGGGCAAATCTACTCTCAATACCACTGCCAACAATATCCAAAAACAAAAAAGAATTAACAATCAATGGTTCTTACATTCCCTCAATATTAAAGATCTTAACTCACCTATACAAAGACACAGGATAATATACAAAGACAGAACTCATCCTTCTGTTGCATACAGCTTTGAAGCTGTTTCAGCTTCAAAGACATAAACTACCTCAAAGTAAAGAGTTTGGAAAAGATCTTCCAATCAAATAGACCCAAGAAGCAAGCAGGTATAGTTATCCTAATGTGTAACACATTAGACTTCAAACCAAAATCAATAAAAAGAGATGAGGAAGGTCATTTCATATTCATCACAGGAAAACTCCATCAGTACAAAGTCTCAATTATGAATATTTATGTCTCAAATATAAAGGTACCCACATTCCTAAAAGAAACATTGTTAAAACTCTAATCTCATGTAAAACATCCCACTCATAGTGGGAAACTTTAACACCCCCACTCTTACCACTAGTCAGGACCACCAACAGAAACTTAACAAAGAAACAAAAGAACTACCATAAGTTATTTCCCAATTGAGTTTAACAGACAACTGTAGAACATTCCATCCAAACACAAAAGAATATACATTCTTCTCAGCTCCACATGGAACCTTCTCTAAAATTGACCAAATACTTGGCAACATAGCAAACCTCAACAGATAAAAAAAAATAAAAAATAAAAATGAAATACCCCCTGTATCTTATCACACCACCATACTTTGAAGTTGGATTCAACAACAACACAAATTGCACAAACCCTACAAATTCATGGAAACCAGACAATGTGCAATTGTACCATTCTTGGGTTAAGGAAGAAATAAAGAATGAAATTTAAAGACTTCGTAGAATTCAATGAGAATGAAGACACAACATACCAAAACTTATGGGACACTTTGAAAGCAGTGGTACAAGAAAGGTTCATTGCACTAAGTGCCCACAAGAAGAAAATAGAGGATGGTCACATGAGAGATTTAACAGCACAACTGAAAGCCCTAGAACAAAAAGAAGCAAAATGACCCTGGAGGAGTAGATGCCAGGAAACAATCAATTTGAGGGCCGAAATCAATAAAGTAGAAACTAAGAAAACAATACAAAGAATCAATGTGACAAAGAGTTGATTTTTTGAGAAAATCAACAAGTTAGATAAACCTTTATCCAAACAAACCAAAAATCAAAGGGGCAGAGAGAGAGAGAGAGAGAGAGAGAGAGAGAGAGAGAGAGAGAGAGAGAGAGAGAGAGAGAGAGAGAACATGCAAATCAGAAATGAAAAGGTAGACACAACAAGGGACGCTGAGGAAATCCAGAGAATCTTCAGTTCATACTTTGAAAACCTGTACTCTACAAAATCAAAATTTCAAAGGATAGGGTAGGTATCATCTAAAATAAATTAACAACAGATAAGCAATTTAAATAGACCTATAACCCCTAATGAAATAGAAGCAGTCATCAAAAGCCTCCCAACCAAAAACAAAACAAACTAACAAACAAACAAACAAAAACCCCAGGACCAGATGGCTTCAGTGCAGAATTCTACCAGAAATTCAAAGCACTAATACCAATACTCCTCAAATTGTTCCACACAATAGAAGCAGAAGGTTCATTGCCAAATTTTTACAAGGCTACAATTACATTGTTACCCAAGCCACACAAAGTCACAACTAAGAAAGAGAGCTACAGACCAATATCCCTCATGAACATTGATGCAAAATTACTCAATAAAATACTGGCAAATTGAATCCAAGAGCACATCACAGAAATCACCTACCATGACCAAGTAGACTTCATCCCAAGGATGCAGGGATAGTTCAATATATGAAAATCTATCAATGTGATCCACCATGTAAACAAAAATCATATGATCTTCTCACTAGATGTTGAAAAAGCCTCTGACAGAATCCAATGCCCCTTCATGATAAAGGTCTTGGAGAGATCAGGGATAAAGGAACATACCTAAACAAAATAGAAGCAATATACAGTAAACCAACAGCCAACATCAAACTAAATGAAGAGAAACAATGTGATTCCCCTAAAACCAGGAGCAAGACAAGGCTGTCCACTCTCTCCATATCTCTTCAACATTATACTTGAAGTTCTAGCTAGAGCAATAAGACAACAAAAGGAGATGAAGGGGATACAAGTTGGAAAGGAAGAAGTCAAACTTTCACTATTTATAGATAATTTGATAGTTCACTAAATGACACAAAAAAACTCTACCAGGGAACTCTTACAGCTGATACATACCTTCGGCAAAGTGGCAGGGTACAAGATTAACTCCCCCCCCCAAAATCAGTAGCCCTACTATATGCAAATAATAAAGGGGCTGAGAAAGAAATCAGAGAAACATCACCCTTTACAACAGCCACAAACAACATAAAATATCTTGGGGTAATGCTAACCAAACAAGTAAAGACCTATATAGCAAGAACTTTGTGTCTTTAAAGAAATAAATTAAAGAAGGTACCAGAAAATGGAAAGATCTCTCATGCTCTTGGATAGGTAGGATAAATATAGTAAAAATGGCATTCTTGCCAAAAGCAAACTACAGATCCAATGCAATCCCCATCAAAAATCACAGCACAATTCTTTACTGTTTGAAGAACAATATTCAAATTTACATGGAGAAACCCAAGACCCAGGATAGCCAAAACAACCCTGAACAAGAAAGGAACTTCTGGAGGCATCACCATCCCTGACTTTAAGCTCTACTTTAGAGCTATCTTCCTGGAAACAGCTTGTTATTGGCACAAAAATATGTAGGTACCAATGGAATCAAATTGAAAATCCTGATATTAACCCACACACCTAAAAACACCTTAGAAGGAGGAAAGCATCTTCAACAAATGGTGGGACACAACTGGATAATGGTGTATAAAGACTGCAGATAGATTCATGTCTATCGCCATGCACAAAACATAACTCCAAATGGATCAAAGACCTCCACATAAATCCAGCCACACTGAACCTCTTGGAAGTATCCTTGAGTAAATTGGTACAGAAGATAGCTTCCTGAACCTAACAGCAGTAACACAGACACTGAGATCAACAATTAATAAATGGGACCTCCTGAACCTGAGAAGCTTCAGTCAACAAGACCAAAGGGAGGCAGGGCGGAAGGCTAAGACCCTACTTCATATGATTTGACAGATTTTCATGATCCCTCCTTGAAGGCTTCACCCTTCCTGGGGAGTGGATGGGGAATAGGACAGGGGAGTTGGGGAGGATGGGAGGATGGGAGGGAGAGGGAACTGGGATCTGTATGTAAAACAAGAAAATTAGTCGGAAAAAAAGAAAGAAAATATATATATAATTATCTTCTTTCATGAACATTTCATGAGAACTAATGAGATAGTCATGGATGCCCAACAGACATGAACTGTATCCCATTCTTAGAGTAGGTGCTGAGGTAAATTATGGCAAGAAACTGCACAAGACTTCATGCTCCACGATTTCAGGACTCACTTGAAAGCTTCTCTTCCTCTCTTTTCACACAACACAGCCAAATGACCTTCATTTTTCTCCACCCTTTGCCTGTTCAGTTCATCACATCTGATGCCATCATAATTTCTCTCTAGATCACTGTTACATGCAACACAAATAACATTGTTTTCTCTGAGCCATGGAGAAAGTGTATATTTAGAGGAGACTGCCTTGGTAAAAGGGGTTTAGATGAGGTATTGGTTGGGTAAGGATAAGTAAGATAGACAGGTATAACTAAAATACATTATATGCATGTATGAAGTTGCCAGAATAAATAACATTTCTTTTCTTGCACATAAGATAAAAAGAGAAGTGCTAAAAAGTGTACCAGAGCCAAGCTGGGTAAGAGAGGATATAAGTGACCATGCTCAGACAATTGCATATGTGCCTTTTGTATGATCATGGTATCCATAAAAATCATAGCATTAGTGACATCAGTGGCTAGAATATTTATATGCTTTTATTTGCACTGTGCTAGGTCACAGCAGGCTAGGCACCTGCCCTAAGTGCGTGAGCCTGTCATTTGCCTACATCTGTGGAGATCAGTCCACACTGGATTTAGAAAAGAAGTCCATTCTATAAAGGATAGTTTATATGGGTGGTACAAAAGTTAGTTTCCATTCCTTGTGGAAATGTTACATCCTGAGTGATTTTACCCCTAAAAATCTGCAGGTTATTAAGGAGAACATTTTAATTGGGAAGACATTTTTCTTAACATCACCATGAGCGCTCTCATATATACATATACATACATACATACATATATATATACATATATATATATATATATATATATATATATATATATATATAAAATTTCTGAGATCACCTTTGATCTTATTAAAGAGATGGGTATCACCTTGGCAGTCTGCCATCTTCCAGTTCAGTAGCTGTTTTAAATGATAAATTGCATATTTTTGTTAGTAGCACTGATACTTCATTCTGTAGTTCCTTCGTATCACTTGGATGAGTTCCATCTGGCTGGTGATTTATTGCAAAGTAGTTTTTGAGGTGTTCTATCACCCCCCCCCCCACACACACCTCCATGATTCTAAGCATTTCACCTTAAACCACAGAGAAGGTTAACCCAAGCAATACAAGGATTTTAAGAAAAACTGAGAAATGTGTCTATTGCCTCTGATAATTCAGTTTCCAAGGGGCACCTTAGTAGAGCAGCTCCTCCTGGGTACTTCCTAATAAGCCCATATGTCACCTGCTCCTAGGCAGGTGACTACAGAAAGACACAGAGTTCGTCTATGAGTAGAAGCCAGGGAAATCTGCTCATGTTTGCCCATGAAGACAGAGGCAGGACAAATCAGTCCCCCAAATTATAATTCTGTAAAGAGATTTGTGTAAGCAGTACAGATATTTCCTTGCCAAGTACTTTTGAGTTAATATTTTCAAAATGTTTTGCTTTTCAATTTTCAGCAAGTGGAATTTTGATCATTGTGAATCTTCAATTTTGTTTTCTTGAGATGGTGTCTGATATACCATAAAGGTAACTTCAAACTTACTATGTAGCCAAAGATGGTTTTGAACTCTTGATGCTCTTGCATGGACCTTGAAAATGCTGATGGGATTACAGGTGTATGTTAACCTGCCCAATTTATGAATATTTACATGTATGCAAATATTGTACATTTCTATGCCAAAAGAAATGTCCTTTTCTGGTATTCATCTGTGCCAGTGATATTTTCTTTTTGCTTTCTTTGGCTTTTTCAACAGTTCAGTTGCTTCTATCCCTAACATATCACATATCCCCTTATTATAGTGGCTCCCCAAGTTGATCATGTGGCAAGATATACCCAGGAAGTTTATCAAAATGCAGATTTCTGGATTCTACTCTCAAATTTTTAGTCAGTAGTTCTAGTTTTGAGACTGTAGCACACACACACACACACACACACACACACACACACACACACACACACGTCTTGTGGTATATTTCTCTGTGGTTCTCTACCTCTATTTTTGAAATGGGTTCTCTCTCACTGAACCAAGAGTTCGCAAAATTGGCTAGGTAGTAAAGTACAGTGATCCTCCTAACTTTGCCCCTCAGCACTCCTGTCAAGCACGCATACCATATAGCATTTTATGTGGGTACTGGGCTTTAACTAAATTTGCATATGTAGCAAGAACTATATTGATGGAGTCATAGTCCCAGTCCCTGATGATTGACATTTCTGACAAGCTCCCAGGTAACGTTGTATCTATCAGCTCTAAGACAGCACTGTAAACATCAGATCTTCCTTGGTTTCTCTTTGCATGCTATGTCTTCAATTGCTTGTTTGGTGTGTTCCACTTGTGTAACTTCCAGGGTTTGATTGACATGTTTTAATACAATTTTCCAATTTAAAATAGATAAATGTACCATTTCTCACAAAGTAAATGCCAAGGAGTTAAAGAATTAGAAATATCTACATGGCATGGCACACTGAGCTTCAGAATATAAACAGGGCAAAATAAGAGTATGTGTTGCAACATAGGACAAGATAGAATCAGAACATGAGAGAATATACTACCTCTACCTTGTCATGGGATACTAATAACATCACAGTGGGTTATATAAATTAAATTTTGTTACATTCAGATTACCTCATTCAGTCTATACACTGTGTAAATCAGTATTCAGTAATCCTGATTGATTCTTCTAAAGAAATTCTCAGTAAAAAAAAATAGAATATCTTAGCACAGTATGCCATGGTCATGTTTATTATTTCATGTAGATTATTATGCTATCTTTCTTTTTTCTAAAGTTCTGATTTTCCATTGCTTATTATTCTCAGTATCCAAGTTGAGTCCTTCAAAAATCATTCTGCTATGTAAGATTCATAGATTACTAAAAGTACAAAGACTTAGTGGGAAATAGTTGAAGTTGTTTTCGAGCTACTAGAATGATATAAGACAAAATAAGTTCCTTACCATTTTCTTATCTAACAACATTCAGTTAATTACCTTGGGAACAATGAGGTTCAATGTGACCTGAGTGAGTTCTGCAACTTTATGCATAAAGAGACTAATACAACATGATCTTTGGGTCATGCAAAATGCCAGTTATTGAAATATGAATGGTCATTCAAAAGCTGGTTGTTAATTTTTTACACAGAAGACCAAAACTTGTAGGGACTTCTGTGCTAATGTCAAGACACTCTGAAATATACATTAAATAATATACATGGTAGTTTTGTATAAGATTTAAAGATTATACCACCTAGTTGTATGACGATTATTACAAGTGACATATTTTCTGAGAAAGTTTTCATAGGGTAAAGAAAAAATCTAGTACAACAGAAAAAAGGCAAACCCTATCTAATCTTGCTCTTTTGGTGAATATTTAAGTTTGTAAAACAGCAGACAGCAGACAGTCATACGTTAATTCATTATCTAAGTAGAACATACTATAATGGGGACAGCAGCAATGTAGAAAAGTAGAAAAGGTTGTGCTGAGCATATTTTTTTACCCTAAAAAATACAGTGGTATCAAAACACTGGGGGAAATTATATATTTTCCATAGATTGAATGTCACCTCCAAAACTCTCATTGAACACTCAATTCACCATTATGACATTATTAAGAGAAAGGACCGTATGGAAGGAGTTGGCTTAGTGGGTAAGGTACTTGCTGAGAAGTGGATTTGAATTCATAGGATTTACATAACACAGTACCATATCTCATTAACCCAGTACTGCTATTTTGAAATGGGAGACAAAGATAGAAAAATTCCTGGAGAAACATGGTTAAACTATCCTAGTGTATGAGCCCACAAGAAACAAGATGAAATTGAGGGCTGGCTCTCAACTTTGTCTCTGACTTCCATCTGTGTGGCATGGCAATTGTTCATTTCTACTCACACATACAAACCCATATGTGTGCGTATGCATACATGTATACATACATTCACACATCATGTACATAAAAAACATATCACAAAATCAAATAAATGGAGAAAGAGGGTGGAACATTAAGAAGCAATTGGACCACAAGTATTCCATCCTCAAGAGTGATTGTGCCTTCATTGCAAAGGGGGAGGCTTGTTAATAGACATAATAAATTCTGCATTTTTCTCTCTGTGTCTCACGGGAAATGACTTGCCTTCCCATAATGTTATAAAGTAGCAAAAAGTTTCTTGCAGATTCTGAGGCCCGGCTCTTATACCTCCTAACTTATAAATTGATGAGCTCAATAAATGCCTCTTGTTTATAAATTGCATACTCTGTGACATTAAAATATAGCAACAGAGCTGGGCAGTGGTGGTATATGCCTTTTATCCCAGCACTTGGGAGGTAGAGGCAGGCAGATCTCTATGAGTTCAAGACCAGTGTGGTCTATAAGAGCTAGTTCCAGGACAGCCAGGACAGCCTGCAAAGTCACAGAGAAAGCCTGTCCTGAAAAAAAATAGCAACAGAAACATTCTTCTATATAACCATCATTTCAAAACTTTAACTGCCATATTATTATGTAAATTGCATAGTATTAATGAGTCTTAGTACTTATGCTAGTGAAAATTTAATCTAGTGCCACTTTATTTATGATTTAGTTATGATTAACTAATATATATTCTGTGTCTCTCAATCTAGGTACTATGAGATTCTACATCATTACTTACAACTAACATAACTAGAATTAAAATCGTATTCCAGTTTTAAGCAAATCAATTTTAAAAGTAGCACAGTAATGAGAATTACTAGGTAAAGGAAATAGGACAAAGTCAATAGATGGGTATTTTTCTTAAATTGTCTGCAACTCATCTTTGTCACCAAACTGATGTGGACCAAGTTTACAGATTGTTCAAACATGGTTAAGTAGAATATACTTACCTTGTTTTAACTCTCCATCTAGCATATATCCATATAACTATCCATCCATCTATCAATCCAACAATTTTTAAAATTTTTCCTTTCAAGAATTATTTATTTGTGCTCTTATTTCTGAAAATGAACTAAGGAGCAAAAAATATATGTCTTGTGATTGAGTCCTTTAGTGTGAGTGACATAAAACAACAAACAGAAACATAAGAATGCAATTAGTTAGAGTGTGGTGTGTTTGTGTCTTTCTAAAATTCATGTGCTAAAATAATCACTCCCAATGTGATGATATTAGGAGGTGGAGACTTGGGTATTTCATTAGACTGTTGAAGCAGAAGTCTTATGAAAAGGAATTAGTGTCTTTACAAAATTCACTCCACAGAACTTCCCTGTCTTTTCCCAACTGGAAGGGCCTATCTATGAACAAGAGTGCATGCCCTTACCAGGTAATGAATTGATCTAGAGCTTAGCTTCTCTGGCTCTAAAACTCTGACACACTGTATCTCTACTGTTTATAAGTCACTCAATCTATGCCATCTTCTTTATCACACCAAACTGAACTAAGTGGTTTTATTGAGGAAGCAAAATTGTGGAGCATACAAACAAAAGTCTATCCCACCAAAGACTTTGTTCTTCCTGTCATAAAGTTATTATTTTCTTAAATATCTGCAGGCACTTCATTTCTCAGCTTTCCACATAGCCAGGTGGAAATATCAAATAGTTTTTGTTGCTGTAAAATGAGTAGAAGTGCATGGCCTATTAATGTTATATAGACCAGTCTAACTTTTCCATATATTCATATTTTTCACCCAAGTGCTACACATGCTAGACTTCAAAGGCCAACTAAAGGTAGAATTAATACATCTGCTATGTTTCTTACTGACCATATGTATGTTGGTTTTTCACTGATCCTGAACACTCATATAAGAGATATACTTCTATTTTGATGAAATGGTGAAATTTGGGGAGATCTTTTGTTACAGAAGCTAATTTATAAATTAATCCATAAATCAAAAATAAAAACAACCACAAAAAAATCAGGAGATCTTGAAGATAAGGGTTAATTCTGTGTAATGTAGTATGTTGATATTTGTATCTATAAGTCCATACATACATCCGTATGAACCTTCAAATAAGTAGTTACTTTCATTGTTTCTTTTCTTCTGGAAAACACTGACAGGTGTAACTAAAAGTGATTGCCTTTGCTTAGAGGGAAAGATTTTTGGAGACATGTTAAATATAAGACATCGACATATCTTCTGGATATGAGACATTGAGAAGAGGATTCTGGTATTTTCTAGATTATATTGAGTTAGGAAGATCCATGCTAAATGTTGGCATCACCATGTCATGAGCTGAGGACCCAGACTTTATAAAAAGTATAATTAGAGCTCAGTACTGAAATTTAATCTCTGCTTCCCAACTGAGGCTGAAACCTGAAAAGCTGCCTCATACTTCTGCAGCCATGACTTCTCTGTTACTGACTGGACCTTCAACATACGGGCCAATATTGAGTAAGATCATGAAGGTTGTGTGTGAAGATAAGAACACCTGACCCCAGAACTGAAACAAGGTCTAGGGACCTGCAATATGAACCTCTTGCTAAGAGGATGGAGTGCAAGTGGCAAAGTCAGGCCTGGAGCACGCAGAGATGTAGGAATACAAGGCAAACACATGACTGATTTCAAAATCGGATCTAGGTACTTCCTGTCTTACAAAAACTTTAGCTGAATTGGGAATGAGGGAGTGCAAAGCTTCATTCTTGAAAATGAGGTGAGATTCAGCGGGGAAGAAGACACAGAGCCATTTTGATAACTCAAAGAGTTTTGCTGGAAGAAGGAGAGAAGTTGGTAGGTGACAAAAACAAAACAAAACAAAACAAAACAAAACAAAACAAAACAAAACAAAACAAAACAAAAAACCAATAGCCTGTCCATGTGCTGATGCTAAGAGGAAACTCAGGTTGTACATGGAGTCACGTGTCAATACCAGGAACTAAGGTCTTGGGAAATCTTTCAGGGCTCAGAGAACAGAGCCAATTCTCCATCAGTCACAGCTAACCAGGTAGAGGAGCATGCAGTGTTAGAGGAAGCCAAATGAGCTTGTGTGTTATTTCCATGGCTAAGTGTTCACACTGTGCCAATCTTGACTGTTACTGAATCGTCTTAGTTCACCCAAATCACACTCTTGCCCTTTCTTCGATGGTGTTCATTCCTCTTTCATATTTATGTATTTACTGTTGAGAATTTAACCACTATCCACAGCATTAGCTATCATCTCTATGGCAATGGGTCTTCAGATTTCCAAATTTTCTACTCTCTTCAAATCTATGCATCCTCACTTCAAACCCATGTTCCAGAATATATGCCATGCTATTTCACCTACCAGTACTTTCTTGCCTTCACTTTTCTCCAGCAATATTCATAAACAAGTTACATAGTTGTGTTAACTTGACTTTCATAGTTTAAATCTAGGATAAAGATCTTTCCCACAGTTTAAATATGTTCATTAATTCCAGCCTTTCAGAGTGGGTAACTTTTCCAGGAGCTTTGGATGGCTGATTCATTTGGAATCATAGTATCTGCTAATAGAGAGCTTCCATCCCAACTAGTAGGTTCCCTAAAAGGGACACGTTCCTTTTTCCACTATAAGCTCCATGAGCTCCAACTTTCTATGTTGCCTGTCTCTCTGACCAGTGGGAGCATTTAGCTTATGCCCTCTACTTACTGAAGAAAAAACAAAAACTGTTTAACAGATTGAATTCAGAAACACTCAATAGTACTATTTCAGAAGTGAACCCAAAGCACCAGTTTATGTGTATTCAGAACCCATCTGATTTGCAACAGCTTTCTCCGAATCTGACTTGCAACAGCTTTCTCTGAAACCTCTCATCTTTCAGGAAAGCCCAATGAGTCAGAATTAGGTAAACAACTCAACACAAGGAAGTCCCTGAAACTGGTTAGATTCATTAGGCCCCTCCCTCCAGAGTGAAAACAATAAAGGCTGCCCAGAGTCACTCTTAGAGACCAGCCAAGTTATAAAGAAGTTTCAAGACTACATCAGCTTCCTGGAAGAAGCAGAAGCCAGCCAGAATGCCTGAAAGAGACTTAGGCCATCTGAAGCACTGGGAAGGATACTTTACAACCTTGAGCTGCCTCCAGTGCAGTGTGCTCTTGACCCAGTGTGAGAATGATAAATGCTCACCTAAGACCTCAATAACAGCATGTGTTAAAATCAATAGGATCATTTGATGTAAACTGAGTCCCGAGGAGACATATTGTGCTCTTTTCCAACCTATGTCTGACTATGCATCCTACTCAGTGTTTATTTTCCTCATAAGGTATATATATACATAATATTTATATCTACAATTACCTAAACTAGTATTAAGGAGCAGCATTAAATATGTAACAATCACAATAAAAATTCATTTTTCAACTTTCTCATTTGCTATGCCTACATGCATCCCTTCTGCTGATAAAAAGGAAATTTCTACTGTTAAATCCTATCCAAATTAATGTGAATTCCTCTTGTAAATCTCATGGGCACAAATAAGTAATAAACAATCTTGTTTTCAGGGATGACTCACAATATTTATATAACTCTGTTGATAGAATACATATTTTTATTGCTTGTTCTTCTTATGCCATCAAATATTGGTAAAAGCTACAGAACAAGTTTTTTATGAAAAGATTTATGAGGTATATTAATTTCAAAATAATATCTGTAACTTTCTAATTAACCTACAAAAGTAAAATTTAAAAATCACTGCAAGTTATTTTAAGACTTTTAAGCAAAATCAAAACTGTAAATAGCCACACTAGACTGTTTTATGAAAGCCAGTATAGGAACTAATAACAAGATTCATTAAGGAAATGGATATATTAATTTAAAGTGATTGAAATTTTGATGTAAATTATGGATCATCCATTAGCGCAAAGGCATTGAGCACATTAATCTAAGAGAGCAATAGAGGAATATCTTATTTCCTACCAGAGAGATTTAGAATATATGTATCCTTAGCTCACTCCTGGGGGTAAGATCCATCAATGGAGGCATATGGAACTCACAATAGAAAATCCATAGGAAAACAGATAACATATGGTTTGCCTTTGCAAGGTATGCTGTGTGAGAAAAAGTATTTCACACCTTTCCCTCAATTATAAATGGTTAGAAAAGACTCTTTTGGGGAAAAAATAAAAGTTCAATTAAAAAGAAAAGAATACATGTACACTGTGAAAATTGATCCTGGCCAGAATGTGAAATCTTTCAAGGCATGAAAGAATCAAGGCCTTGTTTGTTACATCGATATTTCTTCTCTAGGGTGGACACTGAAGGAGCAAATGGCTGTTTATGGCCCCATAAGGCCAACAGCGATAAAAGGAAATTTACAGTTGGCAAAGGCAAATATGTAAATAAGGTTTATAGCTTTCTCCAAACATCAGCATTTTAAACTGTGACAAGACAGAATATCTGCTAACAGAGTGTAATCATTGCCAAAGCTACCTGCCATCAATGTGTTACACCGAGACTGTCAATGTGAAGGATCCAAAGATGGAAGTCACATTTCTCCCTGAAAAGCAGAGTACAAATATGGAAGAAAGAAAAAAAATGATATTTTTTACCCTCCCTGGATAAAATGTCAACATGACCTTAATGTAAATTAGTACATTGCATTAAGGGATTGATAAAAAGCTTTACTTTGGTGCCAGACAGCTTTTGACATGAATCAGTTTAGTATTCCAAAATAGATAAGATGTAAAAATAAGATGTAACTTGCTGGAGCTGGTTGTGGGTGGGAACAAAAGTTACCAAGTCAAATTTATGTTCCTTGTGCCCTATGTTAAGAGACTCAGGGGATAGGAAATTCCTGAAATCTAATAGAACTTTTTTTTTTTTTTTTTTTTTTGCAAAAGAAATTTGACATCTAACTATCTAACTAGGGCTGTTGGATATTACTTCTAAGTCTTCAGAATTGCTTATTACTCAAGTATCACTCTATACAGCCCTCCTCAAATCATACAGACCAAACTCTTCTGGATTTGATTTACAGTGATTTTATTATTCAACTTAGATCTGAGGTACATTCAGTATTTTCTCTGTGAAAGCCCTGGAAACCATGATATTCGCAGAAACATCAACCATTTTTGGAATGTGACTTTCTATGTATTTGTTGCATTTGACTGTGGAAGAAGAAAAAAATATCAAAGTTGGATACACTATTACCAAAAATGAAAACTCATAATCTCACTGTAACCCATTCATACCTTAGGATATAGAAATACATAGCTGCCAAAATAGAGATTTATTACTGTGTGTGTTCAATCTCTCAAGGCCTAAAAGAGCTTTTTTTTTTCCCTTGGTGATTTTCCTTAGGTGAATTTTATCTGATTTGTTAAATATTGAACAAGGAAGTCACAAAATTTATGGGGACTATTCTGACACACATTAGTGGCTGGGGGCTTGGTACAGTGTTTACTGCACAATCCTGCCCTCAACAGCCACAAGAGTTTAATGACCATGAAATATGGACACAGTCCACATTGACCTTCCCCAGCACCAGAGGGACTGCTCACTTCTGGGATGGGGATAGGTAAATTTTACAAAGCAATTTGGGGAGTGATGGAGGACTGTCACCATTATTGTTACATGGTGATCTACTGTCCCTGAAGCCAAGGAATAGCTAAAGCACAGTGATACACATCCTAGCAAAGGTGAAGACTGAAGATTCATTTTATTGAAACTGTTTGATTTGGCTTCAGAGTTCCAGAGCAAAAAAGTGTTTATGGAGTCCTATTCTGAGCATCTTACTTTCCTATGCAGGATCCTTTAACAGAGCTGCATCTGTCTCAGAATTTACAGAAGTCAAGCTCAAGAGACAAGTTATCCCATGGATGCTGTAATGCCCTAAATAACATGACCATTAAAGTAGAGATCATGTGTGAATCACACTGAGACACAACATAGAATATGTGGGAAAGATCACATTCTAATTCATAATACCTGTGACATTTTAGCAAAGATTCTGACTTAGAAAGACCTTCGCTAATTTCTTATTTTGGAACCCTGAACTGCCATGCTGAACTATGATTTATTTAGTATCTTCAAAGAGTTTTTGGAAGCTTCATATAGTTTAACATATAATAGTCTATTTTATGCTGTAAACTATACCTCGATAATACACTCAGGAGTTAGTCCCAACACAAATTTTTGTAATAGTGAGAGGTTTCACCTACTCCATAGAACTATTTTGGCTCTAATTCTCTTAGAATTTCTTTTCTCCCCAAACCTCCATGGCTTTACAGATTATATGACAGGCTCTTAGAAATAGCTACTAAATTGTCCCAGTAACACCACCTTCTCCAATAACACATCTGTGGTCCTAAGAACTCCCAAAGGGTTTCTGTTTCTTTCCCTTCCCAACACATAGTGCACATGTCCTGTATAATCTTACCCCTTGGTTCAGTAGGATGGTGAACAGGAGTGTTAGATTACACTGTATAAGAAAAATAAAGGAATATTGTAGATGATGTTAAAGGTATAACATGATCATACTATGAATTAGAAAAAGAAAGAGATTTGGATTGACCTGACCTGTCTTTCAGGCAAACATGACCATTAAAGTAGAGATCATATGTGAATCACACTGAAATACAAAATAGAATATGTGGGAAAGATCACATTCTAATTCATAATACCTGTGACATTTTAGCCCTTCAGATGGGAAGAAACTTCAACAATGTGATCTCAGCAAGAATCTGGCACTAGTCTCCAGGATTTGTAAGTGGTCTCTTGGTAGCATACAAAGAGACATAGACTAATGATGATGTCTTGCAGTAAGAAGGTTATGAAGTTGAGAATGGGAATATGTATATATATTCTTATTACTTCTACTTCCTGTCTAGTTCCAAGCACGAACAACTCTCTCTTGGAGTTTAGGATATACATCATCCTGCTTCCATCTTATCCTGGTAGGATGTATTCTCCACATACTTAGTAATATTCCAATGACCCCAACTATGTCACTTTCCAGTCCATACTTTTTCCAAAGCAAATTCTCAGTAAGACCTGAATCCCATCTGAATGGTTGATATTTACCTACTTGTGCTGAGACTCTGACAATGCCAACTGTTCTGAGCCCTCCAATGACACTGGCCTTGCCATGGTTGGCCATGCTTTACTGCTTTCAAAGCCATAGCCCTCATACACACTGTCTCTCCTTCACCTCTGCTTGGATCCTTCCTCCTTATGCCTTACTTTCCTCAGCTATGGTAGTCAGGTGAGAGCAAGAAGGATTAGATGATTTCAATAGCAAAGATTTGCAGAGATGGCTTTGAGTCCATATGTGTTTAGGTGAAGTCATTGGAAAACTGATGTACTTTATAATTAATATCTCCACTGTGGGTGTCAACCTCAAAAAAGGGATGTTGACAATAGAAAGAAGTAGCCTATGGCAAATATATTGGGACAGAGGGTTTCTTCTCCTTTTACTGCATTTTTGTCTCATTTACAAGATTTTTGACATTGTTTTACCATAGAAAATAAATGCAGTATTATAAAAAGAAAGCAGAATTAAAATTACAAAGAGGTGGTCATTTATCTTATACATGGTTAATCAGATTGTATGTGTGCCCACAGTGTCCTTCATCTTGCCAGACAGAGATGTTTTGTGTTAGCTCCTGGGTTGGGTTGCATGTTGAGTACTAACTCTGTCTGAAGTGATAGTGAACCCTATCTGTCAGCTGCTCACAATACTGAAGAGGCAAATTCATTCTTCTCTGTGAGCAACATCAAATTTTGGGTATTTTATTGGCCCTGCCTTATACATGTAGACATTTTTCTATACCTCCTAATTCACAATGAGCTTACTTTGTACATCATCTCCCAAATCACTTAACATCTGACTAAATATCTCTGCAGGTTGGTCATTAAAATCATGACTTGTCCATGAATTATTCCTGCTGTTGCATTTATATGTTAATCTCCAAGGAATGTAACAAATAGCTGTTGACAAAGTATAAGAAAGCCCACAGCTTGGAGTGATTTTATCAGTCCCTCCAGCACACAGGAGCTGGTGACTCTATGTTGATTCTGTGAAATTTTAGGAATAATTGTCACATCTGCTGCCTTAATAAGTGGAGTTTAAGAACACTGATAACAATGCTTCTTAAACTTGCAAGGAAGGATAACTATGTGATTTTTTTTCCAGTCAAGAGCTAGCTAAACTTCTCTTTGTTGCCTTTTCTTTACATCTTACTCTTAGGGGGCAGGTTACAGTGTATTATGAATAAGTTATTCCTCCATTTTCTTCTTGGACTTTCTGGGACAGACACACAACATTTCTACAAATTGTACGTAATAACTCATTTGTTTTATATTGTGAACTTATGAGATAATATAACTGTTTTCTCATTTTAATGATTAGGCACACAGTGATTAAGTAATGGATCTAATATCACAAAGGATGTAAGTAGAGCAAAGCTGTATTGAAGTTAAGAATGACTATTAGTCAAGTTAGAGGAGGAAGCAGTTGGCTAAGTTTCCAAAATCCAGGAATTCATCAAAATTGGGAAATAACTGTATACCTTTTTTGTTACTGTGACAAAATACATTATAAGCAATTAAGGGAGAAATACTTATTTTGGCTCCCAGTTTCCAGGAAAACTATCCACCATGGTTGGGTAGGCCATGTGGCTGTGGTAGCTCTGTTTGTAGCATTGGAAATAAGAGTATGGTTATTCACATGTTGGTGGAGTTTTAGAAGAGAGGACTAGAAGTAGGTCCAAGCTATACCCCTGAAGGATGACAACCAGTTGTGTATCTTTTCCAGCTTGGCTCTACCTACTGAAGTTTCAACAGGGTCATTAACAGTATCAAGAATTAAGGGTCAAGTATTCAAACCCATGAGTCTGTGAAAATAGTTCTCATTAAAATAGTAATATTACCTGAGAATGAAAGCATGAGTGGTTAGGTAATGTTTTAGTTTGTTGTCTGTTGCTGTGGTAAAACACTGACCAAAAGCAACTAGGAAAGATAAAGGAGTGTTTCTACTTACTTGTTGCAGTCCATTGTAAAAAGAAGCCAGTATAGGAGCTCAAGGGAGGAATTAAAGCAAAGATCATAGAACAGTGGTTCTTAACCTGTAGGTTACAACCCCTCTGGGACTCAAACTATCTTTTCATAGATGTAATCTAAGACCATCAGAAAACATATTTACATTATGATTCCTAACAATAGCAAAATTACGGTTATGAAGTTGTTACAGGCAGGTTTTTCCCGCTGGCTGCCTGACCCACACTTTGTTCCTCCCCACAGGCCTCCAGGTCCTGCTGCCACGGTCCTGCCACCATGTGAGCCCCAAATAATACTCAGAGACTCTGTATTTGATACAATCCTGTTGGCCAATGACTATTATTGTTAATGGGCTAGCTCTGTCTTAATTCTTAACCCATTTCTACTTATCTAAGTATTTCCATGTGGTCATCATATAGGGAGCCGCTGCCAGCATCTTCCTTCCTATCTGATCTACATCTTGACTCCTCCTTACCACTTCCTCTTTCCTCCTTGTCTCTCAGCCCCACCTATCTTGCTTTCTCATTGGCCCAACGGTGCTTTATTATTTAACCAATATGAGAAACATATTTACAGAATAACATCTCCCATCATGAAGTAGCAACAAAAATAACATGAAGAATTGTATTAAAGAGTCACAATAAGAGGGTTGAAAACCATTGCCACAGATGAATGCTAATTACTCTTGATACCTTGGCTTATTTAAACTTCTTTCTTACACAACCCAGTGAGTAGCACGCCCAGAGAGGGTTGGTCCTCCCACTCCAATCATCAGTCAAGATATGTTCCTTAAGTCAATCTAAATTTAGACAATTCTTCAATTTAGGTTCTGTTCTGTCTTCTGTCTTTCCAGAAAATTCTAGCTTGTATTAGCTTAAAAAAACAGCAGTAACAAAAAACACCTCAAAGAGAGAGAGAGAGAGAGAGAGAGAGAGAGAGAGAGAGAGAGAGAGAGAGAGAGAGAACCAACCAAGTAAATAAGAAAAGAAAACCAAAAGACTCCCTAAAATCTATATGACCATCATTTCAGAAGATGCTAAAAGCTGAAAGAATCCTTCTAAACACTCAAAAGGCACATGACACAATAGTCTCCTTATTGCCAACATTAAAAACATAAGGATAACTACTGTAATATGAGTAGTTATTAGAATCTGCTTTCTCAAATACTATATTTTTATATTTATTGTATTTATTATTTCTAGTTTCATATGAGAAACTGATACTCCAGAAAGGAAATCTTTGATAAGGGGAACTGGGAGAGTTGATTATACATAGATGAATTTAAGGAACATGTTTTGACTTTTGATTTTTGATTGACTGACTGATTGATGATAATTAACTCAGTACAGGGAATCTACTAGCAGCAAGGGAGAGAAAACAAAACATGGCAAGAGAATTGTAGTAGAGTCCACATAACATTTTCTATCCTGATATTCCTAGCTTTACAGGCATCTGTAGGTTTCAGTGACCCCAGGTTATATCTCTGGAGAGGTTAATCTTGAGAAATTTTCCATCTTAGAAAATTCCATCAGATAAAGAATTAATTCCATGTGTACACTACTCAGTTTACTTTACAAAAGACACAGTCACCAGAATGTGGTCATTTTTAACCTGGATGAATGCATTGCTTAGAACCAACTGTACTATTTATACTAAATAAATTAGCTTGGTTACCTGTTTATTTGCCTCTGTGTGGATGGGCAAATTCACTTTCCTGACTATTTCTTAGCTGCATGAACTCAATAATACTTCCACATTGGGGACTTTCACTCCTGAATCTCAGTTTAGTATAAATTTAAAAGTCAATGGCCTGCAAGGTTCTTTACTTGGGCAATGATAACTCATTTTACTGTTGGGGGGGGTTACACTCTTGACTCTATGACTATCTTTAATATCTAGTTATAAATGATGAGATCTGACTTCTGAGCATTTTGAAGAAATGAGGCACTACATAAGAATATTAAATGATTTTCTTTGTGAGACCCTGGACAGAGATCATGGAAGGAATTATAGGCCAGCTGAGGTTGCCATTGTCAGGAGGCTATCTGTAAAAGCACACTTCTTAGAGTGGCAGGTATCAGAGGAGTCAAGCCAGTGGGTAATTAAAGTTAATTGATGCATTATTGTTCTCTGTACTGCAGCATTCAAATATAGAAGAAATGTACACTAATTAGTTAGCATCCCCTGCTATCTGCCAAGATGGAAACAAATAAAGATATGAGAAATATTGAAGGGACAGGTTATTTTTGACCTTATATTGAGTATGTAGTCAGACTTCCTCATTAGCAATATAGTACAACAAAACTATTCACTTAATATGCACTTTAAATGGTACAAAATTACTTTAAATAGTTGTCTCTGCTTACAAATGGAATTAAATTAAAACACATAATAATTTAATCCAGGCTAAGGTTCAAATGTAGCTCATAATTTATATTAACACTGTGACCTCTGATTATTATAAGTTCTACTCAATTGTTTTCCTTTTCCCTTCTGTCATGCTAAGACAAATTCTGGTTAAGATGAGTTTATTTGAGTCTCTGCTGAAAGGGTTAACTAACTGCAAAAATCAAGACACAGTTGTATTTTAATATTTGTTCTGTAATAACTGTCCATAAATGACTAATGCATCCTCAAATGTTTTCTAATTTCAAGTCATAGTATACTATTTTCCATATGAGAATTTATCAAAGGGTTGAGTGATACAAGCAATAGCAGTGAACACTTCCTGAAACTGCATGTTCTAAGCCACACATTACTACTAATGTTCTACCTACTATGCTTACTATGTTCAGGTTATAACTTGAGGTTGATTTGTACAAAATGAATATTAAGTTTGGGAGACAAATATATAATTTATCTTTTAAAATATGAATCAAAGACTATTTATATGCATATACATATATGTGACAAATATCATACATTACATGCAATGATGGAAAATGGCTTAATAATGGAATGTAAAGGACTTGAAGCTGACAGTTTTGTGTCCTAAAATGTAATCAACACATAGTGAATGCATGTGAAAGTAGCTGATTGTAAAAAGGGCCACCCAGGAGTACCCATGGCCTTACAAGAGGGAAAATCCACCTCACTGTGCACCTGGGAGATTCCTGAGTAATATGTAGTATCCCAGCCATACTCTCCTTTGCCCTTTGTCCTCCTGTAGCTTTTCCCATTGACTGGCAGCCAGGGGACAAGGTTCCAGGCTTGAAAAAAAGGGACTAGTATTTAACAGTTAGATGAAAATAGTGATCAAAACCAGCAGTTTTGTTTGCCCTTTGGTTTGACATTTTTCCACATTGAAATTTCCAAATATTACCAACACACTTGTCCCCTCTTGCTGAATCATATCACTGAAGTAGAAATCTGAAAACTTCAGCTTTCTACTACAGATCATTCATGCAACTACTACCCACACAAATAGAGTCCATACCAATGTGCATTCATCAGGCAAGAACACCCCAAGAGAACGTGGGTTCAGGCCTTCCCTTTGCAATGGAAATATTGAAGAGAATGGTTATATCTATAGAACATGCTCCAAGTCAATTCCCCAGAATTTTACAAACAGGCTTCAAAGTATTTCATAGCTCCCATTGCCTCCTAAATCTTTGACCCAAAATAGACTCCTACTATAAGCACCACAGCTGCAGACATCAGAAACTTGTAGGAAGTTAAAATCGACACTGTCGGGGAGCAAAATTGCCCTCTGGTCACCAGCTGATGGGCTCACACCCCCAGCTCCCTCTTCCCACAGCAATCAAGCCCAGGATGATTATGTCTGCTGATGTGTTTCATCTCCCAAGGAACTCTTTAGGTCTTCTTAGAAAGTTCTTGCTGCTCTATCTGCTGGAAGTGCTTCTGAGAGGGTCTAGCTAATTGCTTGCTAGCTGTATGAGTCAGCCAGAAAGCAATGATAGCCTGAAATTGGAGCAAGCCATCAATGTTGATAAATTGGCTCTGGACTTAACCCACACTGCCTTCGGGAACTCATAAGGGCCACAATCTGTCACAGTGTAGATGTCTTAGATAAGGTGCCCGCTCCAAGCAGAAGTGGGTGTCAAAATTTAAGGCAGTGTTTTCAAACTTTATATTGTCATCCCTGGTTTTCAGAGATGACACATCCCATGCAGATTGTGCTGTTTGAATTGAAAGACTGGATAGATACTGATGGAAGACTTCAAGTTCAGTTCATACTCTGTGCTCCTTAGGCTTCTGTTCAGTTTGCAGCTGCCTCCACTATTCACAGAACTATCAAACTATCTAATTTTTATTTTCTTGCTCCACCAAATAAGCAGTGCATGCTCTTATAAAAATCCTGCTCAGAGATGACACTGGCTTTCATTGTGGATGTTGGCAGCAGGTTTAACTGACACATGATGGTTGAGAAGGGTCACAAATAAGCTGCCAGGAATAAGTCGAACTTATAGGTACTGTATTTCTAGTGATTTTGACTAGTTAATTGACAACCATGTAACTCCAAACTTGTATCTGCCAAAGGCTCTCATTGTAAATAAATCAAGTCTTCAATGTGAGAAAAGTTCACTTGTGACTTCACAAACTTACATGTTCTATTGTCTTTCCTGCTTATGTTGCCCATACATTTCCTACACAAATTATTGCCCTTTCTGGTACTCTTTTACTGAGAATGCCACTTGAGATGGGTTCTAATGTTCCCTCCGATATAAAAAATTGTTAGCATGTAGACTATATTGAGCATATGCATATATTGATTACAATATAAATAAACTCACATATTGAAACTTCTCAAATGATTAAACAAAATTAAAAATAGCTATGACTATATACATTTTTATTTTTATATCTTATTATTGTATTTTATGTGTATATGTGTCAACTGGAGGCAGAAGAGGGTATTAAATCTTGAACTGTTAGAGGCAGCTATGGGATGTATGATGTTTGTTCTTGGAATCAAACTTGGGTCCTCTTCAGCAACAGCAAGTGATTTTAATATTTGAGCCATTTTTCCTGCTTTGGCATCTCGTCTGTCTATTGTTGCTATCTCATACCCAAAGAATAGAGAAGAAAAGACCTGACTAGTGTTTCTCTCTCTCTGTCTTGCTCTCCTTTTCCCTCCCTCAGTCTCTCTTTCAACTGCATTCTAATAACTGTGAAACGAGGACAGACATTGAAACTCTTCATTAAAACAATCATTACATATATGAAAATTATTTCTGCCTCAATTTTTTTCACTAAACTTCCTGCTTCTTGTGGATACTGCAATGACATCCTCAAAGGAAGAGGTATTATTAAGCACTAGTATATGCTAAAATATCTTCCCTGCAGGCAGAGTTTTCAAAGGTTTTGCGTTCTTATGTCCTTCCTGGTAACCTCAACCACTATGAACATAATCAACTAACATATTTTGTTCATAAGTTACCTTTGATCTATAAAATTAATATTTTAAACTAGGAAAATTTCTCACTAAGTAGTAGTAGGAATTTTGCTGGTATATAACGTTCTTATAATATATTTGGAGTTGCTGGGAATTGAAATAATGGATGTTAGATGTACCCATTCTATATTCCTTTCCTTTGAAATACTTCATTTTCCTTCTAAATGGAATAATGAAAATACTTAATAAAGATGGTAATACGTCAAAAGGTACATGATTCTAACTGAAGGGTTGGTGTAGAGGAAGTTTTAGTGGGGGGTAGAGAATAGCAGCTCAAGGAGGTGTTGGGGTTAGTAATGAAGTGATACTGGGCTTCGTGACATTTTCCTTTTGAAAAACACTTAGTTGTGATCAGAATTCTTTTTGTAAATTTTGATATGGGATTAATGTGCCTTTCTCTGGTGTATCTCTTGTAACCAGTCACAAATCAATCAGAGCATAGTGGAGAACTGCTATTTAGAAAATTAAACTTGTGACTAATATTGAAGGCATATATATCTGTTCTAGTAAGTACTTGAACTAGAGGCATAAAGCCAACTACTCTGATAACAGAGAAATAGTTTAATACTATGCTCAACTTTTCATAAGAGACATGTCATTGCCATCATCAGTCTGAGAACACACATGTTCAGCAGCAAGCTTTGAATTTTGTATTTTCTCTCTGTATCATGTTCTTCACTTCAAAAAGGTAAATGAAAAGGGTTTCTTGCTGAGAGCAGCTCAACTCACACATGCTACTCTGTTATCCAGTGTATTCTTTAACCATCTACCTAAATTTATACCCCACTCTAATCTTGTTTATCACAGAAGACAGGGTGCCCATGGGAAAAGGGCACCCTTTTCTGATGTGTTAGCTAAAATCTGATGGTAATCAGATAACTGTCATCATAATAGCTAGCCAACATAAAACTTCCTTTTAATTCCAACTGTAGGTTAAATGATGTTCCTTTACCTTATAATAGTTGAAATCACCATGAAAATAACTAAAAATAAATAATAAATTAAGCAGCCTCTGAGGAGATCTTAGTGGGTAAAGTATTTGCTGTGCAAAGGGCCTGAATCTGGATGTTCATATCTAATAACGCCAGATGTGGCAACACAGAACTGTATTGTCCCTGTTAGCACTGAGATTGGAAGAAAAGACAGGAAAATTCTACAAAGCTCCAGGGACAGCTACCCTGGTATGCTGTCAGTGAAAACCAAGAAATTCTTGTCTTAAAAAATACAGGGGTTGAATACCACCACTGTGTCCCTTGACACTTGTGCCATGGCATGGGTGCTCACATTTACACATAACACACACACACACACACACACACACACACACACACACACACACACACACACTGGAAAAAGGAGGGAGGAAGAGATGAAGGGAGGGAGGGAGAGAGAAATAGAGATTATATATATTCTTGCTTGAGTATTCCTCACATTCGTTAGTTGATCCCTACCCTCAATTCTTTTAGTATTAATATTTTGATGACTTTTCCAAACCTAAGAAAAGTGGTGAAGGAGTTGATTTGTGAATTGATCGCTTATTTTTCAGTCAAGAATAACCCTGCCTTCATTATTTAATTGGGGCAAATATCCTTTACTTGTTTGTTCTATGATTCCAAAGAAGAAAGAAATAGAAGGAGCCATGTATATATTAGCCATAACAATGCAAATCCATCTGCAAATTCTCTGAGGTTGTCCATAGGCTACTCTCATCTTTGTATAGTGCCCCTTCTTGGTAAATGATCTTTCATCTTAATTATGGTCATGGTTTCAATTAGCCTTTAGAAAAGTTGGAGCTGAGGGAAATTATGGCCACATGGTTAATTATTGCAATGTATTCTGGGGTATAGTTTGCCTGACACTCAGAACTTCATTCACAGAATTCTGTGAAATACCACTTCTCCATTTTGATGGTACCTGTGGATTGAAAAGTCGACCTGTCTTTCAATGAAGAAAGATAAGGACACCGAGTGTTGATACTATGTTCCATGTGTGAAGTTCTTTGGGCCTTCAGAGTGTTGTCAGACACACTTGAGGTTGAATGTCTGGACTCTTGAACTCAATCTAGACTTTTAAAATCATAAATTCTGGTTGAGGACCTCAGGAATCAGAATTACATAGTCGGTTGTTTTGGATGATGTCCCCCAATGCACTGTATCTCCAGTGAACAACCAAAAGCACATACTTGACCACCAAAGGGCACCTGTGCAGTTTCTATTATAAATCAGATATGTAAAAGAAAGTCTAAAGACAATGAAACAAGAAAAGATGATAGCTTTTCATTAATGGTAATTAACTTATATATTTTATATAGTACCCATTTAAAAATAAAAACCTTCAGTGTGGGAGAGAAGGCTCAGTATATAGGAGTCCCTGTTGTCCTTGCAGAGGACTGAGGTTTAGTTCACCATACTTTTAAAGCAGCTCACAACCATTTGTAACTCCAGTTTCAGGGTTTTGCGCACCCTATTCTGACCTCTATAGGCACATGCAGTACACATGTATATGTAGTAAAAACTCTAATACATGTAGCATAAAAATAAATCTCTAAAACAAAGAAACCTTTAAAGACTTTTAAGAGCTTTTGTGTTTTAGTGGTTATATCTGTCAGTGAGTTTCATATTAGAAATTTAAATTGAGAACTTTAAACAAATACATAAATGCATTTGAAATTGTATGGCAGCCATTAATATTAACAACATGGCATTATTGGTGAAAAGTGATTATATTTTCTGAAATGAAAGTGATAAATATGGCATTTCACATTTTTTCAGGTAACCTTCACTGTGTAATTTATTTAGTAGAAAATATAATGGACTCTTTTTACCCGTCCTATTGCAGTTATTTTGGCACAGAGTCACAGGACATGTGACTTTTGTACATTCCCAGTCCAATTATGAAAAAAAAAGAATAAAAATTTCTAATAGTATCTCAGAATTATGATAAATATAATTTGATATTAGGAGACTACAAAAAGTGTTCCCCGAGGCAAAGTGTTAAAGTTAATATTTATAGTTAGGTTGACTAGATTATGAATCATGTAGGAAAAAGTATTCTAGGGCTCATCTCCAGGAATGTCTAAAGAGTTGAGGCCCACCCTAAAACATCCCTGAAGAGGGGAATGAGGATTCAGAAAGAAAGAGGAAAAAAAGACAAGATAGAATTGGGAGGGCTCTTAGTGAATACTCCAACAGCCACAAATTTATTTCTCATAGTCCTTTTATACCCAAAAGAAAAGGGAGAGGGCAAGACTTCCTTTCTATGGTTCAAGGAACAAACAAGTATAATCACCACCTTGGTCTCAAAACATCTAGTAACTACTCATTTGTTCAAACATCCCATTATTTGACCTTGAGGAACAAGAACAAGCTTGAACTCTCTGACCTTAAGTCAAGATGGAATAGAGTCTCAGGCCTCAAATTTAGTGAAAAGGGGAATGCAGAACACCAGAACCAGTTCCTCTCTACATCTTGACTGTGGTTTCAATGTGATGAGAGTCGTCATGCCAAAATGCTTTGTTCACTATGGTAGACCGTATCCTGTCAAATAGGCCACAATAAACACCTCTCTCCTTAATCTGACTCTTGTCATGCATTCATAAACACAGCCACAGCAAACTAATTAACGCAGAGTTAAGTACTAAGAAAAGGGAGCCATTGTTGGGATAAATGTTGACTATGTTATTCTTGGTCTTTTATAATCTGATTATGATGAAGAATATTGAAATATTTGTATTTCCTGCCTATAGAAGATTCTGCTATCTGAAAATGAGGCCTGATGGTCCCTTAGGTGGAAGTTTGAAGACCTGACTGGTAAGAGAAATGACAACAGTGGAGGGATAGCTCATAAGATTTCAGAGAGAATAAATTCACTAACAGGGATAGGTTAGAGGCCAGTGTTGGTGTTGTTCTATTCCAGCAAAGAATATGGCTTCATTCTTCCCTTGTTCCTGAGATGAGAATATATTAGAAAGTGATGGGCGTACCTGTTTAGTAGAAGAAATTTCTAAGTAGGATAATTCAGAGTGTGTCATGTTTATCTCACACTGCACTTACACAAGTCTTCAGTCAGTACAGCAACACATACAGCAGAATCATTAAAACAATGCACAGTCTAGCAAGGTAAAGAATATAAGGTCAAAGCTTTAGACAAGAAAAGCTGAGAGGAGCAAGTTTAATTCTTAGTGAGAATAACACCTTTAAATGAAACATATTCTATGTGGGGCAGCAGGAAAGGTTTCCTGAGGGCACAGATGTATTCATGGAAGTCTCCAACTTGTTAAAATGAAAATTCACTCAGAAGGAAGGAATCCAAACTTATAATCCCACCATGAGTTTCCCTATTCAAGAGCAGCTACCTAGTGAAATGTTTTCCCAGGGGTCAGTCTGAAAAGTACATACAGGTCAGGGCAACTGCAGTCCACCAAGGTCAAGTGACACCTCAAAATTGCAGATAACATGGCAATATCATTCACACTGCACTAGTTTTTCAGAATATTCAAGAGTGAGAATGTCATGGGGATTTGCATTAAGATTCCAGAATACTTCTGAGGCTAGATAGAGGTGAACTGTGTCCAACAATTTACTGAGAAGCCACAGAGGATAGTTTAGAAGGCATATCTTCAGTTGTAGTGAGACCCCTAAATGTTCAAGGGACACATAGAGAGGAAAACCTCAGGCATGGAGCATATACAGCTAAAGACCAGAGGTGCATGTATTATAGTGGGTGAGAGTACAATGGTATAAGTGCCCAAGGCTTTTGGAACTCAGCTTATTCTACAAGGAACTCCAGATGTTGGATATGGATCTGGAGTAATGTTGTATTTTAGCTCTCCTTCTCCTTTTGGAGTGAGAATATTTATTCTGTGCCATACTATATGTTGACAGCATATAACTTAGTAACTTTTGCTGTTGTTATTATTATTATTTTAGCAGGACCTTGATTCTTAGAAGAGAATTTGGATTTTTGAACAGTCATTGCCATTGTCAAGGCTGTTAAATTTTCAGGCCTTTACAGTTGGACTGAATAGATTTTTGTATTATGACATAAACATAAGACTTTAGGGGATAACAGTGGTGGATTATAATTCAGAGCTTTGCATTTTGATATTACATTGACTTTGACAAAATTGAGATGATTAACATTTACCATCATCAACTGGACACGCTATAGAATCAACTAGTCAACACATCCATCTGTGGAGGCATTTTCCAAAGGTTTAACCAAGTAGGAAGGAACCACTCTAAGTGTGCTAGGACTACAACTGCCTGGCATCTAAGTTTGCTATAAAGCAGATGGTGGGAAATAACAGAACATGTCTTTTTGTTTGTTGGTGTGTTTTTTATTCACTATGGATAAAATGTGACCATCTATTCCATGCTTCTGTTGCTATGAGTTCTTACTATGAGGGGATATAGTCCCTCAGACTGTAAGCCAATTTCTTTTCTTCACTTATATTATTTCTTACTAGATATTTGGTCACAGCAACAAGGGAATAAAGGTAATATATGTAGCTTGGGAATTGTAGGCTTCTATTAAATTAGCATCATTCAAAGATAATTTAGCTGATATTTACTTGTTTGTATTTTGTGTCAAGATTTCACTGTTATAAGCTCAGGGCTCTCCTAGAATTTGCAGTTCCCCTGTTTCTGGATCCAGAGTACTGGTATTACAGGCGTAATGCCACATACATGTCCTAAATACATTTTACTGTTTCAATCCTGTGACCACCTTGTGAGAAACAAACCAGTACAGTCATTTTCCCATTTCACAATTGAAGAAATAGAGGTGGAGAAAAATGACATTAATGCAAACTCAGTGGAATTATTGGCTTTAAACATAGTCATCATTTCTAGAATCATAGACAGCATCCCCATCCTAGCTTGCCTCTAGGTTAAGAAACTAGAGAGCAGGGTTATTCCCAGGGCATCTAAATAAGAACTCAAGCAATTAGCAAAGACGTGAGAGATGCTCTCGTAGCTAAAGAGCCAATCCCTCTGTACCCTGCCATGAGTCTCTTATCCATTACACAGCCCAGTTTTCTCAGTAAGATAATGGTTTCTGGAGAAAGGCCCTTTTTTAGGAAAACAAAACATGACTTCTGAAGAAAGTGAGTTACAAATCTGGGAAGCAGGCAGGGAAAGGTCCAGCCGTTATTAGTCTCTCGCACAGACAAAAGGTAGTTGTCTATTCAACATTGTAGTAAAGATCCTTCCTAGAGAAATGATGACCACCAATGGGGCATCACTCACAAAAGCATGGATTCATTCTTTCAGTGGATGTGCAATACACCAAACTACAGGTCAAGGGTTGCAGTAGCTATATTTCTACGATATTTGAGGAATTTCTAAAAATTGCTAGATAGGGAAACAAACTTCAATAAAAATATAGCACAAGTATATGATTGTAATATTTTTTAGACATTCTTTTAATCACACAGAATTTGCCTTCTCAGAGACTGGTCATATTGGAATTATATATATTATTATTTAAATAATATTTTTTTCATCACACAATAGTTTAAATTTGTTATCTAGACCCACATTGATCTATTATCATTTTCAGTCAAGGAATGTTAGTATATTAGCAAGTTAGTATGTTAGGTGTTAGGCTTTTAGGCATAGTCTTCTTGTTACCCAGTATTTCAACAGACTGCTTATTTTATCAAATCAAGAGCGAGGAAGTAGAGAACACACACACACACACACACACACACACACACACACACACACACACACACACATACACATGCAACTCCCTACACACATTGTTTCTTAAAGTTTAAAATATCACCGGGAGGTATAACCCCAACTACTAGTAATAGATGGCATTGGCAGTGAAGAAGTTAAACATTTTCTGATTTCTCTCACATCTTAGCCAAAGAATCATTCGGATCTTAAGCTGTTTCTAATTAGGTGTTAATGACCTCGAGTTGTGTGAGTATACCATGTTCTGTACCTCATTTGATATCCCCCCCTGGGCTAAAACAATACCGAGAGGACTAAAATGAAGATAAAATACACCTCCACGTCCCCCATGGTTATTGGATCAGAGATATATAAATACAGTGAAGTCCAGAGGGAAAGATTATTATTAACACTAGTTCCATGACCTGCATGAACCCAGAAACTAAAGTAATTATAGAGCTTTAGTGTTCTGGGTGAGGGGACCCTCGTGAAGAAATCATGAATGAAACAGACATTCCCCAGAACTTCAAAGGCTGGAGATTTGGGGTTCTAATGGATCCTCTGAACAGAGGGTTATAGAAAAACAACATAGAGTCCCTGAGGGAGGCTTTAGAAAATAATTTTCACCTTGGGTAAGAAGGCTAATGTTATCTTCAACATTCAGAGAAAGAATTAAGTAAATAAAAAAATAACCACATTAGAGGGCACACACACACACACACACACACATACACACACACACACACACACACACACACACACACACACACACAGTGAGACTATACAGGATTTGGAATGAATTCCAAATGATGAAGTTTGTCTTTTAATTTGTGATTACAATGGCTACCCTGTTTACATACCTGTGCTTAGTATGTTGCCGTTTTCCATCTAGGAATGAGTAACAATGGAGTATTTAGTTTCCAGTAATCTTTGATGCAACATTCTATTTATTTGTATTTGGAGGTTTTCATTTATTTTAATTCTCATACCAAGAAATAATTCTATATTGGCAATGCCTCATACTAAGGACTTATTTGGTTGTTAAAACTTAAAACAACTCAACAGATTTTAGCCAAGTATTGAGAAGAAAGAGAATTTACCAAACAAAACTTCAAGTGTTATAAAACAAGATGAATTACTTTGAAGGGCTGTTAAATCCATAAATTTTGACTAGACTAAAATAAAGTGACCTGGGTATCGTTAAAAGATAGGTTAAAAAAAAAGAAAAAAGGAAAAGACCGAGGGGAATGAAAGGCCAACAATATGCCATTACAGCATATTGACTGAACTGGTAAACTCACCATGATTAAAATGAAGTAATTCACTTTGAACTAACTCTAGTTGACACCTCTAATGTGCCTAAGGATTGTCTGTGGCAAGCCCAGAGGAAATCTTTTGTGCTTCAGTTAGCAAAAGCTTAGAAATCATTATTCCTTATAAGATGAACATAGATAACACAAGGAACTAAAAAGTTTGGCCACTAATATTATTCAGTGAGTCTACACATAGTCCAGCCACTTTGCTTAAACACCAGTGAGGTTACTATGGGTGTGCCAATGTAAATACCGCAAAATCTTCATACACCCCATCAGTCAGTATATTTAGATTATTAACATTATAAAACAAGTTGTTTAGGATGTATCTAGAACATAATCGATATTGATATATTTTTTTTTTCTAGCTTGAGGAACCCTACACTTAGCTAAGACATTATGAGCTAAACTCAGAGACAAACTGGCTTTTTGATCTGTTCAAGTGGATTATCCACATGGTAATATATCTCATTTTGTTTTGTTGTATTGAAAAACCAATCTGTTAAGAACAGATGTTTGGCTATTTTTTTTCTGGGCAGTTGGGGGAGTTTTTTTGGGGGGAAAGTGGTGGCATAATTAAGGAGTCCTGTACATAATTAATGATGATCCTGTACTTCTTGTTATTCTCATATAATCATGTAAACTCCAATTTTGATATCAAGATTTTGTTTCTCCATATAAGATCGCCTACAGGACATTGAAACAACAACAACAAGCAAACAAGCTAGCCCACACATGTTCAAGTATACATTTTCCTTTCTTCCTCTACCACCTTGTCCACACCGCATTTACTTACAAGGTTGTTTTGCAGCCCGTGTCTGCAGCTTAATCAGCTTCTCGTTGCTCATTTCTACTACTTCACATGTGGAAATGCACCATGCCCTTCACTTTGGTGTGTATAAATGCCTTGCTTTTCAATGCTTTTATGCCACTGTGTAAAAGACGGCAGGGGGAGGCATATGAAACTAGGTTAAAAAGCCTTAATATAACTCCACTAGGTTGACAAAGCTCTACAAAGCTCGGGATTAAAATTCAGTCACGCATGCAAAAAATGCAATAAATGAATGAAAATGTATGCTATGGGTCATTTCTGCTTCAATAGCATGTCTGTGTTGTAGATTCTAATAGCAACAGTCATCTTATGCACGCCTCACAAATGAAATAACATTAGGTTTCCAGGAACCTAATGACACACAGCTAGCACAGAATGAAGACTGTGCCCACGGATTTATTTCATGCAAACATACAGGGCGTGAAGAGACAACTTATCAGTCAAAAGATAGGACTCCATACGAAGCTGTTGCAACATTGATGTGGTTCGTCTCCATTTTTCAGTTAAATAGAGGTTTTCTTTTTCACTTCACATAAAGTCTTCAACTTGCTCAAGCTTTCTAATAAATTGCAAAGTCTGTAACAATATATCTTCCATTATGCCGCTTGTTACTCTACTAAGACAGGAAATTAAAGCAATAAAACACTTTCAAAATGATAGGGTACACTCAGGCAGTCATTTTTCTTACGTTCCGGTATTATTCTTCAAAGGTCCTTTTATGATACTAATATTAAATTCTTTGAAGTTGGAAGAATCTGTTGAAAGTGTTGAATTTCTAAAATATAGTGCTCAGATATTGCATCTACTCATGCATTTATTAAAGCTGAATATGTGATAGAAAATTTTAAAACACAAAATACAATACACCTAAATAATACATGACCGGCTATATTTCACACACACATTAGAGAGTCCATTGTGTGGAAATTTGATTTAATACTCAGGAAAGTCTATTTTGTTGCTTCTCACCTTCAGTGGCTAAATGTACAACACATGTGGCCATTCATTTAAAAGGCCAGTACACTGCAAAACAGCTCCCGAACCGAATACCATAATGGTCACTTATGCGGCATGCTCACATAAAGGAAATTGAATCAGGCTTACAAGGCACTGCATTCTTTATTAACCTCCTAGAAAAAGGTCAGACAACTGTTCTCTTAATGGCACGAACACTACGCAAAAAAAAAAAAAAAAAAAAAAAAAGGCTAAAAGAGAAATGCAAAAAAAAAAAAAAAAAAAAAAAAAAGCAACAGATCCCAGGCAGGATATTAAACATTTGTATTAAAAAGCTTATAGAGATTATAGAGATTATAGAGAGAGGTGGGAAAGCACCCTTGTCACTAACTGTCATGAAAAAAGGGTCTCTTATTTTCTTTATTTTCTTTTCAGCAATAAACATTTCTGTCAAACTTCATGGTGAGAGAAGAAAGAAAAGAACAGATGAGTAATGTTAAACTCCTGCAAGTATACAAATAAAGGGACATTCATAAAAATTGGGTGTTCCCAATTCCGTTTCTCTTTTACTGTGAAGCCCCTCCACAGTTCTTCCCTCTTTCTTCCCTTTCTCTAACCCCCCCTTCTCTCCATTCTTCTGTCCCTTTCTTCCTAGATTTGCAAAATTATCAGGATCAAATGTGAGCATCCCCCATCCCCTAAGACTGAGCAAAACCCTGCTTTAATTCGGGTAAAACTGCAGTTTTTTTTTTTGTTTTTTTTTTTTTTTTGCTCCAAGCAGGAAGCCTCCTCTTTGGAAACCCTCAAATGGTGGATCTCTTTCTCAATGTGTCATTTTAAACAACTGCTATTTAGCAAGTGCGAATGTTCCAATTAAATAGCAATTGCTTTTCCAGACAATCCTAAGAGCCTTTATCATGTCAGGCTCCATCCCAACCCACTAACTTTCCTCGCTCAGCTGATCAGGGTCACCACTTTAAAATTAGAAAAGGAAGCCCTTGAACCCCTTGTCACAGCTATAGACAAACTTGCTAACATTAAAGGATCTTCCACACACCAAAGGAAGTCAAACTAAGCCTGCATGTTGCTGCTAATTTATTGCACTTCTTTACCAATTTCTATCTCAAAAAAATCTTTTTGATATTTTCTGAAACATTGTCCTGAATTTTCCATAATAAAATTAACCAGTCCAATCTGAGGTTTGCAATAACTTATGTGTTCCTTCTCATCTGACACAGTTCCTCTCTGCTGGAGTTCCAAGGCAATCAACTACCTGGGGATACTTTCCCTAGAGACCTTTTTTAGCACACTATATCAATTAACAAAAAAGCAATCTTGGACCCCCTCCAATACATGGCACTACCATCTGGTCTCCCTGGAACCTCATGGAGAGGGGCAGATTTCAATTTGTCAAAACAATGCAAATTCCCCAAATTATTTTCAAATTATGCATGTGTACTTTAATGTCTTGCTCATTCATCTCATAAAAAAGGTACTTTGTAAATTCCTCTTAATGGATTCTCCAGTTGCACCCTCTCCTCCCTTTAAGAGTCTGTTGTTCTTTTCTCTTTTGCTTAAAAATTGAGGGTTAGAAAGGTTAAAATTTTACCTATAAAATGTAAGCATTTATAATTCCCAAGGACAATAAATGATGAGGAGTTTACTTACCATGAATCAACATGCCCTAGTGACTACTATAGGAACACATGTTTGGGAAACCAAAACAGTGAATATTACATGAAAGACAGTGAGAGTATGTTTGAATGAAAAAAAAATTGTCCCTAATAGAACATAAGCAATTGATTAAAAAGTATTAATGAATTACATCATTTCCACCCAGGACAATGAATTGATTTGGCAGAATGTCTTGGCTTGGAAAATTCTGACATGTGAAAAAAACCTGTGGCTGAACTGGCCAGTTCAATAGACACTGCCACATGTGGCTATTTAATTTTAAGTGTAAAATAATAAACACTCACTGGCTAGATTTCAGGTACCTAATAGCTAGCTAAAGATGGTCAGCGACTATTGTATTAGACTGTATGGAAAGAGAGTATCTTCCTCACTGCAGAGATTTCCTTTTGATATTGTGAACATGACTGAATCTGAAGCATGTATCAGAAGTATTCTTGATTTAAAAGAAAGAAAATGTTTACCCAAATGGTCAGAAAATAAGGTCTTCCTCACTGGTACAAAGTACCCCTGAAAGATAAAGGAAGAGTTTGGTTCACTCATGCTTATGGAATTGAATAAATTAACTTCATCTCACTACTTCAGATTGGCCGACTAATATCCATTCTCTACTCTTCTATTAACAACTATACGTCCCCATAACTAGCATTGCACCTTGGGAATAGCTTTAGGTTAACACACGGAAATCATGCAACTAGCAAGTAAAAATAATAGGTGAAAACTCGTCTTCCTGGGGATTCTCAATGTTCAGATCTCAATGGGGATCACTGTGGTCTAATGGGTGAATGTCCAAAAACAAGAAGCTGCTTCCTTTCTTGCTAGAAATGTTGAGAGTGAGACACACTAGAACAATAAGTCTTACTGTGCACAGGAGGACAAGTGGCCACAATGGTGACAATTAAAACAGACAAGGTAAATGATCAGGTCCTGTGGATGAGATAAAGTGGTCCATTTATGCACAAAGTCAGATATTTACCTAATCCATATACTTTCTCATATTTTTGTATGTACTACAATGTTCTCTCTCATCAGTAGGTAAATACATATTAAGATATATGCCCAACAAATACTTAACATTGCCCAGATTATAATAGCAATTAGATTCCATATCTCTAGAATCCAGAATATTCCTACTAAGGGAAGGTTTTTTACAAAGGCCCTGGATAGGAACAAACTTGACAAATTGAAAGAACAAAAGCAGGAACTTCAATAAAAGCGGTAAGCAGGACTGGTTGAAGTAGCACTATTTGGAATCTATATTATAAGCAGTGGAAACACATTAAATGCCACCATCTTGACTTGTGACATCTGTTTGCTTATTATAATATGTTGGAAAAATAAGGTTAGAAATATGGTGACCTCTGAAGAAACACAGGTAGTAGATTTGGGTGGACTGGTACAAGGTGGTAGAATGAGGACAGAAGAATGTGGGGTGTAAATTAGAATTAATAGAATGGAATAGAATAGAATAGAATCCAGTTTCTGTTGTTGTTGTTGACTTTTTTATTGTCTTTTTGTTGTTGTTGTTTTGTTTTTTGCTTTGTTTTGTTTCTGCTGCTGAAATTGGATGAATGCTCATTTAACAGCATGAGAAGCTGAGAAAGGAAGAGAAAAGATTTCCAGGTAGTAGGGGACCAAAGTGGAACACAATACAGCATCCCTAGTCACTTGATGGACAGGATAATCTGGACAGTTCAAATTGAATCCAAACTTAAAAAAGAATCCTAGACTTAGAAAATGGGAATGTGCCCCCAAGGAATCACACAGCTACAATTTAACTGAAGCTTGAATCCCACAGGCCCAATACTATCAAAAGATTTTAACTGCTATGTTGTTTTTGGACTATTAGGGTACCATTTATTAAATTATAATAATGTTCCAAAATATCATTTTTAAGACGAGGGTTTGATCCTATTCTAGAACTTTTTTCTGGTACTCCGGCCTTATAGTCTTTCTTTATGCTTAAGAAATTAGTTTGGTTTTTACCAAACATGCCTGCGGCTGCACTGGGTTGCTCAGCTTGTCCCTTTCTGTTTTCATTTGATTACCATAGGACCAATATAGCATTATAACTTTGCTTACTATTTCAGTCATTTTATGATATTTCAGGCCACATAGAATATCTAACAGTATACCACAATACATTAATAACAGTAGTCATCAGTAAATGAATACTTTGTATTATTACATAAATTTTCATGAAAGAAGAGCTATTCTATGGCCCCATTTTACAGAATGAAAAATTGAGGTGCTTAGTGATTAAGTAACATATCAAGAAAACAGAATACTAAAAATTGACCAAGAAAATTTCTAACCAGAATCCTTGGTCTCATTTTCTGCTTTCTTTTAAGAACTACCATTATAATTCAGTCTATTAATTTGGCTAGTTCATGAAAAATAAAAATGCAGTATATGCATGCCACCCATGCATATTGTAACTGGTTGTAAACAGTTACTTTAGTACAATTTCAGCTGTGGAGACAGTGGCAGTGTTAGAATGGCTATAGGGTGGCTTGGAATTATGGATGAGACACCTTTTTGGACTTGTTTGTGGCCCTTATATTTGACACTCAAAACAGATTAACTTTTTCTGTTTCAAGCAAGTAGGTAGGAGATGTCTCTCACAGAGATATAATTTGTATTCTGAAGACTATTATAATGCTTTCTATAGCAGTTGGTTTTTCCATTCTGAAAAGAGACTTTTGTTTGAGAAAGACAACTTAAATGAAGAAGGATTTCTTCTGTCTTATAGTTTCCAATGGTTAAATCTATGCTTGCTTACCTTAATGGCTCTGGCATGTGGTGAGGCAGAACACTATTTCCAGAAAGGTGCAACAAGGGAAAATTGTCTACTTCATGGAAACTGAGAAGATGATGAAGATGAAGAAGTAGGAGAAGCAGAAGGGAGGAAAAGAGGAAAGGATAAAGGGGAAAAGGGAAAGTGGGGTGGGGAGAGAAAGAGGGAGAGAGATATATGCCCAGTGAACTCCTTTCTCTGGTTAGGCCCCTATATATCCCAGGAGTTCATTCATCGAGTTTATGGATAGAATTCATCGAGTTTATGGATGGATTAATCCACTAATGAAATCATTACCTTTATTTTGTAATGAATTTTCACAAGTGTTACCAGCTGAGGACCAAACTTTCAACACCTGAAGCTTTTTGAGTGGACATTTCTAAACCTTATTGCCTCTCAAGACATTTTTTTCTCTCTATGCAAGCACATATCTGTTGAAATAACCCTTTTGTTTTGGGCTTTCAATGCCTATCATTAGAAGACTACTTTCTTTAGTTATAGCCAAAATGGTCAATGTAACTCAATGCTTCAACCACATCTTCTATCTCTTTAGGTTAAAAGGAGCCGTCCTTGTTTCTAGCCTTTTCTCATCCCGAGTATTAGTAATGGCAGGTTCTTTTTTACTGAAGTTGCTATGTGAGCTCTGTTTTTCTACTTGGCTTTTATTTACAATGAACTTTAAGATTCTGAAGGAAAAGATTATGTCTTTATGCTTCTTTATACTTAAAGTAGCTTGCTCCATGTTGGCAGCAGGTACTTGGGGTCCAGGAAAAATTATGCTAATGTTTTATTCGTTTTGATTTTTGTGTTATTTTTACTGGAAAGTAGAAGCAACATTGCAGGGCTATTTTCTCATACTCCTTGTAGCCGAGTTTGCTTTTTCCTTTAACTTCACCTTTATTTAGGACTCTAAGCCCTGGAATGTGCTGATGACATTGATGTCTTTGTCTTATTATAGTGTTGATTTTGCTGGTGTTAGCTTGAAAATCTGAAAATCAGCCTTAAGTGTGGGGGGCTAGTAATAACGATATCAGGCTTTCTTGTTGGCAATTTGTTCATGTCCTCTCTGACTATACAAATATAGTTGTATTAGAACTTTTGAAGCTTTCTGCTCTCAAGTACCACACCACAATATATGCAAGATCAGCTGATTGTCTAAACTGAAAAAAAAAAAGATACTGCTTCATCTAGATTCAGTAATGAATATTGCTATAATTTCAACAACTATGGCATTTTGTCATTAAGAGCCTTTTCATTTTCTAAGATCTTCATGTTGAGTCATCCAGATAGCCTGGTTACATCCCTAATAACCAACGGAAAGAGAGCAGGAAATAGCCATTTCACAGGTGGCAGGGCACATATTTGCAGCTTCTGAACCTTCTTTAGGCAACACAGTTGAAGGCTGCATGATGAATGAGCAGCTACTGATTGGTCCTATTGTGCATTTGTGATTCTTCTTTATTTTTAAAAAATTTCTCACTTTAGTATGCACAAGACACTTCTGGTGATCAAAAGTAGATATGTGACACATGTACCAAGCCAAAATATAACAATGATTTTTTTTCAACTGCCTGAATTGTTGGACTGATGACAGTCTCTTAGATTGTCCCATGTGTCACGCATTGCTGAGAGTTGTTCAAATTTATTCTTTAAAACCCAAACCTTGACTTTTAGAAGTACCATACAAGGAGTGACAGAGACACTTTGATTCTCCAGCAGTTTATTCCTTATTCATCACCCTCCCTCGCTCTCTCCTTTCTCTCTCTCTCTCCATTTCTTGAGAGTAATGACTTGCCTAGCATTCTAAAATATGACTTCTGACAGACATTTCCAATTTCTGATGGTGCAAAATTTTCATTTCAAGGTTTCAAGTTCAGACTGCATAATAACACTTGTCACTAATTGTTCAAAAAATCTTGGCAAAAATCCCCTAGTACTAATAATGATGGTTTTCCATGTCTAAGACTAAATGCAATGAAGGATATCACCACACACCAATCTCCTCAGTATGAGCTTGGGAAATACAAAGCAGAGGCAACAATAGAATGCATAATAACCTTTGATTAGTAAAATCACACTAAAAAATACATAGCGAGTCCCAAGACAGAGATCATCAGCATCTCTTATACTCTTATAGCAGTAGAAATTTATATGCCCAGCTTTGGAAAACACAACGTTTTAATGAGATAGGCACTTATACATTTTTCTAGCCAGAAATTCCATCTTAAAAATATTCTTTGCTTAAAGTTGTCTGTAGCTCCACAGAAAGACTGTTACAGGGGGTTGCACTACATTTCCCCAGAGATGTGCTTTCTGGAAACCTATAAGTACGACCTTATTTCAAGAAGGGTCTTTAGAAAAGTAACTTAAAGATTTCTAGATGGTATTCTCCTGGTTTACCATGTAACCTAAAGCCAAAGATAACATGAATATATAAATCAATAGTAGGAACACAGAGGAAGTTGTGTGAAGACAGAAGGAAAAACTATGGAAAGTTTTTCCACAAAGGAAAAATCTTTGTGACATTGTAAGTATTAGTTAGTGAAATATGATTTCTTACCCCAACTGATATGTTAAAGACCATATCTCCACTACCCAAAAATGAAACTGCATTTATACACACAGTCTTTAACCAGTTATACCACGCAAAGAAAGGGCAACATATCTGAGCTACGGAGCAACCTAACTGGTGCTTTTCCCAAAGAGGGGAGATACAGATAGGTACATATAGAGTAAGGGCACATGTGAGGATATGTCTAGAGAATAGTCATCTTCTGGCTAACACCAAAGAGACCTCACATGGTTCCAACCCTAACAATATCTTCATTCTGTAATTTCAACATGCAGTACTGCAAGAAGATAGATTTCTTCCCTTTAAATCACCATACCTGCCAAATTGTGCTGTGAAGACTATAAGTGAACATGCAAAGTGTTCTTTGTTACAACAAAGAACAGCAACATAGAGCACTTTAAGTTCTAGGAAGTTCTTTCAGTTCTCCTGAATTCTGCATCCCAGTCTAGTTTCCTGTTACTCTGCCTCTTATACCACAAAGCCTTAGTGTCTTGAGGGACAGAATAGTTCCTTTATCCTTCAGATTGGCTTTCAATACTGAGGTAAAAAGATATGGGTCTCTAGGCAGGAAATTGATTCATGGCTGGATTTATAACATTACTATTATGTCTTTGCCTCTGTGGTTCTCTTATTTGTTCCTTAGAAGCATGTCTATGTAAAGAAGAATATTTAGGTACCTCTGGTAACACACACCTACAATCCCAGCTCTCTGGAGGTAGCGGCAAGACAATCATTTATTGGAGGCCAGACAGATCTTTATGACAATACTTGTGTCAAAAATCTGAAGAATGGAGTAGGAATCTGGTATTTAAGCACTTTTTTAAATATTGAAAACCAAGATTTGTAATCTAACACCGGGTAGAGAATGAGAAAGAGAGAGGGAGAATGGGAAGAGGAGAGGAAAGGGGAGAGGGAGAGAGAGAATGTGTGTCATACTAACAACATTATATACAATGACAAATTTTAGAAACTCAGATGTCCACGGTAGAGGGAATTTGAATTCAAATGGTATTATGTAGTAGGCCCCTTGGGTGATGATAGGATTAAAACCCTAGTGGATAACTGAAATGAGGTGGGACTAAATCCTACATGCACTTTGGTTTTGTTTATCCTACATATTTATACGCACACATAGACACATGTATATGATAGAGTCTGAGTTATGAATTAGACATAGTAATAGATTAGAAAAGGATAGCATGAAATAATCCAGAAACATTCTAACAATACACATTTATTAAAGTTGTTTAGAACTTAAATTATTTATTCCTAAAAATGGCTGTTTGAGATGATAGTTAATCCTATGGTTGGTAATCTGAAACCCAATTACAAAAATGATTAATTGATTGTTACCTTAGGAAAGTAATACTGAAAGACAAAAGTCAACAAATTGTATATTGCATAATTTGGTAATAAATTTTTAAAAGTCTCAAACTAAAATACATGAATTTTATGATGCATGGACCTCTCTATGGAGAAAGGAGGAGTGCATGTAAAACTAAGTGGAGGTTATCTTGGGTCTGGAGAACAGATGACTGAAGATGGGGCAGCCATTCACAGGGAAATGTAAGTTACTGTAACAGACTAGGTATAGGCTTACATGATGTGCTCCTCAGTATGAATGGATTTTTTCCAGTATACTTAAAATAATAAGTAAATAATAGGGAAGTATGATAAAAATATAACGAATTTTAGGTTTATGCTTCACAAAGACTTTTAAATAAGTAAAAATACTACTATTATATAAATAATAATAATTATTATTATTATTATTGTGGTTGTATATATATGGAAGCTCATGGACATACATATGCCATGGTCTTAGTTTGGTGGTCAACAGACAATCGTCAGTAATTAGTCTCTCCTTCCACTGTGGGACTCTCACATCAAACCAGGACATCAGGCCCTATGCAGCAGCATCTCTACCTCCTCAGCCACCTTGCTTGCCCCTGATCATGTCTGAATACATGATCAGGAATGTTAACATTTCTACCCAGAACCTTACACAAATCAGATGAGTATGGGAGTAGGAAGTAGGGAGTTCTATGAATTACAGATTATTTATGGAGCAGCCAATGTTCTTTTTGTATTTACAAATGCAGCTGTGTTGTTAACTTGGATGTTTCAAAAGAAGGGGATTGTATGAAACTTGTGGGTTACACCAGTCATAAGGCTGGATAATTTGCCTCTGACAAAGGACTGGAGAATGTAATTTCTTGTGGACTTTGAAGAAGTTTTCCTGTTTGCCCTCCTTAACAACCATTGGAGGTTACAGTGTCCTGCTGTTGTTTTTGTCCCAGTTTTGAATGTGGCACTTATAATCATGGAGTGAATCACAGGAGACATGTCTCTGTGCTGTGTCCTCAGCATTTGTACATAATGAAGGGAACACACTCTCATTCAGTTGGGGTGCCTTGAGATAATGAGGCCCCAGAAAGGAAGCGCTGCTCAATATGATTCCCTCATTCTCTGTGAACTTGGGGGAAATCTTTCTCCAAGTGCTTGTTAGGGCTGGGGATAGCTAGACAGCTTTGCTCTGCCTGAATATTTACACAACTTTTCACCCCACTTGTCAGTTTCAACCACACTTGGTGAGAAACTAGAACTGAATTGCATGCCAAGACACAAATAGATAAGAACAAGAAAAGAGATACAATAATAGAGGGAGCCATTATAGGTTTGAAGGGAATACTGACACTAGGGAAATATCCAGAAACCTATAAGGATGACCGCAACTAACAATCTGAGCAACAGTGGAGAGGCTACCTTAAATGCTCTTCCCCTAAAATAAGATTGATTAACTAACTTACATGTCATCCCAGAGCCCTCATCTAGTAGCTGATGGAAGCAGAAGCAGACACACACAACTAAACACTGAGCTGAACTCCTGGAGTTCAGTTGCACAGAGGTAGAAGTAATGAGCAAAGTGGTTAAGACCAGGCTGGAGAAACACACAGAAACAGCCGACCTGAACAAGAGAGAGCTCATTGACCCCCAGACTGAGAAACCAGCTTTGGACCAATCCAGACCCCCTGAACATGGGTCTCAATTAGAAGGCCTGGGCAGGCTCCGGGATCTCTGGCAGTGAGTATTCCTGGTGCACAAAAGGATTTTGGAATCACATTCCCCATGGAGGGAAACTCCCTTAGTTTAGAGACTGGAGGGAGGGCCTAATCCCTACTCCAAAGGAATTGATATATTTTGATGATCCCTCCTGGAAGGCCTCACCCTCCCTGGAGAATGGGTGGGGAATGGGATGGGAGGAGAGATGGGGAGAGGTATGGGAGGCTTGGAGGGAGAGGGAACTGGGATCAATATGTAAAATAAGAAAAAATAATAATAAATATTTTTAAAAAGATACAAGTAGATAAGTTGTCTACAAGTGAGCATTATCTGTGAATTAAAAGGGGGAATAAAAATGAAAACTGAAAATTTTGTTGCTATCTGAATATGCACCACAGGTATAATAAGATTATTGCACATACATTTGAAAAACCGGCATGGTTAAAATCAGAGTCCTATAATCTCCATTTTCATAACAGTTGAAAAACTAGTAAGTTGTTTTTTGGATTAATAAGCAAATGATAACTCTCTTCATGCTTCCATTTTCATTCTGGTCAGAATTTCATAGCTATATTATGACAAGATGTAATCTCTCTCACTTTTGTAGTCTAATTTTAATTCTACTGCATGCTTGTTTAATGATAAAATCAAGACATGTTAAATATTGACCTTGTGAGGATAGAATAAGTATAATCTGGGCAATCGCTGAAATATTTTTGCCTTGGCTATAGAGATTCAAATTTCTGTTCAGATATGTGTCCATATCTTAACCAATCACTGGGAAATATCACTGAGTCTCAGAAAATGATAAAAAGTGTTCCCTTCTAAAATGGTTTTGTAAAATTATTAAATTTACATTTAAACAGATCCAAAAAAAGAAACACGATGCATAGTATTTGGCTAACCTATAAGCTAACAATGCATGGCAAAGGTGCATGACATTTGTACTGGTGTGCACATACTTATTTCTTCAAACAATTATCATTTCTTTGTGGTGAACACATAAAATGATTTTATTTAGATTTTAAAATATTCAGTGAATTATCCTTATTAATACAAACTATTATTTAATTCAAACAAATCTGAAGATGAGCTAGTTGAAGGTTTCTTCTGTCTAGGGACAGAGGACAGGTCCCCTGTGGGTATCATGCAGAACAGTCTGTGGGGCTCACCATCATATACAGTTACCAGTAGTTGGCTGCAGAGTACTGTTAGCTAGGGACAACCCACAGAATGCAATCAAAGTCACTCCACAGGTCCATTTGTGTGGATTGTCAATCTCATTTTCAGGTGACACACATTAAATCAGGGTTGCTCAGGTTCACTTCCCACAATAGCTCTCTATGTGGGACTTTAAAAGAAGAATATATTTTTTTCTTTCCTGAAAGATTCTATCATAACTCTGAATTATTGATTAATGGAAACATTCAGAGATGAGAAACATTTTGGACTTCTCCTTCTATGTTAATCAAAACTACAGCTTCTGCTTTTCCCAGTGTGTTTCAAAACAACAGGAGTGCTGATTTATTGAGAGAACCAATGGTAAGCTGCTTTGCAACACTCTTTCTCTGGAGAGACTCAGTGGTATATCAATTAGGCAATATGTGGCATGCTAAAATATTTTATCGACAACTGTTAAGGAATATTTAAATGGGATTAAAATATAGTCCTAGATATGCTAATTATTTTAAAAGAGGAAAAAAATATGAGAGATGTGTTTCAACAGGGAGAAGTTTAGTGAAAGATATACTATAGCTATGTTTGTAGATCAAAGACAGGAGGACAGAATGCAAAAGAAGAAATACAATGTAGTCTCCCAGTCATGAAAGGAGGAGCTATGACTTTGACTAATTAGATATGCTTGAAATTAATCTATGATCTGCTTATGTCTTGTCATAAATGCATTTTATAGTTATTGACTCATTCACTACACAGTAAGACTGGATCAATATTTTTCCCTATAAAAACCCCAAAAAACAAAACACCAAAACCAAACCAAACCAACCAACCAACCAAACAAACAAACAAAAAACACAAACAAAACCCTTCTTTTTGCAATAGAGACCCTCACAGAAAACCACAACCAATCCAAATGAAGAGTTGTGGAGTCCAGCCTAAACAGATATAGCCACAATGTAACTCCTGAAACTAAGGCTCTGGATCACTGCAGAGGCAAGGGCAGAGAGATTGTAAGAGCCAGAGGATCAGGGAATTTGCCATGAGATTGCATCTCTTGAAATGTAGTCAGCATTATGACTACCTAAACATGAGCTGAACAAACACAATAAGAGCTATGTTATCGTGGAGAGTTGGGGAGAAGAGAGGACAGAAAACCTTGATCTACAAATAACTACAAATAACTGAGACATGGCAAGAGTGGGAGAAGTAGGCTTCTCCATGGAAAAGTACACCAACTGGTTATCCAGTACCAGGGGTAAGTCCTGAAAACATATATACCAACAATACTATACAGACCGGATATATTAAATTTGTATATTTAGAAAAATAGGTGTAACTTATACATACCTACATACATACATACACACATATAACAAAAATTAATGAAAAAATGGTTCATTAAGTTGAAGACAGCAAGGAGCATATGTGAGGAACTGAGGGAGGAAAAGAAAAGATGACATGATATAAATATAACCTCCTAAAGGGAATATAATAATGAAGGAAATGATACCTAATCACAAAGGTCAGTGTGTGTCTAGTGTTAGCTAGAACACACATATAATGATGTATAAACAAAGTTTCACAAAACAATGCTGGTATTACTAAATATTATATATGTATATTGCATAAAATATGTTTATGTGGAGGGATGCATTTAACTACATATTTAACTACAAATGATATTGTTGGTGTTTGGTTGGGTTCAGGATTGGAGTTGTACCTTAACAGTACATTAGTAAGTTAAAGTCAGCTGAAGTATAGCCCAATCCATAATGTAGATGACAAACACTTGTGGGCAACTACTAAACATTTTCTTCATGTTCTGAAGAAAGTCAATGCTAACAGTTCTAATTTTTAGGAAAAATTTTATTTTTGTTATTGCTTCATAAACAAACAAACAAACACATAACCATGGAGGCTTCTCAAAACACATTCTAGTCATCATATCAGCTACTCCTAGAGCAAAGTTGGAAAGCATCTTATCTGTTAGAAGTTTATGAAGAAGATACTTGACTGCTTTTCTTTAAAGCGACATATAAGTTTTCTCATAGGATATGAAATAAACTGCACAACAAGATGTGTTGTGCAATTGCTCTGGGACAGGCATTGTGCTAGAACTACAGAAGAGGTTGAGGAACACAATGCAAATCAAGCCCACTTTTTCAAGGTTTCTTCAAAACCTAGTGAGGGGTAAGTGATCATAAAGAGGACAGAGATGAATGAACTGGTGAGAGATGCCTTTAATGTAAGACAAAGACACATAATGTGACCTAGGTAGGGTGTTATAGCAGGGATAGCTCTTTATATCCATCTGAGAAATAGTAGCTGAACTGACACCAACCCCCACATGGCCCAGGGATTCAGTTACACCAATGTATCACAAAAAAGACTCCTAAGTAGAAGCATGAACGCTGAGAACGTCCTCCAAGATAGAACCCAATCTCTAGTTTGCACAAAAATTAGTTGTGTGGAGAGACTTAGACAGAGCAGAGAATGATTTCGGAGGCAAATTCAGAACTCAGATTAAGTAAGGCTTTAAAAAACTCTTTTCAAATTGTAACATATAAGTGGATCAATTGGGAGTCTCATTAAAACAAAATCTCCTATTCATTATGTATAAGATTCTGTCTCTCTAACCGAGACCCACATCTCCACTCCTCTTGTCATACTTCTTATAGCAGAGGGGTAAACAATGACAAGAAGTTGGAAACAACTCCACTTTTAGTACAAGATGATGCAGGGCAAGCAGGGCTGAGGAAAGATGGACAGACAGGTGGGCAGAGAAAGGACAGTAAGTAAGTCATCCCAGCAGCTGCTGACAGGAGAAATTTGAATAGTTTGACCTTTAAAGAGAGAAGCTGCTTGGATGGTATCAACACAGAGAAGCAAAGCTGTCCCATAAAACCCCCTAAGAAAGGGCAGAACCACTCTAGATATGTAATGGTCTTAAATTATCTTAAAAACATTGGGCCAAGGTGCCACAAGAGGTACTGCCATTGAATATAGATGTCAAAAGAAAAAGTTTGACAATCCTTAAAGGTTTTTGAATTCCCAGCCACCAAATAGTCAAATTCATAATGGGTCTTAGGTGTTTCTGATTGTGTTTACTGTTGTTGTATCATATGGCTTCATTGGAGCCTTGGTTATAAGCACAGCACCTGAAAATTGTCTGCAACACAACGGTGTCCAATGAACACTGCCTGCAACCGCCTGGCTCAGATTTAAGACTATTGTAAGTTATGAACAGCAGTGTTTTCAGTCTACGGACAACGTGTTTTTCTCTTAACACAACATAAGGATTTAATCAGGGAAAACAAAGATGACTAATATTTTCTGATTATTATTGTCTAACATGTAATTATCAAATTAGCCTGAATTTGAACTATATTGTGTTAGAATTTCATAATCCATACATGCATTTCTATCTATCTATCTATCTATCTATCTATCTATCTATCTATCTATCTACCTATCTATCTATCATTTATCTTTTACTGTCTTTCTTTCATTTATCTACATACCTAGCACATACCTATATAAGGCAGGGTCTCATTGTATATTTTGGTCTAGAGCTCTATGTAGTGAAGGCTAGCCTCAAACTTGTGATCTTTCTTCTTGTTTTCCATGCACTATAGTTTTATTCAAGAGCTACATTATGTTCAGACCAATAGAGAGTAAATATAACATTCATATTTATTCATCATTTAAGGTTTTTAATCTAATACCTAATAGAAAGAAGCTATGAGTTACTGTAAATATTATTCATTGCTTCAGTAATCACATTGGTGATGGCTGAAACTTTATCCCTAGAGCTTCTTCTGTCTTCATGCGATATAATCACCTATTGGCAGGGCTGAATTAAGAAATATATGATAGGAGGGTGGACCGGGGTGGGGGGACATGGGAGGGAGGGAGAGAGGGATTGAGGGAGGCAGGGAGGCAGGGAGAGGGAACTGGAATTGATATGTAAAATAAAAAAAAATGTCTGCTGTGTCACCTTACTGCTTATTTACTTTTTAGTTTTATATGTAAATGGGTAATAAACTTTATTTAACTTAGAAAAAATCTTATTTTACTTATCAATCCCAGTTCCCTCTCCCTGTCATCCTCCCATGCCCCCTACCCAACCCCTCCAGACTATCCCCTATCCACTCCCCAGGGAGGATGAGACCTTCCATGAGGTATCACCAACATCTGTCAGTCATTTGGGGCAGGTCCTAGGCTCCCCCTATATACCTAGGCAAAAGGAGCATCCTCCATGAAAAATGAGCACCTAACATCTGTTCATGCACTAGGGATACATCCTGGTTCCACTGCCAATTGCCTCATTGACTGGCCAGTCCTTCTAGCTGACACCCACCTTCAGGGGGCCTGGTTTGGTCCTATGTTGGTTCCCCAGCTGTCACACTGGAGTCCATGAGTTCCCACTTGCTCAAGTCAGCTGTTTCTATAGTCTTAACCCCTTTGTTTGTCAGTCCTCCCTCTCTGAAACTGGATTTCAGGACTTTGGCTCAGGACATAGCTGTGGGTCTCTGCTTCTGTTAACATCAGCTATTGGATGGCATGTAAGGTAGTCATCATTCTCATTATATGGGAAGGACATTTAAGGTAGCCTCTCCATTATTGCTTAGATTCCTAGTTGGGGTCATCCTTGTGAATCTTTGTATAACTCCCTAGTGCCAGATTTCTCTTTAACCCTATAATGGCTCTATCTATGTGTCTCTTTTCTTGCTCCCCTCTATTTATCTTCTCACTCAATCTTTATGATCTCTCATGTTCTCTTCCCCTCCTCTTCTCCCTTCCTCTTTCTCCTCCCTCCCTCTTCCTCTCCCCATGCTCCCAATTCGTTCAGGGGCTCTTGTCCGTTTACCCTTCAGCGGGAGGAACCAAACCTGTTATTCTCTCATATGGTCTTCCTTGTTTCATAGTTTCTCTGGAGGTATGAATTATAGTCTGGTAAATCTTTGCTGTATATCTAATATCTGTATATGCATGAGTACATGTCATGTTTGTCTTTCTGTGACTGGGTTACCTCACTTAGGATGGTTTCACTTATGTACTTTTAAATAAAGCAATATTAAAATATAAAGTAACACCAAAGTTCTGTTCCTTTATGATTTTTCAATAGTTTTTTTTTGACATAGTAAGTATACCCTTCACAATTTTTCATGTTACTACTTTGATTATTTTTATACAATCATGTGTACTGCATATTTCCATTTTAAGATATGGCCATTGCCTCAATTACAGCCAAACTACAACTGTACCCATCAATTTTTCCTAACAAAGCAGTGTTGCTTTTAGACTAGCGTTCCTAACTATTTTGGATTGAGTCTTTCTGAAAGGCTGATGAAGCCTATAGACCTCAAAAAAATACACACAAATACATATGCAAATATTTTAGCCTGCTTAATTTTCTTTCACTCCATGCTCATTTCTATCACATAGCTAGATTAGAAGAGCCCGTGAAGCGTCAGGTCACGTTCGTTCTTGATTTTCATAATGATCACTTACTAATCGTAAAATGGAAATGGCTCCAAACTGTGCAAGTAAAACAAAATAAGCCTTAATTCTGCTCAAAACAACTTTTAATGAAGAGGCTTATTGTTTGGTTTGTATGAGAAATGATTGTAGCATAACTGTAAATGAGTAAATAATCTCAAGAGGCAACTGATTGAAGATTTGTGCTTTGATAGAAAAAAAAAGAAAGTAAAATGAAGGAATTCCACACTTACAAAGAAAGGCTGAAGCAAATAGAAACTGAACTCCCATGGCTGACTTTGTCAACTGAGGGGTAGGCTTGTCAAGGCGTGTAAGAATCCCCATCCCATCATTTCCTTTGTATTTGAGTCAAAGAGGACAATGTGGTGAGGGCTGAATCATTGAGACCATCTGTGTTAACAGCAAAAGGATTACAATTCGTTGGTTCAATTTTAAAGCCTTCAGAGCAGAAGTTACCTTCAGAGAAGTTCTGCAGATTTCTGCCTGCTGAGAAATTGAAAGGCTCCCTTCCTCTTGACACCAGCCTCCAGAAATGCTTCTTCCACATTGAAAAGTTTGCATTCTTTGCTTCCTGCTCTCTCTTTCCAGAGAGGCAGACAGGACACAAGAAAGCAGCTTTTCAGCAGTCTCCAAAATAGCGACTTCAGAAATTGGAATCAAAAGTTTCGCTCTTTCTTACAACTCAAAATACTAGCTAGGGAGCCAAGACCGGAGCAGATCACCTCCTGACACCAAGTCCCAAGACAGACGTATTCTCTGTAAACACCTGTGCTACCTACACTCAGTCCTAGGTTCTGATATGAGATTTTGTGTGATCAGGTAAATTAAACTTTTAATAAATTTTTTTTCGGTGAACAATTACCTCAACAAAATATCTATGTGGTCTGTTTTTTCTGAGAATTAGCAGATAATGTGAATTTGTGTGTGTGTGTGTGTGTGTGTGTGTGTGTGTGTGTGTGTGAGTGCTGTGCATGCATGTGTGTGTGTGTGTGTGTGTGTGAGTGAAAGAGAGATAACACGTTTGTGTGTATGTGTATGAGGGTGTGTACTTGTGTGTGTGTGTGTGTGTGTGTGTGTGTATGTGTGTGTGTGTGAGAGAGAGACAGAGAGCGAGCATGTTTATATGTGTGCATCTGTACTTGCATGTGTATGGGGGGTGTACTTGTGTGTTTGTGTGTATGTGTGTGAGTATGCTATGTGTTTGTGTAAACACTTAATGATGTGTATTTAATATACTGCAGTTGAAGACACACTTGTCCTCCAAAGGTTTTTGAAGCTGTTCTGTCCTCCCATTTTTTTCCAGACCCCAACTAATCAGCTAATTTTAGTGTAAAATAAAAATATTCTATATGTTTTTAGATAAGTAATCAATCTCCTTATCAGGGAAGGGCATGTAAGGTAGCCTCTCCACTATTGTTTAGATTGTAGTTGGGGTCATCCTTGTAGATATCTGGATATTTCCCTAGGGCCAAATTTCTCTTAAAATCTATAATGACTCCCTCTTTATGGTATCTCTTTTCTTGAGATTGATGACTACCTTCTATGTCATCCTAGAGCCTTCATCTAGTTACTGATGGGATAAGAAGCAGATAACCCACAGCTAAGCACCGACCCAAACTCCTGCAATCCAGCTGCAGACAGAGAGGAGTGATGAGCAAAGGGGTCAAGACCAGGCTGGAGAAATCCACAGAAACTGCTGACCTGAACAAGGGGGAGCTCATGGACTCCAGTCTGTTAGCTAGGAAACCAGCATAGGACCAACCCAGACCACCTGAACGTGAATGTTAGTTAGGAGGACTGGAAAGTCTATGGAGCTTCTGGTATTGTATCAGTATTTATTCCTAGTACACAAATAGTATTTGGGAGCCCATTGCACATACAGGAATATTCTCTCAACCTAACACATGGGGGAGGGCCTAGGCCATGCTCCAAATGATATGACAGACTTTGAAGACTCCCCATGGAAGGCCTCACTCTCCCTGAGGAGCAGAAAAGGTATGGTATGGGGGTTGTTGGGGGAACAGGGTAGGTTGAGAAGGTGTGGAAAGTGGGAGTGACATGTAAAACAAGCTTGTTTCAAATTTAAATGAAAAATTATAAAATAAAAAAGATAAGTAAAATTGAAAAATGAATAAAAACCTAGAAACATATTTGTAATATATCACAGGTTCCTAAGAAAGAGGTTTAATTTTGGAACAAAATTGACATTCTCTCTACTAAAAGGTGTCATTTTTAATATCAAGGACTAGAAGGTAACACTGAGAAAACTATTTTCTAGACCTTGTTAAAGTAATGGTTACCTTCAGGCTTCCTCACATAATTTAGTTGCTATATTTAAAAACTGCCATTTTGTTCAATTAAGTACATAATTATTTCATCTATATCCATGGTTTTTCATTTTTCTATGCCAGGTAAAGCATGAATATATGCTTTTGTGTTCTGGACCAGTTTTATGTTTTTATTTCTCGTGCCCCCCAATAGACAAATAAGACCTAACTTTCTATGTTCTATATCCCTCCCTCTTTTTAGCTTTTTGTGCCTTTGTTTCTAATCATAATCTTTATAATATTTTGTTTCAGCACATATCATATATGTGTTTCTGCACATAGTTCCTCATTTCCTGAAACATTCTTGTATTGAGAGATAATACTACACACAAGATATTACAAACACAAAGTTTTATTCTGCAATTAGTCCTAAAGTATTTCACAAACCAAGTTACAAAACCAAATTATAAAGAGTCAAGAGTCAGAGCAATTCATGATAAAAATATAGGACATGTATGCATAAGGCTATAAAAATCTATAAAATTGGGAAAATGTTAAAGAAGTTATTTACTTAAAATTCCCTTATCAAGTTTATTTTGTCCAGTCTCCTTTTCCAAGAAGAATTACTACCAAAATCATTAGGACAGAGTTATAATTTATCTATTTTTAAAATGTTCTAGAGTTGATAATTTCCCAGGCTCCTTTGGTATCTTGCTTCAGTGTTTAATGACTCTTACACTCAAGACGGTCTTCCTTATGTCTAATATATGATATTTAAATAATGAAATACACTGAATGAAATAGGGAGGATAATTTTAACTCTCATAGCTGCTAGAACTAGAGACCTAAACAATTTTTCAATGAGACACATGACTCAATTATCTCCCCTCTGGAGCTGACATCTCTATCACTGACCTTTCACCCTCTTCAGAAGTCTATAACTCTTACTTTCCACAGGATATTGTCTATTGAATATCCTACAGATATTAGAAAATTAAACTAATCAAAATAGAGTAGTTTTACTGATGAAGCAGAGCAATTTCCTTGAGATTGTAATTTTCCATTTTAGCCTACTAAATTTCCACTTTGTTTCTGCCCCTCTCTCTGTTTTTGATTTTAGCAAAATCTATATCTAACTGCTATATCTAAATATTGATTAGCTTCATAGACATCCTTTGCTGAATGTCCCAGAAATTTCATTTCTTTTTGTTCTTTAGTTCTCAATTGCAATCTCTAGCATTCCCATATCAAAACTTGAGCCATTTTCACTATAGACTTTGGTATATTAATGACAATGTAAGCATGTGGCTCTCTGTTGTCTCTGTCTTCCCTCCAGTATCATCTTTTCTCCAATTAGGTACACCTCTGGAGTGATGGCAACTAGTTAAATTAGTATTCTTTAGTTTCTTTTAGGTGTCTTAGGTGTTGGGCAATCCTTTCAAAACAATTTAGAAATAATGAAATGTTAGGGGAGAAGTTTAAGGAGTACCCTTTCCTAGGGTGTGTGAACTTTACATATTTTTGATGTGAGTGAAGGGATTGCTTTCCTACAGTGTTCATCTCACCACGGTATATAACCCTTGACCCCTCCAATCTTTGCTGGATTCAACTGAGTGTCCATGGGGCTGCAAAGTCTCAGCAAAAAGAACTAATAGCCCTGCCTGTGTACCCTGGATTTCCTGTGCCCATATGCCTTCCTAACTTGAAATGTGCCTCCTTGTTTCTGATGAACAACACACCCAACTTTTCCTCCAGTCTCAAGATCTAAAGACTGGCAAGAACCATTTAGTCATAACACATCACAGTATTTTACTCCTGAAGGATTCTCATCAATTTCACCCAGAATAGAAGGCATCAGATAGTCATCAAACCAACAAAGGGAGGTTTCTGAAGAATGCCTTTAATTTTCTTTCCCCTCTTCAGTGAGCAAATTGTTTGGACGTTACCATCGTCAATGAAACAAAAGGATACCAAAGCTAGCTCCACACATTTGAGAAAGTCTCAGTGTCACCCTTAGTAACTAAGGTTCAGGACATCTTTTGGTTAAATGAGATATTCTGAGTCCAAAGGTCTCAGATTGTATAGCTATTTTTCTCCTAGTCACACTGGAGTATATTCTCAAATTTATTTCTATCCCTTTCTCCATCAGTGAATTAGAAAGCATAGCAGCCCCAAAGGCTCTTGTTAGGCCTAATCATCAGATACCACATTAGCACTGTGTATCAGTGAGTATAAAAATACTCACTGATAAGGGACAGAAGGCACTGAATTGAAGTCATATTTTCTAGACTTCATACACTAAGAAAGAGAATAGAGTATATCTTCTTCAAAGATAGAAGTAGTTCATATAGGCCTGTGGAGAGAGAACCAGACAGATATGATGCTCATTACACGGGCCTAGGCTTATTAAATAAAAGAATGTGGTTTCCTGGCTGGACAAGATGAGAGCATAGAAGAGCTAGTAACCAATAGCATGGTTGAGAGAGGGGCAAGGAAGTAAGGATTCACTTATCATAAATACTAGTAACAAAAAAGAAGCATATAGTTGGGATGAATTAATGTGTTTATGACCAATGATAACATCATAAACCATTTTGTTAAGATGGTTATAATTTATTTTAAGAAAAATAGTAAGAGAGACTTATTCTACTTTTGTTGTTGATGTGTATATGGTTTTAAAGCTGACTGCTTGGACAGCCAGTCTGGGAGGAGTGTTCATTCTTGGGAGAGTCTAATTCTCCTCCCAGACGTCAATAGTTGCTTGTAGTTTTTTGTCAAGGGATAGAACCCCTCTAAAATTTACTCTTCCTGTATGAATATGTCCATTGATATTGTCATTGTTTTGCTCTTGTTAATGTAGTCAGTAGGGTGAACTTATGTTTGGAAAAATCATTGGATAACTGGGATGAGGATTAAAGCTTCATCACTAGATATGCTTATGCTGTAGTTCATGAGGATTCATATTTCTTAGCTTGCAAGCATCTCTGTGGATTAATTTAGTTCTGAAGTAATGCCAGGAACAACCTATCACTCATGCCCTGGCCATCTAAATACATACCAGCAATGTTCCAAGGGAAAAGAAAATTTGCAGTAGGTACCCTTGTTTGGACAAACTGCTGTCATCATCAGTGGAGAAAATGATGCTTAATTGCAATTATTTACAGATATGTGTTTTACTTTAAGATTTATAGAACAAATATTGTTGGAGAAAAAAACTTTGTGTGGAGATTTGAGCACTCACCACTAATTTGAATTTTTCACTTATTTCAGCTCTACACTATACACATTTACAATTTTTGGATTAACTTAAAATATTTGTTTAAGAAGTAGGATTTTTTTAAGAAAGAAAATTATAATCTGTGATTCTATTTAGTTTATCCTTCTCTATTACTTAAGTATAAGATAATTTACAAAAGCATAAAATATATATTTTAATGACACTTCTTAAAATTATTAAGAAGCATTAACGGAGTATGGGAACCACTTATTCACTCCCATGATGACTGCACTCATTCTCACCACTGTGTCACTATTCAAAATGAGTAACTACTCTCTGGCATGGCCAGAAAAATGTGAAAATGGTCTGTTTCTTATTTCCAGCCCTAAACTCAGCTCTGATGGCAAAAGGATTGCCCACAGCACGAAACAAGGGTACTGCAGCTTAGAAAAGACATTTGAACTGAGTGGGCCGGCAGTCTTACAGGGAGGCAGAGGTTACTATAGCAAAAGTCCATCAACGATTAGATATGAAGATTGAGCTGCTTATCCCTGTTTCAGAGAACCAAATATTTTCTGGCTTTGGTAGTAGAATATTTGAGTGTATAAGGCAATGGTTCTCAACTAATAAGTCATGACCCCTTTGAGGGTAACATATCAAATATATTGTATGTCAGATATTCGCATTAGGATTCATAACAGTAGCAAAGTCACAGTTGTGAAGTAACAATGAAAATTTTGTGGCTGGAGGTCACCACAATATGTGGTGGAACTGTTTTAAAGGGCTGCAACATTAGGAAGGTTGTGAACCACTGCTCTAAGGGAAAATTGTTTTTCTCCTCTCCTAGTCTTTATATACTTGCATGGTGCTTTGGCATTTGTATGAGAGCTACAAGCCTTCTGTGGTGTTTGGAGCAGGACATTGCCAATAATTATATGTACAAATACAAAAACGCTATTATTGTGGTGTGCTTGACGCTGTGGAATATTGACTATTAAAGACACTGGTCTCACATGAATCACTAAACAGATGACTGCTTGGAGAAGGGCCATGTGACGGTGTGACAGGGAAATGGATACAGGCTAGGGGGATAGGAAAGGCTTATGAGAAGCTTATGAGAAGGCTCAGATATCAGAAAACACACACAGACAAGGAGTGTCTGTGTATCAGAATGTTTTGAAAAGACAGACATAATCAATACTTGAATATGACTGAACTTCTCAAAAAGAAGAAAGATGATGGAGATTTACAGCCAAATGATGAACAAGTTACCACCTCTCTGTTTTTTTTAAAGTATAAAAATTTCTCCTGTTTCAGAAGGACATTATGAGACTTAATTATATAAACCATAGTAGGTACCCACCACAGTAACTAGTAGGAGCCCACATTTTACTGTACTCGGAAGGATGAATATGCAACAAATAGACTATATAGATTTCCATAATTAGGTCAGTCATTAAATTTGTTGCTTGGAACATGACACTTTGGAGCATGCCAGGAGAAAGGTGTAAAGTGGCACGTGTAGTCACCCATTCTCTACTTCACTGTTACTGAGATGATGGTGATCGGCAGTTATCAAAAATGGTCTATATGAGGTACAGACAATTACCTCAGTACCTCCCTTCATAGGATGCCCTGGTAGAACTATGCCTAGGATATTCTGACAGAATTCTGCTCTAATAACGTGGATCATTTTCAAGTATAAGGATATCAGGTAGGAAATCCCATGGCTATTACTGATTTCCTTTTATTGCAAAAGTAATATCTGCATAAGATAACGGACTTTAAACACTACAGAAGGGTATAAAACAAAAAGTAAAATACTCCTAGGTATTTCACTGCTTCTACTTCACAGAGAGATTATTTTCTCTCTGTAGTTATAAATATGTGGTTCATGCTACAGAGTTAATAATATACTTCATATCTTGAGGGATGAGCATACTTAGGATGAAGTGTTTTGGCTCAGGACATACAATCTTCCTCAAAGGTGAATTTAACAAAACCGCTCCTCCTTTAAGGCCAATGACCTCAATAAAGAGATGGCAGGTTTCCTTTCTAACTCTGAAGACCTTGGCCACCAGTGGGCGGGCGGGGAGGGCGGGAGTCCATTTGTAGTATGGCTGGCTGTGTGATCCTGGTATGTTACTCTAAGTTCCTGTCTCACTCTTGACAGCGAAGGAATTTGATTTCAGACTCCTAACGGTGGGATGCTATTTTTGTGGGATACAGCAGCTGCATCTGCATCCTGACTAGTCCAACTACCCTGCACCTGTGAGGATTCCAGTTCATTTTTAGTAAAGCACACTGACACCAGGCAATTCAGACTCATCCGGGAGAGCAAGTGCATAAGCTTGTTCTTGTTCACATAGCAGACACTAATGCCTTTCCTCTCTCTTTTCATGCTTTCTTCTTTTTTGTCAATGCAAAGCAGTATGTAAGAGCTGTGAATGTGAGAGACAGGCCCATGCCCTGTGCAAAGAAAAACAGTCACCAAGTACTTAGAAAACATTATGGTGCCTGCCATCATTAGCTTGTGAAAACAGGGACAAGGACTACATTTAGCCATTAACAACTTTATTCAAAAGCAAACATATGTCCTTACAGTATGAGACTGCTCACTGAGAATTAATTGCTCAACAGAAGTAAACTTGGGGCATAGCATCCTTCCTTGGAGAAGAGAAACCCCATGGAAGAAGGTGAAAGTTTTGTTTTGTGTGTGTGTGTGTGTGTTTTCCATGAGCCTGCTTTGGGAGCCGAAACTTAGCCCCAAATCAGTTTTTAATAAATACAGTGTACTGTGAGATTTGGAGGGGTCTTTTGTGATGTTTCTTATAAAGTTTGTAAAGCCCAACAGAACAGAAAGTAAGAGAGACTTTCCTGCTGTTTGCTCCTCCTTCAATCCATTTCCTGGAGTTGATTTGTTGTTGTTGTTGAATGTGTTATTATTCTTGTTCTGATGCTGTGCATAGGCATAAATAATATGCTCAGAGTTGCATACTTTACAGGATTTAGGAAAGCAGTAAATCTAAATAACTCGGCTCCTTATATAAGTACTGTTACTACTTATCAACCAAAATATTTAAATAAGTCTGGGATAAAGAGGATTTAGTCACCTGGATAGCTCTCTGAGATACAAAACTGAACCACACGCACAGTTCTGTTCTCAGTGTCCTACTTGGCAAATCTTCCTATTCTTAGACTGAGTGACTCTGAAATCAGAGACGATAAGGTTCGTGTAAATGCAATGTTTATGTTGTCAGGGTACTAGGCCTAGGTTCCTGCCTGGATGAATCCTCAGCCAGGTTTATTTTTGCTTTCCTTGGGGCCAACCTCAGGCCCAGGCTAAATGAGGAGTGAGAAACTTTCTCTTCTCTTCCCTCCTTACCCTTTGCCCTCTTTTCAGACCCCCCCATTTCTGTAAGATGCTCTCCTGGTAGAACTGCCTGGGACTTCTCCTTTTTTACATGGAAAAAGTTTGAGCACTGTGAACCTATTAGATATTGGAATATTGACCATCTTATATGAGGGTTATCATATGTTGCTATAGAAAATTACCTCCGTGAGAAAGTAACCCTCTGCACAGAGACACTCTGCTGTCCTTCTCCAGGTTTCCATGGAGAATCTCTATGTCTGATTCTTGATGGGATTATGAGTATCAGAGAGATCCTGACTAGACTATACAACTTCTGAGGAAGAAAGAGCCATAGTTATGCTCCCCTCTACACTATGGGTATATCTCTTGGGGAACAGGGATGCCGTCTAATGGCCTCCTCCCATTCTACTCATACATATCTCCTGAGTATTTGTATGTAACTCAAGTGAATTGAGTGAATATGAACAAAACAAAACAATAAACAAACAACAAAACCTTCCATTGCAGATAAATCTTGCCTTTACTTTCTGGGATGGTCTATGTGGGGGGAAAGGTCAGGCTGAAATCCTGGTTTAGGAATTCCCCTTAGCTTCAAACACATCTTAAATTTGAAGGCCACTCTCATCCTGACCATCTGTGTTTCTGGAAAAAGATGCTGAGTTGAAAGTTACTATAAGGATTTGGATACAATCTGCATTTCAAAATTCTAAGTGACCAATTTGGTATAGTTAATTGTAAAGCTCCACTAAGAAATTGAGAAATGTCCACCATAGCAACTTCTCTAGAGGATGGAATATATGCAGTCTTCTTAGCTGCCTATCTATAATTTCCATGGAATTGTATCTATGTGCTTGAATTAGAAGCATTTGGGTTATTTGGGATTTTTTCCAGAGGATTTTTTTCCCCAGAAAAGATGGCCTATCAAGAAAAATTCTGAGGGAAAAAAAATGAGTGGTATTCCTAGGGATTTTACAATTCAAAACCACAAGCTGGTGGTAGGTGGGAAGGGGAGGAGTTAAATAACTATGGTCACTGCAGTGTCAAGAATAGATCATAGGAAAGACAGAATAGCTATATTCCAGTGTGAGCCCCATGGCCCTAAGGGACATTATGTCTGGGTCATAGAATACTCAGTAGCTGATTGCTCATCTTATTTCCATCTTCTTTCTGGCTTATCTTCCAGGGATGGCAGTGTGGAGAAAATTAATGGGGAATCATGGACAGGGAATCAGACAATCAGGAAACACAGCCATAAACATAGGCAGGAAGTTGTTTGTTTCAATTAGTAATGAAATCCACAGTAGATGAAGCTCACTCTAGACAGACTTTTCTAGTGGTTTATGTGTTGGGGATTGGATCATGCTCAAATTTCCCCTAAATCTATATGCAGTTACAACCTCCTGTACTTGAGAATGTATCTGTTTGGAGATACTGTCTTTATGGAGTTAATTAATGCAAAAGAAATTATTGGTAGTAGAGGGGAAACCTCAGCTTAACTCTTGTCCTCATGAGAAGTGGTTTAGTAGACATGATCACATAAAAGCACAGCAATTTATTTGACAGCCAAGTTTGGGCAATGTAGAATAATCCCACCCTTCTCATTTGCAGACATTGAACTTCTAGCCTGTAGGGCTGTGGGTGGATGGATTTCTGTTGTTCAAGCCACTGTCTGACATTTTCATATAGCGGCTTGAGGAGATTGACTGCTTGCCTTTAGTAACAGCTTCTGCGTTGATCTATAAAAACACAAAGCTGGAGACCTAGAGAAATGAGGATACTATGGCCAATCCCATCCTTGGTAGTTTCAGGAGGCTCCCTGGGTACCAGAAAACTAAGTCTTGCAACCAGGTGGGCTGTGCTGTGAGGCAACACTCCTTGAAAGTAGATGAGGATACAAATCATCCCAGAGAGTCATTTTCTCCCGCCAGATGGGTTAGACACACAATCTTTCTCTTTCCTCCAGGAATTGTTAGCTGTATTTGCTATCTTAAGTCTTTGTTCTAAGGTGCTGGGTGAGCAGTTTAGATAGAAGTCTAATGAAAGGATTTGTAACTTTGGGATAAAATATTACATGCTTCCAAGTAGACAGCGTTCCACTTTGAGTCATCAGGTGAGCACAAGGGAACAGAGGCCTCTCTTCCTGTGGGAGGTACTGAAGAGAGCTTGGGTTATGGAGAAAGGCTATTCTCTGTCAGCTATAGAGGCAGCCTGTGGCTCTCTGCTGGGCCTTGCCCACCTTTGCAATGAAGAGGCCTGCTGGGTTATGTGATATCATCAACTCTCACTGAACTGCTCTTCTTTTCACTTTTAGTGGCCTGGAGGGTAAATAGACCAGAAACTAGAGAACTCCAACACCACCATGCTCTCCTTTCTTAGCAGATATGGCAGAGTACTCAAGGAGTAGCAGACTTGAAGAAAACTATAAGGAAAACAAAGCAAAATGAAACAAAACAAAAAAAAGTAGAATTTGTTTTCCTCGGAGAAAATCCAGACACATGGGACCCGAGCAGCATTTTCTAAATTACAGCTGTTAATTGGTTTTCAGAGGATAGTATATACTTTAAGAATTGTCAAACTGGCATTTATCCCATTTTTAAATCTTATTTTTGAGATTATAATTGAATTACAAAATTCCTTCCTTCCCTTTCCTCCCTCAAGCCCTCCCATATACACCTCCCTTCTGTCATTCAAATCGATGACCTCTTTATTTCACTAATTTTTGTTCCATGCATTAAGCATATCTATATACATATACATGCCTCAGTTAAACTGTAGATATGATTTTTACGGTTGACCTTTGGCACTGGAAAACCAACCAATGTGCATTCTCCTGAGGAAAGCTACCTCTCCTATTTTCATCTTTCCTTGATCTTTCTGTAGGGTTGATGCCTCATGGATTTTTTTTCTAACCATTTTTGCATGTTCATGGATGTCATTCTTGTTTAGCTCACACTTTGGAGATCATGTTGGTGATAATTTGAGGTTATAGCTTCTGATATACAATCTTACAGCACATTTATGAGTTGCTATGTATGTAATCTGTGTGAGGTGTGTTTGGGTGCACCTGTCTGGTTATACATGGTGTGTGTGTGTGTGGATAGAGTTTGGTGTTGTCCATAACTGTCCTCCAATTCATTTATTGAAGAAAAATAGCTCACTGAACCTAGAGCTTAACAATTTGATTAGTGTATGCAGCTTATCATAGGGATTCCTGAGACTACCGGCTGGTTACCTCAATCACTGGGCTTTGTAAAAATTATTACTTGGGACTGAACTCCATCCCTCAAAATTGTATACATTCACTGGGCTGTCCCCATAGCCTAAAAACCTTAACACATGTATTGTATGGTAAAACATCTCTACTCTTTTCCTTTTATAATAAAACAAACTTGAATCTATAGAAGAACTCTTTTTAAATTTTGTCAACAAAACTTATTTGGCCATAATCATTCAGACTGTGCAACGTAGTGTAGATAAAGAAGATTAAATCTCATATTTAACTTGAACTATTGATGTCACTGATGGGATAATAAAAAAGCTAAAGAAATATTTTGCTTGACATATTGAAGGGAATGAGGCATTTGATTACCATATAGAGAGCAAACACAAGAAAACCTAGGTAGAGGACAGTGATGGAGGCAAACTTAAAACACTAAAATTTATTTGGAAGGCATTTAGAAGGAAGGAAGAAACTGTAAGAAGAGGGGTTCTGTCATGAAGTTCAGAGGTAGAGCATTAGCATATGCAAGCCCATGAGCTTTATTTGCACACACACACACACACACACACACACACACACACACACACACACACACTGTGGGGGAGGGGGCGAGAAGACAGAGAGGGAGAGTTCTTGTCTTCAACTATTTGACTTTAACAAAAGAAATCAAGGCCTGATCAGGACATATATATATATATATATATATATATATATATATATATATATATATAAAACACTCATAGGAATTGAAGTTAGGCACTTGAAGCAAATTGAAGACTTGCAAGCACAAGTAGAAATCACAGCTCCTAAAACAATCTAAAGAAGATGAGAATGGAAGCACTTTAGAAAACACACTTGAGTACTACGATGAAGTCTTATTGTCTTCTTGAGTTGCTAGCATTTTAAAAATATTTTCACAAAATCTTTGTAGGAAAACGAAAGGTTCAAAATAAATTGATTAGAGTGACAATAATATATTCAATGGCTGACAAGGAAAACTTAATGTTGACCCTTGTAAACTTTTATTGGTATCCCCGTAATTATTTATGACACCCCTCAATTTTCTTGCAACTATATCTTCATCTGCTAATTTACCTTCTCCTCTCTATTTTTAGTTTTTGCAAAATGAGGAGCTTGACCATATCATCTTGTTATCTGCCTCCGCATTCCTCTGATTTCTACTTAAGGTGTTTTGCTTCAAAAATAAGACAATTCTTGCTTTAACACAGAGGGTCTAGTAATCATATATCTATGGTGTTGTGATAACTTTGTCCTTTTTCATCTTTTCTTGTGGAGTTTTTCTCCTGTAGCCTTTACAGAACTTTCTCATTTCTGAATCCATGACTCTATGCTAAAAAAAAAAAAAAAAACCTTTCTTTAACTGAACAGAAGCTGTGCAGAAATGCCAGCTACAGTTCTCTCATTGTGCACATCACTGTTCAGTTCTGGAAGGCACAGTTTAATCAACAACGCCTTTCCTGAGTGCTTAATATTTGTAAGACATAATGAGCACATCTCCAACTGTGCCTGCATGATACCCTGAAAATGTTTCCCTGATGGTGAAATCCCCTTTCCCAGAATTCTTCCAATCTCTAGCTTGAGAAATTTGGAGTTCATTCTGAAAAATATACTTGTAGTGGCACAGGCTGACTCCACAAACATAAGGGCAGGAGTGAGATAAGAGTGTAACTTCAATGCTTGTCTACTTTAAAAGAATATATTTTTAAAAATTTTTTAATTTAAATTTGAAACAAGCTTGCTTTACATGTCAATCCCAGTTCCCTCACCCTCCTGTCCTCACATGTTCCTACCACCAATCCCTATTGCATCCCCTTTCTGCTCTTCAGGGTGCAGACTTCCATGGGGAGGCTTCAAAGTCTGTCACATCATTAGGAGCAGGGCCTAGGCCCTCCTCTATGTGTCTATACTGAGGGAGTATCCCTTGATATGGAATGGCCTCCCAAAGTCCATTCCTATTCTAGGGATAAATACTAATCCGTTACCAGAGGCCCCATAGACTGCCTAGTCCTCCCAACTAACACCCACATTCAGGGGGTCTGGTTCTGTCCTATGCTGGTTTTCCAGCTGACAGACTGTAGCAGTTTATATGGGTTTCTCCAGCATGGTCTTGACCCCTTTGCTCATCACTCCTTCCTCTCTGCAACTGGATTCCAGGATTTCGGTTCAGTATTTAGCTGTGGGTGTCTGCTTCTGCTTCCATCAATTACTCGATGAAGGCTCTAGGATGGCATATAAGGTTGTCATCAATATCATTATCAGGGAAGGGCATTTTTAGGTAGTCTCTACACTATTTCTTAGGTTGTGAGTTGGGGTCGTTCTTGTAGATCTCTGGGTATTTTCGTAGTGCCAGATTTCTCTTAAAATCTATAATGGCTCCCTCTGTTATCGTATCTCTTTTCTTGTTCTCTCTATTCTTTTCCTGACTCAACATATTTTAAACATAATTAATATGTCATAACAAGCAAGTCATTTATTTTCTAACGTGACCTGAGATCATCAGTGGGTGCTATTGTACTCTGAATGTGAAATGTCTATCTTAGGCTTATATATTTGAACACTTGTTCCCCTGTTAGCACTGTTAGGGGATGTTACAGAATCCTTGGGAAGAAGTGGTTTGCTGGCAGAAGTACGCCACTGGGGTTGGGCATTGTTTTTTATAGCCAGGTCCTAGCTCCTGTTCTGTCTCTTTGCTTCCTGAGTGTGAAAGAAAGATGGTTGACTAGCTTCCTTCTGCTGCCATGCCTTCCATTTCTTAGTGATCTTGTCCCTCTAAGATATAGGTGTTATTTCAGGATATTTTCTTAAAAGAAAAGTAGTTAATATAGGTGAATTCAAATGTTAGCAGTAAATTCCATGTGTATTTTTGCCAAGGTAGTAGGAGGGAGAGTGAGGAAGAGAAAGGAAGAGAGAAAAGATTGCGATAGGGAGGGAGGGAAGAAAAAAGGGACAAAAAAAGGGGGGAGAAGAAGGGAGGGAAAGAGAGGGGGAACACTGTTGGGTAATACAATAATATCTTTTCTAGTTCCTTTTCTATGTTTTATGCCTTCACTAATTCATATTTTAATGTCCTAATATAAACAGCTTCACATATTAGTCCTACTTAATTTTATACTTAAATAAAACAATAATAATTATTCATGTGGCCATCTACATTAAAACATTGTATAAAAGGTATTTAAAGGTCTATAGTTATTTACAGAGTAATGAGTTCCACTGACATTTAAACTAAACCTTTGTTTTTCTTACTAAATACAGATATATTCTTGCTATGCAATTTTTGGTGTATTATATCATGTACATATTTTTAAATTTTTCATACATTTTCAAAAGACAAAGTGTAATAATGTCTTTTTAAAAAGCAACCACAACCAGAAAACTCTTTTGGGACCTTCTCCCCAGCCATTGTTAGAAGCATAGAGAAGCTTGCTTGATAGGTTACTTTTCCTAAGACCCCCAGTGCCTTTGTTTAATCTTTTTGTTCTTTGAGAGTTCTCTTCAAGCATCCAGTTTGGATGCTGCTGAAATGAATATCTAAAATGGATAGATCTTCCTAAATATCAAAATGCTTATAAACTTGCATAGTACTGCATTTCATCACTTGAAATGTATTTTCTCTACACCTTTTAAGTTTCCAATGTTTCAACAGATAAAATTTAAGAAAAAAAATGTACTACAGTATAAAACTGACCACTTCTGTTTGAGATAACATGTGTTCAAATACACTCATAAACATGGTGGCTAAACAGCTAGGCATGTCTTCTTGTTTTTCCATTTTGGTTTATTTGTTTGAAAAAAACAACTAACAATAATGTCTGCAGTGATGTCCCTGTTTTTATATGTAATAAACTTCATATGTTATAAAGGACAAAATGCCTCTGATATATACTGATGAAAATAGAGACAGATATTAAAAAGAACAAATTATTTCCTTTATTGTGTTATTTTGTGTATTACTTGGGAATATATTGGTTTGTGATTTGATCATTATGACAAAATAATTTTTATAAAACTATAGTTTAAATAATATAAATATCTATAAATGTGGTCAATGACTCATAATATTTAATGAATGTCTGCCTTATCCTCCTCACTAAGAAATGGTTTACATAATATTGTTTGCAGTTCCTCTATAGTCCCTTTTTTCCCTACTTTACTACCCCTAACTCCTTTGACACTTAAATTGTACCACCAAGATGTTGTTCTATGATATACTAATGACAAATAACAGCTATTGGCCTTCTCTAGCTACTGCCTTCTTCTCATAAAGACAATAGGTCTGCACTATGTCCCCCAGGCAACCATGGAAGGATGATAAGATCTTTCCTCAAAGTCATGTGTATTTGACCCAGGCCAATTGTGATCTGGTCTCTCATCAGCCTGGTAATCAGATGTTCTTCAGAGAGTGAGACATATCTTCTCTTCTATATGATACTCCTGGCATCTTCCTCTTCTTTGCTGGATCATAACATCATGTCAGTTTGAAGGCTGTCCTCCTTATCTGCATCTTCTTAAGTAAACCATTTGGAGATCACATCCTGTCTTGGATATCTACCACAGCAAAGAGTCTCACAAAACAATACTTTCTTTGCATTTGTCTTCCAATGCAGGCTATTCTCTGCTTTGGCTGCTATCACCTACTAAAGATTCCTTTCTCACTATTACCTACTTTCCCTTTGCTTTCTAATCCATTCTTATCTGTGTGTATTGTTTACTTCTATGTCTCCATGTTTAAAGGATTTCTGTTTCTGTCTGTATCATTTCCTTATTCATCCCCAATGCCTAAATCTGCAGCTCACATATACTGCATGCTCTCAAATATGAATACCAGTCCCTAGAAAGATTGAATTACCTAGTGCTGGAGCATGTTTCTTTACTGATAAAGCAGATGCAAGCTGACTCTTATTGTTCCTGACATCTAGTGGCTGGAAGAAAAACTATCTTGAGACCAGAAAGTAATGTCATTGGCTGGCTGAATTCCAAACAATTTAAAATGGCCAAATGCCTACTTCGGGAGCCTAGAAAAATTTACAGGCATAGTACAAGTTTTAGGTATTTTACATGAGTTGTACACATCAGTGAGAACTCAGGTAAATCTCAGCATGAAGACAGAAATCTGATAAGAAAGGCTAGCAGTACTCAAGTGGGCAAATAAGTTAGTGCCTGAATTTTTCCACTGCAGAAATTCATTACTCTGTATATCTTGCTGTGTCTACTCATAGAAGAAGTTTGTACACATGAAAACTCACCAATCCCTCAACATGATGAGAGCAGGGTTTAGAATATGAATGTCAGAATTGAATATCCAGGTCCACCATAGCAAAATAATAAACTTGAATTCAAACTGAACTTAACCACCCACCAAATGACACAATGAACTATGTCTATATCATAGCAGGCCAACTGGAGTTAGGGAAAGGGAAAATTGGCTTTTATACCTCCTTTCCCCTTTCATTACTATGCATTTGATAGTTTTAAATGGAGAAGATGTGCTATGCAATGTTCTAGGCATTTGACGCAGACTTAAAAGTAAAGAGAAAATACCCTGCTTTTGGGGAGGTAAGGGATTTTGCTGGTCTACCATATATAAGATTGGATTTGTGGATCCTTGTTATCCAGAGAATTAAACCTTCTCTTGGGAAAGATCATATCTTGGTGGCTCAGTCCATGGTGGAAATTCAAAGGCATGGCTGCAGGGACACCTGAGAGCTCATATCTTGATCCACAAGTAGGGCAAGAACCCTGAGAATGACCTGTGTCTAAAACTTGACATACCTCATCCACCAAGTTCACACTTTCCAATTGTTTCCAAACAGTGCTACAGAGTCTCGAAACGTATCTGCCTATTATGGACAAACCACCACACAGTTCTCCAGGTACAGCAAGAGAAATAAAAGCACCCATTGTCTCATTTAGCACCAAGATTAGAATTGTTTTAAATCACTGTTGCTGCTTTGTCAAAATACCCTGATGAAGAAAATTGGTATTGCTTAGTTTTGAAAGAGTTTGAAGGTGTCTTATCTAATGAGATAATTGCAGAATTCCATAGCACCCCATTCAGTTTCTATCTTCATAACATTATATAAGTCAAGACAAAGATTTTCAAGAAGTTCATAGAACACAAGTGAACTTACTTGTGTAAATTCAGTTTTATGAATTGGAAAAGTGAAGCTTCAGAAATCACCAATTAGTGTGGCATGGTAGAAAAGACTTATCTTGACATAGTTCCAAGAGAGGCCTAGAAATCAACTAAGAAATTTGTAGCTGACCTGAGTTTCTGAATGAAAGGAGATGGCTGACTTAGATGTAGTGTGAAAGGATAGCTGGGTAGACAGCTGGAAAGTCAGGCATCCCAGAGAATAATCACAAAACTGAAAACCAGATGAGTCTTATAAACCACAGCTGGTAGCTATGTGGACAGTTACCAGATGAGAACCATATGTGTTCTAATACCATGATCTCACAAACTGCTCAGGACTCTAATGCTTCACTGAGATAGGGGGGGTTGGAAGTGAATAATCTCTAATTGATGGCACCAGACATTGAGCTGACAAAGATGTTTTCACTCAAGTGGAATGGAAACCCAAGATTGAATTTCAATTTAGTAATAGGGAGATGATATTTTAAAAGACACAAATATAAGAATTTAACTTTGTTGGCATTTATAAATCCATTTATTGAGATCTCTCCTATATGTCTCATGGCAGGATGTCATATCAGGTGTTCTAAAGAACACAATGATTTCCTTGCTCAACAATTCAAGTAATGATTGCATCTTCTACTGACAGTTCTAAGAAGTCTTATAAGAAGAAAAATCCCTCTAATTTCATGTCAGCTCATATTTTCCCTAAGTCATTTTTATACAAAGCATATTTCCTTTGCCAAGCATCAGTAAACATCTTTTGAGGACTGAGTCCTATAGAGAGGTCACTTAGTGATGTTGTTTGTCTGTAGGAGCATATGATTTCTATCCCCAACCCATGTTAAAAAATGTATTTGCAGTTGGTGTATAACCTATTTCCAATCAACAAATTCAATAATCATTTTGTGATTGATTGCCTACTGTGTGTTGTTTTTCATTCAAGTATTTTAAAACCCTTCTGAGAATTATGAGTAGATTCAATAATTATTTTTATATAAAAATCATAGACCTCTCCACTCTTTTTATAAAAGGAGACCTTGTTAGTTAAAATGTACTTCTAATATATGATTATCTAGTATAAAGCTGATACAGATAGTGCAGAATAGGAAAACACATCTGACTATAATTTTAATAAAACACTATAATTAAGAGATTACATATGCATGTATTCTTTTAAAGTTGAATCTTACTGGTTACCCACTGCTAAGGAGTATGTTACATGTACTTCTGAGTTTTTTGTCTACTTGACACAAACTAGAGTCAACAGGGCTAGGGATAGTCAACCAAGGGATTACCTCCACCAGATTAGCTGTGGGCATGTGTGTGCAACATTTTTTCTGTTGATAATTGCTGTGAAAGGGAATAACAGAGCCATCCCAAGAAGGTGAATGTGTGTAGTATGAGAAAGTATGCTGAGCAACTCACGGAAAGAATGAACCAATGGGTAGTGTTCCTTCATGGCATCTGCTTCAAGTTTTGCCTTCAGATTCCTGTCTTGAGTTCTTACCTTGACTAGACTATAACCTACAAGATATAATAAACCCTTTCTTCCCCTAGTTGCTTTTGGCAGGTTTTTATCACAGCAACAAAAGGCCAACTAATATACTAACATTTTATTTATCAAGGCAATTAGAGCCAATAACAAGAAAATCGTATAGTGTGGAAGAAGTTGTTGTTAGGGTTCACAAATCACCCACAAAGACCATCACTCACATTTGCAATCATTTGAAAGGATATTTATTAATATTCGAGCATTCATGCAGGGTCCTTCACTTGTAAAAAAAAAATGGTGATGATACTGAGTGGAGTGGAATGAGGTGTGTTTCAGAAGCAGTTAGGTTGTTTTAGCTATGATTGGCAAAGCAAGTAGCAGTTATATTAGGACATTTCTGATTGGCTGGGACTCACAGCAGATGGCTGGGTTCCTAGTTTTTTCATCTATGGGTATGTTTGGATAAATCCCAGTACCTGTCCGCATTGGCCATTACCTTGAGATATTATAGGGGCTGGCTCAGGCCTGGTACATGTTATCTCCCTTGTCTCTGTGTGTGCTATCTCTCCCATTGTCCTTTTAGGAAACTTAACTTAGGCCCAGTTGTAAAATAGGGAAAGTTAGGAAAAGTTCAGACCTTTCAGTTGTGTGACAAAATGTTTCCTAGGCAACTACACCATATATATCCATTCATACCAGATAGGGATCACATGACAGACCAAAAACATAGATACCACCAAGCTCCAATTTGGTGAACCATGAGTTTTATTGAGGTTACTTACAGGGGCAGAGATAACTCTGAGAGAACTGCAGCACAAATTCCACCCCAGCATGGGTGAAAGCTCACAAATCTGGAAACCTAGAGCACACTTTTCAGCCCAAAGTAGCCTTTGATTCTTCCTAAAAGATTGAAATCATACATAGTGTTCAATCTCAGGCATGTCAGGGTGCCACTCCGGGTTGGCAACCTCTTCTAGCACACAGTATGAGCCTTTAATAGTCATAGGACAATTTTGGGGATAAAGGGCAGTATTTGGCTGAGGGAGCCATTTGAGCAGAAAAAAATAATCTCACTTTTGAAAAATGATGCCATTGTAAACAGCATGAACAACCTATACATACTCTTAGTAGGAAGCTACTAATAAATAAATACAAATAAATCAGCAAGCTGAAATATTAACTTGATATATATCTTGGGATTTAGATGTCCTTGGATATGAAGATTTAACCCTGGGCTAGACATATATTGGTAAAAGCTGCTAATAGCTTCCTTATTGAGAGAAAGTTGGACCAGAAAGCCTCACATCTGCCCACTGAGATATTGCACAGAGAAAAGTAGAGCTTCATTAATTCTGTAAAGGTGAACCTGCCTAATGCCAATGACTTGCCCAGCAGGACACTGTGGCTTATGTAAATGGATGCCTTCATTAAGGATACAAAAATATTTTGCAAATTATGGGAGGTCAGAGATAGTGGTTGACTGGGTTTAGCTATGAACTCTTTTATTAATTCTCCATACTTCATATCAGAGACTCAAACTGATCACTGAAAGGGACAGATGAAGGCAGGGTATTTTTATATTCTTTCATATTATATGCTGTAGGTTCAGTGTTTAAATGCAACATAAATAGATACTGTTTGTTTCACTTTATATTTGAGCACGCTGGGCATGGAATTTGTCTCAATATTTAAAAGCTTTGTTCCTCAATTTAGATGCCCCTGAATTTCAAATCCTGCTCTACCCTTGTGCAATATCTCTGAGACTCAAACCCTTTCCCTGAGAGCATCATGTCATAAAAAGTCAAGAAGCAGTGTTTCCATTGTAAGTTAGCTATGAGTTTCATCATCTCTGATTATGTGGATTCATAATGCTTTAATGAAGGACTCTTCTCATGCTGAAACATTTTATGTCATTTCTTTATTTTAAAGTTAAGATATACAAAAATCATTCAGTTTAAATAAATCATAGACTGAGTCAATGCACTAGAACAACAGCAACAAAAGGATAAGTTATAAGTACGCATCTAAAAGCTTAATAGAATTACTTATACTCTCTGAATCAGAAATTCCACTTTCTAAAAATCATTTTAAGGAATTTACTTAGAGAATTAGAAGAGACATTCTCACTAACTCACACACAAACACACACCCATGCATGCACACACACAATTCTTTTGAAACTAGGCTCTCATATTGTAGCTCTACCCTACCTTGGACTCAAGACACAACTCAGATTACTGTCATTACTAATAAAACTAGAGACAAAGTACAGCATCTTGTTTTAAAACTAAATTTTGTGTGTCTAACAGAATCATATCACATGTCTAGGGGATGGGATGGGGGTTTGGAAGGGGACAGAGGAGGAGGGGAGGGTGCGGGAACTGGGATTGACGTGTAAAACAAGCTTGTTTCCAAATTAAATTAAAAATTTATCAAAAAATACATTTTTTTTAACAGTGGAATTCCATCATCAGGAAAGTAGTTGAACTGCTTATCCAAAAGAACTGTACTCTTACCAATTTCAGTGTGTGTGTGTGCACAAATCACAAATATGTGTATGTGTGTATGCTTGCAAGTTTGTGTGTGTGTGTGTGAGTGAGAGAGAGAGAGGGGGGGTCACTAGTTCATAGTGCATGCTCTCCCTTCCCCAATTGCATGTGTGCATGCATGTCCATACACACACACACACGGTGGTGAACAGGATTGGGGGTTGTTAGCTGTAGGAGTGGGAGACTGGCTGACCTTCCCTAAAAATTTTTATATAGTATTCAATTTCTTCTTCATGTGTTGGTATGATTTTAAAAATAATTTAAAAAACAATCTTACAAAGCATACACCATAACACTTATTCTATACAATGAATGTCTGTGTATTTGCATAATTCACATACTCAAACCACAACTCTCAAAATGCTAGTAATGGGATACTGGGTCTCTGTAGGACTTTAGGCTCTTGTGAATGGGATTTATATTGGTAATTAAAGGAAGTGCATTGTCCCTCTGACATGCCAGAAGACTGACATTAATAATTTATAAATCACTAAGCTAACAAATTTCTAGCATTTATTATATGCCATGTTTATTCTATGTTAGACATGCTAACTCATTTTACTTTAATAAAATTCAGATAATGATAACAAATTTTAAAATGAAGATTATAAAAGTACTGATACATTGCCTTTTGTTTCAAAAAATGGTGATTGTAGATCTGGGCTTTGAATCCATGTTCTCTGAGTCTGGAAATATTTGTAATGGCAAATCTATGGGATTTTGTGAAAAATCTTATTGACAAATATAAGCCATTATTAAAATAGGCTGCAAAATGAATAAGATCAATTTCTGATTCATAGGTCAATTAACACTTTCATGTTAGGAATTTTCCTTTTTTTAACTAACAGTGCCTTTATTTTGGTCTCCAGATTAAATTACTGAATACTCAGATCATCAAAAATTATCAGAAGAAACACATTTTAAATCCTAATGTTGCCCCTTCTTCATCAGTAAATAATTATTTCAATTACCCTTTAGGAAGCACTTTGCTTATCCATACTCACTGGAATTACAGATAATTTATTTGATTTGAAAAGCAAATGAAATCCTTAAGTTAAATCTTCAGTTCTATCCTCTGAAATATCAATGATAAAAGATAAACAAAGGATGGAAGGTTCCATGTGCTGCCAGAAGAGCTCAGAACACTCACTTCATCATATTTACAGCAAAATAATCATCAAGACCCATAATTATATTTCTGATGCTTCCCAAGTCCTTCAAATGTAATGCCCTCGAAATATCAAATATTAAGCAATGGCTACAATTGGTATTTTTAAGAGAAATTGGACATTATTGTATTTTAATTCTTTCAAGGTTGTCCATGCATGCATGGTATTTCTTAATCATAGTATTTGATTAACCCAAGTGTCTTCAGCTTGGCTCATACTCCACTGCAGTCAGCTATATAGGTCAGATTATCTGTGCATTTGGAGAATTGACAGGTGTGCCCATGTTCTTTGCAGAACACTGACTGTTGATAAATGTTACATCCTTATAACACAGGCATGGCTGCCACCACTAATAACACAGAATGGTTTTCCCAGGTATACCTGTACACCATAAGGGCATCCGTTTGGACTGACAGAAAACTGTCTGCTTGGATTATGAAGTGGTTTATGGGAGAGAGTTTTCATAAGTGCTAGGCTAATAGTTTATAATCCTCTATTGAATAGTTCACAAACTAATTTATTGCCCATGTCATGATACAGATTTTCATCCTAGCGGAGCTGTGGCCAAACTGTTTATTCATGTCAGGAATCATATCAGCAGTGGATTTTGCAAGCATCTCAGAGTTTATTGTTAAGCTCGATTGTGGAGCAATCAGTGCTTTGACATCACATCATACTCTCCAACTTCAAATCTATACTTTTGCCCACAAGATCGAGTGTGTTGACAAATTTTTGGCAAAGAACTTCTGTATTTTGTGTCAAGTGAGACTCTTGTCTGAAGCCTTTACAAAGTACTTGCAAAATTGATCTTTCATATAGATTTTTTTTCATACACTCCTTCAATATCTAAACTTTCTCAATAGTACTTAGGCATCAAAAAATCAAATCCTTTCAAAATCTCTAGAGGGTTACATCTCGTAACGACATTGGGATCATTAAACACTGTAAACCCATTATTATTTGAAGGAATACTTTTGGCTTTAGTAATCACCAGAGAGATACCTGAGCCACTGTGGTGCTCTTCATGTTTCAACATACCTTGAGAGTCAATTCTCCTCAGTGACTCTACTTCTGCAAATCCAGTAAGACATACTATGCTATTTTATTTTCTATAACTTAATTTACTTTATTTAGAGTTATGTGCAATGTCCATTATATCCAAACTTTTATGAATGAACTGCTAAATATATTAAGTGACTTACATTTATAATATATTTCAATTTAAATTTTTTTTATATGTGGTGATATCTTGCTTGTACAAGTAAAGCTGGTCTGAAGGTCAGAAAATGGAGCTTACCACTAGCTAACCACAGAGGTCTGGAGGTCCGTACAGATAAATAGGAAGTGGGATAGCTGGGAAGAAACAGGATGTAAGCAGGGAGAAACCACAACTTGCCCTCTGGTCTGCTGAGATGCTAAGGAGGTAAGGTGTGGTAGTAGCTTGCTCCTTCTCTCTGATTTCTCAGCATTTCTCTTTATATCTGACTTCGGGTTTTATTACTTAAGAATTATATTTATATTTACCCCTTCAAGGCCATCTCACACCTGAAAGCTGGAAAGGGGACTAATATTTGTGAAACTTATGACAGATACAATATACCCACAGAGGGTGAAATTGGTTTCAGGTATGGCTGTGTATACAAGGTAGTCTCTTCTATGTACTGACATTGTCTCTATTTACCTTGCACACAAAAGATGGGGCACAGACAGATGAAACTCTTGTTTATGCCTTAAATAAATAGCACTGTATGCCCCTTTTATCCTGCGCACTACCCGATATCATTTCTTAACTACATATATTTAATTTTTTTATCGAGGAGGTTAAGGGGAAAATATCCCATATGTGGAAATTTTTTAAAAGAAAATAAAAGAGTCAAAATTTTAGCTACCTTTACGACTAAACCACCATTAATAACAAGGATTTTTACATCAAGGTTGTAGGGGAAAGAGGGAATATTATATGAAACCAAAGAGTTTTGGAGAGCTTTCATAGGGTAAAAAGGGTTACATTTTCTCATTAAACTGAATTTGGTGTGCTATGCACTTGAGATGTTGCGAGTTATAAAGTCTAAACTTTAGAAAATGAACACAATGCACAATTTTACAAAAGCACAAATGGAAACTGTTATGAACTCTCATGGTAATGACCCACTGAGACAAGAATAACAGAATAATTTTGCAAACAATGTATCAACACTCAGGATGAGTAATCCATAACAAGAAAGAATTGAGGTGAGAACACAGAAAGCAAAAATCCACAGATACACTCAGGGACCAAGTAAATAAAATCTTTGACTAAGAATGCACATTAAACTTGGTAGAGACAGAAAAAAAAGTTGAGGAAATGATTTTTTGGGGGGGGTTCATAAACTTTGAAACTCTTTTGCTTGATTCTTAGTACTTAGTTTCTTCGTTCACTATTAGAACAGCTATATGTGAGGGTATGTGAATGTGAATTCGTTTATAAATTCCTGTCAAATACTCATAAGGTTATGCTGTAAAAATCCACATGCTATGCATTACTCAATTGTATGAAAAAGTCTAACTAATTAGAATATATTGAATAGGCAATTAGTAAATTACCATGCATAAATTCTACTCCAGTTCCAGGCCTCATACTTTTATAATACAAACCTGAGGATGTATGTATGGAAAAATAAGACAGTTAAGGTGCTCTAAAGTTAGGGAGAAACTGATAACTAAAATTAATTTATAAATATTTTGATGGTTTCCAATGATTCTTTGGCAATGTAAAATACACTGTCTACAGATTTCTGCAAGAAAAAAAATATGAAAAATAAATACAACGCAGAAAATCTAGGAAACAAGGAGGACCCTAAGAGAGACATACATAGTCCCCCTGAGAAGGGGAAATGGACAAGATCTACTGAGAAAATTAGGAGCATGGGGTAGGAGAGGAGAAAGACAAGGGGAGAAGAGGAGGGTAGAGGAGGACATGAGGGAGCAGGGAGATTGAGTCATAAAAAGAATAGAGGAGAGCAAGAAAAAAGATGCCATAAAGAGAGAGCCATTATAGGTTTAAAGAGAAATCTGCAACTAGGGAAATAAAATGTCTAGAGACCTACAAGGATGACTGCAACTAAAAACCTAAGCAATAATGGAGGCTACTTTAATGCTTTTCCTTGATAATGATATTGGTGACTACTTTATATACTATCCTAGAGTCTCCATTCATTAACTGATGGAAGCAGAAGCAAACACCCACAACTAAGAACTGAGCCAAACTCCTGGAATCCAGTTGTAGACTGGGAGGAGTGATGAGCAAAGGGGTCAAGACCACCCTGAAGAAACCCATAGAAACTGCTTATAAGAACAAAGGGGAGCTCATGGACCCCAGTGTGATAGCTGGGAAACCAGCATAGGACTGACCCAGACGCCCTGAATGTGGGTGTTAGTTGGGAGGACTAGGCAGTCATTGGGGCCTCTGGTAATGGATCAGTATTTATCTCTAGTATAGGAATGGATTTTGGGAGCCCATTCCACATAGAGTGATACTTCCTTAGCCTAGACACATGGGGGAGGGCCTAGGCCATGCTCCAATGACATGACAGACTTTGAAGATTCCCCCATGGAAGGCCTTACCCTCTCTGGGGAACAGAAAGAGGATGGAATGGGGGTTGGTGGGGGGACTGGAGGGGAGGGGAGGGTGAGAGAACTGGGATTTACATGTAAAACAGCTTGTTTCAAATTTAAATAAAAATATCAAAAAATAAATACACAAAGAATAAAATTTCTCTAAAATAATATGGAACATCAAGGCACATGAAAAATGTATTTTGAACTGAAGTCTTTTGATCTGCCAGCTGGCCATGGCTGGGCTCAGATAGTTCTTAGTTTAAGAGTCAAATTTCCTAATGTCTTGTCCTAAGATCAATGTGCTCGTGTACCCTTGTCCTAAGATAGCATGTGCTCATGCATCTGAAATTTGGTCAAAGCTATATTAACATATGAGACACAGGCCAATTCCAGATCTTTGGGCTCTATCTTTTACATTCTTTCTTTCTGTACAAGGCTTGGTCAAATCTATCAGATGTAGAGGGAACTCCAGTACTCAAAGAGACTTCAGAAAGGCAGCCACATGAGAAAATTATTCCTAGCTATTTGAAGTATATAACTGACTGATACATGTTGAAGATAATTTACACTAATGTAACAGTTAGCTCATTAAAAGGGGTTTGGTACAAAATTTACTTAACCTGATTCATAGAAGCAAGGAAAATTCCAGGTAGGGAATAGAAATCATTTTCCATGCAAATTTGTAAGTTAACTAATTTGCTTATGCTGGTAAATCTGTATTCAATCAATTAAATATAACTGGCTACTGTCATTTCAATTCAATTTCGAATTTCTACAAGAATTTCTTTGCGATAAACCTAGCCTGTGAATGAAAAATGCTAATAACTTTCTTTACTATCCACTTAGAGTGAGAAGCAACTAAATGTTTGTGGCTAACAATATAGAGATACAGATCCTACAGTGAAATGCAACTCAATTACTATTCTATTTTGTAGTAGTTACTAGCTGTATGCCTGTGGGATGCTGTGTAAACTTCTTAAAATTTCTCTCTCTCTCTCTCTCTCTCTCTCTCTCTCTCTCTCTCTCTCTCTCTCTCTCTCTCTCATTATCCCATCTTCTCACTCTCACTTGAGGAAAATAATAGTCCTTTCTTCATGATTATAAGGCTGAAAAATAGCAAACTATCCAGATGATGGTGTTTGCTTGCACCCAGGAATCACCCAGTAAAGGTCAGCTCTGGACTGGTGTTTCTTATGAAAGTGAATGTTCTAGCTAGCTCAAATTTCAAAGCATATCTACCAAGTAATAAACACATGAAGTCATTAACTTCTATACCTTAGGAATTATACAGGCAATTGTAACTAAAGGGAATACCAAATGTTTGATAGCTCAAAGTAAACTGATTTTTACAAAAAATACTGACACAGAAGTTAAGCCTACTCCCCTCTCTGTAAAGTTCCTTGGGTTGGATAGGCTTGGGAAGTCTTATTCGTTTTGGAGAACTTGCTTCCAGGTAGGCTCAGCCTTTAAAGTCAAAGTCAGCAAATTCTTAATGTCAGTATGGAACCTTTTCCATTTTAGTGTCTGAGACTTATAAATGTTCAACAAGCAGTCAGCCTTCTTTTAGTGGCATACTATTCCCCATGAACAATTAAATTAACCAAATTAATACAAAGGTTTTGAGACTTCCCAGGGTAACATGGAGACCTGACCCTGGGAATGGAGGGAACATTTGACTTGTGACAGTCACCATACAATAATAGTTTATGCCTTCTTTAATTCTATTGACAGTGTTTCTTCTGTCCAGAAATTGCAGAGAACCTCCTGAGTCTTCTCAATCCATGCTTATCATTGGTAATGGTAGCTTAGGAATCCAGATGAAGAGAGGGAGGAAGGAAGACATGAACAAGGAGAGCCAAGATCATGAAGGAAGACATGAACAAGGAAAGCCAAGATAGCTGAACAGAGCTCATGGAAACTCATGAACTATGGACCAGCAGCTGTGGAGACTTAGGGAACTGAACTAGGCCCTCTGTGTGGGGGAGACAATTGTGAATCTTGGACTATCTGAGGGGTCCTTGGCAGTACGACCAGAATCTATTCCTGCTGCATGAGCAGGATTGATAGAGTCCATACCCTAAGAGTGGATGCCATGCTCAGCCTTAATGCAGGGGGAGGAGGAGGGGATTGGTCCTGCCCCAACCTATTGTGCCAGGCTTTGTCACTTACCTGTTAGGAAGAGTGGATGTGGGGTGGACTGTAGGGGAAAGCAAGGGGGTTGGTAGAGGGGCAGGAAGGAGAACTTTGGATGAAATGTAAAAAGAAATTTTAAAATAAATTTAATATAAATAATGGTAGCATTATTATTTTCATGTTTAGCATCAAACTAGTAGTACAGGCATAATTGTGCATGATATACAACTGATTTCCTAAAGAAATTTAGCTGAGTAGATTATTAGAAGGAAGAAATTTTATTCTTCCCTCAACTTCTCCACCTAAAATTCTTTCTGCCAAATATTTTTTGTGCTACTTTTCCAGTTGACCATAGCTGACATTGGGAAGATCTCTGCAGCCTTCCAACACATCCTTCAATTACCTAAGTCTCCACCACTTTAACATGGCTTCTGCCTCACAATTAAATAGCTTCCAAATATTAACCTAACTACACATGACTACTTGTCCTCACGAAGCAGGCCTCAGGCTCTTGTTCCATTTTGCCATTTTCAGTTTATTCTCTTCATGCTACCACCCCAAAAGCAGATTCATCATGTTAAATTGTGGTCATGAGAGCAGCGAAAGGGAGAACAGGGGGCAAAAGGAAAAAAATCACTAGTTGAGAATGGATATGGAGAAGGGTTTGAGAAGCTAAAAGCGAGGAGGACAGTTGTTCATAACAATGGGTACATGGATGATACCCTAATTATAGGCTGGCCAGTAGCGTAACCATCCACCCTGTTTTATTAGTAATTATTTGTCAGTAGAGTGGACCAAAATGTGATCTTCATGAAGATAAAAGCATGGCATATCTCCTTCGTTCCTGAATTCCCAAGGCCTACTACATATTTATTGCATAAGAGGTGGAGAAAGAGTAAATGAAAGAGATAGAGCAAGGAATGAAAGGAAGAGATGTTTCAAGGGAGCTTTGGAATTCTTTCCTTGTTCAGGAGAAGGATTCTAGTGACAGGAAATTGAATAATTGCATCAAACCCTCTTAATCATAAATTCACATCTGACAAGAACAACAGAACTTTGGCAGAAAGAGGAGAGACTTAAGTCAATAAGGCTCAGTAATGCATAACCAAAACTTGATAGCCTTTCAAGGGAAGTCAGACAGAATCCATCAACCTACCTCAGCTTGTCCAGAAGAGCATGGATATGTGTGTATGCCTAGATGTGGGCATACATGGGTGTGTATGCATACCTGGGTATGGGCGTGCATAAATGAGTACATATGTATGCCTACGGGACATTTCTCTAAATTATATACTCAAATGACTCATCTAATTGATGGTGAATAATTTGAAAACAGAAATGTTTCTGTACCTTAACAACTTGTTTTAACAATCTCATTTTGCTGTCTTTCTCACCTTCCCATTCCTACAAGTTCTCTCTCTCTTAATCTTTAACGCAGTAAATCATTCTCGTCTCAAACACTGATAACATAATAAAGCCTGTTTTTCCCCCTAGTGATTGGAAATGCAGAAAATATACAAAGCTAGAGCCTGTGATATGGCACGTTCTGAAAATAATAATTCATAGAAGCGTTTGGTTTATAGAAAATCATTACTTGCTGACGGAACTTCAGTGAGGGCTTTGAGCAGGCTCTTGCCAAAAACTAATGAGGACTGAGTCAGGGATTGGAGACTTTGAATTCACCAGCAACCCTGCTTTTATTACACTGTAACTTCAGAACAATAAAGGAGGGAATATCAGCAAGGTGGCTGCAAGCAATAAGGGCACAAGGAGTGTTTATGAGACAACACTCCTCCTAATACAATTATGCCATCTTCAACCTGCTGAAAATGAAGAGATCTTGCTATCAACGAGCAACGTGCTACAAATTTGGCCACTGGAGATATTACGGGGGACTTATTTAATAAACATTTTCTAATGAATAAAAACATATATAATCCTATTGTCTTCTATTTCCTAGGATGCCCTAGATATTGTCTAATATACACACTAAGGAATAAAATTGTTCTTTTTGCCACAGAAGTATGATTAAAGTTTTTCACATTAAAATCCATGAAAATAATTTGAAATAATGAAATGATTTGTGCCGTAAGAATTTGAAGCTCAAGAAAAGCATCTTGAATATTTAAAAAAAATATGCTGTCATAATATTTACTGGGAAAAAGATATGGGTAGAAATATCTACTAACTTCTTTATAGGTGAGGAAAAATAAAGGATGGAAAAAATTAGCAACTCCACTTGAAGGAAAGTTTAGTTTTATCACTGAATCACTTTATTTACCATTTCCCAGCACAGTATATTGATTATTTAGGCCACCTCTTTTCAAATACTATTTGGCACAACAATTGCTCTATATCACTGACAGAGACTATGCTCCATGAAGTTTTCTAGAGTGATTGAGATAAAAATAAAAATGTTATGATATTTCCCCCCAGGAAAGTGCCAGTGGTTTCCAAAGCTCAAATAAGCTTTAACTACATCCAACAGAGCAAACCTTCATAGCGTATTATTAGTGTGATCAAAAAGAACCAAAACCTATTTCCAGGAAGCCCTAAGTATCAGCCTACGTTAAATATTATCGTGTGGGCATGGCATACTGAGTTTTCAGCGGCTAAGCATGGGTCTACTGCAAATGGAACAGCAGCAATTTCAAGTGAGATGTTTATTAATTACAACAGCAAAAACATCATTTCCTTATACAGATACAGTTTTATCTCCTTGCGAGTTTACATTAGGTTTTCAAGAAAAGACCAAAAACAAAATACCATTTTACCCCATCTGGAGATAATTGAGACAGAGTAACACCATACTCAATTTTAAGAATTTGTTTTTGCTGCTATCAAGAGAGTCAGTAGCATGGCGCCATAACCTGGAGTTTGTAGTCTTTCTGTCTCATTTATTTATTCCTGGGTTACCAAACAGACAACAGTGTCTGTTGTATGTATATTTTAAAAGATAAATCATTTACACTTCCAATGCCCTGTAGATATACAGCATATATCAACTCATTAGTGTTTCTGTGACTTTTTATAATATTGAATGATGAGCCCGTACTTTGCCACCAACAATCTTAATATTAAAAATCTTAGTGTTTTCTCATTTAATTCTTATGATAATCTTTATTTTATTTTTGAGATATTATAATTACCATATTCTTCCTTGTTTCCCTATAAACACTCTCATGTATCCTTCCCATCTCTCCTTCAAATTCATGAGGTCTTTTTTCACTGTTATTATGTGTACACATGCATACGAGCATGCATACACACACACACACACACACACATACACACACACACACGCACGCACACACACAGACACACAGACACACACAGGCACACGCACACACACACACAGACACACACAAACACACACACACAGACACACACACATACACACAGACACACACACATACACACAGACACACACACACACTCACACACACACTCACACACACACGCACACACACAGACACATAGACACACACACTCACACACACACATGCACACACACACACAGACACGCACACACACACAGACACACACACAGACACACACACACAGACACACGCACACACACACACAGACACACACACTCACACACACACAGACACACACACATACACACAGACACACACACACACACTCACACACACACTCACACACACACGCACACACACACAGACACATAGACACACACACTCACACACACACATGCACACACACACTCACACACACACGCACACACACACACACACACAGACACACACACACAGACACACGCACACACACACACAGACACACACACTCACACACACACAGACACACACACATACACACAGATACACACACACACTCACACACACACGCACACACACAGACACATAGACACACACACTCACACACACACATGCACACACACACACACAGACACGCACACACACACACAGACACACACACACACAGACACACACACACAGACACACACACACACACACGTCACACGCACACACACACACAATTTGTGGTTGACTTTGACATTTTTTTTTTTACAGAGAAATCCAGAGATGCTTGAAGTGGCTTGCTCATTGTTACCTTTGATGGAAATCATATTATCTGGACTTTGCTGCAAAGCAGGTAGTATTAATCATTTATTTGTATACAATAAAAAAATCTTCATAAAATAATTTAGATTTCTCTGAGGAAAATTAGTTGTCAGATAATTGGTGCTACCATAATTTGAATCATATATCTGTGAAAATATAACATCCAAACCTCATAAACAAAGTTGTTCTATGGGCTTTCTGACAAGCTATTTTGTGATTTCCATTAAAACATGCTGCCTTCTACACACTGTAACTCTGATGTTTAGGTTACCACATTTCTTAGTCAATTGAAAGTGTTACCTAACACTTTATTGGAAAACCAGAAGTGCAAAATGAACTCCAAGCACTTTTGTCACCATGGGAAATGCTGACAAGACACATTATGTACATTATATCTTTAAGCTGCTAAAAGAAAAAAAATGTGTGGATTTTTAAAATCACATCTGGGTATTAGGTGTACCAAATCAGAAAGATTTAGTACTGAAAAGATATTTATAGAGTATGAAATCCAACTTCCGCGTTTTATAGACTGAGGAAACCAATGTTTCCTTTCCCAAAGGGTCCTAAAAGGAATGCAAGTGTGTCCATCCAGGCCAGGCAAACACTGAACAACAGTCAGCAAAGATGACTTGAGGAGCCATTTTATGTCTGTCTTGAAAACAGAAATCTTGTTATTATTTAAGAACTTGAGATTGATAACTAACTTTTATGACATTATAGAACCCCCATCTAATAGCAGATGAAACAGAAGCAGACAACCACAGCTAAACACTGAACTGAATCCCTGGAATCCAATTGCAGAGAGGGAGTAATGATAAGAAAAGGGGTCATGGCCAGGCTACAGAAACCCACAGAAACTGCTGACCTGAACAAGGGGAAGATAATGTTGGGAAACCAACATTGGACCGACTCAGACCCTCTGGACTTGGGTCTCAGAAGTCCTGGGCAGTCTAAGGGACCTCTCACAGAGGAATGAGGATGTATCCCTGGTGCACAAAAGTACTCTGAAAGCACATTCCCCATGGAGGAAAACTCCCTTAGCCTAGAGACGGGAGGGAGGGCCTAGTCCATACTCCAAATGATTTGACAGATTTTGATGATCCCTTCTGGAAGGCATCACCCTCCGTGTGGAGTGGTGGGGGTGGAATGGGAGGAGGGTCAGAGGGGATAGGAGAGAGGGAGGAAGAGGGAACTGGGATTGATATATAAAACAAGAAAAATATATATATATATAATTAAAAAGGAACTTGAAGTATGTGAATAAATGCAAGAATTGCAAACCCTATCATGTGATTCATATTTAAGAGAAAAAAATCTAAGCATACACAGAATAGCAAACTTACTCATATACATCAATACACATAAGAGTGCCAAGCCTGGCACATCATATACTTGTGCATCCGGGAAGGAAGTAACTTGAGGTACTCTTTTAGGCAAGCCCTTCAATCTCACAAGGTGTGTTATTTTAGGAAGCACAGAGAGAATAGGTCAAAGTAGTAACAATGAGGATAAGAATTAAAAACACTATCAATCTATGTTCATGCCTTGAAGTTGGAGGGAGGGTTGACTGACAACTGCCACCCCCACCATGTACAGAGCAGGCAACTCTTTTCCTTACCTGAGCACCTTAGAAATTATCCTCAGGCTTGCAATCCAACTGGATGGTTATCAACTCCAGTTGGAATTATTCAAACCTATTTATTAATAGGAGTGTCTGGTACTGCAGCCTCTCCTCTGGTGAGAAGTGGAAGACATGAGATACAGAGAACCTATGTTTGTCTAAGATGAAAAACTAGGTAGGATTTCCACCATGATCACTGTAAATTTAGAAGGAGGAAAAAAACCTCAGACTATTTCCAAAGTATCAATCTAACTAAGAAGGCTCATCAAGCTAAAATAAATAATCATCCTCTTTGGGCTTCAAATATATTGGGTTTTCCTTGATTCTAAGAAAATAAGGTTTAGAACTAGTATGATCATTAAGTTTCTTACATTTGTGTAGTTATCTGTCTTTCTATCCATCATCTATCTATCATCTATCTATTAATCATATATCTACTATCAATCTATCTACCATCTACCTATCACCTAACTATCTGTCTGTCTGTCTAGCTATCTGTCTAGCTATCATCTATCATCAAATCTATATGCACTTTCTACCTTTAATTCTATGTAACAAATATCCTGAAGAACAATCACTAAAGATCAGTAATCACTGGTAACAACTGATATTTACTTCAATGGAAGTATCTCTTTGTCCTATTTGTCCTGTGATATGTCTCTATTAATATTCTGAGAAAGGTGATTTCTTTCTGTTGTGGCTGACAGTCACTTCTCTGTTCCTAAGCTTAGCCTCATGGTTATGTGTTGAAAAGCTCCAAAGGCTTCCCAAGGAAGGTTTCCCTGAAACCTCTGCTCAGTTGATATTTGACCACACATCATCTTATGAGGAAAAAAAATAGAAGCATGCATTTGAAAGTAGAACATTCATTGGGGGAAAACATCATTTTAATATATTGACTAACAAGTTCAAAATAATTCTGACACAGGTCCAGATTTGATGTGATGAACAATCTGGAATTTATTTGACTTGTCTGTAATCAAATGATCTGCTGAAGCATTATGAGTATTTTTTTAATCCTTTGACCAGAACATCAACAGGGCATTTAACTCTTATGAGTTGATCACAATTCTTATACCTTTTGCATGTTCATGTGTGACTTCTAAATTTCCATTTTCTCTTTAAGATTCTTGATTTTTTTATTAGCTTGATATTACATGCCCTAGATTGATCTTCTAATAATTTCAATCATTCTATTACTCTTTTTTTAAAAAAAAAATTTTAGGCAATTTTTTCAACTTAATTTTTCAAAGATAATATTGCTTTTTAAATTCCTGACATTTTAAAGGGAGTTACTTCTCTCTATATAAAATACCATTTAAGTTTCTGAACATATTAGTTATGCTTAATTTGAAATGTTATGCCATGTCCACTTTCACTATTTTTCAATTTTCTAATTTTGTTCTGCTTCTCTGCTTTTGCCCTAAACAATTTTTTTTCTCATAAATGTTGAGATTCTTGATTGTCTCTTTACCTTTCAGGACATAATAGTAAAACGAGAGGGTAACATTGTTCTGTACAGGGACAGAAATTATTGGTTAAGGTGTTGGAATATATATCGTCTCAGAGATTGATTTTAGCACAAACAATGTGACAAGAACAATAGAACTAACACAGTTCCCTCCATGCTAAAGCAAATCAAGTTAAAAGCCAAGACAGAGGGCAGGCTGTTTGGACTTGTGAAAATCCTCATAGCATATTACCTAACCCCTGTCTAGGAATATTTGAACTTCAATAAGGTGACCTTCCAGTTCAATTACTTTTCCCTAAAATAATCAATATAATGAACAAAGTGCTTTTAATGACAAATTAGTCTTCAGATGTGCACTTTTCATGGTAGTCAGGCAGTAGTGCTAGGATCTCATGCTCCCTAAATATTGTAATGCATTTTTGACTAATCAGAAAGTACAGGGAAGGCAAAGAGAGCAACAACACGTTCGTGGAGGGGGAGGACATGAGCTACCATTTGAACAGACTGGTCTCTGAAGGATATTCACAGACACGACTTTGTACACAATGGATAAGAACACAAATCCTTGTCATGCACACTAGAGAGAAAATGCCAGGTCAACAATAGGCCATGCATGAAGGTTTCCTGTGTGTATTCTTAAGACAAAGTGAAGAGATTGGTCCCACTGTCCCTATGCACATTTTTTTTTTGGAACAATAGTGCCTCTCCATGGGTCTCTTATGAAAAAAGAACAATGGCTGCAACAATGAAAACAGCAACATAGAGCCTCACAGCTCACTTCCTTCTGCAAGTCAAGCAATTAACAAACAATGCAACCAAGAAAAACAGAAGTAAGAAATTAGAATACTACATAAATCAAGTTTATATAAGCAGAATTTCTTTCTACACTCAGTGAACTCTAACATAAAAAGATTACACATTTAGCTATTGTAATATTTAGACAACAATCATCAAACACTGAAAGTAAAATATGGGACATGGCTCTTCCAATAATTGGATGTAGAACTTGGCTGGCCATGCCTGTACATTTCCTGTGATCTACAAGCAAATTAATGTTTAGCAGAATGAATATGACATCCTGACACATGAGGTTCTAGAAATTTAAAGAAGGCCAAGACAGATAATTATGGGATTTGAAAATACTGTATTGTCACTTATTTGTTAAAATGGCCTTAAGACCTCGCAAAGCCTCATGGGAGTGTCAGATTTTCTAAATCCAAATCATAGAACAAAATCTCCAGGAAGTTTGTAAATTTGGAGATAGATGATCCTTTAGTGTTCATAATAAGGGCAAGTAATGTATTATTTCTTTCAACTGATCCTTGGTGGAATCTTGAGATACCCTTTTCTATCTCTCTTATCTTAGATAGGTTGTGGCCACACACATTGCATATTTCTGGTGGGGTAGGTAAGACCTTGTCAGGTGCAGAAGGTACTGTTATACAGGGGATCCATGTGCATTCAAGTTTTACATATTTGTTTACTAGCAACATAGGATGAGATAAACAGAGCACACAGCAAGGAACCTAGGATTAAACAAAATAAATCTCTCTTGACTCAAATCTAATAACTTGCTCCAAAGGCTCTCATAAATTATTAGCTTCAAAATCATTCAATGTGTCTGAACCGTAGTGCGTGTCACTGGTGTACTTGAAGTTCACCTAAGAAACTGTATCATCAAAATGTGCCGACAGAAACTGCCATCAGCAATGCCACCTTGCAATCAATCACATATCTGTTTCAGAATTATAAAGTGTCTGAGAGCTATAATTTCATCTTACTTCTGCCTGCATATCATTTAAAACTTCATAGTCTCATGCAGACAAAAAAAAAAAATAAAGTAAAACCGTTTGTCAGCTTCAGTTCTTTTTTTATGAAAACCCACTGTTTTCACAGTGCCTTCTGGCTCGCTTATTTTAATATGTGTTTCTGAGCCCATCTCTCTTTTTTTGTGGGATACATGTGGCCCGTAGTTTATGAACACAGTAGTATAGTCAATTCTCAATTATCAGTCTGAATGGAAGCCTATGGTGGGACCGGTAATCCAAAATCATTTTATATTTGACTTTAGAATACATTATGTGAAATTTCCCTGGGAGGTTTACCTTCCTGCTAATGCTTTGTTAGATCTAATATTAAAATATGTTTGCATTCCTTGAACTCGTGCCAACAGACAGCAGTAGGGAGCAAGGAGGGGGTGGCAGAGGAATGTTAGATTGGAATACAACATTCCTATGAAGAACTGCATGTGAGTTTTCCAAATGTGGGTAATTGAGAGTTGGCAACATACTTGTTTTATTTTTGTTTTGTTTTTTGTTTTTCTTTTTCTTTTTTCAGTCCTAAAGGGAAATTATCACTTTGAAATATCTAAATGCCATAAACATATTTTAAAATATTAAGTAAAAGCCAGATTCTCATGTTAGCTAAACTATTTAGATAAGAGTTAGCTATTCATTTATTTTAAGGGAAAATACAAAATATTTTTAAAGTGAGTTTTATAGCTTCAAATTTATAATTTTAACATAAATCCACCTTGCCACTTTTGCTTTGATGCTATGTTTGATTGTGAAGAATCAATTTGTTAAGCAAACTTGGCATTCTGGTATAACAGAATTTAAGTGAAAATCAAAAATAAATTTCGACGAGTGGAATTACAGTAACAAGGATTGAACCTAAGGTCTCTTCAATGCAAGGCAGGCTCTCTCCCTCTGAGATAGAGCACCAGCCTTTAGTTTTATTTTAAAATTCTCCAAATTTCCCATGCTGACCTTGGTCTCACTGTAACTGAAGCATGCCTTTAACTTACAATTCTCCTGGTTTAATAACTGAGGGTCTGGGCTTACCGGATTTTCACAAACTCACCTGGTGTGTATTAATATCTTTTAATTTTTGTTATTCATTTACCTTTTTATATGATTTCTTTTAAAGAACATATCCTATGACTGCCATCAAAATATGTCTATTGTTTGCACTGGTGTTGTATCTGTATAATGTTAAAATACTCTAAAGCAGGTTAAGAAGCACTTTGTTTCTGCCATGATCCAGGTTGAAGAATTGGGATAACAGTACTCAGACAAGTATGCAAGGTCATATCAAGCTGGACCTACAGCAGATGGTTGACCCAGAGTTTAGCTGGAAAAAATAGGGTGGCAATTTAGCATTGTTAAAGTCAGAAAATCACAATTTAAGGATAATTAATAGTGCTTATCATCACAAATAAAATCCTTTTGCAATAAATCAGATAGAGTTTTGGCTGAGGAATCGGCTACTTTGATACTAGTTCAGACAATCCCTTAAGCCATCTCATAAGATTGTTCTTTCCTTTGTCTCCTATTTCTATACCTTCTTCTTTTTGGACGTTTCCATGCCTATCCCCCTCCACAACCCTATCATTTCCCATGTTTTCAAAAAGCCCCAGATCTATCAGAGAACTCTGTGCCATTTCTAGCATCCATGATGCCAAACTTGAGATGAAAGGTAGTCAGAATGAGTGCTTACTAATAAAGACATTTCTAGCCAAATTTGATGAGCAAAGATAGTATGTAGCAAATGGTTTGATGAGTGAGGAGAAAAATGTTTGGGGCTCTAATTCTCTAGGTATATTCATTTTCTAGTTATTCCATTCATATTTTAAGTGTGACTGAGAGTTGGTTGAAACAGGAAGGGAGGGAAGCCATGAAGAATATATTAATGCATTCTGTGGAAGGTCCTCTTTGATAGTAGGTGGGTACAGGGAATCTGGCATCCTTGATGTACTTCAATGAGGAAAGGCCTTTGGTGTTTTTGAATAATGAACTACATAAAATATCATATTGATACTCTCACCCCAACTCTAAAACACACAGAGATATTGGAAATTTGCTAGGAAAAGGGAATATCTTTTTGGTTAGAGATCAAAAGCTGGAGACCTTAGATGTGCTTTTCAATTAATCAATTAATTTCATAAGTTTTATAAGGTTAGGAAAAACCAGTTAATCTGAACATTTCCAGGCAAAATCAAAAGGAGGAATTTTTATCTTTAACCCATACCATTTGTGCCTATATCCAATTCACCTAACTTCTAGAGAATCCTAAACATAGCCATTTATCTCAACCCATACTTTTATTTCCTAATATAGAAATACTAATTATTTTTATTATGACTGCACTAACATTTGAGAGGCACAATTCCTTTCTCTACCATCAGTTTTTCTCAGAGTTTTCTATAGTTCATCACAAAGAGAATTCTGTCATCTATTCAAAGTTTTCTGAAGATTTTACTCCTAGCATATATTCCAAAGTCCTCTCACGACCTTCATTGAGACTTGGTATAGGATTTAGTTACTAATTCTGCAAACAATCCTGTGACAAGTGTCTGCCCAGCCAACTTTTCACCAAGAGAGGAAGTCCCCACATTCAGGCCTTGCTGTAATTGAGAAATAATCAAAGATATCTACCTCAGGGACCACTGAGCACTTTGACATCCACATTTAATTGTTGTGTCCTTTCTGCCTTATATTGTGCTTAATTTTTAACTTTTATTTTTTATGCAATTTCAGTTTCTACAGTCTTATCCTGGAGGTCTTCTAGAAGCTATCTCTGATGGACACTTTGACATGGGTTCCTTAGTGCCTTCTACTCAAATCTACACACTTCTCTATGATTATTTCTTCAATCCATTCTCCATTAAGCACTGCCTCCTCTTTCTCCATACTTTCCTACTTGTAGTGACCTTCAATATTTCTCATATCTATCTTTATAGCCTGAGTTTTTATAAGTCCCCACAAGGCAACTAGTAAATGTGTAGCTGATTATATGAATATTTTAAAAAGTAAGTAGAAGATAAATGATTTAAAATTTATTTTAACCATGCTTGCTATATGCTTGGGACTAATTATATTGGGAGGACAGAGTAATTTTAACCTATTCATTATAAACAAACATAGCAGGTGACTGATCATATGTTCATTTTTAACATTTTGTTCTTATACTTAATGATATTTCTACAGTTTTTTCTCTGTGTTTGTCTCTTACAGGAAGCCAGGAATTTTAAATTAAAAAATGGCACGCCAATGTTTAGTTAACTTTGAAGCCAGTGATTTGTGCTGGAACAGTAATTTGGGAAGTACCTGTGTATCTGTATGTCTTTCCCACACCAAAACTGTAGTTCCTAAAATATAGTAGAAGGTATTTCATATTTGTAAGGTAAAATATATTTAAAGTATTATTATTGTTTTTATTGTTATTATTTTTTCTTCATGGGATTGAGCAAAATGGGGTAGGCAAGCTGTCTACACTAAACTATATTCAAAACTAAATAGTTTTATATTGTATACTGGTATAGTATAATACTGATTATAAGTATATTTACTAATAATTAAATCAAGAAAGGATATTATCTTGCTAACTTTGCTAAGTTAGGTCTATGTAATGCCATTCATTAAAACTATGTGGGACTGGTGGTGGAAATGGACTTTCTTAGACTCCTTCTTTACTAGCTCTGACATTGTGTGAGTGATTTGGCTTATCAGATTGTTTCTGGAGCATTAATATGGGAATGACAGCATTACTTGGAAGTTATGTAATGAAATGTTGATAATGTGGTACATAGAACACAAAATATGTACAATTGACTGTTAGTGATTTCCTTTTTTCCAGATGGACTTGAATATGATAACAATTTTCTTGAGTGGTCTTTGGCTTTTGTCTTTTTTCTGAACCAGTTACTGGCTCTTTCTGCAGATGCCTAAAGTAGTAAGGTTTACTGAGTCCATGTTTCCCCAAGGACTCAGACACTCCTTAGTCCCTTATACTCCACTATGCCTATTTGAAAGTTATAGGATTTACTTGGTGGAATAGTATCTCACAAAGAAGCTCTCTGAAAAAATGTTTGGTTCAATTCTCAGGGTAATCTGTAGAAATCATAACAATATAAACATCTTCCTTGACCTTTGAAACAGGAGTGAGTGAACTTGGAAGTGATTTCTAGCTGTGTTGTAGCATCCTTTCTTAACCAAGCCTATTCTATCAGTATTTCCAAACGTTCATCTTCCTGTCACATTTTGGAGGGAGTAAGATCTATAGAGGACTTTGAACTTGGAAAGGACAAAAATAAACATGTAAAGTTTTATTACTTCTAGAAACATTCTCTGTATTATAACAGCGAATTTCTACTTTACCAGTAGCCATTGGCCTAGCTGGTGTTGGTAAGTTGATAAATCTCTGATTAAGGATTTATGAGTCAATCTGTAACAGGGAGCAGGGTTCACAAGGGTCCTCTTCCCATTTCCTTATTTCATGTTTCTTATTGCAAATTAATTCTACAATTTCATGAAGCACTGCTCCCTTTTTCATCCAGCAAGGGAAAAAGCCCAAATGCCAACCACATGAAGATATTATTTATTGAATATTTCTGTACACTAGATCTTACTGGTAGAACAGAATCATGGAATCCATTTCAAGGACATATTAACTCCAGAAAAATCAAATTGGTCAGTGGCCCTAATGTCTCAGGAACTAATGCAATGCCTTTCCTCATAGGAAGCTAAGGAATTGTTTCTAATTTAACATTTCCTTACCCAGTTCCCTATCTTCTAAATAATAGTTGAAGAAACCATGGAATAAAGTAAAATGGCTTTATTTTATTGACTGATTCTGAAATATAACATATACATATATATATATGTATATATACATATACATGTTTTATGGATCACACACCCATATTTTTGAGATTGGGTCTTACATTGTGTAGTTAAGGCTGGCTGGAACTCATTGATGATGTAGCCCAGGCTGTTCCAAATTTCTAGCATCCCCCTGCCTCAATTTCCCAAATTCTGTAGGTTTGAGAAACTAAATCTGACTCAAATGTATAAATTTTAAAACACCAATCTACAATGATGAAATGCTAAAATAATCCTCCCCAGAAGATACTGCAAATATGTAATCTTAGAGGAAGTGGGCATATTTTGTCACTTGAGATGAGGTAAAGGAGAAACTAAGAATTCATGTATCATCTCAGATAAACAATATGGCCAGACTTTCCAGTAACTCCTCATGCAGGAGAATGAAGGAATGGGGCCATCCAAAGGTAGCAATGATGTTAAAACAGCAAGAAAGGGACATTGTGTGACTAGAAGTGGAAATATATTTATTGCTCCTGAGATTGACTTTTAAGTTACTCACAGTAATCCAGAAACTCTGCTATGCAATTAGGGTGAAGTAGTAAAAATGTATGACAGGTTTATGAGTTGTACTTGTTGCAATCTAGTTGAGAAAAGGGAATAATGCAAGTATTTATAAGTATATAAATGTGGAATAGAATGTTGGGTGAAAATGCTTATTGTGGGAATTTAGCTAAAATTCAGTGTTGATTATTCTCAGTTCAAATATCCTTCACTTTAAAAATAGCCTCAGGAACAGCAACAATTAGAGTCAGACTTCTTCCTATCTGTGGGTTTAATAAGAGGCTGCCAAATTCAACTCCACATCTCATCCTACAATATATCAGTGGAGAAATGAAGAAATACTAGAAAGCATTTGTGTTGGGGAATGCTGCATTCAAGTAGGAGGCTTTGCATCTCTCTCCAGAAGAGGTTAGGGACTGTGTTTCTCTACAATATCAAGGTCATGTTAGTGTGATTTGCATATGTAGGAGATTCAAAATTCCAATGTTATTGGTATTGGTTTAAAAAGTATTCGATGAGTTATTAATTAATTAACTGATATATTCAAACAAAATATTCATTGAAAATCCACCATATATTTTCTATATATGTTCTAATGACTGATCTATTGAGATGAACAAAACAAGGTACAATGACTTCATATGTAAATTTTTTTAAACATTTTTCATATGATAATAGCTATATATATTTGCTTGTGTGTGTTTATAGAGATGGATAATAAGTACTCACATAATATGTCTACCAAAGCATAGTAGGGTAAACTAATGGGTGTCACCCTGTATTACAGGTGCTTTGGGGTGACTTTTTTCACATGGTAAACTTTAAACAAGATCTAATAAAGCAGGACTGAACAACATAGATACTAGAGGATCATCTTGGCTGATACAGGAATCAGAAAGTGTACAAGGCCTGAGGCATTGACATGCTTGGTGTGCAGAGGAAGCTTTAAAAGATCCATGTGGCTAGAACAAAGTAAGGAGAATGCGGGTGGCAGATTTGATCCTGGATCTTTCAAATTCGTAGCTTTCATGAAGAATGACCTTTATTTCGACTAAGTTAGAAGCAGACATTTGAGCATTTTTTGCAATGTGATGTATCTCTCAGTACAAGATAGTCCTTCCTCTCATATTTCATAGATACCAGGGGTGACAGAAAGCAGTGGGATCTCACTATAAACCTATTGCCAAAGTCTAGGAGAATGAGAATTTTTTGACAGTGATGTTGGTTGCTTTAAGCCCATCTGAATGTGAAATAAAAGAGTCAAAATCATGGTAGGAGGGGAGAAAGTTATTTGGCCATTATTTGATGTTGTAGTGTGGTTCTTTGAATTTCCACAGAGTGACATGAACTCAACAAAACCTAGTTCATATTGAAAACACCGATTTCCACTTCCAAATAGTCAATTGGCAGAGCAGGTAGCCTTAGCAGTGGAAGGCAGGGGGAGAAATGCTATCTACTAATTTATAAACTTAAGGTATATGTAGGATTGACCTGGGACTATGCAAAGCTGGATGAGCTCTTCATGGTGCTTATAGCATTTACTCAGTTGTCCTGTAACAGAGGTGGTATTGAAGCCATGTTACACGAGGGCCAGGCAGAGGGATCCACTGATACAAAGAGCAAGCCCACGATGCTTATCATAACTGAAGAGTAAAGATATGCTCTTGTCCTCTGACATCCTCCAGGAGAACTCTAACTTAGAAGAAAGAAAAGGGAAATCCAAGGTCAGATGTCAGACTAGTGTTTTCTCTCTCTCTCTCTCTCTCTCTCTCTCTCTCTCTCTCTCTCTCTCTCATTATTAAATAAAAATTAATTATCATATAAAATTCTGGCCATCACTATGACATTATTTTTATGGTTTTTTAATTATGTATATATTTGTGTGGTTATATAAGCACATGTGTATGTGAATTCAGGCAACTGTTAAAGGCAGAAAAGTGTGTGGGATCTCCTTGAGCTGAAGTTTAAGGTGGTTTTGAGGCATTCAACAAGGGTTACAGAAACCATATTTGTATCCTTAGGAAGAGAAGTGAGCACTATTAATTGCTGACTCATCTTTCCAGTTCCATTACACATTTTCCATACATGCATATTATTGTGTCTTGCTTATAAACACCGTATCTTTTTAAATTTCAAGGAAGATTAGGGTGGGTTACAGTAGATAAATGACTGGAAATCTGTGTTACCTAAGATTCTATTTACAGATTGAAAACCAGGGTTTTATGGACCAGGATGGAAATACCAGAAGCCAGAAAATAAGACTGCTGATCTACTGTAGTAGAAGGGTACAAGTGTTGAAAAGTAGATTAAGGAGAATCAATAGGTATTTTGGAAAAAGTGAAAAAGAAATCTTTCTTATTAAGGGATGTCAGAAGGCCTACCAGATCAATCAAAACATGGTCTCAGACTAAAATACAGAATGCACATTGTCAAAAATTATCAGAAAAACATATTTCAAGAACAAAAAATAAGGTGCTAAGATAGGAAAGCTAATGCATTTGGGTAGGGGGGTCTTCAGAAATGTTCACATCAGCTACCAAGTTTTCATGATAAAACAGGAACTAAGATGTGTTACTTTAAAACTTTTGATAGCAAGATGCCAAGTATGATGATTTGAGGTCAATGCCCAGAACTCATAAAATGGGAGGGAATATACTCCCCCAATGTATTTTCTAGTGAACTTACCATCAAAATACTGCCTCATAGAACTTTCTCAAAAATAAGCCATGAATTGAGATGATACAAATCAAGTATCCATAAATATTGAGCAACTGAAATCACATCCTGCATACTATCTGACCATAATGGAATAAATCTGGATATAAGCAGCAATAGAAACTGCAGGAAGCACTAGATTCATAAAACCAAACAGCACACCATTGAAGGAGAATTGCATCAAGAAAAAAAATTCAAATTCCTGGAATTGAATGCAAATGAATACTAAATTTGTCAAAATACATGGGGCCAATAAAGACAATTTTAAATAAATTTCATAGCATAGACAGGTAACATTACAAACTTTGAGAAATCTCAAGTTAATAATTTAAGGATCCATATGAAGTCCTTGGAAAATCAAAACTCAAATCAGTAGATGGAAAGATACAACCAGATTCAGACTGAAATTAATAAAATATAAACAACAACAGTAACAACAAGAGAAAGAAATACAAACACAAAGAAACAACAAAATGAAGTGTTAGTTATTTGAAAAAAAATAGCAATGCTTCTAAGAACTCAACCAAATCAAGGCCACAAATAAACCAGAGAAAAGTACAATTAATAAAATTAGAGATGAAAAGGGAGACATTAAAGCAGACATTGAGAAAATTCTGAGTATCATAAAGATATTTTTAAATCCCATCCTCCACTAAACTAGAAATCAAAAATTAAAGAAATAAGGGTCACCAAATTAAACAAATATAAGTCTATAGTCTAAGTAGATGCATACCAACCCATGAGTTAGGAGCAGTAATAAAACAAAATCTTTCTGCTAAAGCTAGCCAAGGTCAAATGGACTCAGCATAGAATTCTACTAACATCAATGCTTCTCAAATTAATCTCCAAAATAGAAAAAGGAAGGGAAATTTACTATTTCTTTCTAAAAAAGCAGCATTACCAAGATAACTATACAAAATAAAGATCCAAAACAAAATTATAGGCACATGTCTCTGCGACTCACAGTTACAAATTTTCTCAATAAAACACTTACAGATCAGAAATATGAACCACCATGATCTGATCAGCTTCATACCATAGATGCTGTATGTTCCAACTTATGTAAGTCAATAAATGTAACCTACCACATAAATAGGCAGAAAATATATGATCATCTTATTAAATGTAGAAATGGCCTTTGACAAAATCCAACATCTTTTCATGATACAAGTTCCAGAAATATAGAAGACAAGGGACATATCTCAACATAGTAAAAACAATAATAAACAAAGCCATAGTCAACATCATACTAAATAGAGAAAAAAATCAAATAATTTCCAGTAAAATCAAGAACAAGACATTTAAGTCTATTCTCTCAATTCCTGCTTAATATAGTACTTGAAGTCTTGTACAGCAATATGAGGAGTCAAGGAGATAAAGGTGGTACAAATAGACAATGAAAATGTTCAGTATCGTTATTTGTAAATAATATAATTATATATCTAAAAGACCTTAAAAATAGCATCAGCAAATTTCTGTAGCTGATGGAACACATTCATTAAAGTAACAGGATATGAAATTAACACAAAATAAATAAACTTTCTATATACCATCAACAGTTGTATTAAAGAATAGATAATGGAAACAATATTATTTACAATAACCTCCAAGACATGAGAGTACATTTTCTAACCATGAAACTGAAAGGCTTGCCAATTTCAAACTTCAAATTACCAAAGATATTTTCTGAAGAAAATATCAGAAGATAGAATGAACTTATATCACTACCATTTGTAGACTCAATATTAAAAATGATCATTCTATCAAAGCAATCTATAGATTCAATATAATCCTCATGAAAATGCAACTATGATTCTTCACAGAAATTTTAACACAAATATATGCATACTTTCCTAATTTTTAACAAATACATAAAAGACATATTGGAGAAAGAATAGCATCAACAATTATAGCTTATCAAATTGAATAGAAACACCATAGAAAAATGAAACTGAATCCCTATCTCTCAGGCTAAACAAAATACTCCAAATTAGTCAAGGACCTCAAAATAAAACATAATATCCTGAATCTTTTAGAGGAGAAACTAGGGCATATTCATAGAAAATGGCCTTCTGTACAGCACTCTGGTATCATGGGTATTAAATCCAATAATGGATAAATGAGATCTCATAGTATTGAAAAGCTTCTGTGCAATAAAGGACATCGTTGTCTAAATGAAGAGGTAGCCTAAAGAATGTGGAAAGATTTTTACTAATATTATGATGGGATATCAGTGTCTATAATATACAAAGAACAAAAACAAATACAAACCAAAGGATCAAGAAAAACAACACAGTTAAAAATTGGGGCATGGAACTGAGCAGAAAGAAGAAATAGAATGGTTGAGAAGTCCAATACCAAATGGTTATTTCTAAAAACATACATACCAGTAACATTATATAGCATTAGCTGGTTGTATTTAGGTGTGTATGTGTGTGTGTGTGTGTGTGTGTGTGTGTGTGTGTGTGTGTGTGTGTTTGTGTGTGTAAAACAACAATGAGAACAGAAGCTGCAAACATTAGAAATACTAGTTTATTTGATGGTTTGGAGGGAAAAAGAGGAAGGGGGATATGATGTAATTGTATAATGGCTAATATTAAAAACCCACAAATAACAACAAATGTTGGCATAGATGTGGAGAAAGGGAAACACTTTTGAAGCTACACCACTCCCTTGGCATATTACACCAAAAAAGGTAAAGGAAAACATAAAGCTATTTTATTACAGAAATAGTTTTTATCCATAATCATTGATGTTCTGAACATAATCACTAAGAAAATGTCTATTAACTGGTGAAAAACAACCCAAAATGTGGTATATTTACAATGTGGAATATATATAACCACTAAAGAAAAAAATGAGATTTAAAGGTAAATGGATGTAACTGAAAACATTTATAAAATGAGTTGACCCTGGCTCAGAAAGACCGATATCACATATTCTTTCTCATATGTGGATGCTAGCTTTGATCTTTAGATGTATATATTTAAGCTGTAATATCCACAGAATTCATGAGAGTAATGAGGAGCCATAGGAGTATTTCAATGGTATACAATGTAGGTAGGATGAAGGAGAAAAGGAAATAATAGAGCAAGTGGAATGTGGGATGGGAAGTCAGATTAGAAGAGAGAGTATGAGTGGGGATACCTAATATTAAATGCCTTTGAAAAACGTATATAGAGACTAGTTGTATAGAAAACTCCATTTGTATAAATGGAATTAACCAGTAACAGTGAAACAACACCTTGCCTAGCCACTATGGGCTACCCAATAAAAAGTTCAGTGCCAAGTATGAATTGCCTTCTTTGGAGTTGTTGATTAGTGGGTTTCTATAGAATTCCTTAGATTACAGACTACTGCCAATGCCCTTGTTTATTTCCAGAACTTGATGCTAAGGTTCTATTTCTGAACACATCATGTACTTGAGTGATGAAAGATGATACCTACACTGCTAAAGAAGATAAATATTCATCAGTCTTAATCAGCTATGAACTCTTTGTGCCAGCTTCAGCAATGACCACTCTGGTAAGTTTCATGGGAGTAGCCAAGAATTTTCTGATTGGAATCAAAGCCTGTTCCACAAGAAGTAGTAATTCCTGGCACCATTAACAGGGTCAAGGACCTGTGGTAAGGTACATCATAGTCTGTGGGGAGAACCTATTATGAATATTTTGTTAACTGGACTTAGTATCACATTAACTCCTAATGACTTATCATACCCACAAGGTAGTGCATCTCTTATCACTTACCAGACAAGCTTCTTTTTATAACAGATGGTGATTAGTATGGAGACCCTCAACTGTTCACCAGGCAGAGAATAAACCTCCAAGTATTCAGGGATCATGAGAGCAGGGGGGGAGATGAAAATATTTTCAGAGGCAATGGAAAAGAACTGTCAAACAGTTTTCCAGATTCAACAGGAGGGTTGAGCATCTAAGCTTACAGAGGTTGTGGCAGCCTGCTGAAGACCTGTGCAACAAGGTATTCCCTGAGGCAGACAAAATGCCAGCGCAGAAATGGGGGGATGATTCAGAATTCCCAACTCTATCTGAGGTTACTGGCAGTAGATTGGTACTGGTAGAGTCAGCTTTCTTCAGAAATACAACTTCTGACATGTGACCCATGTTCCAATAGATGGCTCCATGTCCATTCATATACTGCCAGAACTCAGCATATGGGGCTTAAAAAGAACATGTGGAAACAGGGAAGGCATAGTGGTGATGACTACAGAAGGGGACAATTGGAAGGGAGGGAATTAGGGAATTATTTGCTTGTATGTAATTTTCAAACACTAAAAATAGAAAAACTGCAATCAGAAAACAATTTCATCAATAGTCATTCTTGTATAATAAAAGTGACCAGAAAGAATTAGGATTTTATTCTCTTTTCTTTTTTGTTGGTCTAATGAAAATTGAAATATTTTAATTCTATAATTTCTATTTATAACAGAGAACACACTCAGATAATCTTAAATACAATAGATGAATACATCAAAATGTGGTGTTTTATTCCCAAATTTGTATTTAAGGCCAAGAACTTCTCCATCCAGAACTACTTTTAAATTTTTGTTTAATATTCTGTTTTATGCTTATCTTGTGCCTAAAACACAATTTAGTTTAAAGTTGATTCCCATCATGCCTCCATCTATGAGTAGGTACAATGGACTACATTTGCCTCAAGAATATACATGTTCTTCTGTTCCCCCAGCTTTACTCTCCCCTGTCTAAGTGCTTACACCAGTTTCTGTAGAGGGCTAGAGTTAGCCATGTTCTAATTCTACAATTAAGAACTCCACAAAATAACAGCAATAAACAAAAGTGAAAGCTTCTAGCTGTTAATTTTCACTACTCATCTTAGAAATAAATAATGAATGATGTTTAAAATGCATTTTATGGAAATGGCTCAGTGGGGCATGGTGGTACATTCCTTTAATTCCATCAGTTGGAAGGCAGAGACAGGAGGATATTTGTGAGTTCTAGTCCAATCTGTTCTACACAGTTAGTTCCATGATAGCCAGGACTATATAAAAAACTGTCTTATAAAGCAACCAACCGACCAACCAAACAACAAAAAATACAAAACAAGTGGCTTTATATAGTTATTTAAAATTATAAAACATTAACCTTGCATAAATCTCATCTATTGGCTCCCTGATGTCATTCCTGGCTACCACAGTTTTGTTATAGACTAGTTTGGTCTCCTTCCTCAATGATAAATTCCTCTCTTGTAATCATTTCCTACCCATGATCATTAGCTATCTAGTTCTTATTCATCTTCAGACATCCATGCATTGCGTCACTTACATGTACAGGCTGGATGTACATATGAACCTTACATTGTGAATTAGTGGTACAATTTGAGTTGAGAGCTGAACACTAGTACTTACTAACACCTCCTCTTTATCCTTCAAGAATCTCCTGAAGGAGAAATTGATAGAGCCTCAAGGAACCTTTCCACTGTCTGTTGCCACTGCAGTCTAGGCTTCTCTTTTGCAGTACTTAACATTGTTACTTACTATTTGTATAATGTCCTCCTTCTTCTTTACATTTAAAGTCCCATAAAGTAAGAATCTAAACTATACTATTTGCTCCATCACCAGAGTCTTTGACAATGATTGGGGTTAGTGGATGCTTAGTGATTTACTACACTTAATGCATTCACTGGATAAACTTTCGATTAAAAACAATATATTATAGGATAATTAATTTCTACCACAGGAGGAAATATTAGAGTAGAAAGAACATGGGACAAACAAAACCATCAGAAATGGACCTCAAGGCTTCTGAGCTATGTCTCTAAGCATCAATGGTAAGTCATGAATTGAGTGAGAAATTTCCTCTGGCCCCTATGGCTTTGGAAGTTCCTTATGTATTCATTGCAAGTCTTTTTTTTTTTTTTCTTCCTTTACCTAGACTTCAAGCTAGTTCTTATCACTGTGCCATCAAACAAACAAATAAACAAAACCAAAGGTAGCCACATTTCACTAACATATTCTACTGAAGAAAATGGATAGCTATTTTGAATTTCGTAAGTATGATGCTAATACTCAATTCAGGTAAAGAGATGTGAGAGTTTTCTGAAAGTTCTTGCAAATGGCATCAGAACAAGAGCTGAACAACTGTAACTGACATGTAAATGACAGTAGGGGGCTAGGTAAGTGCTTCATGTGCATGTGTGAAGAACTGAGTTCAGATTCCCAGAACATATGCAAAGCAATTTGTTCTAGTCAATGTCTGTCATGCCAGCATTCCTATACTGAGATGGAGATAGTAGTAGGAGAATCCCTGAACACCCATGGGCCTGCTAGTCTGCCATATACAGCCATGAACAACAAGAGACACTTTTTCAAAGAAAAAAAGAGAGGATCGGCACCTGACACTGTCCTATGAACTCCAAAAAATGCACAGCTGCATGCAGGCACCTGCACTCAAAAAAATGCATACATACACAAAGACTCCATACACACATGCCATGCACAAACAGGCATATAAAATATATGGTAGCAAGAGCTACATCCTAATTTATAAAATACAGAACTGCCTTTCATAGAAGGGTCATTATGAAGACAAGAGAATGTAAGTAAATTCATAAAGAAGTTCACATATATGGGTATATAAAATATAAAATATGCCCATATATGTGGGCACGTCCATGCCAAGAATGTGATATTTGCAATTTTTGAAACATGTTTGTCTAAATCAACATCTATTAAAGATAAGCTCCACTACCAGGACTAGATTTGTTTTGAGGATTCAAGTTTTTCATGATTTTAAAAAGGTGAATTATCTTGTTTGTTGTGCATGGAGTGTCCCCTTAAAATCTTTTAAGAGGTGTTAAGATTTATAAAATGGTAGAATTTGCAATGATTGGGCAAAAGAATTTATCAGTAAGATCTACCTTAGGGCCAGCTTGTCTTGTTGGATTGATTATGAATTACCTGTGAATTACCTGTGGAATGCTGTTAAAAGTTAATGAGATCTTTGGCCCTGTAGTTTCCTTCTATGTAGTAAATGTCGGCCACCTCCCCCATTCACTGACAGCTACTAATGAGAGTTCACATCCTAAGATCATTACTGGAAACAAGTTCCCTTGTAAAAATTAATCTATTGGTGCAACATAATACAAAATTTTAATTATTCATTCATCTTATTTATTACCCTATATGTAGGGCTTTTAAGTATCTAGCTGTCCTGATTTTGGAATGCATGTTTTTATGATCACTGAGAAAGAAATAATAGTTTAATATGCCTTTTCTATAACACTTAAAAAGCTCTCCTTTAAAAAAAAAATACAAAACAAAACACTTTCTCATTTGGAGCATAAATTAAAATATAATCGCATGTGGTTATTATTCTAGTTTTTCCAGATAGAAATGTGAAGAAGAGAGTACAAATTTGTACAAAATTTGTGGGTACAAAATTCTTCTTGATGTGCCCCATGTCTGCTGTTTGCTTTATTTCAGCTGAAGTATTAACTGATTTTGGTCTTTACCCAGGCCATGTGTGAGGTTTATATCTTTGATAGAGGACATCTACCCCTGTAAGACCGACCTTACTAAGAGGTCACTCTAATTCGATTTAATCTCACAAATACTTGTCAAACCCATAGTGTCCATACCATGAAGCCCCCTGAGTTCTGAATCCAAATAGCTATCTCCTAAATGTTTGAGCAGGTCAGAAATGCAGCTAAATGACCAGTGTTTAGCAACACTTGTGACCTCACATAAATATATTCTCTCCCAAGATAAGCATGATAAAGTCATCTGTGTGCCTGGTATAAGGAAGAGGTGAGATGACTATGACATCGATGACAATTATATTCCCACATAATTGTATTTAGTTTGGTCTATGAGGTTAAATTATTGCTTTTTGATTTTGTTTTTGTTTTGTTTTGCTGAAAGAGTTATGTCATAGTAGTTGCATCATCTACTTCTCTTTTCCTTGAATTTTTTATTGGAAATTAATCCGTATTATTGTGGAGGATAGAAGCTGACATGAACTGAGTGACTCTGCCTTTCTGCTGTGTGTTAACAGGGCCCCTGTTGTTTTCAGAAAGCAGTTCAGTCATTTTCTTCTCTTGTTGATATTAAAACATATGCAACTGGAAACCCTTTGTCCTTTGTCCAAGTTGGCTTGCATTACTTTCTAGTATATGTCTGGATATTTTAGAAAGTGCAATATTTGGGCTGCAGAGATGGCCATGGCATTAAGAGCACTTGCTGTTTATTCTGAGGGCAAAGGATCTGTTCCTAGCACCTATGTATGGTAGTAGCCTGCTATTATTTGTAATTCCAGCTACTGAGGATCTGATGCCTGATGTCCTATTCTGGCCTTAAGCAACCACACACACACACACACACACACACACACACACACACACACACACACACACCCTATATTTCAAATGAAGGCTTCATAGAAGGAGTATTGGGCTAAAGACACTAGGTTTTCTTCTTTCATCTATAAAACATGTTCAAGGATATTTTGATATTTCAATTTTCTCATCTGTGAAATGGGTTCAATAACATCTGCTGTGCTTTCCTTACAGGAAGAATGCTACAAAGAATACTTAAATACACGAATGTAACAGTACTCAGCTATTTTAAACAAAACAAATTAACAACAAAAAAATGAAATCATGGAATTCATAGGCAAATAGATGGAGCTAAAGAAAATCATCTTCTTTGAGGACCCATACCCAAAAAACAAATATGTTATGTATTCACTTATGTGTAGATGTTATCTGTTAAGTCAAAGAGAGAAAACTATAATTTGTAACCACAGAGGTTAGATATAGAGTCAGGGACTACAGAGGAACAGATAAATCTCCCTAAGAAAGGGAAAAATGGATAGATAGTTATGGATGAATGAGGAAAGGGATAGGAATTGGAGAGTGAAATATGGGGCAGGGACAGCTAAAACTAAGGGCCATTTGAGGGGGTCATATGAAAAACTGACACAGTAGAAATATCCTTAACATATATTTGTAAATAAAGTTGATGTAATTAAATTATAAAGGGGGAAATGGAGCCCCAACTAGATAGCTCTTGTCATCAAATGAAATTTTTAGTGCTGGAAATGGGTTACAATTTTTCTAGTTCTTGGCCAAAGAAGTTCAATGGGAGCCCCTAAACAACCTAGACTGTTATCAAGGCTGCTAGTTCCTCTCCACAAATTGATTGTAAGGCTCCATTGGTGAAGTCAACTACACAACTCATTGAATATGGAGATATGAGCTATCTAGAGTCTCTACCCCTATGGACTACTGGTCATGGTGCTTGAAGGTACTCTCTACACAAACAAAGGAGAAAGATAAACACCAATTTTTAGTTTTGTTTGCCTAAAATAAGCAGCTCTATCCTTCTTTAGGGCTTCCCTTTCCTGCCTTCCATCCTCAGCTATTGTTCTGTGAAACATTCAGGAAAGTGTGTTTCATGAATTTTAGTTAAGTTGGAGGTCTCCTTTGAAACAGAATAGTAGAATGTAGAGCCACATGTAATCATGATGATCAAGGATAACAGTCTCAAGATCGTGATAGGGACAGTGTTTGACCCTGAGCCTAATTTCATATTTATTGCTATAAAATTATAGCCATCCATTAATGAACTTTCCTGCTTAAAGAAAGAAAATCAATAGTAGGCTTGATTCACAGAAAGAGAGAGGTGAAGAAGGAGAGAGAATTGGGGATAACATGTATTATGAGAGTCTCCAAGGACAATGAGGGGCAATTTACTATTAAGCTATAATCAGATTCTCCAATTAGTTATTCCATTCTTACTAATACTTCAGCCATAATAGTCTACTTACAAATGAAGAGACTATCTACTATCTGTACCCGGGCCTCCACAAAAGTATCAGCATGGAGTTAAAAAGAAGCCTATGAACTTAGAGCAAAGGATCAAGTTGACATTCAGCAAGTGTCACCCAGATGAGAGGTTTCAAGAAGCCTTTCAAGAATGACAATCGGCTTGAACCTGTTTCTGCCTGGTTGAGCTTTGAAAGATCCCATTCTTTCCTAGGTATGGGTCAAGACATTAAAATGAAGTGAAATGTAATTCCAAAGAGGGGGAAGTGCATGCTTAAATCCAAGTGTAGATTTGACAGTTTCCAAACCGATGGCAGACTATATGTTATAGATCCCCGGAGAGTTTGTCATGGGCTCACCCACTTTCTGGTTCTTTTGAAAACGATTAATTCTTTCCCATTGCTATTTGGATTATTTTAAAACCATAAGGAAAAATAATCCAATCCTCTATTATCTCTTATTCTTGGGAGTTTGAATCATTTTCTGTTACCAGAAAAATGGGCCTGGAATTCAAATTTCAAATTATTCCAGAGGACAATTCCAACAGAATATTCTATGCTTGGATATTGTCTTTTTTATCTTGATGGAGTCATGATACTGGTATGCCCCTTTGGTGAAGCAGAATTAAGAGATTCTAAAGCCATGTCTTCCCTAGGTGTCCTCTTATTATGTCATTTGGCTAAGGTCTACTGTGCCCTATTCTTTTAGATTGGAAAAATAAAATATCAACCCAAGTACCAGTTCATCTTCCTTTAGCTGGGTGTGGCACTCAGTACTTGATTATTCATAAGGCAATGTGGGAAGTAGCACTCTGCTTGTCTTAGCTCTTCCTAAGGAACCTAATGCAGTAATTTCTACTAATGTGGGAAAAAGACACACTGGGTCATAGCCCTGGAGCATTCATTGCCTTTGAGAAAGTGGGATCTGAATTAAGTAATCTAGTTGGTGATAGTTTTATCCTAAAATATCTACACAATAGAAAGCCCCAAGCCAAAAAAAAAAAAAAAAAAAGAGTAAAAACATAAAGGAAACAGTGACTGGGTGAAGGACTATGACAATGGACAATGGGTCAAGGGTTGCAATTTCTTGACATTAATACTATACATCATGAGTAGGGGCACTACACAATACAGGTTACTAAGTGATCCTGAGTATTAGTCACAGCTCAGTTAAATGACACTTCAATCCTACTAAAGTCAGTGGTGTCTGTGCTTGGAAAGTTTTTCGTTTTGTCTTTTTTAATTTCTCCATTCTTAATAAGCAATACAGTATCAATATTGTTACACACTTTTAAAATAAACTGCTTAAAATCCCACAATAGGTTAATGTTTGCATCATAAGCAAGCCCTTACTGGTAATCACCTGAGTTGGGGGAAACACAATCTTAATGCCAAATGTGTCTTTGTGAAGCTGAAAGTTTGTCAAGCCAAAATGACAACTTCTAAGCCTACAAGGCTTGCTAGGATTTCTAGTACATGGTCCCAATGGATGGACTGGTTGAAAGGAACACTGCTAAATTTACTTTCCTTCCCCTTAGCTTCCCAACTCCTTTTTACCCCCTACCTAGTAAACCAACCTTCAAGCACTGAAAACAAAACAGAACAAATTAATGGCTCCTGTTCTGTTTCATTATTTATATCCTTCTCATCTACCATACTAACCAAGGGATGCTCTTTGATGATTATATCTCCAAAGAACATTACTGTGATCATGGCATGTGCTGGGGTACCATAGATAATTAATCAGTCAAACTGAGAGATATGGATAAGAATAACTTTTATAATTTGAAAAACATAAATTTAATGCATAAATCCTGCCAGGAACTGATTAACCAAATAGACCCCTAAACTCATAGCTAAGTAGTTCAATATACTAAAGCCGATTGTACACCTATGCCTTCAATCCAAAAATGAATACACAAATGTCTAGTTTCTGTCTACACTATTTAAACCTTTCATCTTAATTCCAATAGCACATGGATTTGCAAAAAAGTTTTTCTAGCTATGGAAGTTTTCATTTCCCTAACTAATCAACTAAGAAATGAACTACCAATTTATTTGAGATATTTTCCACTTGTGTTGTAACAAAGCTTTTCTGATCCTATCTGCAAAGTAGAAGTAGAATAATTCCCTGTTCCTATGTCCACAAACCCATGGAAATCATTGCATCTCTTCTCCCACACCTTTACAGGCTAATGGCTATAAAGGAAAATTTGCATGATGTTAAGAAGGTTATTGTTGCGTGAATTATAAAGGAGCCAGTGTCCTTTGTCTTATACAGCAGCACACCATGGAGAATGCTGGGAACTTAACTGAGAGGAAAAAGGAAGAGAGAACTGAATGGCCTTTTGTTTCTGGGGGTGAAAAAAAGGAAGAAAGAAAAGGAGACCCAACAAAGACTTGTTTCCCTTCCCTTTTGTTAAATGAAAGCTCTGCAGAGCTGATTGAGCCCTTCCATGCTATGTTTGAGTCCTGTAGCATGGTGCTCTGTGTGACTTTGCTCTGAGGACACCAAAGGAAACTGCTACATTTGAAGGTTAAAACTACTTTGCCGTGCAGAGGGAACCTGTCTAAAGATTTCTGATCCTTAGGAGAAGAACACCCACCCTCTATTCTTTACTGAAGCTTGCTTTAAGGAAACAAACTTGGATACCAATTCACCAGTTTGCCTTGGAGCACTCAGGACAAGGATATTTGGGAAGAGATGTGTCAAAAGTAGGATTAAAGAAGAAAAGCCACACCTTGTTTTTCTGAGTGTGCAGGCTTAATGCTTTTTATCTAGTCCTCTCTCATGTACGTCTATTTCTATAAATATATACATAGATATAAATAGAGAGGTAGAGAGAGATAGATGGATAGATAGATGATAGATAGAAAGACAGCTAGACAGACAGACAGATATTTGTGTGTGGTCCTCTCATTTCATTCGTTATCATGTCCTTGGAATGTGGTTTTAGAAACTGCTACAATCCCTAAGTCTGTCAATTCCTTAAGTCAACATAGAAGAATGATACTGGAGTATCTTTATCCATCTCTCCAAGCTTACTGGTGTTTCTCAGTGTAATGATTCCCAGAAACATCAGTCTTTTTACATTTCAAATGTTAAAGAAGGACATTGAAAGAGTTAGTATATTTATTGCCATGTATAATGGAAGATAGGTAGAAAAATAAAGGTTACAGAGATTTTAATTTTTGGAAGATTAGCTCAACTAATCAGAGTGTCACAGAGAAATTTTTATAACATTATTCTAATCATGTCAGAACATTCTAAAATCTTAAAAAGATAATAAAATAATCATGTTCCTTGGGAATGCGTACAGACATGTACTTGATGTTAAAGGGTGCTGTTCAGATTCTTAAAAGGCCTTAGCATTGATGTAAAAGCATGCAGTTTTGAAATTGCAGTATTTCAAGTCTGATGCTGCATTATCTCTGTATCCAGAAGCCAGCTTTTCAAGATACTACACTCAATTCAGATAGGATAGACCATTTCACCCATTCTTGGTACTACTACCATGAAATAGAGAAAAAGGGATGACAAGTAAAACAGTCAATAACTGAGGAAACATACAGCTTTCAGCCTGTACTGAGACACTAGTTTATTCATGTGGGCAATATGGTTTGAAACAGTTCTAATGCTGAAGCTAATGGCTGGGCCCAACATACATGCATATCTCTTATTGAATTTTAATTCCATGTGCAAAGCTAGTCTGTTTCATACTGTGGAGGAAATAGTGCTAAACAAAATAGGACTTTTTGGCCAGGCATTGGTGGCACATGCCCTTAATACCAGCACTCAGGAAACAGAGGCAGGTGGATCTCTGTGAGTTTGAGTCCAGCCTGGTCTACAGAGCTATTTCCAGGACAGGCTCCAAAGCAATACAGAGGTGCCCTGTTTCAAAACACCAAATAAATAAATAAATAAATAAATAAATAAATAATACATTTCTGCATTAAAAAAATACATTCACCTTAGCTTTGTGTTTTAATTTTCACTTTACAGACAAACTATTCCAAGTAATCTAACTGCTGGATATTTTAAATACCATAAACCATTTTACAAAGCTTATGTGTTTAAAAAGAACTGAAAATGGTTAACATCGTTCTTAAGAATGAATTTTGTTTTTCGGAGAAGAGCTCATAACAAAGAGTGAGAAGTCAACATCTGGAAGGAAAAAGCTGCTGTGTTTCTCTGGGATGCACAGATGCAATTGGCATGGCTCTTATAAGACTCTGTTCAAGGGCTGTAAAATGTACTTGAGCAGAGGTTCAGATGTGAAGAGCTGCATCTTTCTCTGGCCAAAGGCTGCTCAAATTGAACCTTTTGATTTAACCTGAAGTATCTAGAGGAAGAGTCCTGTGACATCACCTCCCCACTAATGTGAACTACATTTCTGTGTGGTTGAGAGTTCTGGAGAGGCATATGCACATCTTAGAAACACATGTAGCAAGTCCTCTGGGATTCTCCTTTCTCCTACATGCTAATGAAGATTAAAGTATAAGAAAGTGCAGGCATCAGTTGAACAGATAATTAATGATGATTGATGATTTTCTTTTAATTTATGCCACATGATTAATTCAGGTAAATCATGCAGATGCTTAAAACTTCTGGGGCTGTGATATTGTTTGGTGTCCAAGAGGTATGGACAAAAGTACAACATAGAACACATTGGAGCCCGATATTATTTGTAATTTCCATCAGGTAAATATTACAAGAGAAAGCCTCAACTATTTAAAATAATAAACTTTATCTTCCACGAGCCATGTTTACCTTGCTTATTCTTTTTATTTCCCGAATGTCTTTGCTGCTATCTTGGGTAAAAAAAAAAAAAACTATTTAAGCAATTTCTCTTTTTGTTTTCTTAAAAAACCCATATGGGATTTGTTTTATTTTGTACTGTACTTATGCATACTAGTTTGTGTAGTCTTATTAAAATTGTTTCTCACAGCCTTCTTATTCTTGTAAGATAGAAAACACAGAAACTATACAACACACACACACACACACACACACACACACACACACACACACACACACACACAGATATACCCTGACAGTTGCGATGATGCCGTGGTGACAGCAGTACTTTGCAGACTGAAATATCCCAAACTTCGGACTATAAATCCAGCAGAAGAAAACACATCAGCATTTTCTTCTGCCAGCGCAGCAGAGCTCTGGGCCACGCAGGTTGTTGCTGTATTGTGTGGAAGTGGTATGTCCGCACCACATCAAATGATAAGGCTGTTTACAAGTGGTAAATTTTAGGCCTTTATGAGTCCTCAGAGTTTATCTCTCTAAGGATGGCAAAGCTTGAAAAGAGTCCAGGATTTGGGGTTTTACCATCATATAGTAGTGAAGCTTAATGCTTCATTTGCTGACCCAGAACCTAGATTGCATGTCAATAACCAGGCAGCCTCCTGGGCCTGAGTGCTAGAAGGGCATTTACTGTTCCACATATTGGGAAATAAGACAGAAATTCTGACCTGAGCAATTCTAAGGCTACCACCGTGTACCAAACAGTCATGTGGGCAGGCTCTGTATTTGGCTCCAGGAGTCCTTTACTAATCCTCCTCTCAGAAGTTAGCTTCAACAGCCTTTGCTTATTAAAGTATTTCTATGTAAGGGGCTTTCATGGCTTATAGGCATAGATATAGGAAAGTCAACAGCTCACATTTCTCCCTTTGGCTAAAAACATATACACAAAAGTTGACATTGTATTACCTTTAAAACAATGATTTCTAATTCCTGCAATTATAAGATGACTTGAATGAACCCTGCAGTAGAAAACATAGCAAAGAACTATGAACATCATATTATTAAACATCTTCACTACAGTCTTTGGGCAGTTTATCTGATGTAACATAGGGATTGTATTTAAGCACTCCATGATTTTTAAAATTAATAGGCATGTCTAACTTTTATGCAAGTAGTTCTTGAACACTAAAAATTTGACTTTTGATAGAAGATGAACACAAGAATATGAATAGTGTCCAAATTTTATGTAAAACTTCTCTGTAATAATTATCATATCTCTGAAATATTTTTTCAATGAGGAAATAATAAACATATATTTTAAATCTTCATTTGTAAGTTACATTCAGCAGCTTGTGATCTATGTTAAAGCCATATCATCTCTGCTTCCCTCTCTCTCATTCATCTTTGCTCTCACATTCTGCATCCTGCTGGTACAGTAAGTTTTCACAGTGAGGGTGTAGTTTACCACTGGATGTGCTTGCCCAAGTGCAGATTCCCAACTCAAATAGTTGGTGCATGCAACTCTCCTTCATCAAAGTTAGCAAATATTTGCTTTCCTTCTATGTTAAGCACCCCCTCTCCCTTCCCTTTTCTCTTTCTCCATCTGCACTTTTGAGACTTAAGACAAACATTAATTTTATTAAATCATCTCCCCCAACCTTGCATCTTCAGGAATTGCTCAAAGCATTTAAACAGATCACTGTTACTATTATACTATGGGAAATTAGAATCCAGGTACTTTGTTACACAGCTGCCACCCTGGATAGTAGAGGTTAGTTCCAACTGTGTGGCTGCAGCCACCGAGTTCTGTAATTCTTGGACATAGAGAAATGCATTTATCATCAGGGTTTATATGTGGCTAGGCAAGGAGTCACATAAACTCACTCTCTAAGTTGCTAAACAGCAAGTTAAACCTAAACCTATGGAATAGCATTAAACAAAATACATATAACAGTTTGTCAAACTCTAGGTCTAATTATATTTTAAAAGGGTTTAAAAGACCCACAAGCTGACAGTCTACATATCCTTTAGTGAGGAATATCCAGTCTAAAATTTTACCAGAAAAGCTAATGACCCTATTAACTCTAATTTGTTTACTCACCAGTCTGGAACAGACTCTTCCACAGGTACCTCTTTGATGTTCAAAATTAAGCTTCCTAGAGGCTTGAGAAATTAAATGCTAAAGGAGGTCAATTATACAACAGTTGCCTTCAAGACATGGATCGCCACTCCCATGTTGCTTTAAATTGACTAATTTTTTTTTCCTTGATGAACAGATGAACACAAATACAACACGATTACTACTCAACACATGTTAAACCCTCCTCCTGATTTGCTTGGATGTGATGGATAGCTTTGAATGAGTGCACCTGAGCGTGTGGGAAAGGGCTTAATTAAAAGCTGGCAGGTTTTTCAAGGCTCTCGTTCCTTAGGTAAAATCTGAAATGTATACCCAAACTGAAACAAATCAAAGGGAAAGGGCATGTTTGATAATAGTGTAGAATTATTCTGTTATCACTTGTGAAGTCTCATATGGGAGAAAATTTACTACACAGGATAGTTCATATGAATCATTTGGGTTTCTCCTGCGGTTCAGGCATCAGCACTGTTATGAAATAGTTGTGAAGTGGAAACAGCATTCTGGTTATTGGAAAATAAATGAACAAACCAATTGTAATACAACTGGAATATGCTAAGGGAATAGACCCTACAACAGGGGTGTGTGTGCAAAGAGATCAATTTGTTAATATCCTGTGTCCTATAGCTGTTCTATGAAATAATGAGGAGCAAAGGCATTTTACACAGATGGTACACTGCTCTGCGGAGGCAGAGCTAAGTTTTGTACTTGCTTTTTGTTAGTGACAAAAATGTGTGTGTGTGTGTGTGTGTGTGTGTGTGTGTGTTTGTGTATTTATGCATGTGTGTATGTGTACACATGCATGCTGCATACATGCAATGGATGGAGAAGAATTTTTTTTCTGGTGTCTTTCCCTACTTCTCCACCTTATCCTTCTGTTTTCTTTATGTGTACATATCCATGTCTATCTGTGTCTCTCTGTCTGTGTCTATGTGAGTCACTAGACCCTTTGGAGCTGGAGTTGCAAATGGATATGGCTGTTGAACATGTGAGAGCCTAACTTGGTTGCTTTGGAAAGGCGGTAAGCACTACAAGCACTGAACTATCTTTCTAATTCCACCATGGTCTTTTTTGAGACAAGGTCTCACACTGAACCAGCTAGAGGGATTGGCCAATGAGTTTCCAGACTCTGCCTAGTCCCTTCTTCTAATCAATGTTACAGAGACACACCTGTTCTTTATTGTGACACCAATGATCTGAACCCAAGTGCTCATGCTTTCAAAGTGAGAGCCCTTAATCACTCATCTATCTCCCTAGAATCTTTTATTTGAATTTTAATAGTGACTAATTTGTAACCAAGTATTGTACTTGTATTTTAGGGGCTGGAGATTCCACAAGATAATGGAACTGCTCACAGAACCAAGGAAATAAGCCACAGGGTTGGTGAGATGGCTCAAGTGGTTAAGTGTACTAACTGTACTTCCCGAGGACTTGGGTTCAATTTCCAAAACTCATGTGACACTTTCTATCAGTCTGTAAATCCAGTCCCAAAACTTTTGATGCAATGTCATCTTCTGTACTCTGGGGCACCAGGTATGCATTTGGTGCACAGCCATACATGCAAAACATCCAAACACATTTCGTTTTTTTAAGTTTATTTTTTCTTAACAAAATAGGTTGCAAGTTGAAATGGCCTAATCATTGCTCCTAGAACAATTTCATTCTTCCCTCTAATTCTTCTAATTTTCTTGTTTTTTTGAAAAAGGATTTTTCTGTAGCATTGAAACTTGTCTTGGAACTTGCTCTGTAGACAAGGCTGGCCTCAAACTCACAGAGATAAACTTGTCTCTGTCTGCAGTGTGCTCGGATTAAAGGAGTGTGCTACTACCTCCTGGCTCTCCCTCTAATTCTTTTGTAAAATTTATTTATTTATATTTTATGTACATAGGTGTTTTCCATGGGTGCCAGGTCCCCTGGAACTGGAATTACAGATAGCTGTCAGCTGCCATGTGGGCACTGGAAATTGAACCCCACTCTTCTGGAAGAACTGTCAGTACTCTTACTTATTGGTTCCATAAGTTCCTTGTTTTTATTATTCTCCACTTTTATTTACTTCCATACAGATTTGGGTACCAAAAATATAATTGTATCTCCTGAATAGACTGCACTTTCCAGCCAGAGGTCAACCAGAAGATTTTGGGAGTGCTTTACAATGAGTGGACGGATGGAGCCCTGCTAATTGAGACAGCTATCAGCCTGAGGCAGAGACCCTTTTTGACAATGGGAAACAGTCAAAGCAGTGACTTATATTCATCAAAGTGCTGAGAATATTATTATTCTTATAAGTGGGCTTAAGCTAATAGCTGTTCAGTTTGTGTTATTGTTTCTATTTGGAGTGTGTTTGCCTGCTTTGATTTCAGGCAAAAAAGAGATGAACCCATTTGGCTACTGAGGCAAAATGAAAACTCGTCACTACTGCTTCTGTATTTACAATTGTGACATTACATTAATACATTTGAAATATTTTTTAATTTAAATTGATTAAAATATTAATTTTATTTTATACCCCTTAAGCATGAACAGGGGAGATGGGTACATAATTTCACACCTAGACATGGACTTGTTGGCAATTGTTAGCTGCTGGGAGAAGAGATTTTTTTTCTAAGAGATAGCCCTTGTAATTCTACCACACTTGAATGAAAGATTACACATCTAAGATAGGACACAGCCTTGAGTGTGTGCAGAAGGGCAGAAAGGATCTTGGAAGATTTGGTGGAGGAGAATGTCTATGACCAAAACTCTTAACAGCTATTTTTAAAAGGAAGCAAATAGTCCAAATGATGGTGTCCTTTACTGTACAGAAGTTTTTCAGTTTCATGTGTTCCCATTAATTAGTTGTTCATCTTTGTGCCTCTGCTAAAAGTGTTCTGTTCAGAAAGTCCCTTTCTGTGCCAATAAGTTTAAGGCTAATCCCTTCTTTCTCTTCTATCAGATTTAGTGTATCCGGTTTTATGTTGAGTTTTGTGCAGGGTGATAGGCATGAATCTATTTGGAGTCTTCTATACACAGCTGTCCAGTATGACTAATACCATTTGTTGAAAATGCTGTTTTTTCCCCAGTGCATATTTCTGTCTTCTTTACTAAAAATCAGGTTCCATAAGTGTGTGGATTTATGTCTGGGTCTTGGATTTGATGCCATTAATTAATAATGTCTGTTTATTTCCAACAAAATGATGTTTTATCACTATATATTTGTAGTGTAATTTGAAATCAGGGATGGTGATAGTTTCTGCAGTTTTTTTTATTATTCAGGATTGCTTTAGCTATCCTTGGTATTATGAGTTATGTATCATATGAAGGTGAAAAGAAATGTGAAGAACTGTGTTGGAATTTTGATGGGGATTGCAATGAATCTGTAGATTATTTTGGTAGGATGGCCATTTTTACTATATTAATCCTATCAATTCATGAGCATGGGAGATTTTCTATTTCTTCAATTTCTTTCCTCAGTGACTTGAAGTTTGTATTATTCAACGCTTTCACTTGCTTGGTTGTAGTGTACCCATATATATTTTATATTATTTGAGGCTATTGTGAAAGGTATTGTTTCCTGTTTCTTTTTAAGTATTTATCATTTGTATATAGGAGGGCTACTAATTTTTGTGAATTAAGTTTGTCTGCAGTTACTTGGCTGAAAGAGTTTATAAGCTTCAGGAGTTTCCTGGTGGTATTTTAGGGTCACTTATGTATTCCAAAAATAATGATATTTTGAATCCTTCCCTTCTAACTTGGACTCATTCTCTTGATCTCCTTCAGTTTTCTTACCGCCCTAGGTAAGACTTCAAATACTGTATTAAATAGGTATCAAGAGATTGGACAATCTTGTATTGTTCCTGATTTTGGTGGAAATTAATTCAGTTTCTCTCCATTTAGGTTCATGTTGGCTATGGTGTTGCTGTAAATTATGTTAATAATGTTGAGATATGTCTCTTTTATGGCTAGTCTCTCTAGTACTTTTACCATGATGGAGTATTGAATTTTAGTAAGAATTTTCTGCATCTAATAAGATGATCATTTGGTTTTTATTTTTCAGTCTGTTCCCATGATGGATTACATGTATTGATCATAATGAATAGTTTTCTTTAACATGTTCATGGACTCAGTTTATAGGTATACTAACTTTTGTGTCTATGTTGATAGGGGAAATTGATTTATAATTCTTTGTTAGGTATTTATGTGGTTTTGGTATGAAAAAGATTTTTTATTCATCTGATACAGGATTAATACCTAAAATATGTAAAGAACTTAAAAATTATATATAAAGAAAACAAATAACCCAATTAAAAGTTGAGTCCAGATTGAAATAGAAAATTCTCAAACAAGGAAATTCAAATGTCAGAAAAATACTTAGAGAAAAGTTCAACATTTTTAGTCATAAGGATCATATAAATAAAACTACTTTAAGATTTTATCTTACACCCATCAGAATAGCTAAGATCAAACACATCACAGCTTATGCTGTTGAAAATACAGAGGGAGAGGAACACTTCTCCATTGCTGGTGGGAAACTTGTATAGCTACTATGGAAATCAATGGGGCAGTGCCTCAGGAAGATGGAAATTATTCTACCTTTAAAAAGCCATGAAATTCACAGGTAAATAGAAGGTACTAGAAAAATATCATCCTGGGTGAGGTAACAAAGAAACAGAAAGATAAATATGATACATACTCTCTTACTTGTGGATATTAACTTTAAAGCCAAAGACAAGCAAATTATAGTCCTTAGAACTGCAGATCCTAGATATAGAGTAAGAGACTAGAGGATGACAGAGAGATCTCTCTTTGAAAAGAACTAAGATAGTTATTGATGGGAGGGGGAACTGAAACAGGAGGGCTAAGTAGGGAGGAGAGAATATGGGGGAAATGGAGAGAGCTAAAAGTAAGGGTCATTTGAGGGTATAATATGGAAACCTAATACAGTAGAAGTTTCCTAAAATATATACATATATGTAGGTAATCTAAATGAACTATTCCAATAACAGTAGAGACAGACCCCCAACTGTATTCACATGAAGATTCCAGTAAAGGGATTGAATACATTTTTTTTTTGAGTTGTTGGCCAAAAGGACCATGGGAATCCCCAAGCAAATGTGATCATGACTATATCCTAAACAACCAAGGCAGTTGCTATGAGTATAGACTGCTCTCCACAAAGTGAAGGCAAGGCCATTATTTAAGAATACAACTACCTAACTCAATGGGAGAAGTCAAAATTGTACGTACATAGAGCCTTTATCCATATATGGTAGCATTGTTGGTAAAGAAATGTACTCTGTATACTACCAAAGGCAAAAATGTATACAGCGATTCAGACACAAATCCTTGGATAGGTAATGGTATCCTGCCTACAAGACTTGCTAATACAACAGTGGCACAAAGCTTGTGGGAATAACCACGAGTATGGGATTTGACCAGAGGCCCAGTTCATGAGGTGGAACCCATATGCAACATTGCTTGTGACCAAAAAACTGACACTAGATAGCCCAGTGACCTGGGGTAAATCCAAGTTCTACTGTTCCAAATAAAAAGAAAATAATATAACAAAAAAGTGAGACCAAATGAGATTCTGCTATACTCATAGATCAGGACCTTGCTCATCCATCATCAGAGAAAGCTTCCTCAGGAAAGCAGATAAGAACAAATACAGAGATCCACAGCAAAACATTATTAAGAAGGAGACCTTGTAACACTCAGCACCAAGCAAGATGTCTCCATCAGAACCCTTGCCTCACAGCCCAGAGAAAACAGGAAAGAAGAGACAAAAAGAATGCAAGAGCCAGAGGAGCTGGAAGACACCAAAAAAAAAAAAAAAAACAAACAAAAAACAAGATCCTCTAAATCAACATATGAATATACATATGAACTCACAGAGTGGCAGCATGGAGAGGACATGTATGGGTCTGTACCAGATTGGGGCTCTAGAGTTGAAAAGAGAAGTAGACACAGGTCTTCATCCTTAACCCAGAGGCAATTCCCAATTAATAACCAGTTGCAAGTGAAATATAGTTTCAAAAAAAGTCACACTTGGGACACAAACTACTCTTAATGGTAAGCTGTATGCCTCGCAGTAGATGGTCAATAGAAAAGGAACTCAACATCTTTGGTCATTCCTTGTTTCAAGATGTCTGTCATGTCAGATCTTCATAATTTTAATGTCATTCATATATTTTTCTTCTTTTTTTATCCTAAAGGTCACATGTGTATATTATGGCTTCTGTTTTAATGTCTTTATGGGACTCCTGACTGTGCAAATGAATGGGTCTCTGTTTCTTGCACAATCCCTTTGACTCTATTCCTTCTGTGTGTTTGTTTTGTCAAGTTTTGATGTGCCATTTTTTGTTTTATTTTATTATTGTTCCTCAGAAGCCTGTTTTTTCTCTAATTAGAGACAAAAAGGGGGTAATCCAGATGGAAGGGGAGGTGGGTAGGAATTGGTAGGACTAGAGGGATGATAAACCATAATCAGGAAATACCTTCTTCCTGTCAGAAAATTATCTATTTTAAATAAAAGGGAGAAAAAAATAAATGTATATAGCATCTGCTTAATCCATCTATTTAATATTTGGATAGAATTAGCCATTGGTAATATTAATATTAAGATGAAGTCATTTATCATTCTTCTGTTTACATTGTTTTCATTCGGTATATATGATGTTGTATCAATCAATATCATTACCATTTTATGGGAATTCTAATAAAGTTCAGACAAATAAGCTGCTTCAAAAAGAGAAAGGAAAGCAATCTGACATTCTCATAGTGAACACAGCAGTGCTGTAGTAATGGGTTTCCTTAATACTGAGAATCAGTGGTTGATTTCCAGAAGCCTTGCCTGGTCTGAGTTTTAGATGTGTTACTAGTGTTTCCTATTTTCCAAACGCTACTCAAGATGGATTGGCAGCCTCAGTCCTGGTGTAATTGTGTTACTTATTTATATCATGGTTTCAATAATTTCTATAAATCTTCTAGTTGATGAGGAAAATCACTTTCTAGCCAACTATTTTTACACCAGCTTTGCTTTAAAGGAGAATGAAAAAGAAGGAACAGCCTTATCCTATGAATATTGATAGTTATGCTTTATGTATTAGTTAAAAATAAATTTTCTATGAATTTGAAAATAATGAAATGTGTTTAATGATGTGAAGTGGACTGACCCCTTACTGCCAGCTAGTGTTGGACTGGTAGGTGGTTGTAATTAGGGAACATTTAGGCAATATAGATCCTAGGGAACAGCCACAGAGACAAGAACGTTAGAAGTAGAATTCAACATGAGCAGTAGATCTTGTTACAACCTAGCTGTTTCTATATAAAGATTGAGTTCATTGTGTCTGTCTTTGTGTGTGTTTGTTTGTGTGTGTGTGTGTGTGTGTGTGTGTGTGTGTGTGTGTGTGTGGTGGGGGGTGGGGAGAGCGTACTTCTGTATATATGTTTCTCTTATTGGTTGATGAATAAAACACCAATAAGGCAGGAAGATAGACGGGACTATGAGACGAGGAGAGTTCTGGGAAATGTAGGCAGAGAAAGCCTGCCCTAAAAACTGTGGCCATGTAGGCCACCAAAAGAGGAACAGGTCTGGGCATTCTCTGGTAAGTCAAGACCACATAGAAATACATAGATTAATAGAAATGGGTTCATAATTAAGACAAAGCTAGCCAATAAGAAGTCCTAGCCACTGGCCAACAGTTTTATACCTAATATAGCATCTGTGTGTTTATTTGGGGTTGAGGTAGCTGTGGAAACAGGCTGGTTGAGCACAAAACCTTCCATAATGTGTCTGTGTCTGTGTGTCCGTGTGTGTTTGTGTGTGTGTGTTTGTGTGTCTGTCTATCTCTCTCTCTCTCTCTCTGTGTGTGTGTGTGTGTGTGTGTGTGTGTGTGTGTGTGTGTGTGTGCTCAGTTTTGGGTTTAGTGTGAAGATAGAGATTTGAGGTTGTCATAACTTTACTAGGCTAGCTGTTTTTAAAGAAATACTCTGCTATCTGCTCCTTTTCCTGGACTTGGCTAAAGCAAACCTGATGGAATATTTTCTTTCATTTTATTGACAAGTATTATTGTCATAGATTATCCAATGTAATTCCATTTATTATTATCATTATTATATTATTAATTATTATTATTATTATAGGTCTTTACAGTTTGATGTTTACATGTAGTTGGGAAATTAATGTAATAAGCACACACTATCAAACATTTAGCTTTTCTTACTTTTATCTGAGTATTTAAGTAGCATTAATGGAGAAACTGAGCCATGTTCTAAGTGCATCTAGTTAAGTCTATTATAAAATGTTGCCTCAATATTATAAAACTTATAGTCTATACAAATTTATATTTACAAAATATACATGACTTAAATAGCATATATGACACTTATGTTTCTCTGTCTATGAATATTCATACACTTAATTAAAAATTTATGGAGGACTAGAGACGTAACAAAGGGAGCAATCCATATCTAAGAGTTTAGCAGTTTAATAAACTTCAGAAACAAGGCTAAATGACTCAAAATGCTATAAATAATGTCTTGGAACATTTTAGATGAATGTCTATGGCAGTGGTTCTCAACCTTTCTAATGCTGTGACTCTTTAATATGGTCCCTCATGTTTTGGTGACCCCTCCCCACCATAAAATTACATTTGTTCCTGCTTCCTAACTTTAATTTTAATACTGTTATGAATGATAATGTGAATATTTCTGGAGAAAGAGCTTTGTCAACTGGGTCAGGACCCACAGATTGGAAATCTCTGGTATACAGTATAAACTTTTTGTAGCCATGGACTCTCTTTTAAATTGTTAGCTTCATGAACATGGAATAATATTATTTCATAAGAGATATTTAATGCATTTTAATACACTTGTCTATTTATTTCCTTACATTTCGACTTATTTCCCAAAAAACAATTATAGTCTCAAAAAGAAAGCATCAACACTTAATTAGTATCTTTTTACAGCTGCTCCTTAATAAATCAAGATGATAAATATACGTCTAATACACATTCTGGGCTATTTCTAATCTAAATGAGTCTAGACTTCTGTACCTGATGCACTGTATAGGAACTGGGGGGCGAATTAGCACTGTGACGGAAGAGTAAGATGTACTTCACTATTTATTATTTATGTTAGGTTGTTTCCTATAAAAACACTTTAAAGTGCCATAGAAAAGCTGGTTCATAGACTCTGCTGCAGAAAAATTCTCTGAAGTACAGGAGGCTGGGAGATAAATGGGAAAGTGGGTAAGTTAAATTTAGAAGTCTGTAAGCCTTGAGTCTTTCAAATAAAGAAGTGAAGTTTTTTATTTAAGCGTAAAGAAGGAAACCACAGTCAAAGCACTACACAGTTAAAAGGACTGAGTTGTAGTAATTTATGAATAAATACTTCAGGGAAGGATGATGAATCCATGCCACACTCTTCCATTCTTGCGTGGATATAAGGAATAAAGATGGAGAGTCTACGGTTTCTACTGGAGGTAACTACAAACCACTGTGTTGTGCTCTGGGACACAGGGGAAAGGAACAGTGGGCAGGTTTGGGGGAACAGGGCAGACTGTGTTAGAAGAAGACCTCGATGTGATGACAGTGTATAATAAACAGCACAGCAGAGAGAGAACAAAGGAGTGAGGATGTGAGACAGGCATTGGCATCCTGGAGGAGGTGGCAGAGCAGGTGCACCACCCAGACAAGGACCTTGGTCTGCTAGCGAGGCTCTGCTCTTGAACAATGTGGTCAGGAGAGGCAGAGTTGACCTATGTGTAATCCTGTTAAGTACCTTGAACTTACTCCTTTTATGATTTGTTTGTTTATTGCTGCTGTCCCTGAGTATATCAAGAACCCACTTTAAGGGAAGAAAAGTTATCTTGGATTGAATATATACACACACATTCATTTATAAATATATATATATATGTATGTACATATACATTATATATCAACATATACACAAGATGTCTTAGAGTATTTTATTGCTGTGAAGAGGCACCATGATTATAGCAATTAATATAAAGGAAACATTTAATAGGGGAGGCTCAAGGCATGTGTCATCCAACCTCCTCCAACAAGACCAAAACCCCCTAACTCCTAATAGTGCCACTCCCTATGAATTAATGAAGGCCAAAAAATGTTCAAACTAATATATATATATATGGTCACTTTCACATGTAAATACATAATACATGTTTATGTATATATACATATCCATATGTAAATGGATACACAATATACATGTATATTGTGTGTATATAATTTAGCAAATACACAGTCATTATGGAAGGGAATGTGCAGTGGAGCCTAAGGTGCTGGTCCCATTGTTTACACAGCCAGGGAGCAAGGAATAGACAGGAAGTGGCATTAGGCTCTGAAACTTGAAGCCCCACCCCTAGTTAACAGACTCCTTCCAGTAAGGGTCAACTTCCCAAAGATTGTACAGCTTCCCCAATCAGTACCACAAGCTAGGGACCAAGTGTTCAAATACATAAGCCTATGGGGGATCTGTCACATTTAAACCTAAATTGGAAGGATGCTTGGGTAAAGGCTTTAAACCTGGTATGATACTTGATATCTGCCACAACAACACTTTGAGACCCACACACTGTTAATAATTAACACAGACCTCTGCAATGTTGGGATGCCAGCTGATTTTATCTCTGTCTCATGTGAATTGCTATGCCTCTGTAGGACGCGGAATCCCAGGCATTTCTGACCTGTGGGCTGCCCCAAAGACATCCACTTCTTTCCTGTCAGACTGCAGCCTTCCCACAGGAGTCTTGAGTATCTGCTCTTCTGAAAATGTCAATGATCCCCTTTTCTCTTGGTCTCTCAGGCAAGTAAACAACTAAGTGAATCATATGGGTATGAACAGTTTCACAGTTCCAATAGTCAGAGGCACAGTTAGTATTGGCAGAAGAGAAAGGTATATTCTAAAGAAGATTTTGACCAAGAATGATGGAGAACACCTGGGAATGCAAGCATTAGGGAACTGAGCCTGCGGCCTCTGCAACAGCAGCAAGTGCTTTTAATGGCTGACCCTTCACTCCAGCTCAAACACTAACTTTTCAAAGAAGCAGACAATTTGAAAATTTTTGTTGTCATTGTTGTTGTTCTCCAAGTCCACAACCACTAGCTGGGATCTGCTTCTTCGCTGTCTCTTGAGCTCTGAGACACTATCTTGCCTCCACTTGCACTCAGTAGAAAAAGGAGTGTACAACACCCACATGAGACATTTGTGCCACAGTTGAACTCACATGAAGGAGCTGGTGCTATGCTCTACAGAGTGAAATTGAATGTTGACGCAGATAAAGCTTGAAGGGAGGAAAGTGAGCATTTAATTAGGGGGTTTGCTGGCATCTGTTCTCTGGCATTCCGTTTCATTTTATTTTACTATCTAGCTGTGATGTTCTACTCCACTGAAATAAATTATAGAGTTAGGAAAGTCCCATATTTCCTTTCACACTCAGTCTGGACTTCCTATATGCTGTGTAATGAGCTGTACAATTTCATCCCCTCTTAGCTACCTTGTGTCAGCCCTCTCCAGTTATCCCGGTCCTTGAGCACCTCTACATGGCCCTTTCTTTCTTGTGCTTTGCTTTTGCCATGAGTGACATCACTTTAGTAAGGACTACAGAGAAATACAGCTGGCAATTTCTGCTTTGTCCATACTGATACTTCATTGTTAGTTAACTAAGGCCCCCAGCTGGGTGCCATCCACCTATAGGAAGGTCACTCCTCTGGATGGAATCCAAGAGCAACAGTGGTCACTCTCTAGACCCAGAAGCTAAAAAGCTGCTTTGTGACATGAGATGACCATCATTGGGGAAGTTATCACAAAGAAATTCCTCACCCATACATCAAATCACTCCCTTCAAATTGTTTATCCTTTGAAGAAGGAGTTAAACTCTTATTTCCATTAATTTAATTATTTATTCACCAAACAACTTCACTGGGCATTCTTGATCTCTAGAAAACAGAATTGCCTAGGATTTTTTTTTTTTTTTTTTTTTTGGTGGTGGTGGGGGAATTCTCCAAAAATTATCATTTACTTAATAACTTCTCTTAAAGAATACAGGTGACATATTCCAGGTATAACTTCTTTTCTCTATTGGGTTAACTACTTCTAATTTTTTTTAAAATCATGCAAACAAATTTGTCACCCTTTTTTAAGAAAGATTTCCTTATCATCAATCAGTGGGTGGAAGAAGGAAGGTAAAGGTAGGTAAATCCCTGCATATGGGGCTTGTTTTTGTTAGCAGCTCCCTCTAACTTTTTTTTTTTTTTTAAATCCTGGTTCAAAAAAAAGAAAGAAAGAAAGAAAGAAAGAAAGAAAAGAAAAAAGGTGTTTGAAATAAACCCCATCATCACTCTTGATGTCAGAAGTGCTTTTGGATTCACTGAAAAGAACAGATTAAGAGCAAGCCAGGAGAGAGCAAGTTGGAATTTTGACCTCTCTACCATCACCAGGGTAACTTGAAAATAGACCAAACTGTGTTCAACATGGAAAAAGTGGGGCAAAATAAACGGCTGGGCCATACTTGGGATTTTTAACTTTTACCCACATGACAATTAGCAATTTAATGCTATTTTCAATGTCACCCTTTCTACCTGGTGTCCTTTTCAACAGGCGTCCTAAATTGTATGCACACAGGTAGCCCTTTGCACAAAATGATCAGTAAAGCCATCAACGGTGGGGTAAACAACTAAGAAGTTAAATAAATAATTCATTTCTTTCCCTAGTATCCTCCCAACGGTCAACCTTAAAATACTGCTTGTATGGCATAATACCCACTTCAATCCCGTCAGCTGCTGATCATTAATTGCTTCAGAAAAAGACAATATTTTCTCCATCCTCTTTGGAGTTCCAGTGTGAATGGGGAGGCAAAAGAGAGTGAAACTGAGTGAAACATGAAAAGCTTGATTTGTTAGGACCCCTGCTGTGTGCAAAGAGATCAAAGCTCAGAGGGAGGCTGTAAAACCGCCGAATGCACAGCACTGAAACATGGCCTGTGGCAGCTGCTCTGGGCACTGGCTCACAACCCAGGTGTACCTCCAATTCTACTCTGCCAGCTGAATCTTGGGAGCCGGTTACCTCGCCTCTTCCTTCATTATTGCTAAGGCAGTCACGGAGGAGATGCTGGCTCCATCCATCACAATGCACAAATTCACAGTGCGCAGATTCAGCACAGGCCTAATTAAAGCTTTTCCTTTCATTTGTGGAGATAATTAGACTTTCATCTCACCAGGAAGCTTCAGAAAGATCTATTTCTTTCTTCAATAAAAGCTACATCAAACAAAAGCAGATTTTAATCGCCTTTTCTTTGGGGCATGAGTCAATAATGAAAGATGTCATGGGTAACAAAAAATTGTGCGTGGAAAAAAAAAATAAGAGGCGAAAAAACGCCTAAGCAATGTTCTTTAATTAACATCATGTTTGCAAACACCATTAATTTCTCTCATTAAAATGATTTTTATCTGCAACTGATTGTTGATAAAACAATCGATTTGAGCGTCTCATCTGTTTCACCGCTATGCAAGAACCCATCTGCTCTTCTGTACAGCCGTAATCACGCAGGCTGTTAAGCAACATGTGAGAACAATAAAAAATGCATGCGTGTGTATCAGGGATTTGTGAGGCTGACTGCAGGGTGAGAGCCACCTTTCCACAGGACATGTATAAAAAATGACTTGGTGTCAAACGAAAGGACAAAATGTCAGAAAGATCAGAAGTGCATAAGTAAAAACGTAAATTAATATGTGCAGGCAAGAAAAGGCTCCATCTGTGTTTAGGATTCATTTTGTAAACACATTTCGAAAAAGGAAGACAGGGAATTTAGATGCATTTAACAGTGTGCCATTGGTTGCCGCAATGTAATTTTGGATGACACACGTGTGACTTGCCTTTGGTTTAAGACACTCAAAGATTTTCAAAAGGAATGTTAAGTTGAGAGGTGTTGAATGTTAAGTTGAGAGGTGTTGATTCTGGGTTTTTTTGCTTCTAACTTTGGGTTGTGGAATCAGCTGTGGGATCAAGCTTTTAGGGTCAGAGAGCAAGTGGCTAACTTGGAAAGTATGTAATCATTCAAGAATCTACAGGATCAGGGATGGATAGCTGGGCATACCTGGGTACACGGAAGGAGAATTTATTAAATTCATGTCTAAGAAGAGAATTTAGCTTTTGGAAAGGACATAAAGCATAATACCATCTGAGTCCAGATCTCTTACTAGGAGCTATGAAACAGTGTCTGCCTACTGGAATTCAAGTAGCTGCAACCAAGGCCACCCTGAGGGGGAAGTTGTAAGAGTTAGGAACACCTTCCTTCAGGAGGTTCAGGATTCTTCCTTACTGACTTCCAGTCTGAGGATGTACCCTGTAGCTCAGAGATGGGGTGTAAATTGGGGCATTCCTCCCAGTGAACTTCAGTCCCAGGAAACCAGTCTGGATAAACCCTGTCCTCTGACTTCTCCCTAATAAACACACAGTTCTGCAGATATTCTTCAAATGGTCCTTTTCCTTTTAGTCCCATTTTTCTTCCTCCCAAGGTTCTTCTCTTTCTCTCCAAATATATTTCAGGGTGTCCGTCTACTAATGAAGTTACAGTAGACAGAAATGAATATTCTATGCAAGATATGAAAAGAACAATGCTCACCATGCATGCCATTGAGTTAATATGTCAAAGATATAAAATGTATTTTCATTTTGTAGGAAATAACTGTATCTAACAGGGGATTTGAGATGGGGTCTCCCTAATGTAGCCCAGGATATCCCAGAATTTTCAGTGTAAACTAGGCTGGCCTGAAACTCACAGAAATCTGCCTGTGTCTGCTTCCTGAGTTCTGGGGTTTAAATTGCGACCACACCCAGGGAGAATGGTTTTTGACTTAAAAAAAAAAAATTCTACCCCAAGAAATCCCTAAATATTGTCGTCAGTAGAGAGTTCAAAATTCTCATAAGGAATATTATTCTCCTTTGATTTGTCAGTAATTTAATACTACTTCATCATTTCTGTATTTATGTTATTTCTGTATTCTGTATCCTGTCTCTTGGATTCCTGTACTAGGGATTCTTTACTGCTAACAGAATCTTATCTTCATGGTATTAATTCAAGTAGTTAAAAGTATAGAAAACTCTTTTCAGTCATTCCACAATAATTTGTTCCCATGACTGGAAATATATGGTACAAATAAAAGGCATGATTCACTAAAATCTTTATTCTCATAAATCCAAATAGATGAGTGAAGGTACTCATTTGCTACTTTTAGGATATAAGAGTATATTTTTGGCAGACAGTCTCACAATACCTGACATTCAAAAGCAGCTATAGATACATAGCAAAGATCAAATTGGAAATTTGGTAGACTTTCCTAATTCAATTCCTCAACTTCACAAAAATCTTTCAGTTTTAGATCATTAACTTTACAGTGTCTTTGTTTGGTTTTTATATTTTTTTCTCAGTGAGATAAAAATGGGCATCTTATTAAATGATATAGAAAGTTCAGTAGAAATGAGCACATAAGTGTATTTCATTGTTATTTGCTGGACAACGATGCGGCTGGGTATCACAACTAACTTTATATTTCAAGGTTTAACCTATAGAGAAAATAACAGGTGTTTGTTCATGTAAAAAATAAAGTATCTCAAATAAAATTCAAGCTCAATCCTTGTTCAATTGAAGGCACTGTGAACAGTATTGTTTACTGTTGGGTGCTGCAGTCTCAACTTAAAACCAAACCAAACCAAACCAGTCTTTTCAATTATCTACTCAGGAAGCATGGCCACACCTGCTGCCTGGTAAAGCTCCCAGCATTTGAACAATTTCTTCCTGTTGGAAGAGCAAACAGTGCCATTTCCAATGAGAGTGCTGTCCATTAGCCCACAGATGAGAAGGATTGAAAAGTGGAGCTCTTGTTCCCCGGAGATTGGGTTCCTCACAGCACACCTGATATTGAGCCGAGCAAATTGGTGTCTCGAGGTCATTTCAGAAATCAGATTATGTGCATGACAACACAAGGCACTGCTGCTGTGCCATCTGCCTGGCCCACACCTGGCACATTTAACCCCAAATGCTTTTGTTTCAGAGTCAAGAATCACTGTGTTGTCTTGAGCCAGATTTTCAGGCTGTGTGAGACGAAGATCAATTGCATGTCATCACTCGACCTAGCAGGGCTAAGTAAACAAATTTGTGATTTTATTGGAGATTAATATGATTTAGGATATCATACAACTGCTTATTACTGGAGTATACTTTAGGGATAAGCCTGATTTCTTAACTATAGGAGACAGTTTATCAAAATACATCAATGTTAGCAGTACCTTAGTAAAGAGTGGGTGAACATCTAAACATATAAACAGGTTTCTTGAGGGGAAAGAGGAATTGGAATTGAAAATTCATGTCCCAGGTAAATGCCTTGAACACAATCATTTGGTTGAGGATTTTCTGCAAAATTTTGTTTAACCATAATGCAAGTAGAATTAACCTGTGTTCTAAACCTGTAGGTCATACAGGAAAGGGAAAAGGAAAGGGTGAATTAAAAGCTGATGGAGAAAAACAGAAAATGAAAAGTTGTCAAGAGGAGGACAACAAGATGCCTGTTGTTAGCCTCCTTAGGACAGTAATCTGAACTAATATAGTCACCCACTTTAATCCAAGCTTGACCTTTTGAGCAAGGGTCTGCTGTCAAGAGATGTGTAAAAGAGGGGGGTACAAAGAAAAATGGCTTGTGCAGAAGAGACAGGCAAATTTGTGATTATGGCTTCTTCAGAGGGGCATTCCACATCCTCTGCAACTGATGAGTACTTGTGTGTGGGGGGGGCGTGGGGGTCTGAAAGGTTGGTGTTTCTAAATCTGGTTTTGGCTTTTAATCAGGATCCAATCTCATTGCACTTGACAGTGAGTTCCACAAGGACACACAGTGAAGGGCCTGGTTAACCACTTACGACCTCCTGCCCACGTGTAAACCAGATTGACCTGAAGGCTGATGAAGGCACATTGCCATCTTGGGGACTGATTTGTCACTAATCCCTAGGATTAAACATCAGGGAAGGGAGTGCAGCTTGTACCTAGACAAGAAAAGGAGATAAGCAGTCTCCTCCAGGGTTTCAAGACATTCCCAGCCAAGAAGCCCTCTTCCTAAAGAGCAGAGTGGTGTTTTGAGTGGAGCATCCGCTATGTTGGGAAGGGAGCTAATGCTCCCCTGCAAGGAAGATTTCAATTCTGAAATTCAGAATTGAAATCAGGACTGAGACACCCTAGGATGAGAGAAGTTTCTGTCCCCATTCCTACAGAAAGTTCACTGGGCAGATGTTGATTTGCAATAGAGAGAGCTTTCTTTCTTTTCCTTATAAACTGGTGGATAAGATGAAGTCCCAAGTTCATGGCTCTCCATCTTTGGTTTGAAAGAAATCTGCTCAGCCTTTGGGTCTTGGGAGCTCCTTGTAGGAAGGCAAGGTCTGCTACATGCTTACCCATGATCTGCATTAAAGACAGCGTGGACCCTCTTTGTGTGTGTGCATGTATGCCCCTGTGGGTAGGAGCACTGTCATGGGCACACACATGCCGAAGGCTGCAGGGAGACCTCTTGAGTCTTCTATAGATTCTCACCTTAGTTTTTGAAAGAAGCTTTCACTGCACTTGGGTCTCAGGGATTTGGGAAGACTAGTTCTCTAAGTCTCCAGGACAGCAATGTTTCCATATCCAGCTTGGATTCTGTGCTGGCTGGTTACCCAAACTCTGATTCCAATACATGGGTAGGAAAGCAGTTTTTGATCTGGGATAACCCCCTCTGTTTTCAAGGCTCTTTCTGAGGGAAGATTTGGTCATACACCAAATTTTTGCAATACACCAGTGAAATTCAGGGTTGTATAAAGACAATTCACATGTGTCACTGTATACTTTCTGATATGAATGAAACTCTTTTTTAAAGTTCATGTTAGAGTTCCCACAGTGTATTTACATCTTAAAGAAGAGACAAGTTCAGAGAAGGGAATCTGGAAGTAGTTGAGGCTAATAGATGGATTAGACCAAATGGTGGTTCAAAGTCTTAGGATGGCAAACACCATATGCTCTCTACCAATAGGGGCCAACATTTACAAAAACCCTCTCTGGCTACTTTCTGATACTTTTTTTTTTTTGCCTATTCAATATTCTCCAATTACTAGCACACGTGGGAGGCAGCTCACCTTCCTGGCTCTGTAAGGATATCTAATAATATCTTCCATCTTCTGTTGGTTGTGTGTGTGGACTCAGGACCCACTATAGAGGATTAACTATTTATGAACTAGTGCAGAAGGTGCACTCACTACAAAGCGCACTTTCCCTTCGCTGTTTGTGTTACAGCACTTCCTGCTGCTGACTCACTATGCGTTATGACATCTTTGTCTTCCAATTTAACTTATTATAATTGAGTTCCTAATCAAGGGGTGACATTGAGTTTATATTGGACTATCTGGTCAACTCATTAAATTGTTCTGCTTTCCTCTTGGAATTCACAATATTCTAAGGAGACACTTATGATAATTTTAGCTTCTGTACATAGAAAGAATAATTACTATGTGTATTATTATCTAGAAATATTATCAGGATTTGTTGCTGGTAAAATATAATTTACTTTGAATGAGTTGGGACATCTACCAGGTCTTGGCTGCCTGTGTAACCTAAAGCCACTCTTGATTCAACCTACCTTTTCTTCCTTTTATCATCAGCAAGGCTCAAACATAGTGCCAACATTTGAAGTTGCCACTTGCAGCCTATTCTCTTTTCTGCTGTGTTAATGTCTTTTCTTCCATTGTCCAAGGAGAGAAAATCTAGTGACTCTGTGAGTTAGGACAGTATGTCATTAGCTACAAGGTCCTCAGGTTAAAAAATATCAACAAGAAGTAAGTGAGTACCAAAGAGTAAGGCCAGAGCCTGGGCACAAAATTCTCAAGCCAACATTGCACATTGAGATATGTCTTTGAAAAGAAATATATCTCCAATGATTAAAGTAAAGACAGTCCTGGGCAGATGTTATAGGCTTTTAAAAGGATAGCCAGCAGTTAAAAGAAAGATTCTGAGTGATTCAAGATAATTTTTGCAAGGAAAATAAAAATACATTCTGAGTGAGGATCTGTCTACTACTGTCCATAAAAATAAATATAAATGGGAACAGAAGACCAAACACATGCATGTGAAATCTCTGAGTGCAAACTTGATTATACTAAATAATCCAAAGAGAACAGTTCTTGTATGTGTCCATTCTATCTGTACTTTTAAGTATTATACAATGGCATTTTGATTTGCAAAGTGGAAATGACTGAAATTTATAAGGTGTAAACATCTCAAGTGTACGAGCATCTAATTGAAGACAGAGAGATCACCACTCTGTCTAGATCCCTAGCATTTCCAAGCAAAGCCACAAACAACACAGTGGTTTGGGAGGATGCTTAGTTTCTTAAAGAGATATCTAAACTTTTTATGAAAAACAGTGTGTGAGTTATTTATCATTGATATGACAGCATATCCATAGGAGCAACTTAAAGGAATGAGGAGGTGGCCCATGGTTAAGAGGGTCAGGCAGAATGTGGATCAGAAATCAGAGAGCATACAGCAATACTAAGCCATATAGTCTTCTAGATGTTCCCCAAAACCTACATCCTCCATGGGCTTGACCCATGTCACAGAGGTTTCATAGCCTCCCAACAGCGCCACCATGTGGGGACCAAATCTTCAACTACATGAGCCTGTAAGGGGCATTTCTTATTCCAAACACAACAAATGATCTAAAATGCTTTAAAAAAAAAAAAAGGCACAAAACGACTCAAATTGAAACTTAGAGTTATGTATTTAAGTGGTATGATGGGCTGAATTTTTTCTTAGAGACTGAAATGTATATTTTTCCTCTTCCTTACGAGGTGGATATGAGGTAGTAGTGGTGTATGGGCTAGTGACCCTTGTTTCTAGGTTTTTTTTAATTAATTAAAAATTTTAAAACTTTTTACTGCTTCTTTGTGAATTTCACATCATGTACCCTGATCCCATTCATCTTTCTGTCACTGCATATCTGCTGTCTGCCCTTGCAACCTCCACCCTTACAATAAAATAAAATAAATATTTACAAGAAAAAAAAATTTGTGGCAGCTATAGTATGTCACACAGCGTACTCTACTCCAAACATCTTCACTTGCAAGTTTTTATTGCAATGCGTCATTGGTCTGATTTGAGACCTCTGACTTCTGTTACACTATTGATGCTGGACCCTCACTGGAACTTCTCTTGGATATCCTGTTGTTACCCTGTGTCACAGAGACCCTACATCATAGGATCTGCCAGACTTGCCCCTTCAGTTCAGAACTGGCTCTAGCATTTCATAGATTGGGTGGAGTTAGGGTAGGCCACCTCATACTCTTGGTTCTGGGCCTGGGTGGTAGCTGTTAGCATAAACGATATTTTTAGACTGTTATTTCTAGTAGTCTTTGTTTGCCTCTTTGAAAATTGTTACACCTGAAAAAATATGCATGCTGTTGAACAGGAATAAAAAATGAAACCCACAAAAATCCCATAATTGTTTATCTAATGCATAAGAAATATTTTGTAGGATCATTAAGAATATTGGAATAAAGTTTCTAAATTTCTGGGTGCAGGTTGGGAGCGAGCATAAATTAGACATAATTTTAAGGCTTTTATTCTCATTCTCCCCTTGTCATTCAAATAAGAGCTGACACATACTACTTAACTCTTACTCATTTGCTTCTTCATGTCTTCCAGCCACATAGTTTCTACAGGCTACGTTTTCCTTTATAATAATTACTGTATAGGAATTACTATACAGAATTATCAAAGAATGGTCTAGAGTGGAGTTTACTACCAAATATTACTATTGACTAAAAGCATGTTATATGTGTATTTATGAACGAATAAATGTGTATCACAATGTAATGTATCTATTACTATGGTTCTATATTTCAGTTAAAATGAAAAATGGAAAGAGCCACAAGAAATTAGGAAGATTTCTCTCTATCTAATAACTACTGTCAATCTCCTAGGGGCCACATGTTTCTCACCATGGAAGATGTTTGATCTAATTAGTATATTGATCAGGATGATAGTCATATAGTTTCCAAATTATGGGTCCTGGTTTACTTCTGGGATCTGACATCAACTCAGGTAGGCAAATACAAAGTGAGATACCTAATAAAAGAGAATATTTGAAGAATGTTAATAATTATAAATATTATTTTGTGATCACTTTGTTTCAGTTATGTATACTTTTGTATGTGAGAGTACCTAATGTGAAACTCCTTTCATACTGTGAATCACATTAAAAAACAATCCCCAAATTGCTAAGTCAGTATGTATTCCACTCCTCTACCTAATATGTCACTAATTAATGCTTCCTAGTTAGTAACAGGACATATTACCAACTCCCTTCCCTTGTAGGTGTTAAGCAGATATTGAAATAGTGCCCTATCAGTAGTGGTGAAGATAATCATTCATGAAATCATCACTCTATGTTCTGTTCTAATGTTAAAGTCTGTTTTTGTTAATGTACCAAAATGCTGTGTCTACCTCCTATCAGGCATGATTTTATTCTTCAGTGAGCCAGACTGGTTACTTTTTTCTTTTACAAGTTAGTCTTATAACTTTTGACCATTGCAGAGATTTCTTTCTGGAATTTTATCATGGTCTTCTTGGCAGCCTCTCATGTAGCATGTGTTGTCACCCTCAAGCACATTGCTCTTAAGTCTTAAAGAGAAAAGTGAGGAAATATCCTCTTGAGATGAAATGTGTTGAACTGAAGGGAGGCTTCCATGTTTTGATCTAAAACCAGAGTACAAAGCCTTTTTTTTTCCTCCTAGACTTTTATATAGGAATCGTCCCAAAATATCTTCAAATATCTGACCTTACCACAGAGTTTTTCCATTCCAGAATTTACAATCAACTAAAATGTAATTTTCACAGGTATTTCTACCAAGCCCTACTACTGGCCTCTCCCTTAAAATTACTTAAATCTTTGAGTGGCAAGTTTGAAAACCAGGATTAGCCTTGTTAGAGAATATGCCCTTTTTCTCCAAGGCGATGCAGACAAGGATAATGTCATCCTATAAAGTTTTGGTCAGTTTTATATTATTTAACAACTTTGTGAATGCATCATTTTTGATATTTAGGAAACTACATAAAATTTGGGGAAAAGAGAAACATCTACTCTTAATAAAAAACAAACAAACAAAAACAAAAACAAAAACAAAAAACCTGGTTGTGTTGCCAAGTATGCTTGTGAGTGAAATATGTTTACCTCTTTAATTGTTTTCTGGTAGAAAACTCACAATTCTGGGTTTGCAGACTTTTTATCACTGAATAGAAACACCATGTACTAAATCAATCCTTACATAGCACAAGAAATCAGAATATAACATGAAGTAGCAGTAATGAGTACACTCAAGAACTGGGAGAGTGACTGTAGACTTACTATGTTGGATCATTAAAGTGAATAAGCAAGCCAGGTAGGTTGGCACATCTCCATAATTCCAGAATTTAGGAAGTGGAAACTGAACAAATCTGAGCACAAGACAAACTGGAGCTATGTAATAAGCTATATAATAACAAAACAAAGAGTTTGGGGCTTAGTTGATTAGTAGTGTTTACCTATCATACACATGCCTACTACCACAAAAGAAATCCAAAGCAAAACCAACCAAATACATTCACAACTTAATGATGCCCAATGATACCTGGTATTGATGTTTTAACATAAAACAAACACGGTTCACTGATTTCTTTTCAGTGGGATTAACGAGTCTTTTATGCATCTTTTGTCTTGTGTGTGAAAAGTCTCGGTCTGTGGTGACTTTTATGTGAAAATTATCTATCACATATTCTTGAAGTTGTCTTTTCTTCTTAATCAACCTCAAGCTCCCTTATCTATCCCTATAGCCATCTCTACCATGAATAATTGATGGGTTGTGAATACAGGAAATAAGAGAGCCTTTTATATGTTATTGTCCAAGGCTTTCAGAATTTGTAAAAGCAGATGATCAGTAATTACTATGCGGATGAGAGAAAACTGTCTTCAAAAACACAGTTGTCCCAAGATCAAATACCCAAGTCACAATGAGTCAATGTACATATATTTGTTCCACTGTGGCTTTATTATTAGACTAAGAAAACATGTGGATGTATTTGTCAATTTCTTATATACTATATACTCTCAGGTGAAGAAAACCATAAAGTCCTTGAAAAAATCTTTATTAATTTAAATTTTGTGTTTCATGTAGTGTTCATAAAAAAGTCTAAGAGTGTAAGGTTCTAGTGAATATGTGGAAAACATAATGTAAATGTCATTTATAATTAGAATCAAAAAATATTGTATCACCTTTCACTGAAACATATAAATAATAGTAATTTCTCTGTTCAGGGGGTTAGAAATTTTTACTGCCCACAAAATTGCTAGCTCAAGCTTTGATTATGCAGATACAATTAACATACAAGGATAATATGTGAGTGTCATTTATTCTCGGGTCTCATAAGTATAAAAACAGTAACATACTGTGAAAGTAATGGTAACACTTAGAAGTCCCATTATTATTAATTCATTTGACATTCCCTGTAATCACACTAGTCTTAATGAATTCATTTAGCAAATGCATATTATATGTACTTTCAAACAGGATTCATTGTAAACCATTGCTAACTTGTTAACAAACGTGTTGCTCATGGATAAATAATGAAAAATTTTAAGTAACATTTAAAATCAGACAATAAAAAGTTACAGATTGACATCTCAGTTAGGTGGCAAAATGAAGTCTAAATAAAGAATAGCAATATAATTTTATTATGTCTTTAAAATTTTCTTTTATTATTCTTTTTTATTGGGGGGGGCGTTGATCCTAAGGCTTTGTTGCAAACTAAGCAAGTACTCTAATCCTGAGCTATACTCTCAGCTTTGCATATCTCCAGTTTTTAATTTTATATGGGCTGTGGATTAACTGATCGCTAAGGAAATACATTTAGGTGTACATGTGCAGAACATTCAGGAAAAATTGAAGTATCGCATAGATGAATAAAATTGAAATCTATAAATTATTATTAATTTTAATAAATTATTAAGCATGAAAACACAAGAGAAGTTACCGAGTAGCTTTCAAATATACCATCAAATATTTAATAATGTTTATAAAGTAAGATAGATAGAATGACATGTGCCAAATCTGCCTCTATTTTTCCCTGCCACATTTAGTTCTACTTTCTGTGTCCTCAAGTCCCTCTTCACTCTTGAGTTTCTCTGAATCCACATGATCATTTCTGTCGAAGGTGAAAGTGATGACAAAATATATTTAATACCTTCTCTTTAGTGACCAGACTTAATCACTATGGTTGGCAATATTCTGCCTATTTCTATGAAAGCATGCCATTGCTCAGCTTGCAGCTTTTTTGAATGACGATAATGAACACACACAAGTGTTAACAGTGGATTCTTAACATTTCTCTGTCAAGATATTAAAGCATGTATAGGAAATTCTGAAGCTTGTTCTCTGACATTGGCAAAGTCATTCTTAAACATTTTGACGAAACCTCCTGCTGTTTATCTTTCATTATATATCATTTTTACTATTAAGAGTTTGACACGCAAGCTTTCTTTATCACTGTGATCTGACTTGGGTCACCTCTGCTTCTTTCAAAGCTTTTCAAAGAAACATGGTATCAAATGAAGTATTTAGGTACTGTTTTTGTTTCTTCTCTTTTCTTTTTTTTCTTTTGTTGCTTTTGTTTTGTCTTTGGTTTTGTGTGTGTGTGTGTGTGTGTGTGTGTGTGTGTGTGTGTGTGTGTGTGTTTTCAATTCTATTAGTTGTCTGTAATTCTCCACAAATACCAGGACACATACAGACATATGCAAACACACAGGTATGCAAACAAAATTAAATCTCTCTTCCCATATCCATGTATCATTAAATAGGTTATACCTAGAAAAGAATAGCCCATGGAGCCCTCATCTAGCAGCTGATGGAAACAGAAGCAAACACCCACACTAAACACTGAGCCGAACTGGAATCCAAATGCAGAGAGGGAGGACAAGACCAGGCTGCACAAACAAATAGAGACAGCTGATCTGAACAAGGAGAAGCTAATTTGGCCCCCAGACTGATAGCTGGGATTCAGCATTGGACTGACTCAGGCCTACAAAACATGTGTTTCAGCTAGAAGGCCTGAGCAGTCTAAGGGACCCCAGACAGAGGAACTAGGATGTATTTCTGGTGCACAAAATGGCTTTGGGGCACATACCCCATGGAGGGATACTTCCTTATCCTAGAGATAGGAGAGAAGTCCTAGTCCATACTCCAAATGACTTGACAGATGTAGATGACCCCACCTGGAGGGCATCACCCTACATGTGGAGTGGGGGAGGGGTCAGAGGGGAAGGTGGTCAGGGGCATGAGAGGGTGGGGGAGAGGGAAAGAAGGAAGGAGGGAGGGAAGATAAGGGAACTGGGATCTATATGTAAAATAAAAATTAAAAAATTAATATTAAAAAAAAGAGTTTGACACGCAAGCTTTCTTTATCACTGTGATCTGACTTGGGTCACCTCTGCTTCTTTGGAAGCTTTTCAAAAAACATGAAATCAAACGAAGTGTTTACGTACTTTTTTGTTGTTGTTGTTGTTGTTGTTATTTGTTTGTTTGTTTTGTTTTGTTTTTTCAACTCTACTGGTTGTCTGTAACCCTACACAAATACTGGGACACATACACACATATGCAAACGCACAGATTCACACACAAAATTAAATCTTTCTTCCCACCTCCATGTATCATTAAATAGGTTATACCTAGAAAAGAATAGCTTCAGTAGAAGTGTCTATTCTCTAGTCTACTCTCATATAGCAAGCAGATGAGGACAATGAACCAAGATTAACTGATTTGTTAGGGATAACACCACACGTAGTTCATTTTGCTATCATATTTTGACAGCAAAATTTAGCCAGGATACAAAAGCAGTAATAAAAATATGGAATCTCTGTCTAAAGTATCAAAACAACTGAAAAAAGCACTGTAATTATAATTTAAACACAAAACAAAGTATTTGCTTACATTTATAATCATTGGCAACAAACAATTAAACTTGCCAGAATAAGATTACTATACATTTTCTTCCCAATTTCACATCTCTACATACAAAAAGTATTACAACAATTAGCATGCTGTATTTGTTTTCAGACTGCCAATACTGTCTATATTGTTCAGGGAAATACCTCTGCTGGGTACAAAAGAAGGGACTGGATTTGTTCAGGCAGTACTACTGAGGCATGCTAAAATAATTGATATTTTGTGGGAAAACAAATCAGGTAGCAGTGCTTAGCATTTACTTAATGTTCAAGTTTGATTTCATCACATCTTGAGAATTTCTTAAGTTACAGAAGCATTTCAGCAATACTGGTGCAATCCCTCTTTCATGAACAAAATGATGCCTCTAATTCTAAGCATCATTATGACTATCTAGCTAGTTAGAAATAAAGTGAAATGACACCTTTGCAGCAAAAGTTGATAGTATTAATAATAATAAAAAGATTTGTTAAGATCTCCCTTCCAAGGAAGGAAAACAAATACTTATACTTCTAAGTTCCCATTCATTAGAACAGGCAAAGGGATGAAGGTCAAATTTTCAAATAATTTCAAGTTTTTAAAATTTCGACTGGATGGTCAGGAAGTGGGATTCAATCTTTCTCTGTAAAGACCCAACTTCCAGGATATATTAAATAACACAAGGTGGCAAATTACTAATGCAGAAAACTACAAATTAATGTCCACTTTCCTTGCTGAAAGCAAAATCATACTTATGATAATATACTTTAATAGCACTCATCTTTAGTATATTTCCACATTGAATTTGAAGAGAATCATTACTTACCAATGCCCAGCAACCTTCAGAAGTGATTAACTGATAGGGCTATCTCTATTTCTCTAAAATGTCCTAAAATACAGACTCCACATGATGAGAAATACTCCCTGTTTCTTGACTTGTTAAGACGTAATTTAAAAAAAAACACATATGCTATACACATGTAGCTCAGTAATTTGTGGGATGACCTAGTTCTCATTATCAGTTCTTAAAGTTTATTTCTGAAGTATGGGGTAAGCAGGAAAGACAGAAGGCATGATAAAATGTATAAACGAAAATTATTTAAACAAGCTCCACTTTATTGGAGTAAACACACTTACTTATTTACACTCTAAGTCATTTTATATTTATTTTTATAATGTGAAGATGAAAATCCCATCAAATTATTAAAGCGATCTCACCTTTTATTTCTAGTGTGTATAAAAACTAAAATTAAATCTAGGCTTGAAGTTTTTGTTTTTCCCTCCTTGCCTCCCTCCCTGCCTCCATCCTCCCTCTCTGCCTCCCTTCCTCCCTTCCTTCTTCCCTTCTTCCCTCCCTCCTTCTCTTCCTTTATTTCTTCTTTCTGTTTGAGACACCTTGCACTGGAGTTCTGTATGCTCTGGAACTCAGGAAGGACTCTAAGATGGCTGGGAATATATATTTTGTATGATATTCCTTTCCAAATACTGAGTCACAGAAATATGCCACACATTGTGCTTTCCATTACTTTTGGATAGAGGGACAATAAATTTCAAACCTACATAAAACTTAAAAATGCTTCAGTTAATATACAAATTATTTTCTTAAATTCCTAAGTCCCTGATGATTTCTCCCAGGCCCAGCTCACAAATAACAGTCAACATTAATTTAAAAGGTATTACACAATCATGATAATTTTAAAATGCATTAAATAGCTTGTTGTTTTCTGAAAAAAAAAAAAAACATTGCAGTGCGGTAGGGATGGAACGACGGTTACCTAGAAAATTTCAAGTCACTTGGGATCGTGCTACTTGATGAATCTGAAGACAGATGGGACATTATTTGCTCCATAGCACAACACTCAGGAGACTCATCAAAGCCTGAAAGTTCTGTGCAGCATACACAGACCATATCTCGTTATAGATTCTCATGTTTTAAAATCTGACTTATGATGATGTGTTGGTAATAGAAGCACTGTGTGTGTGTGTGTGTGTGTGTGTGTGTGTGTGTGTGTGTGTGTGTGTGTTTATCCTGAGATATATATATCTCAAGATGCTCCTGTGGAAATGCTTTCCTGAACTCTGGGTGGGAATCATCACAAAATAGTGATGAATTCTGTAGCTCTTTCTGAAAGTTCATATGTGGACTTTCATCGATTCTGTCCTCTTGTCCCAGATGAGGGCAGTTAACAGTGTGCTCTTTGTGAATAGAGCTCTATTTGTGCTCTGCCTCATCATCTTCCTCTTTGTTGGGGTAATAATAACGGATACTGTTTAAGCTCATGAAGATGTTTGTAGTGTTTGAATTGTCCCAGATACATTATTGACTGGATGGATGCCTTGCCACCTCCCTGTGGGCTGTCACAAACTTGCAAAGCAGGCAAAGTGGAGTCTGTAGATGGCAAAGTACCATCTGGTGTCACTGAGCATCCCCAGGTACATATTAAAATATTCTCTCATCAAACTGAAAGCGAAAATGTAGCTTATTGTAATATAAAATATAACTGTGGTGATGCCACATGTGCTACATTACAAGCTACAAGATTGTGAGGAATTGTATTTAACTTATTATCAGATAAAATGGGAATGCTATAAAAATCATTGCTGAAACATATGCCTGCTCTGTTGGATAATACTGAGATGGAAATTTAACTAAAATATGTGCTATGTTAAACTGAAAATAAGCCTCTCCATGATATTTGCTGTTTTTGTTACACTTAAACCAGGTTGAAATAGTACACTTAGTTACCAAGGAAATCTGAAAAGATGATTCTATTCATGTATGCACATATTCACAAACACAAAACAAATGTACACATTAGCTTGTTTCATTGGTATAGTCAAATATTTTATGTAATTTTTCTAAATATATACTAGGGTTGTTCTAAAAGGCAGAAATAAAGGCTCAATCAAATGCTCTAAGGTGTGGGTGTGACTGTACCATAAATCATTAAAAGGGAGGGACAAATCAATTTTTACTTAAATGGTTTAATTCTCATTCTTGTCTTAATTTGACTATCAAACACTCACATTTTCATAGTCAAATATGTGTGCACATACAGGAATATTTTTGTGAGCACAACTTGACTTCTCTATCTATTTCTAAAATTCCATCAGGAACTTACATGGAGCTTTATAATAGCTGTTGCTGACATGGAATTTGTCTAGTGGAAGGAATTCAAAATCACTATAATTAGGGTTTATTTTCTAGAGACAGTAAAATCCTAAGATTCAGTATTGTTCACAGAACAGAGAAGGCATCAGATGAAAGGCTGCTACAGAGGGACACTGAGAAGTCTCAAAATCATGGTGCAGTTACCCCCAAATGGATGAATGGCTTTCTCAGTACCCTGCGATGTCTAGTAAAGGTTCCCTCTGGTCACTGCCCATGGGGTCTGGCTGGGTTCTCAAGAGTACATTATTCTAAAGACTTTGATCTCACCATCAGTGCCTGTAGTGAGAAGGCACCACTCCTGGGATCTTCATCTTCACTGTAAGAGAATGCCAGAAAGGCCACTTTTCAAGCTTTCTGATGAGGCCACTACAGTATATGGCAAACATTTCATTTTGAAAAACATGCTGAGGGTAATTTGGTGGTTTCTAAACTGTGTTCTCTAAGCATAACTTGCAGAATAAGTACCATGAGTGTTACATTGTGCTTTTATTTGTTAGGGCATACAAACAACTGCATATAGGCAAAACAGACATCTAACCAGCAAAGTTGGCTGGTTAACTGAAGATTTTTCTGACATCCATTATAATGTATTATGTTAGTTAAGACGGCCATTGTTTTTAAGTGGTCATTTATGTGACTATAAATTCACATACCTTTCAAAAGATATTGTAAATTATACTAATTCATGTTAAATTGACATATTCTATATTTTCTTCTAATTCAGGATAATTTTCTAAGAAGTGATCCTTGTTTATTCATAAAATGAGTCCCTTAGTGAGAAAGATCATTTTTAACCTGATTTTGCAGCCCAGAAATCTCTAAAATCCCACTCAGATGAGAATGTAAGGGGATAAAAGATCTAAAATGCTTGGAGACAACCTAAGTGAAATACAAAGATTTATCATTGGACTGAGCTAGTACCAAATATACTAAACATTTAAGTGTCTTCTCACTTTCTGTACAGAGTAGGCTATATGTTATATGAATATAATATTTTATCTAGACCTACAAAATCACCAAGCAAGGCTAATATAATTTTCCACACTGTTTTCTAACAGATTTCAGAGAATTTAAATCTTCTTTTGGTTGGAAAACTAAGAATTCAACAGGGTCCACACCAAAGAGCCCACGTTAACCCCACAGCTTTCTTCTAGAGCTCTTCAGCTATCTGCCATGATCATGGATTCCTTAGCCAGCACACAATTCAAATCTATGATGACTTTTCAGGGTCAATATTGCCTTAGGAGATTTAGGAGACAAAGTATCAGACTATGAAATCTTTGTCTACGTTGTTTCTGAAAGGCAAGCTCACAGAAACAATTTGCAAATTTGGACACCATATATCTCTTGTCCTAGGACCCTTAAAGAACATTTAAGAATCTGGATATAATGGGCCCAGTACAGAGTAGATGAAATCAGTGTTGAATGGAAACTCCCAGAATCAATTTTAAGGACTGGGTGTCTTAAGCTGATGGTTGATATAAGTGTCAGATATTTCGAGAGGTTTACAGTATATTTACGATATTAATTCATATCCCTCCCTAAAACTTATGTGTTATAATTCTAATTGCCACAGATGTAATATTTGGTTGGTCTTTTGGGATGGAGATTAGGACTAGACAGCTAAGCCTTTATGAATAGGATTAGTACTCTTATGAAAGAGACCCGATAGAGCCCTTTTACCCCATATACAGCTAAATGTATACAGAGAATGTGCTGTCTATTAATCAAAATGCTGGCCTTCATCAGACTGCAGACTTTAATCTTTGGTTTCCCAGCTTCTAGAAGTGATAGACTTTCTATTGTCTATGAGACAAGTCAGTCTGTGTCATTTGTGACAGCAGCCCAAAAGGGTCAACATTGGTGATTAACAGAGAGCCTCCTGACAGTTCAAACATCACCTTTAAACAATAACTCCCAAACAGAAAGTAACCATAATGCAAACCACTGAGTTGTTTCTACATATACATATTATAATCTGTTCATTACTTGACTGTGAATCTTCTAGTTGATAGCGTTTTGTATTTTCTAACTAAATTACACACGTACACACCAAAGTTCATGTGATACGTCTTCCTTTTTTCATAATATTTATGTGTTAAGCCACTAATTCATGCACTTCAGATAGCTTATAAATGTGACTTTAAACTATTGTCAGCTTCTCCTCTCTCCCCTTGTTTAAATAAATTTCATCTATTACCTTTTTGTTTAGGTCACAAATTAAAAAAAAATCAGAAACATAAATTTCTGGTCAGAAAAATACAGGTAATTTACTGCTTAAAGGTTATATATTTAAGTCATCAGCAGCTGACACTATAACCTATTATCTTTAAATTTTAAAATCTATGAATTATGTGGATATTATTTTTATGCTTATTTTCTGGACATTACTGCAGTGCTTTTCTTTTTAGTCTAGAGTAGATTTGTATGTGAAAGAAGGTACGCACCTTTGAAGTCAGAGGTTGGTAATGGAAACTGTGACAGTATTAGCAGTGGTATTGTAAATGGCAGTGTTATAAACCCACTTTAAAAAAGACCCATCGAACGTAAGTACATAATAAAGGACCCCAAAGCTTAAAAAGGCTTAACTTGCTCTATTTGATTTTATCTTCGATACATTTAGCTGAAGATAAGACAAGAGCAAGCTAATGACCTCCTTTTTTATATATCTAATTTTCAGTTATGGTTCAGTATGATCATATACACTTCTAAATGAGCCTTATTCTTCACAGCTAATTGGTGGGACCAGTGAAGTGGATCAGCATGCTACTGTACTTTGTCTTATTCCCAGTTTGAGTCCTTACTGGGTATTTAAGCTGACAATGTGAATGCGGCAAGCCTCCAGATTTCAGCTGTGCTGGCAGCGAAGGCCACTCTGAGAGATGGGCAGCATGGCTTCTGTGTGTACCATTCATCAGAGCAAGCATTAAAGGGAGCCGAGTGTGGTCTTCAACCTTCTGTACCTGGTGTGGATGCCTTCATGCTGAGGTGTGTTGGGGCAGTGAGGTCTGAGTCCAGTGTATTATTGTCAAGGTGGTGGAGTATAAATAGAGTACCTTGTCAAGGAATTAAAGGGTTTCTTTCTTTCTTTCTTTTTTTGTGAAGTATTTTCACTAAACATTGTCTTGAATAACCTCACACATATACAAGTTTCTTCTTTGGACTTTTGGAATGGAAACTTAATGTATCTTCATATTAAGTGTTGTAAATCTTAGGACAGAAATTTTCACTCGGGGCTCTGTACATAAATTAAAGTTTCCAAAGGAGGAATCTTTAAATTAAACATTTTTAATTTGAGCAAGAACTGGCTTATTTTAAACAGATCTCTCAATCACTTGGAGTCATAAAGCAGATTCTACTTTTCATTATTTTTCATTATATGCATTGGTGAGATTCATTGCTTACATACTTTTTGATGAATTCTATGTTGATCAACACTAAAGTGATCCTTTCACCCACTGTGACTAGGCATTAATGCAATATGAATGCATTAACTCTACTAATTACATCTTCAAACAATTTCAAGTGTTAATAATGTTTTGCAAGTTATATACCTAAGACATTTTCAGTAATTGGAAATATACATTAAAATATTTAAAGGTCCCACATTCAAAAAACAATCTCTTCTTTTGTTTGTGGTCATCAAATAAATTTTAGTTGGTATGTATGTGTTTTACAAGAGCTGAAACATACAAGACATAATTAAAATAAAAAGCAAAAATCCTCCTTTTTTGTACCTTCAGTCCAACTAATATAGTTGAGATATGTGACAGATAACAAGCTTGCAGAAACCCCTCTTTTCCCACTAATCTCCCAGTTTTATACAGAAGTATTAGTATTTCTAGCTTAGGTAAAACAAATGTATACTATAGATGTGATGGAGTGTAGACAGGTTAACATTCAGTTTAAAACTGCCATTGTTTCCATGGCTATTATAAAACTTAGAATAAATTTGGAAAAATTATGGACTAAAATTAAAAGTGTGTTCTGATTTAAATTTATATAAACAGAGTATCAGTCATACATACCATTTCTAATCACCGTGATCAGTTTAAAATTGGGTTTAAATATTCATTTATCAATGAATTAATAATTTTGCTAAAAGTCAAACTTTTGAGACATGTTTAAAATTGGCTAAAGAAAAATAATTTTGAGTGACATTTCACTTTTCTTTCTATGAAAGAGATTTTTGGCTTTAAGATATGTATGCTCTTTCTATTTTTCCACTTAGTAAGAAATCGTTGTTGAAATACCATTGACTTTTAATTTTCATAACTCAGCATCGATATTTAACAGACACAGGCAATCGTTTCTAGCATGGCCGCTTGGCCTTACATGAGATGAGGCAGGGTAGGAAAATACTTTCATTACTGACACTTTCCCTTATCGTTTTCAAAGAGGAAGGGATTAATTCATCTGTTAGGCTACATATAAAAAAATTAGTTCTGATCTTTATATAGTGGTGTAATTTAAATTAGTACCTGATTCTCCAAAGTCCACGATTTAGGACAGAACAGAATCTACTGCAGCAGCTAATTAAACACTTACTGTAAGGTTAAGTTTTTCATTAAATCAATAGGCCCCCAGTGTCAGCTCCGAAGCCCTAATTACTATGCAGTAAATTTAGATTGAATTTGAATTAAGGACTGATTTCAATCTAACCGCAGCATGTAAATATTGTAAATTACCAGAATTACAGTTCAATAAAATTGAATGGATTTCACTTTAGATAAACCAAATGCAAATGAGAAGAAAAAGACCTGATGAAATTCTTCCAAATATCTTGCCAACAAGCATTACACGTCGGATGAAAGAGGTTGTTTTGGCAATGAGCATGTCACAGCTCAATAATTCCACCTCCCTTTACTTTAGCATGTTTTAATATTTGATTATCTATAGTAAAAATGAATAAGTTTAATCTCTCCCGAGTGATCAAGTAAAATGATGGTTAATGTGACCGCTTACTGTGTTTCTTTAGTTTGATGACTGTATTATTGTGTTAAAGCACAGTATGATATCAGGTTAGGAGGATATAACTAGCTGGGATAAAAGCACACACACACACACACACACACACACACACACACACACACACACACACACACACACACACCAGAGCTGGGAAACACAAAACAAACTAAATTCTAAGGACATCAGATCATTTTCAAGTTAAGAAAAAAAAAAAAGAATAAATAGTTGGGAGTATAAACCATTCTTTTTTGTGTATGAATATTCCAGGAAGAGAATGTAGAGATAAAAAACAAACAAACAAACAAACAAAAACCCTGAAATCGAGAGGTTAGGACAAGCTCTGACTGTTCAGGCTTGCAAAGTATAAAAATAACATTCTGATAAAATCTGAAACACAGGTAAGACTTGTGTAGACATTTCTCTTACCTTACTTTTGCTGGTATTTAATTTATTTAAGGAGAGGAGTTAAATCAACAAAAATCAGATGCTACATTTATTTTAAGTAACACCAGTGGCAAACTTAGAGGATATCGTACATATTTTGTTTTTAAATACTCGATATACTTTGGTGAAACTTTAAAAAACAAAACAAACAAACAAACAAACAAACAAAAAACCTTACAAAGACCTGTAGGGTAGTTTGAAAAAATTCCACCTTATGAAATTGAAAGCTTTAATCCATAAAACAACTATGCTTAATATTTTCTTTCTTTCCAATGAGGTTTGGCTGATTAGTGTCATAGGGTCACATGCACTGTCACAGCAGCCTTGAATGCTAAAGCTAATAATTAAAAACACATCACACACACACACACACACACACACACACACACACACACACAAGGCAAAAAAAATACACCATTAACTGGCAAGAAAGATAGAGTTTCTGGACAATTTAATCTAAAAGTACCAGAGGGATATTTATTCAATGTCAGCCTAACAATGAAAACTGAATCCTTTGAGGATAAAGACAAAAATTATCTTTTAAACAAAGAAGAGATTAAGATTTATATACAAATGTAGTTTCATATTTTTTGTAAGATTTTGTCTCAGAAGATCAAAAGTACAAAGAATACTGATCATTATCTTTGGCCATAGGGATACTCCATGTTTTTCTGGGGTGCATTAGGTATTGGATCATCAAAGCCAGAACAATATTTGCTTGTGAATGGCCTTCCTCTAATTCATTTATACTTATACTATTCCTTTAGATTTCAGCCAAAGGATGACAATACAAAGATTCATAACTTGTGAGGACATGAAAAGTGAAATGCTAGTAATACAAAGAGGCAGAAAATACATAGTAGATCTTCAAGCAAAAATATGGTAAAGAGAAAATAAAAAGAAAAGATGAGAATGTCTTTGATGTGAAAGGAAGCCTATGTTTTTGGGTTAAGGGGAGAGATTTCTATACACACATAAACAAAGCATCTATTTCAGTGAAAATTTATACATACACACAGACCAATGTCTGGCATGTAGTAACTCACAATGAGAAGTAATCACATAAATTCTACATCCAAGGTGTAGCTTACAGCCTGGCATCTGTTACTTTTCAGCCATCCTTTTCTGCTCGATTTCTCTATATTCTTGATCATAAATAATGACTTATTTACTGGATATGAAAACTAAAACAAACCCCTTAACACTGATAAATAAAGTGATTATAAGATAATTAATCTATGTAAACTTGTCTACATTCATGAAGGAGAGACTGCGTTTGTTTTTAGTGGTCTTTATCATATTTTCCTCATCATGGAAAAGAATTAAGTTGAACTTCTTAAAGACTTTCTATCAGTCAATAATTTCTAGTAGCTTTGAGGTTCGTTTAAGTAGGCTTGGGAAGATTTTTCTTTGAAGATTGACATCAGAGTATAATAGACAATATGAAATATTGTTGTCTGGCAAGATTGTTTGTAGGGATCTATTTACTAGACATTATTGATGGGATGCAATAGTCTCTATTTATTCATAAGTGCATTCCAAAACTTCAAGAAGATGTCTGAAATCTTAGCTAGCAATAAACTCTCTATACATGTATATTCTTCTTATTCTTAATTATGAAAAAGTTGCAATATAATAGACATAGTAAGAGGTCAACAACAAAAAAACCAAAATAAAATTATTTTATTTTGTTATACTAATTACTAATATACTCTAATAAAAATGTAAATGTTCTTTCTACTTTACCCTCACACATTAGATAAATATGTGTGAGTTTTTTGATTGGCTTTGCGTGTGTGTGTGTGTGTGTGTGTGTGTGTGTGTGTGTGTGTGTGTGTGTGATAGGGCTACTCTGTGTAGCCATGGCTGTCCTGTCCTGGAACTCACTCTGTCAGCCAAGCTGACCTCAAATTCCCAGAGATGTGCCTGCTTCTGTCTCCTTGAGTGCTGGAATCAAATGTATGCACCAACACCACTGGGCTTTATGTAGTGTATTGTTTCATTTGGGGTTGTTGTTTGTTTGGATGTTGTTTTGTTTGGTTTGAGAGGAAGTTCTGTCAGGTGGCTCAGAGCACTAAGATCGCTGGTGCTTAGTTTGTAGGTGACATCAACACATACCCATTTGTCTCTTTGCCTTGAAAGTCTTGAAACTGGTATTCTTATCAGACTGAGATCCATTGTTGGTATCAGAACATGGAAAGTAAGGGTAAGGGGAGATGCTACACATGAAGATAAATGTCAAATTAAACCAGAGAAGCCAGCATACATCTGTAATCCTGGTTCTTGGTTGGCAAAACCAGGAATGAGTTCAAGTGGTTCCAGAGTAAATTCCATACCAACCAGGTATGCACTAGTGAGACTTTACCCCAAGGTTTGAAAATAAAGTCAAATTAATTATAAGGATAATTAAAGCTATCTTTCATTGATGTTTTTATTATGTGCTGGACTTACAGTTAATGATGGCCTGTTTTTACACACAAGACTATATTTAGTGTGAAGGGATACACTTGGTTCCTATAGAGCTACTGATGTTCTGATCTTCCAGCTCCATGGCAGAAGAGAATACTTCTGAGACGACATATTCTAGAATTACATGGTCTCAATCTGCCACTTTCTGCTTATGAATTTACCATGTTAGTAATTGAAACCATGAAGAAAGTACCTTCACTTCTTCACTGTTAAACTTGGACAAACAATATGTGAGCAGATTTCAGCACATAGCTAAAATGTTTCCATTGCTCTGGACACATCTTTAAAGTGAAGATATCCCAAAGAGGAAATGCTTTCCTTTATGGGTTTCTATACAAATGGAAAACAAAACCTTGTCATACTGTCTATTCAAAAGAGGGGTCAGGTTAAAGGCATTCACACTAGGATTATTCCTGTGTTGTCTATGAGAAAACTACTAGGTTTGTAGTGGGAAATTTGACATTTCCCTTGGAAATTTCTCTATGTGGTTGTTTTTGATATTTAAGTAAGAATTTATCAAAGTAAGACTTAGTAAAATAAAAGCCACTTATACTTCCTTTCTAGGTTATCTCATAAGCCAATTTTGTAAATTTTTAAATATTCCTAATGTACTTATGATTTTATTAAGGTATTTAATTTTGAATTCTTCTTTGGGGGAATGTTTTTACTTATTTTTTTGAAGCCATCTCATTTTACGTATCAATCTCCCTCTCCCACCCATTAAAGCAGTTTCATGGTAAATAAATACTACCATATGAAAATTTCCAATTTTAAAGATTACAGACATTTATAAATGATGTATATTTATAATATATTTTTAAATTATATACTATGTATAGTAAATTGTGTTCTGCAAAAGTGTAAGCCATAATTATATATATTTTATATGTGGCTATATAGTATGTATCTTTGTAGATATTCTTATATAAATAAAGCATATTGTCATCTATGTATAATTCTAAAACAACATAATTCTTTCTTAATTTATCTACATGAAGTTTCTGCTCAATTTATAATCTTACACTAAAATGTTTGAGGGCTCTTCATACATATGTTAATTTTGGCACAAAGAAATTAAATGCTTTCCATTTAAATTATGCAGCCAACTTATTTAGTAGAAGTCTATTCTAGAATAATTCTAAAAAATTGTAAATTATCATTCACATAAAAGCTGAATTTTAGGTATAATTAACATCAAGCATTGAGAACAGGTACCAATAAAAGGTGAAACTACTTCTCAGTTTATTTGCTGATTACTTTGTCCAACTTAATTGGTTTATTAAAAAAAAGGACATTTTATCATTTATACAAAAGAAAACAGAAATAAAAGCCATAACTCCCACACCTACCTCTCCTGTAACCTTTTCAATAAGGAACTACTTTTGGATTAAAATCTGAATAGAATACACACACACACACACACACACACACACATGCATGTCTGGTGGTGCATACCTTAAATCACAACAACATTTAGTAGACTGAAGTTAGAAAACTGTCAGAGGCCAGTGTTGGTTATGCAGCAAGTATGAGCTAACATAAAATAAAATATGATACCACAGAAAGAATCAAAGCAGAGTCACCAAAAAGCAACCCTCACAAAAGCATATCTTTATTATAAACAGCAAATAGAAAAATGTAAACAAACATATGAGACAGGTTCCTCAACAAGTTAACAGCAATTGATTTCTCTTTCTATGTAAAATAATTCTTATAAAGTCATAGCTGGGTCTGCAGTATTCTCAAAATTAGCTCTAAATTGATTTTATTTGTATAAACAAAAGTGATGTTTATAAAATTAAATATTATTAGTTATTGCAATTACTGAGTAGAGTTTCAAACCCACAGCGACACTGAGCTCAGATTTTACAAAGCACATCCCTAATTCATTCAGTCTCATACTCACCCTGTGAGACATTCTAATTATAGCTGAAGGAGCCAACTTGCATCCTCAAATGTAATTTGTTGTTTATAGAATACCCAGTCATAAGAAAAAGAACTATAAGTCTAAAATATGTCAAATGATATCTACTCAACATTTACAAAGTAGGGGAAAGGATGATGTTACAAATCCTAGTAATTATTTTTTCATATGGAATTACACTTCTATTTGCTTTTTTGTCAGAGTGTAATAAAGCACAGAAACTTGGACTTTTATATTAGGAGAAAGAAAGCTAGGGAAGACAGTCTGATACTATAATGACTTTTTATTTTAAAGGGGTTTTGATTTCCTTCTAGCAAAGACCACAGGGTTTCTCTCTAAAATCTTGTACCTAGTATTTGGAGCCATGCTACATGTAGGTAATTTGTTATTTGCTTTGTGATGTGTGGTGAATTGAAGCATGAGGCCCTAGCAGAGAACGCTTCCTAGGAATCACAGCCTTTAGTGACACTTCTACCAAGGCTGATATTATCTACTCCCCCAATTAGCATTTTCCGGGATATTCACTTTGGTTACCTAACATGATATTTGAAAATGTCATGAGCTAGAATAGTGACACCAAATAAAAAGTTAATATTAGGAAATGCTTATTGGAAAAATACATTTCAATTTGGCTTTGAAATTGGGCTTGAAATGAAGTATATTAATGGGGTAGTATACAGCAGCAATTATTTATTTACTCACAATGCATTTGGCCATCAAATTCTGAATCTTTTCAAATTTCTCCTTCTCTCTACTGTGTTCAAAATCCAGAAAAGATAAACTTGCATAGGCTTGTAGATGGCATTACTTATTTATATGTAAAACCTTTATTCTATTTTGTTATTTTAGATTAAATCCCGTTTCAATTCTATTCTCTCAGGGAAGCATTAACAGTTTGAGCTCAGCGTGAAAACCATCAAACACTTGAGCTGAAATTTAGATTGGGCAATTTTGTCTGGTGAAGTAGAAAAGGACATGTGGAATGGCAAGGAACAGAATGGCGTATGGAAAGGCAGATGTTTTAATAATGTGTCATCTAGTGGGAGCTTCGGATATCTAAATTTAAATCTCTTGATATATTTAAAGAAAGTGCATCGAAGAGAAATAAGGTTCTTTCACTGTGAAAAGCAAGGGAGAGTGGACTATTGACAATGGACAGAATATTTTCATATGCATACATTAAGACCTAACACACCATAGCCTGAACCTAGTAGAAGTGACAGACCAGAATAGCTTAGGGTTTCTGAGGTCTCTTAAGTTGGACAATCTAGCCCCAGTACCTTGTTACAGAAGGCATGGGAATAGTTTCTGGGCATCAAATGCAGGAAGATAGTAAAATTACCAAAGAAATCATGAGTCCACTTGAAAGATGACATTTTAATGAAACACTGCACTAATGTGTGTCTTAAAATGATTATTTTTATAGCTTTTTCAAAAGGAAATAGCGAGGTTATTATAATACCGTATGATAATGTTACATTAAAATAAAACTCTAAGATTGTAACACATTTGCATTTTATGAACTGGTTTCCACCACCACTATAATTGTTGCTTTTCCAAGAGAATGGCTACACATAAAGTACAAGTCATCTCCCGGTCTGCTCATTTATAAGCTCTGTCCCATTAAGGATAATTGAAATATTTGCTAGTAGCATTTAATTGATATGATTATAATTTTATGGAATGTTTGGAGATAACTTCTAATGCATATTCAGTCCATTTTTTTCATGTATATGAGTGAGCTGCAAACATTTTTTTCCATCATTAATGGCTTAAAGATTCTAACCCATTTTTCTGCAAAGGCTGTTTTTAAATCCCCACTCTCAAACATGTAACACCAAAATTGGGGGCTCTATTGCCCTTGTCAACATTCAAATAATTCAGGATTAGAAACACTCATGAGGCTTTGGGCCTTTCATTAGTGACAGTGACTCACACACAGCTGCTCCAGCGTTTTGCTTTTCCAATTAGTTGGATCTCACTTATTTTTCCCTGTGATCTGACAAATTACCTAATCATTGTGAGTAACAAATTTTTCAGGTGGCAGCAATTTCAAGAGTGAAGATTCTAAATTCCAATTAGAAATGTTTTACCTGTATTAGATGATCCCCTCTATAACATTTGCTCAGTTGGGAGGAAATGTCTGATCATACTGTGGGTGTCTTCAAATATTTAGCCACGAGAAATGTCATTAAGATGGCTAAAATGAACATTCATGGATATATGTGCTTTACAAATATTTCATTGAAGTATCAAAAGAAGTTTGATGTAATTCAATTTTAGTTTCTCTTTCATTGTCTGCTGTGGAGTAAAAGTAGGGAGTATAATCCTGTGTGGTACATGTCAGTGAATAAACAGCAAGAGGGAAACAGAAAAATTGCAATAGAATATGGAGTGCAAGAAATACGATGACAAACATTGATTTTGAAAAATAACTTATGACAGACCCTAATGGTCAATGTTTTCTCATTCCTAAATCTTCCTGTTTAGGCACTTTAAAATTTTATTTTCAAGGTTAGTATTTTGGAAGTAAGGTCTCCTGTCTTAGTCTGACCTTGGACTGCGATCTTATTCCCTCAATCTCCTGAGTTCTGGGATTATAGGGATGTATTTTGATGCCCAAGCTTTCTCTCCACTTCTCTTTCGAACTGGTTTCAAATTTTGCTAAGAGACACAGAACTACCCAGCTATAGAAGGGACAGTGTATCTGGTGCAGAATTTTCTTTGACTTGGTTAAATGGATGAATGAATGAATGAGCAAATTAATTAGATTTTACTGTCTTCTCTTGGGCAAATTACCTGACCTTTGCAGATCACAATTTTCTTCTTGGTAAAATAAGGCAAATAATGTGGGAACCCTGGTGACTTCTTAAGTCAGGGAAAGGATGCTAGCTAGGATGCTGACAGGGGTGGGAAGAGGTAAGCATGCTTCTAGAATGTGCTGTATGCACTTACAGAAGTTGTAAAGATTATTTGTAGGGCTTGGTTGTTTTTTTTGTTTGTTTGTTTTTTTTTGTTTTTTTTTTTTTTTTTGCTTTTTTGAGTTAAGTACAATGTCTCCAGTAAGTAAGTACAAAGTCTCCAGTAGGGACTGTCTTTCTGCAAATGCTTCCCAGAAACAAAAGCTTCTGTGTGAGGCTTTTCCTCAGCTTCACCATGGGAAAAGAAGAGGTAATTTTTGAAGCATCAGAAACTTTTAGTGTAGCCATCATCAACGTAACCCAAACCATATTTATGACACATTCTTTAAGAAAGGGAACAAATAGACCTCCAGAATGGCCTGCACATTCTTTTAAGCTGAGCACATAATTCTCTCCCTCCTTTGGAATAGAATGTTTAATGTAATATTATTGCATGTTCTGTAGGGGAAAGTAATACAGTTTCCACCCTCGTTGCCCTACAGCACACTAACCAAAGAGTTTCCAAAGATGGCTACTACATTTCCGCCAGATGTTAATGTCAGAATCAGAGCTACTTGCTGAATAGATTTATCCCAAACTAAAAATATGAAGTCATAATTTGATAGCATTGTTTGTCCATAACTCAGTGGAAGAAGCATACAGCGATGGCCTAATCACCACATATTAAAATCTTCCTGGGCACATGGGCTCAGGACCCTTCTGATGCTGAAGTCTGCTCTAGTCTTAATAACATCTACCCCACCTATCTAGCATTTCATTTCAATATTAATTGTGCTATGGTTGCCTATATTATCAATCTAAAAAACAAAGGATCTAAAAAGTCTTATTTCTAGCTTTCATTCCAAGGCTTCAAACAAGCTTTGAATTTGCATCTTACTCCTGGGAAGGTACAGCTTAAGAACGGTTTTTGCCTAGCTTGCTCCTTTAATTTCTGAGGAAAATGCACCTACTGCTGTGAATATGACAGTTCTCAACCTTGGTGTCTTTACAGGATGTCCCTCCCCAGGGAATAGTCCACATCATTCTGACTTCCCTTGTGTAACAGAATTGCAGGCTGGGTAATCAGTTTGTGCAAAAGACCTCTGCAAAATGAGCTGAACCCAGCAAGGGTGCCAGGGCAAAGGAACAGCACAACACTGCTGGGCTTGGCCACATGTTTTAAGTGATCACCTATGTTCAATCTGAAGCATAATCCACTGGTGCCTATAGTAGCTTGGTTGTTACAAGCATTTAGTACTTTTTCTGTGCTAGACAGGTTTAACTAAGGGAATGTTCATCACAGCTATGAGATATTTTCTCCCAATTACTTCCACAGAGTTGGGAGCCAAATTCATTTTGTAACGATTACTTGACTCAGGTAGGACTGATTTTCTAAGACTCTAGGCTGTAGCCACTGACAAGGGCACAAAAAGGATTAGTTTTCAGCAGTTTTCAGCCCAGCTAAATCAGCAGATAATGGTATCTATGACGCAGAGTGATTCTGACCTGAAGCTCCACTCATAGTTAATGTGCCTCTCATCTCAAATATACCACACAGGCAAGAAATATTCTACAGACACTCCGCTATGTCTAGAGAACAAAGGACCAGACTCAGGAATTTCTCATTTGTATGCATTCAGCCAATTACACTACAGAAGTGCTCAATAATATTTCTAAAGAACCCTGCTCTTGTCTCCAAGAATCTCCATGTTGAAGAGTACAGGCTAATATATAGATAAACAATGCATATACTTGTATGACTTTGTAGTGTCTGGTCCTAACAACATACAGAGTCAAAAATAGAGAACGACAGCAAATAAAACTGAATCACTAGCAAGGAAAAGAAAATGCTACTGTTTCCTGTTAGTAGAGATTCTTCTAGGATGAACCTGTACCTGTTTCTAGCTTTGCCAGAAAGAGGGGATAAGGCATTGGGACACAGAGAGATTACATTTAAAAATGATACTTCCTCAAAATAAAAAAGGAGACATGCGGTAAGCATACATATTTTTATGTGTTAACATTGTTAAGTATTTTCAGATATATACAGGTGAACATTTGTTGATAAACTGTCTGCCCCCCAAATATTTGGAGTCCAGAGTCTCTTTAGGCTAAATATACACATGAAGATATAGGAAAGGGGTATGAAATTCCTGCCTCTATTTTAATTGAAACAACTCAGAATTTTAAAATAGTGTCTTAATGCATAAATTTGTTTATGTGTATGTTAACTATTAAAATATATTTTCACAATATATTTTAACACTTAATTCATTATGCTGCTTTTCCCTGGGTAGGGAAGTTTAAGTTGGGAAAGAGAAAGGAGCAAAGGAGAAGTGAGGGGTAAGGAGAAAGATAATGCATACTTTTGAAAAAGTTGTATGGAAACCTGTTTTATAAGTTTCCATATATATATTCACAATATATATATATATATATATATATATATATATATATATATATTCACATAAAAGAGTTACTCTGTAGAGTTACTCTACACAGGGAATATTGCTCCTCCCAGAGGCCATAATTATCAAATAGAAAGCCCAGTGTCAAGTGTGAGACGATCCTTCTTGAATTGTTTCCTAGTGTCTTGGAGACCCACCAAATTATACAAGCGATTGGGAGTGATCTTTTCTGCCCATTATGACTTGACAGTAAATCCCTGTTACTGAAGACATAGAACACTTTGGTCACTTGACTTGAACAAAGCAGGTAGGCACTGACCAGGAAGATTATTTCCTGCAGGCTTTCATACTACCAGAAGGCACTATTTGGTTGCTAAGGGAAAGAAATCATCAATAATTTTACTCTGCTGTTAACCTAATGAACTATAATAGTAACTGGCTTGGCAAAGTATGCCCATGGGTGCAATATCGGCATCAATATTATAAGGATAACAAACCACTTTCTGGTTGGATTTAAGGACTATTTCACAGGAGGAAATGCATGTAGATCTGACCAGAAAGCCATGATAAGGGAACACAAAAACACCAGGGGTGAAACAATAACTATTATTCTGCTAAATGGATACAGTGTCAACTGCCCTCTAAATTTGTATCTCTCTAACTGAAAATTAGCAATGCTCTTAGACCTTGTGAGAGAAGTTTTCTTGTGTAGCAGACATTGGTTAATGCAGAAACTCACAACTAGTCAAAGTGCAGAGAAGTGTCCAGTCATAAAAGTCTATTACTCACCCTTAGCTTCTAAAACCATGTACAAGGGGGTCTGGAAAGACATTAAGGGTAGGGTATCAGTGAGTACCAGAGTGAAACAGTATCTTCTAGACATGATAAGACAAGTATACCCATGGACTCAACACAGCTGTGGTTGTTTGCCTAAGGATTGTATAAACATTTTCTAAGACAGAAAATGAGGGGCTCACAAGTTTTCTCCCCTAACTAAGTAACTACTGAAAGTTGATGGCTTCTGAGAAAGGGAGATTCTATTAGTTTTAGGATGTGTTCCCTGGTATATCTACCGCATTCAGGAATATATGGTTAGTATATTATGAACTCAGTGGGTGCATGGAGTTGGAAGGGGCAGGGAAGATTAAGGGTGAATCTAGGAAAAGTTGTGGGGGGAAGGGATGAGTATGATCAAAATACAGTATGTGAAACCCTCAAATAATAGAACCATTATATTTCATATTCAATCATTACAGTATTCTATGGTATTATATTTCATATTCAATCATTACAGTATTTGAGGAAATGTGAATGCACACATACACAATCACAACTGTGGAAATTGTTAAATGTTTAGGGAGGTGTACTAAACTCATCAGTCAGTAGGCAGGCCAATTTACTCAAAAAAACCTTACAATAAGATCCAGATATTTCCTCAAGAAGGATATCTTGGGACCAAGAGATTGCTCAGTGGATAAAGTCACTTGAACCCAAGCCCGAGTAGAAGACTTGATTCCTTGGGACCCACATGGTAGACAAAGAAGAGAGAAAGAAAAAAAGAGGGTGAATGACTCCTGAAAGTTGTCCTCTGATATTCACATACCACATACTGGCAAATATGCTTTTACACATAAAGCACATATATGTATATAAATACACCAAATAAAAACAAATTACATCACACAAAATTTAAAGGAGAACAGTTTTCTCATTCATTATTTCATAATGATGCATTGTAGTGATTTATTAAAACTTGACTGAGATTTCAGAAAAACAAAGTCAGTCTCCAGTCTTAGAAGCCCAGGACACACTTATTATCCCAGTAGCAAGAAGCTAGGAGGTGGTGGCACACACTTTTAATCCTACGACTAAGGGTTAAGAGACAGACAGATCTCTCTGAGTTCAAGGCCACTCAATCTACAGAAGAGTGAAGTCTAAGAGAGAATTATAGTTCACACCTTTAATCCCAATATTAGGGAAGTATAAAGACAGAATCAAGGTCTCAGTGAAGGAGAGGTTACAGTCTGAGCCTTGATGAGAGCTCATGGAGACAGGATCAGCTCATTCAGCATGAGGTAGAACTAAGAAGCTACTGGTCAAATACTTTGCTTTTCCGATTTTCAGCTTGAAGCTTGAACCCCAGTATTCATCTCTGAGTCATTTATTTATTCATGATAGAGTCCATTACTAAGGTAAACATTTTATTTAACTTTTTATTTTTCATCTTTGTCATCCTTTATAATTTAATATTTTTCCAATATCAACTTTTGCATGAATCTTAATTTTCAAGTTTGTTTTGCTAAAATATTGTTTATCATGTCTCATAGTTTATGGGAGATATTATTCTGTAAATATGTTTCTCATACTGGTTAGTTAATAAAGCACTGTTGGGATAATGAGAAAGCAAGATAGGCGGGGCTAGGAGACAAGGAGGAAAGAGGAAGTTGTAGGGAGGAGGCAGAATATAGAGCATGGAGTAAGAAGATGCCATTGCCGGCTCTCCAATAAGATGACCACGTGGAAAGACATAGATAAGTAGAAATGGGTTAATAATTAAGACAGAGCTAGCCCATAAACAATAATGGTAACTGGCCAACAGGATTGTATCAAATACAGAGTCTCTGCGTGTTATTTGGGGCCAGCATGCCAGACCGTATGCGGGCGGGCTGGCGTAAAACAACAAGCTACCCATAGTTACTTCTCTCTAGTTATGAAAAAACACCATAACCAAAGTAACCTATAGAAGAAAGAGTTCATTGAGGGCTTCCAGTTTCAGAGGATGAATTCATGAGTTCATAGTCATCATGGTGGTCAGTATAGCCAAAGGTAGGTGAGACTGATGTTGTAGTAGTAGCTGATAGCCTATGCCTTGAGACATCTACCATGATGTAGAGAGAGAAAAGTAGGATAATAGTGGACTTATGAAAGTCCAAGTCCATCTCTAGTGACATATTTTCTTTTATAAGATCATGTATCTCACAATCCTTCCCAAAATGTTCCACCAACTTGCAACCAATTGTTCAAATATATGAGCCTATGGGGCCATTTTCAGTAAGACTACCACATCCTGGTTATCCTGGTTACTGAATTAAAGACACTGTTCTTTAATTTTGTACTTTATACAAATAACTCAATTATAATTAAGAATAAGCAAAATGATTTCTGAATTAGCTACAACCTAATTAATATGAATATGACAAAGCCCATTTTAATAGGTGACAACTCATCTAATTTCCATAAGAATGATATTCATGATTGGTGATATTTTACTGCAAGAAAACTTGGGCATAAATATATTCCTACCTTACCAGAATATATGTAATTAATTACCAGGTAGAAGTGACCAAATGCAACAAAGAAAGGCAGATGCCTAATATTTTGGCTGTTTCACTTTCAAAATACTCCACACAAAATGAAGCAAGCAAGCGAACACAAAACCTATGGTCCAATAACTCAAAAAAATGTGTTTATTCCTTTATTTGTGTAAGTAGAGGATTACTCCCTCCTTTCTTTCAGCTTTGGAGGACAATTCTTTTATTCTCAGAAAGATGCCTTATAAGCATTTGTTCTAGATTCTCCCCAAGAGGGTTTTAATATTGCAGCAGAAGGCTGTTTGGGATTCTGTGTTTATCTTCTCTATTCTGGGTTGAACAGATCTATGTTGAATTAATTCGACTCCTCCTTTGTTTCATGGAAGACCAAATGTTTCCTCTTGGTGCTTAATTTCTCAGCCAATTGCATATCTTGTTACAGGAGCCCTCTCGCCTTTACACCATCATACTAATATTTTATCCCTTTTATTTTTCTCTTTTTCCTCTCTCAAGCTCTTGTTAAAAATCCTCTTATAAACCCACGGCTAAGTAGATAAACTAACTTTCATGCCTATCAAGTTTTTGATAGGTTCCTGTAGAGAAAGCCAATGACATTGTCAAGGCTCAGAGCATGATTTTCCAAACTATGGCCCATCAGAAGTAGAGAAAACAAGAATAGGAACTGTGTTCTGACCTCCCTCCTTTCCACTTGGAATTCTCTCATAGAACAAGTACAAGGTTTCTTGTGCTTTTGTGCTTTGAATGTGAAATATCCCCCAAATGCTCATATTGTAATACATGATCCACGATTGGCAACAGAGTTTTGAGACATTAAGGATGCCTTAGGGATGGAGCCTAGCTAAGGACATGAGAGCATTTGAGGTATGATAGCCCAACCTTGCTGTCCCTATCTGCAGAATGTTCAGCTAGCTGCCTTGTGTCTTACTGCCATGCCTTCCTTAATGTGGCAGACTCTATCTAAGAATGGTGAACCAAAATAAGTTGGTTCCTTCCTAAGTTGTTTTATTTGGGTATTTTGTCACAGTCACAAGCAAAGCAATAAGGAAACCACCAAGGGAGCCAGGAAGCCAGGCTTTCCTAAATCCCCTTTGCTGTCATTGTATCAGACACTGCTATTCTCTAATCACACTTACACATGGATATCAATGAAAGTATAGTTTCCCTTGCGTCTTAGGTCCTTCATTTCTGAAAGCTCCTGTGCTGTGTTAACTATAGTTCAACAGCTTTCTTATAATCTGATCTTATTATTAGTTATCACAGGGTATCAGTTGTGAATCCTTTGATAGGTGAGAAGACATGAATTATTTATTTTCCTTAAAGTCTTATATTAGGAATATATTAGACTAAGCTGGCATCTTCACCTTTAAACACCTCAGCACAGGGTGAAGCCAGGGGAGTTGGAACAGTACTGACATTCAAAACTTGAATACAGGATTCCATAAACTATATTTAAACTTCTTTTAGTCTTGACCTCACCAGAAATGCATGGAAATAGCCAAGACAGTTTCCTTTTCTGTAGCTCAAGGGAAGAGAGGATGGATCTGAATTGAATTTTAGAAGTTGCTACAAAATAATGCTTCTCATGGAGTACTGTAAAAGGCTTAAAAGATCTAGAAATAGATTAGTATAAAAATAGCAGATGTGGGACTTGAGGTTCCCATTGAATTATCCATGGCATATCTAAAAATTTCTATACATATAAACATTCTATGTTACATGGAGTACCATACTCCAAAGAAGAGTGTTAAAACTAGACACTAGGCATTTTTTGAGGTAGTATTTTTGTAAGTTGTCAGAAGATATGATACCTACAGTACTCTAAGGATGAAGGAATGGATGCTAATGAGGTAAGTTTTCATGCTAGTTAATGAATGGACACAAGAAAAAAATCATTGCAATGCTTCTACTTTGGTTTTCTGTAGTGAGGAGTCATGAAATCTTTCTAGTTTCTTTAAAAAGGGAAATGTAAAATCTAAGAAACCATTGATTTCAAATGTATGATAATTGCAAAAATAAATTTAGTTTTGCTATTTCAAAACTGGCATTTGGAAAAATATTTTAACTTTCAGTCTACTATGCTACCACATGGTCAGCATGCCATACAGGTGACCTGGTGTAGAGGGTTATTTCCTAAGCCAATATTTACAGATAATGTAAAACACAAAGATAATGATTCCAGCAAATCATTACTACAACTTGTTAATTTCAAATATTAAATGTTTAAATCCTTAAATCTAAGAATTTGACATATAAAATAATTGTTCTTAATCTCCAAAAGGAAATACTGATGTCAACAATCTTTAGTAGACTCATGACTATAGTCCTAATCACAGGCACACACACACACACACACACACACACACACACACACACACACACACACACACATGCACGCACCACCACCACCACCACCACCACACCACTCCACCTGCATGGCTGAGGGTGGCATGCACAAACCAAAATGCTGTAATGCATTAAGACAAATGTGTTGTTGTCTAAATGAGCAGCCTTTTAATGTCCATTTCAATGCCTTATTTTCTTCACAGTGATCAATAGTATTTTATAGATGACTAAAGCAACTTATCACATGTCAAGTACATGGTATAACCTACATACATATAAACAAACATATATTGTGGTAGCAAAATTATAAAGAACTCTTTGGAGGAATAAAGATGAAATGTGCTTTCTAATGAAATGAAGTTTTTCTTAAAATCTATCCTAAAAATACATTTATAGCAGAACTGTTTATTCTGTTTAATACTTGAAGATTTTATAGATATGTTATTACTAATGTGTACTTTAGTTACTTGTGGTCAGAAAACACTTTGTAGGATGATTTCAACTTTTAAATTTTTATTACTATTTAAATTGTGGCCCAACACATGTTTTCTCATAATCCCCTGTTGTACTCAAGCATGCATTCCAGTTAGAGTAAGAAGTATTTTTCAAATGTTAAAGACAAGTTGCTGTTCAAAACTGCTATATATTTACTTAGATTTTTGGTCTTTTATTCTTTCAGTTATTAAAAAGCAGAGGCCAGACTTTCCCACTATGGGTATGGGCCCTTCTTTCCTCCCTCCCTCCCTCCCTCCCTCCCTCCCTCCCTCCCTCCCTCCCTCCCTCCCTCCTTCCCTCCCTTCCTCCCACCCTCCCTCCCTTCCTTACTTCCTTTCTCCCTTCCTCCCTCCCTTTCTTCCTCCCTCCCTCCCTCCCTTCCTTCCTTCCTTCCTTCCTTCCTTCCTTCCTTTCTTCATTACCCTTCCTTCCTTTCTTCCCTCCTTCTGTCTAACCCTTCCTCTCTCCCTCTCTCCTTCTATTTCAATTCTATTAGTTTAAAGTCTGGCATTTGGGGTATATACATTTAAGAGAATATCTTCATTTTGATTTCTACTTCGTCTGATATTAATATAACTCTTAAGTTTTCTTATGCCTATTGTTTGATATTTTAAAAAAATTATATAAATCCTATTTACTGTCATCATATTAGTGTTTAAAATTTAAAATATGTCAAATTGCTGGGCATGGTGGCACATGCCTTTAATCCTAGCACTCCATAGGCAAAGGCAGGCAAATTTCTGAGTTCAAGTCCAACCTGGGTCTACTTGGGAAGTACCACATTAGCCAGAGCTACATAATACATAAGACTGTGTCAGAGAAAAAAAAAGTCAAATTGTGTGTAATTAGAACTCAGCCTTCTTTTGTATTGCTATCTTCCCACATGAGACTTTTGAAACCCGATATTAAGAGGTGCTTTATATTTTTGGTTTTCAGGATTTTACTACTATACGACTTAATAGTATTGTGTGTGTGTGTGTGTGTGTGTGTGTGTGTGTGTGTGTGTGTGTGTGTGTGTCCATGTGTCCTACTTAGGATTTACTGAATTTAGGTCTGCAGGTTCTAATTTATCTTCACTAAACCTGAGGTATTTTCAGCTATAACTCTAAATACTTTTCTACCCCCTCTTTCTTCTTAACCTTACTGCTCTCCATACATCCTGTATGTTCTTCTCATGTTTATCCTATCATATTTTTTTCTTGTTTTTCAGATTGGATTCTTGTTATTCAATTGTCTTTAGGTCAACTAATCTTTCTGTCAATTATTATCACTTATGTTACTAGTGTTTAACTGGGTGTTTGAAACTTTCAAATATACTTTTTGTTCTGATGGGAGATGTTATTCTGTAAATATGTTTCTCATACTGGTTAATGAATAACGAACTGTGGTCCAATGGGAAAGCAAGATAGACGGGGCTAGGAGACTAGGAGGAGGAAAGAGGAAGTAGGAAGGAGGAGTCAACATGGAGAGCCTGGAGAGGTAGCATGCCAGCCACTCTGGCCAGTAAGACGAGCCACATGGAAACACTTAGAATAGTAGAAATGGGTTAATTATTAAGGCAGAGCTAGACAATAAACAATGATAGTAACTGGCCAACAGCATTTTATCAAATAAAGAGTCTCTGGGTGTTATTGGGGGCTAGCATGGCAGTGGGACTGACAGGCAGGGAAAACATACTCATTACATATGGCACCCAAAATGGCTAATAAGAACTTCCACTGAAAACTAAAAAAAAAGCTTAAAAATGTTTTTAAAACAAAGGAACAAAGACAAGCAAGACTTCTTGGAAGCAGCATTTTTCTCGGTTAAACTTTATTTTGATAGAGACAGAGATTTGTGAGGCTCCTTTAACAGAGGTTTACAAAATTAGTATAAGTGGCAAAAAACCCCATTGCTTTTAACAGCTCTGCTAACAATTCATTGGTGTGTATGAGAACTGCAGTGAAGGTTTATACTGTGTTTTAAAATATATGCTGGCTTGGGAGAGAAAAAGAAAAAGGATACAGTGGTTTAAAAAAGAAAAAAAGGAAGTAGAGTTGGGTGTAGTGGCACACACCTTTTAATCCAGCACAGAGGCAAGCAGATCTCTGTGATTTCAAAGTAAACCTGGTATACAGAAAAAATTCCAGGACAGATAAAAGTTACACAGAAAAACCCATCTCAAAATATGTAAAAATGGAAGTAAAAGAATTAGAGTAATAAAAATGCCATGTAAAGATGGAAAGCACAGAGAAACTTTGGATATTGTACACTGTTCTGTTATATTTAAACTGTTTGACTGCGAAAAAAATAACAACTGATTAAAAAAAAGTGCTGCTGGATTAATTCAATTTATATATTTTAAAAATGCTTTGACTCCAAAATTTAAGCCAAAGGACAAGTTACTGGGAAAAAGGATTTCTATTTTTGTTTTCACAGAAAACGAAAAGCTGTGGATTCCTTCCAGACTAATGTGGTTTGATCAAGCCAGATTCCCTGAAACAGCACCACAGGTGATCCAACATTCAAAGCAGTTGGGACAAAGCAGCCTTGCAGACTACAGCCAAGATTTCTGCATCTTCTTAGCATTCCCATGACAGCGCCCCCTACCAGCAGGAAGTAGTTTGGAAAGAATGACGCCCAAATCCCCAAATATTCTTTATAAATGTTAGTTTTCATTTAAATGGGTTTGGTTATAAATGGTTAATGACCACAAGCAATCTTTTTAAAGGTAAAAAGGGAATTATGGTATAGATATGAATGTTGGGTTTGGAATGGATTTTCATTTATTGATACAAATTTAAGGTCAATTTTTTGATATGTATATTTCTCCTCATATTTAGGTATTGTGTTTATATAGCTCAGTTAGAAATGTAATATATCATTTAGTACAGATTATAGAGAGTTACCTATGATAGTCAAAACTTGGAATTAAGTTAGTTAGGATTTCTAGATATTTGGAGATGTACTTGAGATGGATAGGCATTCTTTAAACCTTTCAAAGTCCTACAGAATATGGCATTTAAAATGCTTTAGATATTTTCTTGACAGTGAGACATAATTGCTCCTGGCAACACCACCTTCATCAGAAAGGAAAATAGACATTAAAGGAACTCGTTACGAAGTTTGTTTTCAATATGGCAAGACTAGCCATTTGAGCAAGCTACTGCACTTGTCTAGGCTGTTTGACTTTATGCTGTATAAACTGGACATGCAGGACCCACAGAAAAGTGACTGCTGAAACAAGATGTACAGTGCTACAGGGTTTCTGCTTCATGAAAGTGTCTGCCTGACATACTATGGCCTATGGGCTTAAGATGGAACATTTCAGAAGAACTTCAGGTGATTGACCAGGCAGTGAGTTGTCTCTATCATTCTAGAGTTTATGTATTATCCTTCTGTGGTCTTTGATGGAGTTGAAGACAGATAGTTATGGTAATAGTTTTCCTTAGTTAGGATTAAAGATAAGTTACATATAGGAATTTAGAGTCACAAAGATAGGATAGATGATATTTTCTTTAAGTCTTACAAAACGTTAATGGACTAAATATCGTTAACTGTTATTCTTATTTGATAACTGTTGTATGGTATATTTTACTATGTTAAGGTTAAAACCCTTCTTTTTATTTTAGACAGAAAAGAGGAGATGATGGGAGATGCTATTCTGTAAATATGTTTCTCATACTAGTTAATGAATAAAGCCCTGTTAGGCAATGGGAAAGCAAGATAGGAAGGGCTAGGAGACAAGGAGGAAAGAGGAAGTAGGAAGGAGGAGTCAACATGCAGAGCCCAGAGAGGTAGCATGCCAGCCGCTCTGGCCGGTAAGATGAGCCATGTGGAAATACTTAGAATAGTAGAAATGGGTTGATTATTAAAACAGAGCTAGCCGATAATCAATGATAGTAACTAGCCAACAGCATTATATCAAATACAGAGTCTCTGCATGTTTTGGGGGGCTGGCGTGGTAGCTGGATTAGACTGGCAGTGGGGAAAATCCTGCTCATAACATAGCATCCCAAAGCAAGCACATATTTTATAGTTCTGTCTCTGTATAAGCTCATTTACTGACTGTTTGAAATGTGAACTAAGTTATCTTTGTTATGATGTGCTTGTCTACCACTGCACAGGAAGGTGACCATAATAACAATAATACAGGATTATGTCAACTGCTAAAGGAAAGCACTTTGAATGTTTACAATTATGCATCAGTCAGTGTGGTGCACACCTCTATTCCCAGCACTTAGAGATAAGGCAAGAGAATCAGGAATTTGAGGCTATTCTTGGGTACATGACAATTATAAGGACAACTGGGGCTATATGAGACCATATCTCCAATGAAAAATTGAACACATGGGCCAGTATGTGGTAAATGTATGAAGACGTAAAGATATTTGTCCTGAATTGAACACTGCACCAACCACTCACCTTTTGAAATAGTATATTGTGCTCCATAAATATGTTTATAATTTTTATGTAAAACTGAAAGATAAGCTTGAATTAAAAATAAAATAAAATGAAAATGGATTTGATGTAAATCATTTAAAACACCTAACAGAATTCCTGTAAAATGATGCTTCAGAGATTTCCTAATAGAAGCTACCTGGCACATTTTTCAGCTGGTAAATCTTGCACGATGACTTGGCAAAGGGAAGACAGTCACATATTGGGCTAAAAATTTTCATCAGCCCTCAAAGACAGCCATATTTAACAGGCTGATCAGTGTGCTGTGTTCATAATAAGACTTAATAAAAATATGTAGGATGTAAGATTTTTGCACTGTGTATGTTTGTAAAATGATCCTGAGGTTATAATTATATCGTATTTTAAGCATATAAAAGTGCAGGTTTTAGGCATGACATTTAATGAAGCAGACTTTTATTAACTAGCTTGTTATGGGATGAAAATAATACAGTTGAAAGGAAAAATGAAGCATAATGTTATTTAAAGCCAACAGGAAAGGAAGCAGACAAATTAGCTTTTTACTTAATTATTCTCAACAATTTTCTGGAATTGCTATTTGGTTATATTCACACAAAACTGCAGTCATTTAGAAATGGCTTCCATTATTTTTCTGTCAGCTTGCTCTTCTGGCCATGAACCATGGCTTCCTATCCTGAACTATAATGCTATAGAAAACTGTGCATTGGTCCAATTTCTAACATCAAAAATACGCAAGTGTATTTCTAATCAAAATTTTAAATTGACTTGTTATGAAAAAGCTTTATTTCTGTACAAATAGAAATATTACAAGATAGTTAAGCCAAAGTTAAAACATTGTTTCCTAGATGCCATAATAATTTATAAAAGTCAAAATATTTCATCAAATTGTATATAAATATATGGAGGAAGGAGAATGATGGCTCTGGTTGTGAGGCTTAATGTGGTTTGTTGCTGTTCAAATATACATTAGCTTATATTGTACTATGATGCCAGCCAGATATTATTGCACCCGAAGTCCAAAGTGTTAAGAAACCCAATGGGAAATGTGTCATGATAGTGGAGAATAGGAAAGACATATAAAGAAAATTCTTTAAATCCTTTGTGTCTTAACACAGACTAAAAGTAGTTCTAGAAATATAATGACTAAAAGACTCTAAATGTCTTGAAAACCATCTTGATATCCCTGCCGATTTATTAGATTTATAAATTATGGGTCACAAGGCAGCAAAAGCAATTTTTACATATGAGAATCAACTAGGTTCATCAGATTCAAGAGGTTGGTGAACGTGTCATGTCTAGAAGCCATGTTTGTAAGGAAAGCTGAGGATCCCATAGGCAACCATGCTAGATCAGTGAAGGCAAAGGCAAATGCTGGCAAAAAGAGAAGCCCCATAAAAATCTGAAATTTAGGTTGGAATGCTAAAGAGGATGGGCTTCCATATCAGGGAACTGGCAGAATCCAGGAGTGAGGAACAGTCCCAAAGCTTTATTTGTGTGCTATAGAGCCTGGATGCATGCTAGTGCCATCCAGCAAAAACACTGGTGGCCAAGCCCAATAGGAAACAGAAGCTACAAGAGCATAGAATAGTTAGTGGGAAAGCAGACGACACCAGCAGTGCTGCTGTTGCCTGCTATTTCTATCTGGGAATGACTGGTACCTAAATGGCAATTGCCTCATATTTGTCCTTTATCATTTGAAAGGAAATTCAGAAAAATAGGAACCTTTTTAACAACAGACTAGATATGAGGAAGATGGTGAAGGCAAAGAAAATAAAAGCTCAGACTACTTTGTTATTTAGGTACATTTCTAATCTTGTTAACTTCTATGAAGGTATAACTGCATTTCAAACCAAATGATGGACCATGTTAATCTGCAAAAGAAAAATCTCTAAAATACATAATGTAGAATTAACCCTATTTTCTGAAAATAGTTAAATAAGTTCTGAAAATAAAATATTGTTGCTTGAAAACAGGGACATTGCCAATTTAAGTTTCTAAAAATAATTACCATCCAAACATTTTCAAAATGTAAATAAATGTAAATGTGTCCCCATACTCTCTTTATTACTCTGTTCCTTTGGATCATTCATTTGCCTTTCTCTGGTGGAAACCACATCTGTCCTCATTTCACTGTCCTTCATTCATCTCCATATACATTTTTCTTTTCTTTTCTTTACTTTTTTTTCAGGAGCAGGAACTTGATTTATTGCATCAAGCAAGGACTTATATACAGCTGGGGTAGGGGGTAGGAATCTTAGGATGGGGTAAGGTGATGTGAGGAGAAAGGATCAATATAGGTGGCAGCTATCTATCAGGCCTTGCTGAATCACTGGAGGTTACAGGCAAAAGACAGGTTACCAAATATTAGCCAGTCTCAGGAAGTTCTACTAGGCCTCATGTCCAGGTCTCTTCAGGCCCAACATATTCCCTTTTTGTTTTTGTAAGAACAGTGGAAATCATGGCACCTGTCTTGGGTTGTCACCCATTGGGAATCTTACCCATCATGTCATTGGGTACCATGTATCCAGTTCATGGAGAATCCACTCCATGCCCTGTCATAGGTTGCCCCAGCTTACCTGTCACTGGTCCTATGATGGCAGGGGAGGAACACTCATACGAGGATGGCTAGTCATGAGGAGCTTGGCTCCTGAGTAGGGAGCCTATAATAATGAACTTTGACCTGATGAAGTTTTATTGCCTCTAGCTGCTGGTAAATAAGTTTCATGACCTTATTAATCATACAGGGTCAGACAGTGAGAATAAGGAGAACGAGGAAAAGAGGCCAAAGGAGGGGGAGAAGATAAGGTAGAAAGCCATGTAAGCCAGTCCACAGAAGGTTGTCCTTGAGGTCCTACCCACTCCTCTACAAGTCCTCATGAAGCCCTTTGATCTCTTAACTTACTATTTTCCTATTCTTGCTAATTGTTTCTATCTGTTACCAAATTTTAATTTTTTACAACAGGACCATTAATCAGTTGAATAGATAACTGTCATGTGTTTGTCCTCTAAGATGCCTTTACCTTAAATGAGCTGGCAATAGAAGTCTGGAGCAGTACAATTTCATCCCATTGTCAAATACAATAGACCATGCTAGAAACTTTTATGTAAGATTGATGACAGGAAGATTTCAGGATGTTATACATTGTACAATTGATAAATGAAATTAATTACAGAAAAAAGACCATTTCTAAAATTAAAATAGCACCAATGAACATTTTTGAGAAAGTTACTAGAGATGAATTACTCTACAAAATAAGTTACATCAAAATAATGTAATAAAACGAAACCCTGTGTTAATTAATATTAAATAATTTTAAATTTCACAGATATACATATGAGACCTATAAGTATTTAAAGGGCAGTATTTCACATTTTAAGCAACTACTTTCATAAATATCAACATTAAAATATGTAATAGCATGTTCATCTGCAATTATGAAGTCAGAAGGCATAGAAATGCATAAACCACATAATTTCAGAGGGTTTGTTTGTCTAATATAGAACAACCTGAGTGATTTAAAATGCTCTAAATAGTCATTACCATCTAACTGTGAAATGTTCTTCCTTCTAGCTCCCTAAGAATTTCTTGCATTATAATAATGGATTCTAAAGGAATAAATTACATACACACAATCAGTCACTGAAAAGTGTAGGTGGCCCTCACAGCATGACGTGATCACACTGTCACACCGGGCTTCTTGTTGACATTAAGTTCCATGCAACTCAATGTCTTATACATGAACTTGGCCCGCCCACATGTTTAAGGGGATGTCAAGGATTTCAAGTAATTACTTGGAACAAACTCTGCATGTAGGCTGCAGCTGATGCACCATCTGAGAGTAAAATGTAGCGTTTACTGAGGAGTTTTAAATGAGGGAATGTGTAATTAATTACCCAAGCAAATACAAGAAGAACAGTGTTACAACAGGCCTAAATCCACCTGTTTGTGGCTCCTCCTCCCCTATGCCCCGTGTATTGAAAAGTTGCAACATGTACAGGAGGTCACTTCCTCCTATGACAGTCTCTCCCTGTGTGCTCCAGAGTGTCTGGATTCTTTCTTTCCATATATGGATCCCACTGAGCTTTAAAGCATATATTAAAAAATTGCCTACCAAGACCTATTTTTAAAAAGAGGGAATTCCATGGAATCTAGAACTCGTGCTTTGAAAATAAACAGTTCCTATATTAATAACCCTACATGTCTATACATTTTTAATAATACCTTTACATATTTTAGTAATTTTAAGTTTGTTTGAGTTTATCATTATTTGACATTATTTTTATAGCACAACACAGTTTTTAGAGTAAGAAAGAAAACTAATGAAAAGAAATAATTTATTAGGTACAAAATGCTTGGATGGCCACTCTCCACAAAAAATTTTGTCTAACATACATAAACAAATAAAAACTGATAAATTGTAATTAAGCCAACTTTTTTTCCTATATATTTTTATCTGATAAAATTATAATAAATATGTATTTTAAAACAAGGCTGTATGAGCATTCGTTTCTTTCAGGAAACATTTTTTAAAAGTTGGGCTGTCTTATAAAAAATTAATTCAAAATGGATCATGGTCTTGAATTTGTAAGTTAAACATATAATACATTTTTTCCAAGACAGGATTTCCCAGTGTCACCCTGGATATCCTGGGACTTGCTCTATAGAAAATGTTGGCCTTGAACCCAGAAATTCTTCAGTCTCTGTGTCCTGAACACTGGGATTAAATGTGTTACTACTACTACCCAGTTGTATAAAACTTTCAAAATAGTCAAAAAAAAATGATGGGCTTTAGATTACAAAAATAAAATCTTTATTTTTTCTGGCACTGGAAATTCATCCTGGAGCCACATGCACACTAAGCTGCCACTCCAACAAGAATTACAGCCCAGCTTTACATTGTATCAGAAAACAGTTTCTTAGTCATAAAACCAGACAGAAATATCAGCAAAACTATAAATTAACTACTATAATTTTTTAAAAATATGCATCTAAGGACATTACTAAGAAAATGTAAAGAATAGCTGGCAAAATGAAGAGCAGAATTTACAAATCATGTATCCAATATACAACCTATAATGGCTCCCTCTTTTATGGTATCTCTCTATTTCTAACCCCCCCTCTCTCCTCCTCCTCTCTTTCTGTTATCTATTACTCCCCTGACTCATATTCCTACTCTTAAATTCAAGATACAACCATGTCTACAATATGTAAAGAGCTTCTACTAGCCAACCATAAAATACAAATGACCTTTTTGAGTAGATATCTCTCAAAAGGAGATACATAGAGGGCCAATAAGGATATGTAAACATGTTAATAAAAGGAGTCGTTGATATTTGGCACTGTTAATGATTTGCCCTGTGACCTATTGGTTATACGCTATACACAAATCTAAGAGAAATAAGAACACATCCATATAAAACCTTTACAGAATATAAGAAGAATTTATTTTTACTATTGTTACTCACTATATCTAAAAGTCAGAAACAGCATACATATCTGTTCAAATATATATACATATGTTCATACATATATATGTAAATATATGTATATATAAGTTCATATATATGTTCACAGAGTAGACTATTTCTTGAAAATGAAAGGAGTTACTTCCAACACAATCAATGAATCAATGTCCTTTTTTCAAGTCAAAGGTGCCAGTTACAATTATTTATTTCTATAACAGGAACGTTTTAGTTCTATTGTATAAACTGTATGAAATAGCAAACCCATAGACACATGTAGTGGGCTAGAGGAGTATGGAGCTGAGGAGTCAACAGGTTTTGGGGGAGATAATATTTTAAAATCAGGAAGTTATGATAATTGCAGCCCTTCTTGAGCACACCAAATGCCATTAGTAGGCACAATTTAAAAATTTATGGTGTATTGGCCATAAAGGAGCATGCCTTTAATCCCAGCATTTGAGGCAGAGGCAGGTGATCTCTGTGAGTTCAAGACCAGCCAGTTCTACAGAGTGAGTTCCAGTATATCCAGGACTGTTACATAGAGAAACCTTGTCTCTGTATACCAAAACAAAAAAAAATATTTTATATGAATCATAACCCAATAAAGATGCTAGTTTAAAATGGTCCTGGCAATTATACTTATCAAGAATTTTCTTCTGTTGTTTTCTTAGTTACTCAGCAAATACTTATTGGGTGTTTCTCAGGTCTAAAAGAAAAACAGAATACATTCTTTTTTTTCTCAAGAAGAGATAAAGCAGCTAATTAGGAGGGGAGCTGGAAAGGTTGTAAGTCTAACATAGGCAAGGAATGATGTGTAAGAAAATGAAATATTTGTGGAACAGGACATGCATGGGTTTTTATAAAATAAGTGGAAATGTACTGAATAAAATGCAAAGTCTTTGTGACTAACCCAAAGAAGTCATGAAAGGGATGCATGTGACAAAAGTTGACGGGCCACAATACTTTTAATCATGGAGTCAATAGAAGAAGAGAATTTAGGTAGAAAAGCCTGTAATGTAATAATCAGAAATAGAGAACTGTGACTTATTAAAATTTGTGCATCCCCTCAGCTTTGCTGGACCCTATGGCCATTACAGAGGACAGTTTACAGCAGAGAAGTCAGGTTACTCTGCTGCAATCTAGGAAATTAGTATGAGAAACATAGGCCTAATATGTAGACAAGGCACAATAATTCCAGCTGTTCACTGTGAAGCAGTGCTTGATAGTGTCAGTAAAATATAGGTGATGTGCTTGCTAGTGTACAGGCCATGGAGATGAATAAATATCAATTCCTACCCTCATGGGTAGCATTATATGGTGAGGGAAAAAAAGTAAATCAAAGCATGGTATGTGATGTAAAATAAATGTCGCAACTGACTGAATCTGTGTGGATAGACACGCAAGAGGAACTTATCTCAGCAGGAAAAAAGGAGGGGGGCAACAGTGGTGTCTAAGTAGGAAGGGCATATGATTAAGTCTCAAAAGGAAAGACAAAAGGAACAAAGAAATTAAATTACCTACTTCTGGGAATAATTTCCTAACATGGAACAGAAATCCTTTCCCAACTTAAAAAGAGACAACAGACAAACAAAATGAAAAATAAACAGTAAGTCAGGAGTAACAGTGGAAAAAAATTATCAGGTAGTAGACAGATGGGAAGTGCTAGATTCTAACCCCTGAGAAACAGGAATAAGGAAAGGAGTCCTAAGATTGACGAGGTTTTCTTGCCTCCAAGCATTAGTTATCACCATACAGAGAAAGAAACAGAAACAGCTACGCTCATAAGAACTGTGGTCAATGTGTCCCAGGTAGTTGTCAGATATTACAAAGAGTTAGAGAAGACTCCACGTGCCTGCCCATGAGTCTGAACTTTGGTCTTTAACTTGTGTGTCCAAGGGAAGAAATTACCCACACCTAGTGAAAGATTGGATGTAAACCCTCAGTACTAACACTGACAAGTCCTAGAAATGTCGCAAGTCTACAAAGAGTACATGGCCGCATCAGCTGGATTAGAAGGACACTATAATACAAGAAGCACTTTTTAGATTTTAGTGAAAGTGAATAACAAAATTTTACCTTTAGTGACCCTAGGTGATTTAAATGTGAATATAACACCTTGTAAGAATGCTTATGAAAAAGGAAGATTTTTCATACTAATAACAAATAAATGAAAATTACAATGAGACATTATATGATAATAACAAAAATATAAAGTCAATGGAGTCACAGATTATTCAATAAATATAGTATATACATTTTTCAATGTCCTGAGTTGGATACCCTCAGGAAAATTAGGAATGCATGTGCTTAACAGGGCAGTGATGGTACACTCCTTTAATCCCAACACTCAGAAGGCTTACCAGGAGGATCTCTGAGTTCTAGGCCAGCCTGGTCTACAAAGGGAGTTCTAGAGCAACCAGGGTTACACAGAGAAACCGTTTTGAAAATCATCAAAACAAAACAAAAAACATCCCAGACCATAAAGTTTAAAAAAATTAATGAACTATTTAATCAAACTTTAAAACTTTCTCACTTAAGACTGAGGAAAGAAAGAGCTCAGTGGGCCACTGCTTAACTGGTATGTATGAGGTTGAATTTTTTTAGTACAGCAAAGTATAAAATTAAATTAAATTTTCATTCTGTGTACACAATATTTGAGGGCAACCGAGGGTACACGACACTGTCTGAAAAAAAAATCAAAGCAAATCAGGTGTACTTTAAAAGACACAGTTGAAACCCACAGAAACAGCTGACTTGAACAAGGCAGGGAGGGCCCATGGACCCTAGTCTGATAGCTGGGAAAGCAGCATAGGACCAACCCAGACCTCTGAACTTGGGTCTCAGTTAGGAGGACTAGGCAGTCTATGGGTCCTCTGGTAGTGGATCTGTATTTATCCCTAGTGTGCAAATGGACTCTGGGAGCTCATTCCACATAGAGGGATACTCTCTCAGCCTAGACACATGGGGGAGGGCCTAGGTCCTGCTCCAAATGATATGATAGACTTTGAAGATCCACCATGGAGAAGGCCTCACCCTCCCTGGGGAGCAGAAAGGAGATGCGATAGAGGGTTGGTGTGAGACAGTGGAGAAGAGGAGGGAGAGGAAACTGGAATTGACATGGAAAACAAGATTGTTTCTAATTTAAATAAAAAATCAAAAAAAAGAAATTAAATAGGAAGATTATTCAATGGGGAAATGAATTTGCAGGATTTGTATATGATAAAAGAATGGAGAAGAGATCCAGTTAGAAACTATGGAGGGTCATTTTACAAACTGGAAAACATTTCAAAAGAATTTTGAGAACAACACCAAAACATATAAGCCATTATCTAAATTGGCTATCTAATTCCCAAATTCCTATGGTAGCTAAAAATAGAAACATTGGCAACCACAAGACATTGAAAAAAAGGGGGCACAAGTGAGTTCCATATAAGAGCTTGCAAAAGATACAAGATACAAGAATTTTAGAAAGCAATTTGCTAACTTCATAAAAGAGAACATATACTAAGTATGTGAATTTCAGGGGAAAACATAAGACAGAGAAAGTTTACTTTGTAGAAGTTTGCCCAAGATGAATGAAATATGTGTCCACATAATGCCTGTGCATTAACACCCACAGCATATGTACGAACACTGAGTCACAACTAAAAAGTCTGTCATTTGGTAAATACATCAATACATAGCATGTTGTCATTTAATGAAACATCGTTCAAGTATACAAATTCATACAAGCACACAAGCACAAAAAGGAATAAAAACTCCCCTGAAGCTACCATTGTATCTGAGCAACCCATTAGTTAAATTGCTAAGATGGAAGTATTGAAAGCATGTATACCACAGGGGATGGTAAGATGACCAAGTAAGGCGAGGCCAGCGAAAGAATATTGGCAGTCTGTGGGTCAATGCTGAGTGTCACTGTATGCTTTTTCTTTTGATTGTAAAGAATTTATTTATGTGTATATTTAATTATTTTAGTGGATTTGTCTGTGTGTTTGGCTTCCTGGTTCCAACTGTACAGGTCGAGGCCAGCAGAGAACATGTGTGTCCTTTTGCCTCACTCTCTGAATTTCATTTTGAAACATGGTTTCTCCCCAACCTGTTTTTTTTTGCATTTCTGTAAGGCTGGGAGTCTGAAAGTCCCAATGATGCTCCTGTCTTCACTCCCCTGTGAGGACACCTGGCTTGTTATGGGGATACTGTCACCCATACTCTGGACCTCATGAATGTCAAGAGCAAGCACTTCTAACCACCAAGTCATCTCTCTAAACCCTATGCATGTACTTGTTTGTTTTCTGTTTTCACAAATAGGATTACTTTCTTAGCTTTTTTTTTTTTTTTACATTGACTTACATAGCATGTGTCTTGGCTTTCATAGAGGGGCAGGCCTGTCACAGTGTGAATATGGAGATCAGAGACAAACTTGCTAGAGTCAGTCCTCTCCTTCCACTTGTGGATACTAGAGACAGAACTCAAGTTGTCAGGCTTGAGTCATCTCACCAACCCACAGTTTAAAGTTTTGTTTTTCTGTCAGTAAAGGAGGATGTTTCCCAAGCAGTTATAGTAATAAATTATGTCTTTCATGATAACATTGTAATAATGTTCTATTTGTGTAGATATTGGGTAAAATGTACAAATTATGACCTAAAGGGCTAGATGTCAGAAAACAAAATTGACTATTGAAATGAAAAATCTCATTTACAGTTCATTTTATCTTTCTTTGTACCTCTGACTGAACAGTAATGTTTTATCTTGTAAAACAATTTAAGATGTGTTATTTCAGATTCTTTGTGGAATAATGAATAGAATATGTTGCTTTGACTTCAAGTTAGCATTATATACGAAGATAAAGATGTTCAAGGTTAGAAAGCTGTTATTCTCTTTTTAAATCAATGGTTTGCTCTTCAGTAGGAATTATTTTAAGTTACTTGACAACATGAACTTCACCATTCCTTTCATGTTTACTTTAATACAAAAAAGTATGTAGAGCTCAATATATAATGAATAGGTATATTTATTCTCAAATGGTATGCGGTCATAATAATACAACTAAATGAAATTTTTTAAGCTTCCATTTCACACAAGTTAATACTGAAATTCACACTGAGAATATTGCTTTTATTATGTGAATCAGTAGTGGCATGTATACTTTTGCAGGCACTGATAGTTCTCTACTTGAATCTAACATCTGCCGAACAAGGGAAATTCTGTCTAGTACTGAAAATCAAGCCCACTACCCAGGGGTCATGAGGTCGTAGATATCTGAGAAATTATGAATGCTACTTTACTAAATGAATGTAATCCCTGACTATATTCTAAATATTTGTTCTTACAGATAATTACAGTCCTCTCTCTCAAAAAGGAAACGTCTCTTTTTAAAAGATTCAGTGGACAGAGACCATTACAGAACACCACAACCACCCAAAATGAAGAGTTGTGGAACTCACTACCAATAGATGCATCTAAGATGCAACTTTTGCCACTAAGACTCAAAAACAAACATTTCAGAAGAAGGAACAGAACAATTGTAAGAGCCAGAAGACCAGGGAGTTCGCTGTGAGACTGCATCTCCTAGGAATGTCAGAGCTCCAGTCATGAAGTCACTGTGCCAGGAGTACCTAAACATGAGCTGTACAGGAACAACCCAATAGACATGCTAACGTGGACATGGAAAACCTTTACATCTTCAATCCCAGAGAAAAAACTATAGTCAATTAAAGAATGCTGACAGAATGTCCTAGTCTTCTGCTGGACAAACCCACCAGTTGGTTAACCAATACCAAATAGCCAGCTCTGATAACACATATGCAAGAAACATTATACAGAATGGGCAGACTGTACTTAAGGAGTTAGGAGTATATGTATAAATACATATAACATCAATTTTATGTAACAACAATTATTGAAAAAAGAAGCCATGATTTTCAAAGAGCACAAAAGGAGAGTTTGGAAGAATGAAATGTAAGAGGGAAAATGATGTAATTATAATCCCCAAAAGCAAATAAAATAATTTAGTAAGAGGGTATTGGGTTATCTAGTTATGTTGCCCGTGGAAGGCATTAAAATAAGAGTATAACATCTTAAATCTAAGGGATATTTCCTGCTTTCAAAACCTTACTTGGATTGTTTTCTTCATAGCTGAACATTTTGAACAACTGATATCTTTATTTTCAATATAATCTTGTGTCATATATAGAACATTGGGCATGCCATCCAGTAAAAAGAAACTCAATAATAATAGTGTGAGGAGCCCTGGTAAGTCAGTTTTTGATGAATTATGGTCTTAAATATATACCCTTGTATGTGGTTGAAAATGTATTGATTGGTGAGAACTGCTTCGGTAATGCCCATTCTCTTTAACTTCCTCTGAAATGACAGGATTTAATCAAGAACCCCAAACAGGAACTGACTAAGAAAAAGAAGGCAGTATAATGGAGTTGGCCAAAACTTCCAAAATAAATGGTAATTAAACTCATGGTAAACATATAGATGTCTGTATTTTCACAGTTTCCTTTGATTTGTATCATTCAGAAGATACTTAAAAAAAAGGGTTATTATGTGACTGGCTCAAAGCTCCTATCAAGCCCTTTGACATTTACCTGGGCTGGCCTCAAATTTGTGATCCTCCTGCCTCTGCCTCCTTCAGGAAATCCTACCAGCATGTGCCACCCCAACTGGCTATTCTCTTTTTATTATTCTTTTTAAAACCATTTTATACCATTTCTTTTTCTCTCCCAAGCCCACGAATATTTTAAAACACACTTTAGCAGTTTTTCTTAATCTGAATCTGTCTTTAATACAAATTGTTATCTTTTTCTGGCCACAAGTCTTTTATCTGTAAAACAACAACATTCCTAAAATGAAAGCGACAGCTATATTAGCCACATTCTATCAAAGATGGCGGCAGGTACTTTTTTAGCCAGACTGAGAGCTGTATTCACTGCCTTGGTCTACGCTGCCATCCAGCAACAGCTGCCAGCTTGGAGATGTGTTCCCTGTCATTGCCAGGTCATGTACACACCATTCAGTTGTTAGCAGAGCTCCATAAAAGCCTTGCAGTTTTTTTGCTGCTTATGCTGAGTCAGGAAACCTCTTGTAAAGAAACTGCAGAAATCTCTGCTTATCTCTAGGAAAACAGTCAAACTGAGAAAAATGCTGCTATCAAGAAGCCTTGCTTGTCTCTGTTCTCTTGTTCCTAAAACCCTTAAGCATTTGTTAAGTTTTAAGTGAAAGTTCTTAGCCACATAACAGAGCCATTTTGTTATGAGTATGTTTACACTCCAGCTTGGTCCCTCAGCCGCACCAGCCACAAAAACACACAGAGATGCTCTATTACATATAATACAGTTGGCCAGTTACTAGTTTCTTATTGCCTAGCTCTGTCTTAAATATTAACCACGTTCATTTCTATTAATCTAAGTATTTCCACATGGTCTTATCTTACCAGAGAGCATTCTGCTCTCCCCGTCCTACATCTTGAAACTCCTCCTTGCTACTTCCTCTCTCTTCCTTGTCTCCTAATCCCACCTATCTTGCTTTCCTATTGGCCAGCAGTGCTTTACTCATTAACCGATATGAGAAACATATTTACAGAATGACATCTCCCTTCAATTGAATATTGAGAAATTCAATATGAGCAGAAAGCATTTTGAAAGACCACTTGCACTATTTTAAAACCTGAGCTTCTTTTCTTTTGTAAAATATGAACTCTAAATAAACTCATGAAGTTAAAAATCACTGTCTGTGGCTTTGTTTTGTCCCATCACCATTCAAGCAACTGGCAGCAACTGGAATACCTTTAGTTTTCCTCTATGGATGCCATCTAGTAGATATAAATTAGATTCTCTAATAAATATACAAACAAATAATGAAGTGTCTCCCACAAAGAAGTGAGTTATGTGTAGTCATATGCTTCTCAAATGCCCGCCACTCTATGGATATTCTTAGAGAAATTTCTAACTGATTCCAAGAATATACTGATTTGATGTTGCAATATGATGTTGCAATCCTAAAAATCCATATTGTTATTGTTCCAAAATAGTTTAAACAGAAAAATAAACAATATTCTTTAAACAATTTCAATCTTATTCTGAGAGCTTACAATTTACAAAACGTTTATTATATCCCTATAATCATTGATAAAATTGAATATTTAATCTCAATACTAGTGTGACTGCCTATCCCACATTTCAGTTTATATTGAATCCAAATTTACTATGATGGGAGCATTGCTTTACAATCTTAGACTGGTGCCTCCTGGGATGTCAGTCTAAGATCTCTCCAAAGAAAGTGACAAATTTTGACAAAGTTTGTGTTAGCAGCCTGAATTTCCCCAGAACTCATAAATCATTTGTCCATTCTTTGCTCTTAAACTCTTAACTACTTCATCTCTATTATGTCAACATCAGAACAAATCAATTAAGAACTCTCAGTGAATAGGTTAATGGTTCAGGCCTCTCTAGACAATCCAAAAATGGAGTGAGATTTCATATGTCAGCGATCAGAGTGCATGCTTTGCCACTCCACTGAATCCAGTCTCAGTTCTCTTATTTGATACTTAGCTGCAAATCTGAAAGTTCAAAATCTACTTCACTCAGTGTTTTTTCCAATAATTTAAAATCTTAGAACATTAGTGAATGAATTACTATCATATGAGATATGCTGTGTGCAGCATCCATCTGCCTTTTCTATATAGAAATATCATTAGTGAAAACTCACTGACTTTTGCCTTTACCTAATATTATAACACTGTTATTATTGCTGGAACTGCCCAGTTCATAAAATATCTTTTATTATTTATTATTTAGTTATTTTAAGAGAAACTGACATATATATATACATATATATAACTGATAAATACATATATATATATATGTATTTATATATATATATATATATATATATATATATATATATATATATAGAGAGAGAGAGAGAGAGAGAGAGTTAAATCCTTACTTTCATACTTTTGAGATATTTTGGGAATTTAAAAAACTTCAATGAATATTTTACAAAAACTCCACTGTCTTTCATCTCTTATTTCTTCCTTACATTAGTAAGCACTGATGATAACTATAGGATATGCAAGTAACTACATATTACTTAATTTTTTATATTTTTATTAATAATATAATTTTAAAAATTTTGCATGTCAATCCCAGTTTCCTCTCCTTCCCTTCCTCCCTCCCTCCCACCCTCCATCCATGCCTTCCTCTTAACCTCTTTCCCCCCTCACATACAGCCTGACCACCTTCCACTCCCATCCCCCCAACCCCATTCCACATGTGAGGCTAAGCTATACAGGTTGGGTCATGTAATTCTGTCAAGTCATTTGAAGTAGGGACTAGGACTTCTCTCCTGTCTCTAAGTTAAGGGAGTATCCCTCCATGGGTGATGTGTCCTCAAGGTCCTTTTGTGCACCAGGAATACATCCTAGTTCTACAGTCTGAGGTCCCTTAGACTGCTCAGACCTTCTAGCTGAGACCCATATTCAAGGGGTCTGAGTAAAAGACTTCAGATATACACATGTCTATCATCATGTACAAAACTCAAGTCCAAATGGATCAAAGACCTCAACCTAAATCCAGCTACAATGAACCTATTAGAAGAGAGAGTAGGAGGTACCCTTGAACAAATTGGTATAGGAGACCGTTTCCTGAATATAACTCCAGTAGCATAGACACTGAGATCAACAATTAATAAATGGGACCTCCTCAAACTCAGAAGCTTCTGTAAGGCAAAGGACACAGTAGACAAGACCAAATAGCAGCCCACAAACTGGGAAAAGATTTTTACCAACCTTACATCTGACAAAGGGCTGATCTCCAAAATATACAAAGAACTCAAGAAACTAGTCAACAAAACACCAAATATCCCTATTAAAAAATGGGGTACAGAATTGAATAAATAATTCTCAATAGAGGAAAACAAAAAGGCTGAAAGACACTTAAGAAAGTCCTCAACATCCTTAGCTATCAGGGAAATGCAAATCAAAACAACTTTGAGGTACCATCTTACTCCTGCCAGAATGGCTAAAATTAGAAACACCAATGACAACTTTTGCTGGAGAGGATGTGAAGAAAGGGGAACAGTCCTCCACTGCTGGTGAGAGTGCAAACTTGTACAGCCATTTTGGAGATCAGTATGGCAGTTGCTTAGGAAAATGAGAATTAGTTTACCACAGGACCCAGCAATTCCCCTCTTAGGTATATACCCAAATGATCCTCATCGATGCAACAAAGACAAGTGCTCAACTATGTTCATCGTAGCATTATTTGTAATAGCAAGAACCTGGAAGCAACCTAGATGCCCCTTAACTAAAGAATAGATAAAGAAGATGTGGCACATCTACACAATGCAATACTACTCTGCAGAAAAAAGAATGGAATCTTGAAATTTGCAGGCAAATGGATGGAACTTGAAGAAACTATCCTGAATTAGGTAACCCAGTCACAAAAAGAAGAACATGGTATGTACTCACTCATATATAGATTTTAGACCTAGAGCAGAGGATCACCAGCCTATAATTCACACTATTAGAGGAACTAGGGTACAAGGTGTATTCTAATTGATTCATTTATGGTCCCTCACAAAAGTGGGGTAGGGACAAGTCCCCCAGAGTGCATGGGAAGTGGAGGGGCAGTGAAGAGAGAGAACTAGGAGAAAGAGAAGGGGAGGAAAGAAAAACACGTGTGACTAAATAGATTGAGTCAGGGTAGGAATAGAAGACAGAAGAGAGAGAGAGACAGAGAGAGAGAGAGAGAGAGAGAACATAAAGAGGGAGCCGTTATTGATCTGAAGAAAAAACTGAACCTAAAGAAAGGTCTAGAGACCTAAAAGACTGACAACAACTGACAATTTGATTAACAGTGTAAAGGCTACCATAAATGCCCTTCCCTGATAGTGCGATTATCAACTAAATTATCCACCATCATGGAGCCCTCATCTAGTACCTGTTGGAAACAGATGCAAACAACCATAATTAAACACTTAGTGGAACTAGAATCCAGATGCAGAGAGAGAGGACAAGACCAGGTTGTAGAAACACACAAAGACAGCTGTTCTGAACAAGGAGGAGCTACTGGGCCCCCCAGTCTGATAGCTGGGAATCCAGCATGGAGCTGACTCAGACCCCCTGATATTATTTAATTTAAGTATAATTTTAAAAGCTGAAATTTTGATCACTAGATACCATTAGGAATAGCATCTTTAAATGGTGTTTTCTTTAATAGTAATCCAATTATTAAAGTTTGAAATGTTTCAAATATTTCCATGGGATTAATATGTCACAGAAGTTTGTCTGTTATTCATATATCTTTTTTTTATTGTATTTAATGTTGACAGGAGAAGAGCTTCACCAAGTAGGCATCATGTGTGGGTACTGTTAGAACTTTCCAATCTTGGACTGATTATTGTGATCCCTGATAGTCTAGCTTCCTAGTCCAAGGTAGCAGAAACAGGACTGAAAATGTGTGAGAAGAAGAATCTTTCTTTCCTTGATCAACCTAGAGTAGCACGCTTCCTTCTCCTGCTCTGTACAAGTATCCACACTAAGGATGGAACATGAGTCTATATTTTGAAAAATAATTTATTACAAGTTTTATTTTTTGTAAATTTGTAAGTAAATTAATTTAGGGCCTACAATGACTTGGGATTTTTGCAGGTACTATCAATATCATTAGATAAGGTTGTTGTGGGACTAGATGTTAAACAGATAACTATTTTGGGATGAAAGAACTGTGGACAGGTTGAATTTGGTATCACAGACAAATGTTATTAAGGGATAAGACTTCATGGCAGCCTGGATGCAGGAGACAGTATAGTTTTCTTTAGAGAGCTCTACTGTGTAATTTTGCTTAACATATTATCATATTAGGTATATGAGTTGCACAGCAGATTATTAATAACAACAGTTCCTTAGAGTCTACTTCCTAGATACCTCACATGAGATAGCTAATTTTACCCTTCTCTTCCATTCATCTAACTTCATTAGTTCACATTAGAAACCTTTGATTTATTGCCATCATACAAGTGAGGAATTTCAGGGATGATCGTGTCCTTAGCATTCCTATGAGGACTAGCTAGGAGTGGTACAACCTCATTTCAAACCCTTGACTTCCTCATCACTCAACCCAAAGAGACAGCTGGACAATTTTACTAAGACTGCTCAAAGAGAGTTAGTGAAAAGCTCAATGCCTGGGATAAATAATACTAATGGGCTCAGTTATATGAAGACTTGCCTGTTTTCTCTGAAGACACTCAGCATAGACATACATGGTTTAAGAAGACAGTGCTCTATAAGAGAGATCCTATTTGTGCTTCTTATTGACAGTACTAATGCATGTATAAGCACTGTCTATTTGTCTTCTTCTGGTGAGAAGGGCTTAAATTTAAATATTTTTCTAGTGAACTATGCTTTTTTGTTTCTTTGCTTTGATATCATCAACTGCAGATATCTTCATGAGTTTACAATTTTAGTAACTGGCTCTTCCCATGCCAGTTCAATCATCACTGGATGGCACTATTTTATTTTTGTTGTAACAGGTGGTGGGTATTTTCTGTTTTGTTTTGGTTTTGGTTGGTTGATTTTAGAGCTAGGGTCTTGCTATGTACCTGAGAATGAATTTGAACTTCTAATTCTCATATCTTTAAGTTCCGATTGCTAGGATTACTGGATTATGGAGTACTGATGATTCAACATGTTGCTTTATGAATGCTATCCTGATACTTTACCAATTGTTCTAAAACATTAGTCCATTTTTTTTTCTTGATGGCTACATTTTTATTGGTCTTTTTCATCGTCCCCCCTTAGGTGCTTACTCTCAATATAAAATGTCATTTTACTTTGCAGTATTAAATTGGGACAACTTGTTGATACATTTAAGTGTTTTTCAATCTCACTTGTTTGTTCTATTCTTTTACTAACTCTAGTCCTGACCCCATCAGAACATTATTGACAGGTGCTTTGAAATTTTATTTCCTATTATGTCAGTTTTTGTGGTCAATCACTTTATTATTACCCTATATAGTCGTATGTCTTATCATTCTTGTACACACATGTGGAAAATTCTCACCCCAGAAAAATAAATCTAGAAATGCGGAGAAAATCAGGTAGATTTTTCTACATGTACATTGCAACTTCTGTTTGTAATTGCATACCCAATTTTAGAAACTGTTGTCTAAATTTGCTTTTCTTATTTCTTCTTCTATTATTCATGGTTAATGTTCTTTGATATGGATTTCTGCCACATTCTCTTACTAAAAACTCTACTGCAAAATTAACTAATGAAGCCCTTCTTTAATATGAGAGATACTTCACATCTGAGTGTGCACTATAGAACCTCTTTGCAAAAAAATGTTACCATGCCATTGCTTTCCTTGGTATAACTGTAATCCATATTTCTCCTTTTGCTTTGTCTATCCTGGCTCAGCTTCCTTTATGCCTTCTCAGCTCTCTAGTAACTTTATAATGAAGTCATTTATAGCACTTTCTGTTTGGAACATTTTCTTTTATCTTTCTAAGGTCTATCCTTTCATAATCTCCTTCACCATTTTGGCTTCAGTAACTACCTAGAAGTCAATGATTTTAAAGTTATTTATTTGACCCAGATTTTTGAGGTTCATTCTGCAAATGAGATGGACTTATGGATATATCTGGTGTGCGAAATTACAGCCATTTCATGATGAACATAACTACAAACTTCACAAGCCAGAATTCAAAATCATCATTAACCCTCATTGTTCTTTATTAGGTATGGTCAATTCTCTTTTTGAACCAATAGTGGAGCTCTTGTATTTTTCTCCCTCTCTTTTGTAGACCCATATATCATTACCCACTTCTCATATCTGATGTGATGTGAAGTTTTCCAGATACAACATTCCATGTGCTCTACTCCTTTTCAAGTCAACCCATCCACCACAGGTTGTATTACAATGGAAACCTGACTACATCATTTCCTATCTAAGGCAAACATGGTTTTCATTGCATTTAGATGGAATGTCATATTTCTTTCATTGGTCACTAGGACCTCATGTGACTTTCTCTTCCCTCTTGCACTGGTATGATTTTGATTCATTCTCTTTTCTACTTATTCTGTATGCTTCAGTAACCACACCGTGTGTCTTTTACTTCCCCAATAATACCAGTTAGTTCTCTGTTTCAGAAAATTGCCCACGCACTTTTTCTTTCTATTTCCAAATGCTGCTTTCACTGAATCTCAAGCTTTACATTATAATTTCTTCTTAACCTATATGATTTTGAGAACTTCTCCTGGTACATGTAAGCTTTGGAGAAATTTGTGATTTAATTCTTCTAACACTCAGATGCACTTGCAATGACAGCACAGTATAGGTTCAAACTTCAGGACTCCTAACACCTACCAACAAGACCTTGGTGCATAAATATTTATTAAGGAGAGGAGTGGTGCTTACATTAAACCTTTTTAACTAAAGACTACACTTCCCTTTCTCATGCATCCCCCTTTTATCATTATTCATGCTAATTATAGCTTGAAACTAAAAATTATTACAGTGATGGTGATGGATTCAAAGTGAGATTTTTCTTTCTTCCCAGCACTAGCACACATGATAGCAATGCTTAGAACTGTGCATCTAAATTTGAAAATGAAGATCTAAGAAGTACATTTTGATGCTTTCTCCACTTTCTAATAGGGGATATAAAAACATGAAATGAAATTTAAATGATAATAGAAAAGTATGAGAAACTGTGTACTTTGAAGGACCTCCATCTCATTCTGAACTGGATATTCAAAATCTGAGATTGACAAAGTGATGGTACCTCACCTGTCCTTTTTCATATAGTAAAATACTTTTATCAAGGAGAAAATAAAAATCACTAGTGAAAAGAATGCACTCTGTAAATTTTCTAGGAGTTGCATGTGTTTTGTGTTTTAAGATCTTTTTGTCTCTAGAAGGAAAACTGTTGTGTGCCTTCTAGTGTAATTTAGTCTCTGAAAAATTAACATGATGGCAATGCATGTTTCTCAGATAACTGTGTAAAAGAGATGCTGTCATAAATAATAAGACGCCTTGTATTGACTCATGAGGACATAAAGCAATCACATATCTGATTGGAAATGTTCATTCACCGATCATAAACAGGCAGATAGCAGAGGATTCTGTGAAAGGTTATGCGTTGAAAGGGTTAAACTTTGTCTGTAGTAAGAAATCTTACATGCTGTTAATATATTTATGTATTATCTGAGCAAACCTCATCATTTAAAGGCAACATTTCCCCTACTTATTGCTACTTTGATGACTCATTTGACTTAAAATGAAGAATGGTGCATCACATTTTTTTCTTTTTTATCTAATGCAATGACCAAAAATGTACACTTCACCTTACTCACAAAACAGTACCCACCTCATTTTTTTTAAACACTGAAAAGTCTGATTTCAGCAGTGGAAAAATTTGTGAAGGCTTTATTTTTATGGTCAAAGGTCTGAAGAGATGGCAGAACACATAGGATCACACATTTCCCTTTCAGAGACTTGGGTTTGACTCCCAGAACCCAGGCTGAGTAACTAACAATTGGGTGATTAACAATTGGCTGTGATTCTTAACTAGGATGTCAAGTGGAATTTACATCCTCTTTTGGATTTTGCGTGCACCCACATGCTTGTATATATCCCCTTCCCCTATGCACACATATACATAATTAAAAGCAATAAATAAATCTGTATGAAAGGACATGTGAAATGTACCTCTCCCTTCACTATATGGTTTTTCTAACTTTGAACTACTTTTTTTTTTTTTTTACTGTCACCTGCTTTTCCTCTAATAACTTTATCACACATTTCTTTTCCCTTCCTTTTTGAAATGATTAGGCTGCCTGCAATACTTGTTTCTAAAACTCAAATCAGTTCTACATTTATTAGTTTGGCTCAACCTACCAGCAATATTGAAAGTGATATATACCATATTTCTTAAATGTAGTAGTGAACCTGAACTCCATGCTTCCGCCAAAGCACTCCTGTTCATGATTTCATGATGGTATTTTTAGTTTCTAATAATTTGGAAAAAGGTGATAGGTGACGAGTCAGAAATAAAGTGGAAAAATATGGTATCCAGCTCCATCTATATATAACACCTAGAAAATGTATAGAAAAGTGCGTTCCCATTCCAATAACACCTGTGACATTTAGATATTCTACAAGGTTTCTGCTCTCAGACTTTGCCTCTATAATATGCAGGAACTAACTTTCTCTAAATATATTCAGAGACCTAAAGCTAGTCAGACACACAGAGAGTATTTGGATCAGTGTTTCATATGTTTGTGTGCATTTATACCCTTTATAATTCTTGTTTATAAATGAGTTACTAATACCAGTGTCATATACAGAAAAACTTAGAAACCTCAAACCAAGAACTCAATGTAAACTTGAGCTATAAATATATATATATATATAGTTTATATAAAACTTTACAATATAGTTATGATCTTTGTGTCCAACAATATTCCACCAATCAAAGCTATATTTGCATGATTTATATATCATATCTTATGGGATATGCTTCCTTTTACGTAGATGGAGACAATTTGCTCATTAGCACAGCACATATCCTTGCTTTACATTTAACTATCTTACTAGCAAAAGACAAATTGTAATTCACACAGTTCTCCACACACTTGTTCTAAATTTTTCTTCTGGCAATATTCTATGTTTCCAATTTAGGAAGCAAAGCTATTTTACATTTTATATCTTTCCTATATAAGTTACTAGTAAATAATTACTCAAAGCCCCTGGCAACTGAACCCTTGATAATAGCTATATTTAAATAATTTAAAAAAACAAACATTATTATATTTTCAAATGTGCAGAATGATCCCTCCTTCTCTTTCTATCTCTCTCATTCTGAATTTTTAGTTGTAACATTATACACATGGTCAAAATAAGATAACGTGAGATATCAACTCATTTCTTTAAGGGGAGTGGTTGTAGGCAAGGTATAGAACAAGTGAAAGAGAAGAGGTAATATGTTGACAGTTCCTGTTGGAAAAAAATGGCATGATTGACTGGAAAATCCAATAAAGAATTCATCCAGAAGACAAAGCTATCAATGCACCTGCCCACACAGAGACACTCACCTCTGCAAGCTCTTCCCTAGAGATCACTGCAGAGCTCCAGGGTGGACTGGCTGCGTGCAACTCAGTGTGCTGTGCCTTAGCCTTCCACAGAAGGGGAATGGTGACCACTTGGTTGCTTAGCCTAGGGTGTTCTTTTTTGGTAGTAGATTTTCACCTGGAGAAAGAAAAGCACGTCTTACATAGGAGCCAGTACTTCAATATCTTGTTCAAGAATAAAGTACAGATAAAAATTAAAGGGTAATTTTTATGTTTCGATATCATAATTTTCTGCATTTTGAAGTTTTTATCCTGAAATATAACTGTGCATTTGTAGTTTTATACACTTTTCACTGTATATGAAGATAACACACCAAAAACATATGCTTGGTAGTAGTTAAGTAGCAAACTATTACGGCTCTGTTTCTCATCTTGTTGGCATTGGAATGAATCTTGTTAGGATATCCAACTTGTAGTGTTGAAGTCTAATGGAAAGATGTATTGGTATGCATCTAGCCTGCTCACTTTATAGTAGTACATTAAAGATTCTGGAAAAAATGAAAAGAAAATCAGCATAGCACAAAGGATGTGCCTCTTAAAATGGTTATTACTTTATAAGAGTATCAGTCATACTCCATCACATCAGAGAATCTCTTCTCTTGTTCATGGATACCCTTTTAGTACAATAGTTCAGACAACTTCTGCCCTTTCACTTCCTCTAACAGAAGGGAGATAAAATGAGTCATCTGATTGCCTGATGAGTTTCCTTAAAGTGTGAGTGATTCTAGAACTATTCTTTTTTTCTCTCTTTTTTTTTCTGAGGGATGGCTTCAGAAACTATTCATTATTTTGTGTTTTCCTTGTGTCACAGGTATATTCAGAGACAAGTACTATTGGTAATAGGTGATAAAGTTGGATATGGGTAGAACAAGGTTGTTGGTGTGCATTCAACTCAGGGGAGAATTGGAGATGGTCAATGTTTGATTTCACAGTCATGGTCTCATATCTCCTGTGTGTGTGTGTGTGTGTGTGTGTGTGCTTGTGTGTGTGTGCATTGCATGAGCTCGCATATATATAATACATGTGTTCATGCATGCATACTTGTACATACATACATGTGTGCATAGGTGCTCTTGCCTATGGGGGAATGTGGACTGATCAGATAATAACCTTAAGAACACCTCTTCACTTGCTAATCTTCCCTGTTTTTTGACATTGGGGGACTCATTGAACCTTGAGCTTGCCCTTTTGGGTACAGTGTTTGGCCAGAATGATGTCACAATCTGTCTTTCTTCTCATATTTACTTGCACTGTGTTCACAGATGCATGCCATGAACTACACAGAGTTTTATGTGGTATTTGGGTACCCATTCTCAAGTCTTCAAGCTGGACCAATAAGCATTTTTCTCATTGAGCTCCTAAAACTATTTTTTTTCACATAGACCCTTTAGATATTAGTGCAGGATTTATATACCTATGAATATATATTATTAGCCAGCTCCTAATAATATATTGTATATTTTGAAGTGTGCATATGATAGAGGGTCATCATTTTTAGTTACTTACTATATGCATCACTTTGAATACACACAATTGCCTTGATACTAAAAATTCAAAGTCTTTACTTTTGGGTATTTTGAAATATACAATGTTTTACTGGCTAAAATCACCCTACTTTGACATAGAACTCAGAATTTATCACTGTTATCTGTAACTTCATAGATGTTTTTCAACTTCTTTCTATCTTCTCCTTTTATTCTTTTATTACTTGGGTTTCCAGTGAATTATGAAAAACACAAATTTTCCTGAAACTTATGAGAGGCACTATTGCTCCTCAATGTAGCCTTCCTTTCCTTTTAGTACTGGAAGTTAATAATATGTAATAAGCAAACACAAAGGAATAACTAGATCTGGGCCCAATGAGAGGGCTCAGTGAGTACAGTGCTTTGTATGAAAGAATACATTCTAGAGTTCAATAACGAGAATCCATGTAAAAGCCCAGACACAGTGGTAAACTCTTCTAATCCCAGTTAATGATAAATGGAGACAGATAACTCTTGTGGCTTAATGGTTAGCCAGCCGGTCAAAATTGGCAAGCCCAGGACCCAGAGATAGATACCTAACTCAGGAAACAAAAACAAAAAACAACCAACCAAATAAACAAACAAGCAAAAAACATGGTAGATTGTACATCAAGAGAAATGATAGCCAGGATTGTCCTTTGTCTTTTACACTCACATACAAGTACACAAGTTTGCACATGTAAATGTACACATGTAGAAAAATGTTCATATACATACATAACTCAACAAGAATTATGATAATTGCATCAATATAACAATAAAATTAGTTGCTTCAAATTCATACCTAGTTTTAACATATACTGTGTGTGAGAGAGCGAGAGACAAAAAGAGCCAATTGAACTGGTTTTAGAGAAGGAATTTCACTGTGTTGTTTGTTTTCCTAATATAGTCACATGTACATAGACAAAAAGCACCTCACTGTTCTTTACTTCCTAAGTGTGAATTCTTGGGCAGATTGCTGCTCTCAGTCTCAGTGTGGCAATGAAATATTTGGGCTTTCATGTCATTTTCTTTTTCAGAGTGTGGGTACATTGCCAGCCTGTAATGAAGATTATAGCTAAATAAATGACTCAATAGTCAACCTTCTAGTAATGGTTGTATTTAGCTTTTAGGGTAATCGTAACATCACTGTGGTATTAGTAATCTCATCAACTTTTTGGTTAGGGATGGATAAATAACTAGCTTTTAGTATGTAAATTAACAACAAAAACGTTTTGCAGAAAATGGGTCAGGTTAGAGATGTAAATGAGGCCTAAAATGTCTCATTAGGTTTTGAATTGCCTTTTTTTCCCCAAGCATTATAAATCTTGTGAGCTTTTGGGGTAATTTTCTTGCTTGAATAAGTTAGTAAGGTCTTTTCCAATAATAAATGAACAAAAATACCTCTAAAACTAATTCTGCTTGAAAAGACAGAACAAATTGAATGTTAAAGTATCATTTATTAGAAAGTTACCCAATATTTCTGTTTCCTCATATTTTTAGATAATAAGGTGCCTAAGGCATGAGTAAAGATGCACAGATTTCACCTGCATTCCAGTGCTCGGGTAGGAAGAGAACTTTCTGTCAATGGGTCCTGTCTAAAGTCAGTTGTCCATTTGAAGTGTACTTTTCAGACATGGGTACTGCTCATCAAAAATAGAGTGTGAATCTTATCTCTGGCGAAGAAACGGATTATCTTTGATGGTGGAGAACGTCTCTTTGGTTGTTTTCTATGAGAACCCATCCACACTGCACATCACTAACATGCATGTACAGAACAAACACAGAGTACAATTGTAGTTTCCCTAACATTACAGATCTTGGGTCAGTGTTTGCTGTGAAATGATAAACACAGATGTTGAAACCAGGAGAGTCTGCTTTAGACAGTGAAACAGTCAGGAGGCATTTTAACACATCTTCTTTTAACCACATTAGTTTCTACTCTACAGACTACTAAAGCAGCCTGAATTAGCCTTGTGTGGCCAAACATGAAGTGTTAGTTAGGTATGTGCTCATCTATCACAGCATTGCCAATGTTTGGTACAGCTTAACATATCAAACACATGACTGGGGCTGATTTTGTTACCGTGAAGCTGCAAATGTGAAGTAGTAAACATGCAATTACAGCAACTACCTATATTTGACTAGCTTAAAAACTTCTAAAAGGGATTTTTGTGGGGATTACATTGAATCTGTACATTGGTTTTGGAAAGATTGCCATTTTTACTATGTTTATCCTACCTATCTAAGAATATGGGGGATCTTTCTATTTTCTGGTATCTTCTTTAAATTATTTCTTTAAAGACACAAAGTTCTTGCTATATAGGTCTTTCACTTCTATGGTAAGCATTGCCCCAAGCCATTTTATGTTGGTTGTGGCAACTATAATAGTGATGTTTCTTTCTCAGCCCCTTTGTTATCTGTCATCTGCATATACTAGGGCTACTGATTTCTTTTGAGTTTATCTTGTATCAGCACAATTCTTCACTGACTTTGAAAGTATAATACTCAATTTTGTATGGAAAAACAAAAGACTCAGGAAAGCCAAAACAACCCTGTACAATAAAAGAACTTCAGGAGGCATTACCATCCTAGACTTCAAACTGTTTTATAGAACTATATTCCTAAGAACAGCTTGGTATTGGCACAAATATAAACAGGTAGACCAATGGAATCAAACTGAAAATCCTGATATTAACCCACACAACTATAAAAACCTGACTTTTGACAAAACAGCAAAATGTATACAATGGAAGGAGGAAAGCATCTTCAACAAATCATGCTGGCACAACTGGATGATTGTGTATAGAAGAGTGCAGATAAACCCATGTTTATCCCCATGAACAAAACTCAAGTACAAATGGATCAAAAACCTCAGCATAAATCCAGCCACACTGAACCTCTTAGAAGAGAAATTGGGAGGTACCCTTGAACAAATTGGTACAGGAGACTGCGTCCTGAATATAACTCCAGTAGTACATACACTGAGATCATCAATTAATATATGGGACCCCCTCAAACTCAAGCTTCTGTAAGGCAAAGGACAAAGTTGACAAGACCAAACCACAGCCCACAGAATATGAAAAGATCTTCACCAACCCTACATCTGACAAAGGGCTGATCTCCAAAATATACAAATAATTCAAGAAACTAGTGAACAAAACACCAAATAACCCTATTAAAAAGTGGGGTACAAAACTAAAGAGAAAATTCTCAACAGAGGAAATCAAGAAGGCTGAAAGACACTTAAGAAAGTCCTCAACATCCTTAGATATCAGGGAAATGCAAATCAAAACAACTTTGAGACACCATCTTACTCCTGCCAGAATGGCTAAAATTAGAAACACCAATGACAACTATTGCTGGAGAGGATGTGGAGAAAGGGGAACACTCCTCCACTGTTGGTGGGAGTGCAAACTTGTACAGCCATTTTGGAGATCAGTATGGTGGTTGCTTAGGAAAATGGGAATTAGTTTACCACAGGACCCAGCAATTCCCTTCTTAGGCATATACCCAAATGATCCAAATCCATGTGTCAAAGACATCCATTAAACTATGTTCATATCAGCATTATTTGTAATAACAAGAACGTGGAAGCAACCTAGATGTCCTTCAACTGAAGAATGGATAAAGAAGATGTAGCACTGGGGAAAAGGATTTCTAATTTTGTTTCCACAGAAAATGAAAAGCTCTGGATTCCTTCCAGAATAATGTGGTTTGATCGAGCAAGACCCCATGAAGCAATGTCAATGGGACAATGAAGCCTTGCAGACCACTACAGCCAGGATTTCTGTGTCTTCTTAGGATTCCCTTATGACAGCGCCCCTATCAGCAGGAAGCAGTTTGGAAAGAATGACACCCAAATTCCCAAATATTGTTTATAAATGTTTGTTTTCATTTTTTTTAAAAAGAAAGACTTTGTATAAATAAAAAAAGATGTAGCACATTTACACAATGGAATACTCCTCATAGGGGGGAAACAATGGAATCTTGAAATTTGTTGGCAAATGGATGGAACTTGAAGAAACCATCCTGAATGAGGTAACCCAGTGATGAAAGAGAAAAATTGTATGTACTCACTCATATATGAATTTTAGACATAAAGAAAAGGATCACAAGCATATAATTCACACCACCAGAGAAACTAGGATACAAGGAACAACCTAAAATATTCATACGTGGTCCCTCACAGAAGGGGAAAGGAACAAGATCTCCTGAGCATATTGGGAGTCAGGGGCAGTGAGTGGAGAGGGGGATAGGAGAAAGAGAAGGGGAGAAGAGGAAATCACGTGGGACTAGGAAGATTGAGGCAGTGGGGGAATAGATGAGAGTGGAAAAAAAAGAGAAAGAGAGGGAGAGATACCATAAAAGAGGGTGCCATTATAGGTGTGAAGAGAAAACTGACTCTAGACTAACGTCCAGAGATCTACAAGGATGACCCCAACTAATAATCTGAGCAACAGTGGAAAGGCTACCTTAAATGCCCTTCACTGATAATGAGATCGATGACTAAGTCATCCACCATCATAGAGCCCTCATCTAGTAGCTGATGGCAACAGAAACAGACACCCACAGCTAAATACTGAGCAGAACTTGAATCCAGATGCAGAGAGGGTGGAGTGATAAGAAAATTGAGACAAGACCAGACTACAGAAATCTACAGAGACAGATGACCTGTAAAAGGGGTAGCTAATGGACACTTGATGGGAGATGTTATTCTGTATATATGTTTCTCATACTGGTTAATTAATAAAGCACTGTGGCCAATAAGAAACAAGATAGGTGGGGCTAGGAGACCATAAGGAGGAAAGAGGAAGTGGGAAGGGGAATCAAGATATAGACTGAGGAGGAGGAAGGAAGATGCTGGCCCCTGCTCCCTGATAAGATGAGCCACGTGGAAATACTTAGATAAGTAGAAATGGGTTAATCATTAAGACAGAGCTAGCCCATAAACAATAATAGTAACTGGCCAACAAGACTGTATCAAATACAGAGTCTCAGAGTGTTATTTGGGGCTCAGATGGTGGCGGGACCTTGGCAGCAGGACCGGGAGGCTGGCGGGTAGGAAAAACCTGCCATAACAGACACCCTTAACCTAGAGGCAGGAGGGAGGGTCTAGTCCCTACTCCAAATGACTTGACTGATTTTATTTATTCCTCCTGGAAGGCATTAACCTCCCTGTGGAGTGTTGGGTGGGAATGGGATGGGAGGATGTCAGGGGACATGGAAGGAAGAGATAGAGGAAGGGAGAGAGGGAGGGAAGGAGGCAGGGAGGAAGGGAGAGAGGGAAGCAGGAAGGGAAGTAAGAAGAAGGGAGGGACAGGGAACTGGAATTGATGTGTAAAGTAAGAAAAGAAAATATCCATAAGGGATTTCAATAGACCTGCTGTCATCATTTTGTTTGTTTCTGTGTAGGGGTCAGTCGAGGATGAAACATCCATGATCATGAAATCACATTAGGAGATTTTCTTTTCTATTATTGGATATGGTCAGTACTACTTCCTGGACTCTCAAGAAAAGCAGCTCTGAAATACCCACAGCAGTATTTGCCTAGTTCTCCATACATCTACTTTTGTATTTCCCCAAAGTAATCCTTATAATTAATCTTTGCAAAAGAGGCGTGGTGGTTTGAATAACAATCGCCACCACAGCCTCATATATTTGAATGTTTGGTCATTAGGGAATAGTAGAATTTGTGAAGAATTAAGATGGGTGATGTTGTTGGGGTACATGTGGCTTATTGCAGTGGGCTTTGAGGTTTTCAAAAGCCAAAGCTAGTCCCAATGTCTTCTTCCTGCTGCCTGCAGTTCTGGAAATAGAAGTCCTAGCTACTTCTCCCATACCATGTCTGCCTGCATGCCACCATGCTTTCCATCATGAAAGCTACACCTCTGGAAGGAAGCCACCATCTAAATGCTTTCCTTATTAAGAGTTGCCACGGTGATGATGTCCCTTCACATCAACAGAGCATCCACTAAGAAAACTTTTTTTTTATTTTTAAGTGATCCAAATTTATTTATCTTTACATATCACACATTCTTATAGATAAGCTCTTACTATTTAATACACAAAGTAAAGACATTAATCACAAGTCATCTCATCATAATTGGCTTGTATTGCCTACTAAGGTTTTATAGATAAATAAGAAGCATTCCAAGGCACTTTATGAAAGGATAAGGAAGGAAATGACAGAAGACACCAAGGATGTTCAGAGCCATCTCAGTGGGTGAAAACAAGAGAGCCAATCAGGTGTTCTGTAGCTGTATCACGGCATGCACTCTGATGGAAGACAATTACTTCACTAGACAGGACAGACAATTTGAGAGTGAAATATGCATCCTGACATGTATTTCTATGTTCTGTATGTCATTACATCACCTTTTATTATCCTCCCTACTAAAATTATATTGCTGGCCTCCTGAAATCTCACACAAATTTAGTTCTTACTCCTGAGACATCAGAGTATTTTTTTTATGTTAGTTCCATGTTTCAGATGATCTAGAAAACTTTCTCACTATCTTGTCAGCATCTTTATTCAAGGTCTGAATGTCTAGGTATCAAGGGAGCAAGCAGTGTAGCCCCTAATTGTGTTCCTCATATTTACTAACTTCCCTCTCTTGCATAAATGCAGAAGAGACTAGCAATTATTTGTGCAATTCACAACAATTCCAGGCATCCATTTCATCCTTCAAACATTCACAAGTAAGTGTCATTAATGATTAGCCCAATTCTGTAAATAAGGCTAATAGGACAAGTAAGGTAGGTTTGCTAATCAATATTATGTTGTATATGGTGGTATTAGAATGAATTAATGTGAAATGATTCAAAAAATCAGTGCTTTGTTATTCAGGATATTCACAGAGACTCTGCAAAATGCATGTTTCCTTAACTCAGTCTGGCTTCTAACATATGCTTTCTCTACACATTGAGAACCCATCCATGCCATTAGTTATTAGTCACTGAGCTTCAAGCTGAGATTCTGCATCATATCTGAGTCTTTGTCCTTAATATACACAGCATCAGGTAGATCAAAAGATCTGTGCTAAAATCACAATGCATATTTGTTGCACTGATGAGTACTCCATACTCAAAAGCAGCATGTTATCATGGGGGAATAGATACATAGGGATGTCTTTCCTTGTCTTCCTCAATTTAGGTATTCAAATTTAACCCCAGTCCATTACTAATGTTCATGTTATAGCTTGAATATGAAATGTCCCCTGTACAGTCCTGTGTCTGAACACTTGGTCTCGGCAGTGATATTTTCTGAAACAGAAGACCCTTTGTAACATCATAGACTGGGATAGGCTGGCCTTGAGTTTGAGCACATGTCCCTGCTTCTGGGTCCTAGCTCTGCTTCCTGATGTATTAAATGTGATCCTCTTGCCTCCCTTGCCTACCACCAGAACTCTTTCCTGAAATATTGTGCTGAAATCATCTGCCAAAAGACATTCCCTAACTAGATTCCTTTCTTTATTTAGTCACATTGACATGAAAGTGACTAATATAATTACAAAATAAGACTTATCTTTTTTGTTTTTTATTTATCTTTTAATGACACAGCTAGCCCAGTGGTACAATTGTTCAGCTTCTATCTGCTCATGGGTTGGAAGAAGTATCTCCATCATGCTGCCTGAGCAGCCATGTGGTCAGATTTTAGGATCTGACTCAATTTCTGGTCTGTAATTACAACTACTGTCATTCATAAAACAAAATATCTACCTTTAAAAGAAGATAGCAAAATATCCACCTTCCTTGGCCGTGTTCATTGCTAAGATTGTAACTGAAATCTTATTTTTAAAACATGTACACATTTACTTGAGTGCATGTGTATGCTACTCAGTGTATATGTGCTAATGAGGGCATCAGATTCTTTAGGACTGAAGTTAAAGGCAGCTATTAAGTATTCTGTGGGTGCTGGGAATTCACATAGGTTCTTTGCAAGAAAATTAAGTGTTCTTAACAACCACACCATTTCTTTAGTCCTGTAATGCAAATCTTATTTGAGTAGTATTCCTGTGCACATTTCTCATCATTTTTCATTGTAGTTCATGGCAGGGTGGTATAGGATATCAGCAGTAGACATGACATTTGTCTAAAGTTGTTCCATTTTCAGAATGACCCAGTTTAAATTTACTTCTCAGTAGAAACACTTATGTAAATGGATACCTAAGTTATTTTCCAGGGATCTTTCAATTTTCATTAAAAATACTAATGCTTTAGCTTTACTATTAGTTTAATTGCACTCAAAATTTCCCTTTCCAAGGATTTAAAAATCCAATCTCATGCCAAGTGGTCTCTTCCTGTTATGGGCTTGCCTTGTGGTTCTCATCTCTTAAATCCCAGAAACTGGTGAATAAATGGTCAGGATAATTCCTGGGAGCTATTTCAGTCAGTTAAAGCAGGAGAAAATGTGGGACACAACTGGACAGGATGACAGGCACTTTGAATTTGCTCCATTTCAGTTTAAGACATGGGTTAAATGATTTAATTTCTCCCAATGTCAGCTCCTTCATCTAAAAACTAGGCTGTTAGACTTGTTATCCCCAAGGTGTCTGCTAATTTGAATGTCCCACTGTAGGGAATTCCTGTTACCACAAGGGATTGGAGATTGTTAATTGCTTCAGACATATGTCCACAGACAAATTTGGTCACTTGGGACTGAGAATGTTTGTGGATGTCATTTTTTTGTTGTTATTTGGTTGCTTGGTTTTCAATAGTGGTATTTATTTCATTGAATATATGTCTCCATATCAGTATAACTACATTTTCCAACCAAATAGAGAGGAAAACAAATAAAACAGAACAAATATAAAGCCATGTACTAAATATACACACTGTAGTTCTGACAGTGTGGTGTTAGGCTTTTGACAAATAAATATCCCCAATTTGCATGGCAGCACAATTTTTTGTGAGAGAACAAACTGAATCATACATGCCCTGGAACCACAAAATGGTTTTCTTTGTCTTTATCTTTTCAGTGAGACAAGTTAAGTGTAATAGTTTTGCCAGACAGTAGTGGTACATGTCTTTAATCCCTGCCCTTGGGAGGCAGAGGCAGGAAGATCTCTGTGAGTTTGAGGCCAGCCTGGTCTACAAAGTGAGTTTCAGGACAGGATCCAAAGCTACACAGACAAACATTGTTTTGAAAAACCCAAATAGGAAAGAAAAAAAAGTAAACATTGAAAGTTTAGTTTCAGTGCAAAAAAAAAATCTAGTCCTAAATTAGTTTAAATATTTTCTAAAGAGAAAATTGATATTCTTTGGTTATTACCATTCACTTAACCTTATACTTATTCATGTACAATTGTTTTATGTTTTAAAACATATTTTGATATTTATATATTTATTTTTATTTATTTAAACTGAATAATTTTGAATGTCACAGATTGAGGTAAAATGTACCATAAATTACCCATATAAAACTTTTATTATTAAATTTTTATTTGTACAATATATTCTTTTCTAATGGTGTGTTTTCAGGTACAAGTTAAAGTTAGAAAATCATAGAGTCAGCAGAGATATATTCATGACTATCTTCTGGCCATGATGATGATTTTCTGATGAATCTGATTTTAAAAATAGATACAATTTTCTTTTACAGGTTGCTGAATTCATAAAGATTATGGCCATACTTGTATACTATCCAAGATTATAGATATACTTGTACATTATCCCAAAATGTGTCAGATTATGAGGCTCTGTGTAGGTGAGAATGAATGAGCATACACACACACTTGCAGACACACACATGCACACACATAACCATGCACACATACACACACACACACATGAACACACACACACACACACACACACACACACACACACACACAGAGAGAGAGAGGCAGAGACAGAAACAGGCATATAGAGAGGGACAGAAACATACACAGGGAGAGAGAGACAGAAACACACATACATACAGAGAGAGAGAGACAGAGAGAGAGAGAGAGAGAAAGAGAGAGAGAGAGAGAGAGAGAGAGAGAGAGAGAGAGAGAGAGAGAGAGAGAGAGAGAGAGAGAGAGAGAGAGAGAGAGAGAGAGAGAGATTGAGAGACTGACTCCTTGGAGGCATTGAAAAGATGCAATCAATAAAAAAAAAAAAATAGAGTGTGCCTTTAGCAAGCAAAGAACTGAGAATTCACCCCCTGAATTAAGCTGGAATAGCCCAAACAGACTAAATTCTAAACTACCTTTTCACTAGTAGAAAACTTTTCTTTAAGAACTTACCAAAATTTTAATTCCCTTACCTTAATCTATGACCATAGAATGTTAATAGGAATCTGGAGGGAAGGAGGGAGGGAGGAAGGGAAGAAGGGAGGGAGTTGAGAAGGGTGCCTTTTTTCTGGACATGAATTTATAAAAACAGATATAATTCATGTCCTGGCAACAGGATTGACTTTTGCCACAATAAATTATATGTGGATATATACCAAAATATATCAACCTAACGCATACACTATTAGATTTTAAATATTGACTATGACTGATGCTATCCATAACTTATTCTGCATTCAAGAATATTTTCCAAAACATTTTTGGGAATTTTTGTTGCATTATCTAATCAAGTTTCAAAGAGCCATTTGGTTTGACCAAGTCCTTTTTCATAAAATGTATATTGCTTCTTTTGTTAAACAAATATATAGACAACCAACATTTTTTCTTATTACTTATCTATTGCAGAGATGTAAACCAGTTCTTCAAAATGCCTTTATTTACTCAGTCACTAAATGCTTTTATTGAAGTTTTTTTTTGTTATTAGAACAAATGTCTAAGCAACAAAGTAGAAAATATACTAGCAAATAATATTTTAAATAATTATTTCCCTTTCAAGGTGTGTTCTGAATGAACCTAGGGAAGTGATTAGATACATATTAAATCTTCTAAAAATTAAAAATAAAACATATGAATACCTCAAAGAACTAGATAGTGGTTGTTATCCCATAGGACATTTTCTACTTCAATTATTTATAGTAAAATAACAAACTCTTCCTTGAGAAAGCTCATCCTATTTTGTACTTATTTTTATTATTTACACTTAATTCCTGACCTTTTCTCTGCCCGATTTTACAAATTCCAAATATTTTAGATTGAGTTTATTACCTCTAACCCAGACAACAAATGAAATCTCACTGTGATCATGAAGGCAATCGCGGATAACAACTGTGCTCTGTGGAGGTACACACTGTGTAAAGCACTTTAGGAAAGAGCAAACACCATGGACATCATGTTGCTCAGACAGACCATCACTGGTCTAACAGGGTCTAAAAGAAAGGAGAGACATGCTTGGGACACTAATTCACACTCGATATGGTAAGTGGCAGTCCTGAACTTGTCACTAGCTTAGGTGGCAGTTTGCTTAGCTGACACAATGCCAGCAAAAAGGGGGGGAAGGTTTGCTAGGGGAAAGAGAGCTGATGGCTACTCTCTAAGGGCAGGGGAGAAAGAGAAAGTAAGAAACTGAAAATAAATAACACAACACAGTTCTGATGTAAATTTGCTGAAGATGTCAGCAGGGAATCCCACAGAGCACAGAAGACCTTTGTTTCCAACACTTGTGTTTTGACATTTCATATTCCTCTACAATTTCAAACCATCAGAGGCAACAGAGTGCAACAAAACTTTTTGAAATGGCGCCTTTGTTTGATTTTTTCCCTTAGTTCATTGCAACGAAGGCCAATTTAAAAAATTAAGTGTTATAACACAAAGAAATAGCATAATAATAAAGTTCTTTTTCCTACTATTATACAAATATTGAAGATAATACTTATTTTTTTCAAATTGAACAACTGTCTTTATAATCAAAATTTAACTTATTTGTTCTAATACTGCATCAACAATAAGGGTGATATAAATGTGAAAATGCCTCTAATTGTGACTTTAACTCTGTTACAAGGGTACAGCGTCCTGCACTGGAATAAGGTAGTGCGTATCACACACTTGGATAACTGTAAATTCATAGAATTCCAAGCAATGCATTCTTAAGGTATGAAAACATGTTTGAAGGATAATACTAAGTGGCATGAGATATAGTTCCAAAGACTGCACCATCAAGGATCTAAGAATAAAGAATCAAAATTCAGAAAACAACATGCTAAAAGCCTGTTTCCTCTTTGGTTATAACAGAATTATGGAGAGGGATATAGAAGGAAAGAAAGAATGAAAGAAAAAAGAAAAAACAGGAAGGAAATTAAATTTCTATTTTCACAGGCTATAATGTGTAGTACAATTTGCAATTAAAAATAAATTAGGCACAAAATCTGCAACAGATTGTTTTTAAACTTTCATTAAACCTCTTGAGTTATGCTGCTAGATGCAATGTGCTAACAGAAATGCTAGGGTTGAAATGAGTTTCTGGCATATGAAATAAAACTATGTCTTCAATCTAAAAAATTTAATTCACAGCTTAGCTGATTGGATGTAGCGTTTCAACACCACTTTGGAGGTTGAAGAACAGCAAGCACCATAATCCACTGAGTATCTTGATCACCACCACACAAGCATGTAACATACTTTGTGTTCATGGGGAACCTATATCCAGGATGCAAAGCTGGTGCCAAATTATAATCACATTCAAAAAGATTGCAAGCCTGTGGGTATTAAGCTTTGTACTCCCAAGTTTAGTCGGGATTTAAGCAACCTACTCTGGGACCATACAGCTGATCTGATAAGAGTACTCTGAGACCTTGAAGTTTATTTTTATTACAAGTTTTGCATTAGAGGTCTCAAACATTAGACCATTTTAGTGCTAATCAAAAGCTGTTTTGTGCAAGCTCCTGCAATGACACTTATAAGTGAGAGAGAAAAAGAGATAGAGAGAGAGAGGCAGAGAGAAGGAGCACAGAGACAATGGTTTACTTCCTGAATGAAAGGAAATCTTGAAGGTCCAAAGACAACTTCTGATGCCTTAGATGTTATTCCAGATTTCTTCAGTGTTTTTGTCTGAAAAAGATTTGTCAGATATTTTCCCTACTTGATTTAAATAACTTATTTAAATGACAGATGCCATCTGTATCAGAAAGCACTCAACTCTTTTGCTGAACTTTTTTTCTGTTCTGATGAATCAGGGAGTTATTTCTGGAGCAGGTGCTGCTCACATACAGTGTCTAATATGTGATAAAAGCTCGTGATGGGAAGAGAGATCTCAGAATTCAGTTTCATATACTTTTTCATTAAATGATTATTAAACATTTCTGGAAAAAATCTGGTTGAAGAATAACATTAAATAATTATAATAATTATACCTAGGTTCATGTACAAGTCTTGATTCTAACATCTTATGTTCTTTTGTTATTTTTAATAATTACTGGTTACTGTGTGTTTGGTGAGTTATTTCTCTTATTTTAAAAATTTCTCTCTTTCTCCATCAATAAAATTTAAATTACAACTTTTTCATAATGGCCCAATGAAAACAGTCCTTTTCTTTCAGCTAAAATAAAATTATATAGATGTTTTGTTTTCCAGGTTAGGTTTTTATGGATAGAGACAAAGAAATGAATATAATATCTTATTATGAATCATTAGCAGTAAGTGTGATACGATTAAGTGTATTTTACCATTTATTTCTACCAGAATAAGTATGTAATATCCTCATGGGTTCTGTGTTTTGTAGCTTCATCTGCTTAGAGAGAAGACTGGGTGTAACATTGTTAGAATCCAGAGTAGGTGGTTAGGCCTCCAATGGATCACTAGTAAAATGTACCTGAATGGCAAGAAAGAGGAATGTAATATTCAGGTGGCATGGTATTGGTATATAAAATAAGATTGTTTTAAAAATAAAGTAATAATGATAAGAGCAAACAACAAAAAGACATGAAAGTAAAATCGGGACTATTTGGGGAAATGCAGGTCATTATCAGGAAGGGGAACAAAAAGAGATGGCAAGAAACAGCAAAGTGTGCTGAGCATGACACATGCAACTTATACATGTGTGATGCAGCAATGAAGCCTATTATTTTGTACAACATACCCTGATTCAAATAAGCCCACACAATGGACAATATACACGCACCCGAGAACCCAAACAAAACAACGACATGTCTGTCTGTAAGCAGCATACTTCTAGTCCTAATATCCAGCAGTCTTTGAGGCATTATCAAGTCAAGACTCACAGGGATCTCATTGCAAAGAGGAAAAGATAATCTTCAAGGGCCTGTGATTGCACAAAAGCTTATTCCGCAGGGATGTGTGCAGATTTAAAAAGGATGAGCCTGGTGGCTTGAAGCAGTCTATAATAAATTCAAGAAAGATTAAAGACATGTGGAAGCTGGTGGAGAGTATACAAGATGTCCAGCAGCTTGGCTATGGTATGGCAAATAAAGCAATGCTGCACAATTGTCATCAGCTTGCTTTAAGTTCTCAATGTCTGATATCTCTAAAATAAATGACACCACTTATTATGGCATGATCTATAATCTCTGATCTCTCATTTTCTGGAAATTGGCCCTCTTTTAGTCTTCTTCTACCCTTCAGATTATCAGTTTTTTCATGTCCTTTTCTGTCTTGTTTACATTATCTTTATTTCAGGACTTTGCTTAGATTCTCTGTCTTTCTTAATCAAAGCCCTTTCTGGAGTCTTGATTTTCCCAGTGGTTTCTAACTTCATGTGTTGCTTGTGAGTTTCATCTCTGGCACTGGTGATGTTCTAAGACCCTGAGCTGCATTCACATGGCCTACTAGATATAACAAACTTGTGTCCTTTATGGAAATTATAGATAAGGTGTCATAAACTGGGTTTGCTTTCTTTCTTTTTGTCCCCTCCACACCTATCCATTCCTACCTATACTCTCTCCATTTCCTACAGATTTCATTTTGATACTCAAAGACAATTCCTTCTACAAAGTGGATCTGTTGTCATTTTAACACTTTCATCTTCACAATGAACCTGCAATGTCATATGACCCTATGAATTCAACCTAAAAAACAAAATGGTTCTAAGGTCTGCCATCACCTTTCTTGCCTTTCATTATTGTTATGGTTTTACTCATCGCTTCCTATCAGTCATCTGTGATAACTGTTATCTGAATCCAGAAGAACAGTGGTAATTAACATGCTGTCTCCAAGTGGGGTCAATACCTGCATTACACTTGTTAGAAAGAGAATTCTCAAGCCCACCAGAACTATGAAATAACAAACTCTGGGTACAGGGTCTGCTGCTTCATGTTTCTTAAACAAATGCTTTGTTGACTTGGATAAATGTTAAAAGTAAGATCTTAATTGTCTGATTGATCTTTACTCTGTTGGCTAACTCCCTTTGTGAGAAGCTCAGTTATTTCATTCCCCATATACATAGATCCACTGTTAACTCATATTAGGTGATATCTTTAGCAGAGCTTTTGCGGTAGTCAATGGTGCAGCTTTCCATAATTTTCTACATTTCTTCAGGGCAATGCTAAGTTTTCTCTTCTCTGACTTATCTGAATGTGGTAGTTTGGCATGACCATGTACCCTGAACTTGGTATACAGAATGTGAAACTTAAAAGAGGGGTTTGACAAGTATCTTTAAATAATCAGGATACAGCTTTGGATACTCTTGCTACATACCACAGTATGTATTAGCACTGGCATTCAGACACTGTGAGACTCACTGCCTTGGACTTCTGAGTGTCAAAAAGAAGGAACAGATCTCTGAGCTGACTTTCAGGATAATCATGTCCTGAAAGTTTTAAGTCATTGAGACTAAGGACTAATTATTGCTGCAGCACAGTGTTTTCAAACCAACCTGAACATTTGACTTTACCATGTCACTACTAGCCTTTCTTCAGTAATTACTCCTTTCTTTCCCATATGACATTTGTAAATAATTACAAATACTCTGCCCAATAAATCTGCCTAGCATTTTCAAAAACCATAGCTTTGCAGATGTTCTTCTCTTCATGGAAGGCTTAATCCAAAACCCTTTTCCCAGAAAGTTCCATCTATGTGTTTAATTCAACTCAAATGCTCAGTCTTCTATTTATCTATTTTTCACTTCTCAGGTTAAAGTCAACTGCCACATCTTCTGTTCTCCCACACTGACCCCCACATGCCTCTGGGAGTTCACAAGCACACCTGTCTATGATTTACTTATCTGACCATTACCTTTGCTCACCACACAGCAAATTTCTCAGGGCTTGGATCACAGTCTGCCTTTGTACTCCTTGAGGGGAAATATTCTGTTGGTTTTCTTATGTATTTTCTAAGAATCAAAGTAACAAAATCATTGCTCACAATAGTCTCATGTACCACTTTATAGTAAAACCTTTTCTCATTATTTTCAACATTTGTTTGCTTTTTTCTCCCAAAGTCATGTGAGGTTAAGGTCTCTGTTAAACCATCTGCAACAATCCTTACATCTTTAGCTTAGCTGGCAACAATGCCTTGGTGTAATTAACCCCTTGAATATTGAAACTACAAATTTAGGTAGCAGTTGTGACAGCGTTATGAGAGAATTGTGCATGATAAAATTACAGTTTTTATCTCTTTCACCTGAAGGCATTATCTATGTGAGCACTGCCTCATTTATCTGTCAACTTTCTGCCCAGTCCATAATTTGTGAGGACTTCCTTCCATTTGTCCACTACAGCTTTTCTTATGTCAATGTCTTAGGCATTTGGTTCCATTAGCAGATGTTTCATCATGAATTTGCTCTTCATGGATCAGAGGTGAGATTTCTCAGATATATATGCCTAATACCTGCTCCAAATAGGCTAATTCATTGTTGGTCTTTGTTTCATTTTTCTGAAACATTCACTATCAATGGAATGTTTATCTTTTTGACTTCTCAGAGTCAATCAAATCCAAAACAAACTAAACCAAAAATACAGTATTCACCTAGCATAGACAGACCTAACTAAGTTGTAGTACCCCCACACCCAAGGAAAGTTTCTAAGGTCAAGCACAACTATAAACCTTTTCAAAGGAAGTCTACAGATGATCTGCTCACATTATTTAAATAGCCTGCTTCTCAGAGTAACACTAGACCTCATCTTGTCCCATTTAGTACAGCCCTAAACTTGAATTACCTCTTCTCTAACATACATGTGTTGTATTTGCAATATCACTTTTGGTTCCTTAGTAAATGTCTTCATCTTGACATATAATGGTGTGCTATCAGAATATTGATGTTTACATATCCCTGTCTTATTAAACAATGGCACCAGCATATCAGAACAATGATATTGACAATTCAGATATGCAGAGAGGAACTTGAAAGTGCACCTTTAAGTGACAGTTCATGCCTGAATAAGAAAAAGATCCACCATACGCTAAGGTTTCTAAGATCTGTGGAAAAAATGAATATATTTGTGAAATTGTGAAGAAAAAATGAAATGTCTGTTACTGTTTTGCTCTCACATCTCAAACTGCAAAGGCAATGACCATCATGCATGACAAGTGCTTAGTTCTGATGGAAAGACATTAAAAGTGTATTTGTGTATTTGTATGCGGAAACCATAGTGTGTGAAGTATCTCTCTGTGATTTAAAGCAGTCCCAGAAGTTTCTGGAACTGTATTCTTTACAGACACATCACATGTATACTTATGTTGCATACCTATATATGCATACCAATGTGTAGGAACGAGAAGAGAGTAGCAGCAACTATCTATAGAAATTAAAATAATTATAAAATGATTACAAAGAATTTCAGTGGGCGTGTTCCTTCTTGTTATCCTCAAAATACATATAGTACTTTCCCATTTTTACTTGGAAATCAGGACAGAATTTCTCTTTGGAATACTACTTGGCCAGAATCACTCATTTGCTTGGAGACTACTGTTAGAGACATGATTACCATCAGTGTGAAAAAGTTGGCTCTGAGTATTTCTAAGAGACAGGTAGTATGTAAAAGATGGATATGCTCAACAAGGGCTGAATCACATCCTGGGTAAGGCATGTAATGCTGTGACATTTTATCACAGCATGAAGTTCACAATTGGTAAATTGTTTATATATAGAGTTTTTGTTGAATTTCACTGCAGAAAACTGAAAACATAAAAATAAAATAAATACATCTGCTGGTAATCATATCCAACAATGAAAAATTACTTTCATACCCAGCAATAAGTTGTTTAATATAATATTATGCAGCAATGTCTTAAATACCCTGGCTCTTAGGATTAGTGAAAGATTAAATCACACACACACACACACACACACACACAGAGAGAGAGAGAGAGAGAGAGAGAGAGAGAGAGAGAGAGAGAGAGAGAGAGAGAGAGAGAGAGAGAGTCTGAGGACCTGAGAACAGAAGAACTAGTCCCGCTCCTTGCTGCAGGCTGCATTGGGCTTAACTAGTCAAGGAAGTTTTAGAGAGCTGAAGGAAAGCTTACAATGAGGGAAAACTGGCAGACTGACCAACCCAGGCTCAGAAACAGGACTATGAGTTGATCCTCCCCAAAACCCAAACTATCTATGAATTTTTGGAACATGTGAAGGGGTGAACCCACAGATCCAAAGTATTAGGATCTCCATGACACAGGGTACAACAAGATAGCCCCAGTGAACGCTCATCATCAATGGTGAAGCAGAAGTCAGAGGCCTTGACTTGTGGCCATGAACATTTGTAAGTAAAGATGAATGCACTAAAGGGTAAATTATATGACACAATAGACAACACTACAGCTTTCACAACATTATTACCTCCCTCTCTCATTCTCTCTCTTTCTTCTTCTTTTACTTCCTCTTCCTCTTCTTACTTTTTTTTCTTCTTTAGCTCCCTCTATCCTTCCTTATCTGTTCCTCTTTGGTTTGGTTTTTGGTTTTTCTTCTAAATTTTGTTTGTTTTGGGTGGTTGCTTGGCAGAGAGTGGATTTGAGGTGCAGGGGAGATAAGTAGAATTTGAGTGTATAATGTGAAAATCACAAAGAAGCAATAAAAATTAAAAAAATTAATAATCCTACTTCACCAGTGAGTATTAAAATTGGAAGAACAAAAACAAAAACAAAAAGCAAACAAACTTAAAAATCCTACTCGAGTCAGACTCTAACGAGCAGCAAGTTTTTTCTTTCTAAAGATTCAAGAAAGTTTCAAAGGAGAAACACAGAAGAAAGAAGTGTATAGGGCAGGGTAAGCTACTTCTTCTTGAGGAGCTTAAACAGAATGTGGAAGGGTAGCATGAGTGGAGGGTCTCATCAGTGTGAGCCATGAATCTTGCTGATTGTTTGCCTAATTTAGTTTAAAGGATTTGTCTCTTGTTTCATTTGGGTTTCTACTTAATACTTCGTGTGTTGCTTTAGATTTGCTATGGTATAGCTATCAAATAAAAGACTATACATATTAAGACTATACATACTAATATACATATTAAGGTATTCTGATTTCACACAAATGTGAAGTCACTTAAGGTTTCTCAATCCCAATTACCTTGTGTATATATGTGCCTGTGGGTGTCTCTGTGTGTATGTGTGTGGTGTGGTCTCTCTCTTTCTCTCTCTGTGGTATGTGTGTCTGCACGCTTGTGCGTGCGTGCGTGCGTGTGTGTGTGTGTGTGTGTGTGTGTGTGTGTGTGTGTGTGTGTGTGTGTGTATGTGTGTGTGGTGCATTGAATTCATGCGTTGAATGAAAGGTACAAACTTACCTGAAAGGTACATGATGAAAAAGACATAGGAATCCAATGTAAAGTACAGTGTGATGAGAAGTGCTGTTTAGTTAATGGAGCTGTGTTTTGCACTGAGCTTTGATTTGAGTAGATATTAAAGAGCCTCGGATCCTTTCATCACTGAACTAATTCTTTTCTAATTACCAAAATAGTGAACATGTGACTATTAAGGCTAGGGCTTAGGAACAGTCATAGTAAGGATGGAGACATCAGGGCCCCTGGAAAATTTATATAAGAACCAGAATTCAATATTGGAAGTGGAGATCATCCCTGCATACTCAGCAGAATGGTTCTGGGAAGAATTAGCCAGCATCAAGTGAGAAGAGCCAATGCAGAGCTAGAATCAATGAAGAAATGTCAGGAAAAGAAGTTCAGGAACTCAGAACAAATTCTGGGCAAGAGACAGGGACCAGCTGCATCAGACAGATTTCCACGGCAGTCACAAGACTTTTATAGATTCATTATGGGAGATCACAAACAAAGTGGTATCTTCCTAAGGATGCTTAAAGAGGATAATCAGTCATTGCTGCATCACAGAATCACTTGGGTATGTTTTTAAAATATGAAATCTCCAGTCTACATCAGAAAATTTAACCCATGACCTAGATGCATAGACAAAAAGATTGATGTTCTTTGTATGAACATCTTAAAAATATTTCTACTTATTTCTATTTTTTTAATTCTGGAAAGATCTTCAATGGAGAAATAGTTCACTGGAGGTTCCTAGCCACAGAAATACTATAGGAAGTAAGGGAGCTGCAGCAGCTGCTGGTCAGTATGCTGTTCTGTCTTTTATCAGCTTGGATGTCAAAGACATACATTGCAGAATCTCTGCAAGGAATCACATCCCTATCTGCATGGTAGACATTTATCACTATGTGGCTGGAAATCATGCCCTTTCCCTATTCATGGTATATTATGAAAACCCAATATATTGCCTGGCTCATAACAGCAGTAACTCAGGAAACAATTTGCAAATAAAGGAAAAGGAGTGACTTTCTGACAGTGACTGACATTTGTACCCAGATTGATTTTAACTGAAATCTTCTGTGCATTGGTAAGGCCTTACCTCATTCGGTTTTCAGAAATAATTTAAGTCAGTCTGGAAAGAGTTGAAAGAGCATAAAGTCACAGAGTTTTAATCTCAAGTTACTAACCAGGCAATACTTGATGATACATTCAATATTCTGACCAATGTTTCTGGTTGGCAAGATTAAATCACATCAGCTTGTCATAATGTTTAAGAGGATTAGAGGTAAGTAAAGCCTTTAGAGAAGTCATTGATGACCTCAAGCCATCATGATTACTGATAATAATGACTATTAAATACTAAATAATAATAGTTATTACAAATCATGGTGTTTCAGCCATCAGACTTATGCATGCTCCAAATTTATCAGGCAAAATTGGCAGAGATCAATGTTAGCACTAAATTAAAGAAATTACAAACCAAAAGAATAGGTATTCATTAGTAGGAATAGCACACCCATTTCATCTTTTTTATAATGTAGTTAAGATATACATACACAAAGTGAAGGCATATTTCAAGTTGGGATGCAAACATTTCCCCTCTGCATTTATTCTGGAGGCAAATATTTGAAATAAGGAACAGGCAGCTTTATGTATTATGCAAAGACATTAGGAAGAAACTACATAACACCTATTTCTTAAGTGTTGTTAGAAAAAAAAACATGACACAGTTCTGTTTGAAAAATTACAGTCAGACAGGTTAAAAATGTGTTGGTGTGCTTAAAATTTTGAAGCACTGCAAGTGTCGTAAGACCAGGAATAAAAAGTTAAGCACAAGCTTTAAGGAAATATTATGAAGTGATCTTTACCTCTCAAAAGCCTTAACTAACAAAGCAAAGAGTATGCTGAAAGTTTAAAGAGAAATTAAAGAAAATATAATCACTGAGCAAGGACTAGATGTTACTGACACTAAAGTATTTTTATGTATCTTAGATATTACTTAAATTCATCCACCAATGGAGAATAATTTTTTGCCTAATTTCTGAATGAAATCTTCACACATGAAGAATCTGCTTTCCAGTGTGACATTATAAGAAACAGTGTGATAGTAACTTCAGAAGCCAAGGGGCCATTGGCTTACCAGGTCCCACCAGGCATGTCAATGAAGGAAACATGATTAGTGATACTGCTCACATATAGGAAAAGTTCAGTTTTCCTGAAAAGTAACTGCTTAGATGATATGACCATGAAAAATAGGAAAGGGCTCAACAAAACAGGTGGGCTAGCTATCTCATCATTCTAAACATCATTGTGATGTGAAGATTGTCTCTTGTTTGTTATATGTTTATGAAGATCAAACGTTATTTAGAGCATTATTAAAGAACTATCAACACAGAGATACACATGTTGAAACAGACTATTTGGTGAAATTAATATGAAAAGGCATACACATTCCAGCTAATGCAATGTTCAAGGCTGGTTTAATAATAAAGATGGTAAAAGAAGGGCTCCGAGGCCTGGCTAGACTTTGTCCTTGGATAATCACCAGTTAACCCCAAACAATACCATTTTTCCATGACATAAAGTTAGAGAAAAACAAATACTAGTTATATATGGGTAAAATAGAGTATTTTTGCTCACATTAGGTATTTTGAGGCATCAAAATTATTTTACTTTCATAGATAATGTGATAAAAGTCCATAAGAATTATAGACAAAAGGTACACAGAATTCTATTAAATATTAATATATTACATAAAGACATATATTTACATATACATGAAAACAATATAGTACTTTAATAATTAGAAAACTATCTGTGACTACACAATGCATTTCCAAAAAAAATATTTATGGATAATCTTTCCTTTTTCTCTCTGGTACATATATAACAGAATTATTATGAGTAAAGAAGATTTAAGATAAAAGCCAAACTCTAGTTTCTAGAACTTTCTGGTAGTGTGACCTTGGGAATGATATCATACCTTGCCAAATCTCATGACCCAAACCTCAATTGTAACATGACAATCAAGTTCTACAGACAGGAGGATACTGTTTAAGTGATTTAATACAATGTTTGTGAAATGCTTTGCACATAGAGCATGGCCTAGAAGGAATGCACTTTCAATACTAACTAGTATTATTCACCTTATAAAAATCTGATTATAATTAGAAATGACTAAATCTGTTAGAAATAAAGTAAAACAACATCAACATTGAAGGAATAGTACTTTGTGGGAAGAGATATGCTGAAAATGGCATGGTGGGTTGCATAAGAGTTAAAGCCAAGAAAGTCATGGACGAAGAAAGCATGGTCAATAGGGATAACACCCAGAATGCATTGGAGCCTGCTACTCTTAGCATCCAATTAGACAGATAGAGCAGATGTGAAGTATCGCAGAACAAGAAATAGCCAAACAAAAGTGGCAGACAATGAAGTTCAGCTGTAATAGTAAATGCTGAATTTCTGTTTGGCAGGGCACATTCCTTCCTGTTGAAGAACCTATAAACTCTTTAATAATTTAACTTCTGCTGTGTAGCAAATGTTCATCCTTCATCTCAGGGTTAGTGCATTATCCTTTGATAACTTTTCATTCCAAAATTCCCAAACCAAGCATTTATTTTGCAAGTACAGAGTAGAGATTGCATAGCCCACATCCACAATTTCATTACCACTGACAATGAGTTCAAAATTCATAATCTTTGCAGAGGTGTCTTTCCTAAACACTGACTCCATTTTTCTCTAGCAGGATGTAGGATACACCACACACACACACACACACACACACACACACACACACACACACACAAAGCTCTTATCCAGATATTTGTTTATATCTCTTCATCTCTGCTTAGTGAGTTGAGATGCCTCCCAGAATTGCTACATGAAGTGGAATGCTTCAGTTACATGAAGACCTAAAAGTGATGAGCTAGTGTAAATCAAATAAACAATCTTAAAACCTAGACTACGAATGGTCTGACACCTCCTTAACCAAAAGCAGCTCCCTGTGAAGTCTTAGCATCAAAGACTGAGTTTAGAGTGGTCAGATATTTATGAAATGGTTTCCCCTAGGGAGTTTCCTTTCATAGATATTGAGCAGAGACTGCACAGATAGGATGCATACAAAAAGACAGAGCACATGATTTAAAGGTTGTGAAGTTAATGTCCTCCTTAACCTCCAAGCAATGGTATGTAGAACGGCTGAGCATTTTCATGGAACTTCAGTTAAAACCAATAAAGTATTGGTATTGATGTGGCATAGCCAACTCTGAAATGGATAGTGACTTTACAAGCATTCTTTCATTTATTCCTGTTTAGACAGGAGGAAAGAAAATAAACAAAATAAAACAGCAAAATATTACAGACTTCAGATTTTAAAATTTAAAAAAAAATCCAATGAACAAAATGCCCAAGTCTGAAATTTATTATTATTGGCATAAATAGGCAAGACACAAATGAATTGTATAACTGTCTATTTATATATCTTACATCAGGCCACAGTAAACCAACTACAAGTAAGGAAGCAAGTTATATTTCCTCAGCTAATAAAATTTCTCAGCTAATGACACACTACAGCTGAGTATCACCTTTATTTTATTAGTTGTCTTTGGTTGATTATAATGTCATGCATTCCTTAATGTGTTTAATATACATAGCAGAAGCCTACTGTGTATTAAAGGTGAGCCAAGAAAAATGACACCTAGGTGAGAAACAGATTTTAGTTGTTAGAGTTTGTACTGAATGGAGATGAAGAGAGATACACAAATCAGTAGTTGCAATATGACTCACAGGGCATTAGATTAGACTTGTGAATGTATACCATCTTCTGCAACATGGAGGATGATGGGACCAAAGAGGCCATGGCAGAAATTATGTCTCAAAGAAAAGAATAAGAGTTGAGTCTAGCTAGTTATATGTAAGCAATCCTGGGCTTAAACTAAGAACTAACCACCATCATTTACATCTGAAGATAATGAATTCTTTGTTTTAGAAGGAAATTCACACAGAAGGGATAATTGGTAACCAACTTAGGAGAGCTAGGAAGAGTGACTATTGCATCATCACTTGAGCAAGTTTGGGAGTGGCCATATATGTATCAATGAATCATATAAATTTACCATAAGATATTGATTAATCCAGGTACTCTGGAATTGGTAACACTATATAAGGAGTAGTTAGATTGTTTAAGTCTTCCTGCAACTGGAAAATGACCTCTCATTTCTCCCTAATTTGGGACATGGATTTAATCTTGAGACATTATAAAACAGAAGGCTCTAGATGTGGAAAACAGGATTATTAAGGGGGAAAAATCACATGTTACTTGATGAATTGAAATTCTAGTCATTTAAATTCACCTAACAAAATGGTAGCTGCATCATATAACACTTATGGAGAGTCTGGAAGACATCCTTTAGGGAATACAGGAACATTTCCATAAATGAGAATTAGACTGGTAGATCCTTTGGATGAATTAGGTCTGCCTAAGGAGGTAACTGCTTCTCTGAGCAAAGTGCATGCCATTTCTTGCTGCTTTGTTTTCCAGGTTTCATATACACTGTTACTCAGGAATGATTCCTTTGATCTTTAAGATACATAGGACAATAAATATAAAGTCAATACCCTCAAACTTCTAAAGAAAAACCATCATGAACCCAGGGTTCATGTCAACTTAAGTCTCATTTGAGCATGATGACTTGAGGTGTGTTTCTTCAAGTTGAATGAAATGACAAAAGTTTGAATTGCTTGAGCAAGATGTGAGAGACTTTTCCAGTGAAGGAAACTTAGGGGTTGAATGGATGATGTGAAAACAGAAAATTTATATATGGGGGTATATTCATATAATGCATGCATAGTTTTGTGAAGGACCAGTACCTGAAGACCTTGTGTAATTGTGAAAATAAGAGTGCTTATTGCCTCTTGCCAGTACATGGTGTTGGTGGGATTTTGAGTTTCAGTCATTCTACCCCATTTGTCATTCCTTGAAATCACCTTTGCTAAACATAAGTTGTGGTTAGAGTCTTTCACATCAGTTTTTTTATTAATAAATCTTTAGTAAAGTATCTGCACATATATTTTACCATTTCAAGTGGATTGCTTACTTTCCCTTGTGTAAATGTGTTTATTTTTTTCTTACTGAATTTCAAGAGTGATATACAAATGCAAGAGATTTGTGTGCGGTTTGCACATATTTTCTCACAGTTGATAGCATGATTTTTATGTCTTCATAAATCTTTTTCACAGTGTAGAAATTTCTTATGAATTAAGCAAAATTTTAAAGGCAGGGTAATTTTCAACTTTCAAGGACAATCAAACTTGGCAGAAAAACAGAAAATCATCATTTTGTCTACAATGTCTATAGTACAACTAATATAGATAGTATTTATGAAAAAATGATGGTATAAACAAATGAGGAGATTTATGGAACAAGGTGCTGTTTATCTGACCCCCATTGGTATTCCTGGGAGCTAGATTTTCTATTATTTTGGTAAACAAAGAGATAGTATCTAAAACCAAACATGTACGGAAGAGCAATATAACAGTATGGTTAAAAATGGTTGGGACTAGAATAAAGAAAAGGGTGGAGAAGTGTGTTAATAAGGGATCCACCCTCTGTGGATAAGGGTATTTGCTGCCAAGCCTGATAACTTGAATTAAATCTCCTGAAACAAAATAATACAAGGTAAGAACAGCAAGTTGTCCTCCAACCCCCATATAAGCAATTAAATGTATGAGTACACACACACACACACACACACACACACACACACACACACACACACACACGGCACACACAATTATTTAAAAAAAAGTGGAAAGGATCATAGGACCCACTGCAAATGTTTAAAAAAGCTACCTCTGGAAAATGGGAAATTGGAAGTGTCAAGAGATGATCTTTTTAGAATTTAAAAAAAAAAAAAAGATGTGAGCAAAGGCTAAAAATGAAGGGGGAAATCTAGTTCTTGTATAGTTACAACTTTTTGAGTAAATGCTTTTTCAACAATCATTCTAAAAGTTACTTTTGAGGAAGAGCCTGAATAGAAAAATGGAGAAAAAATAGTAAAGTTGATCAAAAAGAAGCCCTAAGACAATACCAAGCATGGAAAAGTTGTCAGGATAATTCCAGATATGATGCCTTGATAATATCCATGTGTTATGATCAATTCACACCTACACAAATAATCATAGAAAGAGGTGGTCTGGACCGATGAAAGAACGTGATTCAACCCCTCATGGTTTAACAACTAGTATCTGTTAGTATTAAGTAACCCTGATTAATTTTTTGAGGTTAGATAATGCTTCTTTGGTGCCATTGGTTAGTGATATTTTCATGAGTGAAGTGTCATGATGTTTCTAATTTACACTTCATATTTCAGGAAAAAATAAACAATAGATATTAAACCTGAATTATCATGTATGTGACATTGGTTGTTCTGTCACCTCTATTTGTCACTACACTATAGACGCTACCATGAAAATGTTTCTTTTCTTTTTTATCTAAAGCAGAAAACTAACAGAGAAATATTTCTCATATGTTTTCATTTTTGATACTAAAAAATCAACAGAATCAAAGGATTTGCCAACTATGGTGATAGTAGACCATTTCAAATGTTGAGAAGTCAAGGAGCACAGAACTGAATGAGTCTGCCACTTCTAGTGCCCAGTGTGTGTGTGTGTGTGTGTGTGTGTGTGTGTGTGTGTGTGTATGCATATGTGTGCATGCAAGTGCACACATGTGTGTGTCTTTTCTCCTTCTTACACATTTTTTCTTGAATATGGTGTTTATGCTTCATCAATCTCTGCCATCCTTCAGTTCTCAGCAAGCATCCATTTAATTTTAAACCATCAACACTTTGCTCATAGAATGATTTTATCTTTGTTCCAAATCAGTTTCCACGGAAAGAATCTGGTTTCTATCAGTACAAAGAAACAATTGAGGTCAAATAATGTTCAAAAAATACAATGCAGTTGCCAAAATTCCTTTCCAGTTCGCAACTGAAAATAGAATAGTGAGCAGCAGCTCCAAACGTAGTAAAAAAAAATGTGATTCGTGTTCTCATTTCTGTTAAATTCCAGTGCACGTTGTTTCCATTTCTATCTATTCTTTAAATAAAACATTTAAGTCTAACAATATTTGGCTGCCAACTCCAACAAAGATGCTTCCTTTAAAAAGCCTGATTTTTTTAAGGAGGAAGGTCAACATTCTCATCAATTAATCCTCATTTTTCATAATAAAAAATATGGGCCAGCTGCTGAATCAGATACTTGGACACACACTGCTGCCTGTTTTGTAAAATCAGCTGTAGCACATTTGTGCATGGAAAGGGAGCTGATTTTGCAAGATGTTGAGCTATGTAAACCACATATGGCTCAGTGCGTTTCCCTCTGCATTGTTGCTTTCAACCAAGAAAACATGTTGGATGTTTGTCCCCACCCTCCCAGAGTAACTTTTTCTTTATGTACATCACAGCCCTAAACTTACAGGGATCTTTTGTTTCCTTTCAATAAAAAGGGGAGCAGGAATTGGTGATCCTCAATATACTTTTTAGCTCAAAAAACTTTTATCGTTAGGTATAATATATTTGTCCTGGGGTTAACACTTCAGTTTTACAACACAGTATGTCTCAGTTCTAAGAAAGACACCTTCCTTCTACAGGATACCTTGTCCCAAGGAACATGGAAAGACTTGTTTATATTACGTAGATAGTGTCCATGTTTTAGATGATAAATCAGTTTTGTTGTCAAGCTTCTTATTTTATGCTGAACCTTAAAGAGGGAAGACTATAACACTAATGTCACTTATTAAAAATGAAGTAAATGCAACTCTCTTATAAGTGTAATTTCTGATTTAAAAAAATTTTCTTTGTGCTTTACTAATTTTTTTATGTTTGGATTTTTCCATCCACCTTTCCACTTACCTACACTTAAGACTTAGAAATTTTCAATATGATACTAAACAATAAGGGCTTCTCTACCTAGAAAAACAGAGGTGATGAAGTTTTTGCACAGTTTGGCATCACATAGTAATACAATTTTATACAGATATGTACAACCAAACGAAAAACAGAATAGTTCAACATAGAGTACATGTCAAAAAGAACTTGGGGTTTGGGGTTAGGCACTGAGTTGCTGTTAGCCTGTAAAAAAAAATAGATAAAAATAAATAAATAAAAAGAAAAACATAGTATATGTTATAGAACAAAGAATGTCAGGTTCATGGGATAGAGCAGTAAAATTACCATAAATACAATATGTAAGCACAAATATTTGATAAAAGCCAAGGGAAAACTTGTGACAACAACACAAAAACAGCCTTGTTCAGAACAAAAGTTAAAAGCTGGTACAGCATGACACAATACCTCCCCAAAACATGGCAGTGATTTCCATGAGCAGTACAACAAAGAAAAAAAATTGTTTTTAAATTGAATACTTAGCTATTTTAAATAATGAGTAGGAACATTAATTGAACTAATGGTTCATTCTTGAAATTATTATTAGCTTATAGAATTAATATTTAACAATTAAGAACAAAAAACCATGAAAACACTCAGGCTAATCCAGAGTGAATTGTATTAATCCTTTTCCAGGATTTCATATACTCTTGTTTTCATAGCCTTCATGCCATGTGTCTCAAAGGACTTGAGATATCAACTGAAATATCAGATCTGTTGGTAGTCATGTGAAGGTATAAATGACTATTTTTATGTGTGTATGTATATGTGCAGATAAATGTATATTGTCACATTTTCATTGTGATTTACTTTCTATGTGGATTTAGGCAACATATTCTCAAAGGAGATTTTTCTATATTTGGCAGCTTAGACTTATGAGAGAGTCATCCAAAGAGGCTCAAATGTTCTGTTAAGCAAAAACATATTCATAATTCTAATCCAAAAAGCACAAATTCCAGTAGAGGATGTACACTCTGAGGAAGGTGATCAGGGGATTATTTCAAGCATAAAGCAAGGGAATATAGGTGGGTATATATATATATATATGTATATATATATACATATATATATATATACATACATACATACATATATATATATATGTATATATATATATATGCTGTTTCTCAATAATTATGACTGGAGGATAATTTACGTCTAAGACTCTAAGGACATGCACAAGAAAATTCAGATATGTCATTGCTATTAGGAAATAATTGTCAAGATGTTCCTTCTCAGAAATTTTCTTTCTTTTCTATTTTCTTCCTTCCCTTTATCCTCCTCTCCCTTCCCTTCCCTCCTTTACTTCTTCTCTTCCTCCCTCCTTTCTCTTTTCCATTTTCTTCCTCTTTTCTCCTCCTCTCCCTCCCTCTCTTCTTTCTTTTCTTCCTTCCTTTCTCTCTCTTTCTTTTTTGTCTTTCTTTCCCTCATTCTCTCTTTCCTGTAGACAATTTAGCTTGCCATTAAAGCACAAAATGCCATTGTAGCCTCAAAATGAGTTACTGTATGCAACATACTTACACAAAGAAATATATTATATTTCTATGGTGACAACAAGTTACTGTGAATGGAGGATGATCAGAGATGACTTCTATCCTCCAGTCCATTTCCCTAAGCAGTGAAATAATTCAGAGGAGTATTGAGGATGAGACTAGAATGACAATGCATTTCAAGGGTTCAGCAGTGACTAAGGAATTGTTTGGTCAAAAGATCATGAACTAGGAACAGTGCTTGGAGGTTTTAGCTCTTGAGTCAAATTTCTCCTGTATATAAACTATCCCTTAAATAGTAATGGTATGTGCCATTCTCTCCCTCTGATTCCTGTCATTTTTTAATATACTCTGATGGATATTTTATCTTGTAGATTTTTGATTGTCAGAAGAATCATAGAGGTTATTAAAGCATTAAACTTCAGCGATTCCAGTTAGATATTAAGATACTTGTAACAAAAATGAACCAAAATATTCAGTGAATTTGCCATGAGGTTTAAATAAATGGGTATATGAATAGGTATTTTTTTAACAATAATAGCAAACTTTAGTAATTAAGGCACAGCTCTGCTGTGTAGTTTCCCTGCATATTGTTCATCAGGTTACTACTTCATGGTACATTTCAGCTTCTACATGTGCCTTTTTATCATGTCAGAGACATTAAGGAAACTATGATGAACAATTTTTCTAACCTAGAAATTTCTTATTTAAAAATGTTTATTACAACTTTTAGCAACTCTTTCAGGTGTCTAAACAATGAAACAGACTTTGTGGATTGCTCAGCCGATAAAGAGTAAAGCTCACAAGTGCATAATGAAACAGCCATTTTCCTTGCCACAAGGGCACATACTCATCAATGCCTCTCTAACAACTCAGTTTAGTTCTTACTTTTCTCACAAGGTCCCTCTTAGTATCACATGGACAACTGCTTTTAAGATTTCTGATTCCCACCCCCCCTTTCCTGAAATTATACCCACTTTATTTTATACAAACATTTAGGCACTTTTTGTTAAGTCTTCTTAAATTGTCACTTCTGGAAAGACACCTGGATAATGTTCAAGTTTATCTCTGTAATTACAAAAATGCAGAAGTGGACAGTTAGTCATAGAATGATGCTTGAAAACTCTATATGCTGACTTCTATTATAAAAGCATTACATAAGGCTTCACAGGCAATTCAAGATGTATTGATTCCTTACACATCTATTTTTTTCTCTCTTCCCACCAGATAACACTCAGCTCTTTGAGTGCTGGAGTTATGTCTATTTGTTTTTGTGTGCTTTTTTTATTATTTGTTTGTCATTGCTTTTGTTTTGCTTTTTTTTTTTTTTTTGCATCATGTACTTAGATAGCAAGTCCGTGGAATAGGATAAGCTGAACTAAGTTTCCATGAATTGAAACATTTTATTGCAAGGTAATTAATATTCTAACATTATGAACTAAAGCTCTACTAATGCTCATTTTTCCATTGTTATAGAGCACCAATGAAGGAACTCTATTTTTTGTACAGACTTTGAACATAACTCACTATTAGAGATGAGTAGCTCATGACCTGAACAATGATAGGAGTAGGATTTGGTACTGCCTTAGAAATTAACATGGAAGGTGATAAAATATTACATATCTTTTAAGCATAACTATGTTCCTATCATCCAAATGGGTAGCTCTGCAATTCCATTGTTTGCATCCTTTACCCGCAGTCTATAAAATAAATGGGGGTTCCCTTTCTCTTTCTCTTTCTCTTTCTCTTTCTCTTTCTCTTTCTCTTTCTCTTTCTCTTTCTTTCTTTCTTCCTTTCTTTCCTTCTTTTCTTTCTTTTTCTTTTCTCTTCTCTCTCTTCCACCTCTCTCCCCCCTCTCTCTCTCTTTTCTGTTTCAAGCTCATACAGTTTGCTAATTACACACTTCCTTTTGTTTCTTTTGTGATTCTTTCATCTTTCAAAAAGGACCAAGAAAACTCATTGTCTGTGTTTGTTTTCCTGTGTCTTAAAGTAAAACAGAAGAGATGATGAGGCCTGAATACCTTGTCTCCAGGCTCTGATTCTTCTGTCTCAGTATATCTTGTTTAGAATTACAACAGAAGGACAATTGCAGAGCATATTTCTGCTATTAGTCAAAGTGTAACTTATGACAGTAATTCCTCATGACTACGTGTGCTGAATTTTGACCCCTCTAGGCGCTTTCACAGATGTGTGGATTCTCCCCCAACCCACCAGATGTATTTTTATTTCTAAAAAAAAAAAAATGTAAATGTGATCATTAGCTCACCATATAAAATAATCCAAACAAGAAATAAATTCCAAACGTAACTCACACCACAACTGCCCTGCTGTTTTCCAGACTGTTCACAACCCACTAGGGCCCCCTTTCTTCTTTTGATCCCATGTAATGAAAAAAGACAAGAGATTAGAATTCTTAGGGGATGGTAGAAATTTTGCTCTTATTTGGGAGAAGCATTTCTTTAAGCATCTAAAGCTGACATGTTAGAAGGCTGAAAATGTGGGCCCCAGATCACTCCAAATAAAGCAACCGGTCTAAAGCCCAGAGGCTGTCTTGCAATATGGTGACTATCATAAGTATTTTTAAGTGGAGATTGAAGGTAAAGTGCTTTTGTTCTCCTGTCCCTTAGCTAATTTTGAGGAGGCTTTCTCAAAGGAGAAAAGTGTGTTTTATAGTTTTTTTTTTTTACAGATCTAAGCACATGGAGAGAGAGACAGAGACAGAGAGAGAGAGAGAGAGAGAGAGAGAGAGAGAGAGAGAGAGAGAGAGAGAGAGAGAGAGAGAGAAGCATTTCCATGAATCTTTTATAGATAAATGTGTAGGGCTGACTGAAGACAGGTGCAAGCAGTGTGCTAGCATCTGGCCTTTTACATGTCTCTAATCAGAGCTTTCTTTGAGTACAACAAATTAGTAAAGAAACAGAAGTGTGATGATGCTCAAAGAGATCCCACCAACCCCCAAGGAAAACAGGAGGATGATTTAGAAATGTTCATGGAAATTTGGGTTAAGGAGGTAAGTTCAAGGAGTTTCCCATGTTCCCCTCCTGCCTTAGCTATTCTCTTTGTCTACTGAAGCTAAAGTCCGTGGTTTTCCATTCCCTGTGATATACACAATATATTTCATTTGCCTTATTCCCTAGGCAGTTTCCATTTTAACCTAAAATAGCAATAGCTGCTCTGTCCACAGGGAGCTCACAGAACCAGAGGGCATTCTTTTTAGTGTCTATTTAAATGTTAGTACTAATGACACTGCAATCCTTTTGAGTTTTCAATGAAAGGTAAAGTATTCCAAGCATGTCAATGAACTGGCATTATGTTAGTTTGTATACTGCCTCTTTGGGTTTTGTACAACAAGATTAACAAATAATGTATGAAAAGATTACAGAAGGCAATTTTAGAACAGGAAAAAATTCAATAGTAACATAGCACCAAATATATTTTTAAATTAATGTTACAGGAAGATAGAGACAATCAAGGAGGGTTTTTTATTTTTTTTCCAAAAATCATAGGCCATCACCTTATACAAAGGTAATATATCAGATCTACTCCAAATTTTGATGGCACACCAAATTGTTCAGTTGCTGATAGAACAAGACTTTGGTAATAAAAGATGAATAAGGGAATTCAAAGACAAATTTTCTGTTTCCTGATATCACCTGTTAGGATAGATATCAAGCAGCTCTGTGGGTTTGAAGGAATTCTGGGTAAAGCAGATGATGGGTGAAAGACATACAGACTCAGGAGAGCCAAGTGTGTTATTTGTGGCAGAAGAGAAGCAATGGCATTGTATCATAGATGAATTGGTACTGAGCACCTTTCTCTTGAAGGGAAGCTCCAACATAAATGAGGAGGATCATGACATGGACTAGTACATATCAACAGTTTCATCCAAGTTTCAGGACTCTAACAGGCCATGATTCCTCCTGGACCACTTTGAAAACTGATGATGGTTGAGTAGGTGATTCATTATGGTCTTTTAGTCAGAGTTAAAGTTCACAAGTCAGTATTTGATTGCTCTAGCTTAGCAAAAGAAATGTATTGAGATACAATAAAAGGGGGATAATGCCAAATTTTCTAAAAAAAATTCTAAAACAATTAACTATAGTTGGTTTGATGAATGCATCTTATTTCTCTCTCTCTCTCTCTCTCTCTCTCTGTGTGTGTGTGTGTGTGTGTGTGTGTGTGTGTGTGTGTGTCTGTATGTGTGTGTGGACATGCGCACATGCTTGTGTGCTTATGTGTACATGGAGGTCAGAGCACTACATCAAGTCTTCTCTATTATCTGATTTATGTTTACATGTTTTGAGACTGAATCTCTTCATCAAACCATTGCCAATTGATTGTCTAGAACAGATGAGCAGCTAGTTCTAGAGATCTGCCTGTTTCCATCACTCCACTAATAGGATAACAGATGCATGGGGATATGCCTAGCTTTTACGTTGATATCAAGGTTCTAAACTCATGCTTGTATGGCAGCCAATTCATCATCTGAATCATCTCTATAGCCCCAATTACATCTTCTTTTAAGGAAAAACAATGTTAGAACATAGTCTGATTCCTCCATAACCCTGCACAATTTTTTAAACCTTTGATCTTAGATTTCTAACTATAATAGGACTCTGTCTGTCTGTCTGAGAGGGTAAGTAGCTAATGAAAATGGCAAGAATAGAGGTGTGTGTGTTGGGGGTACATGCAGGCACTTTAAACTGATCCACCTTGTTAAACGGCTATGGCTCTCTGTCTATATATTATCCACTCTATTTTATTAATTTATCCTGTGACATCTCATATATGAGCGCAATACATTCTGGTCACATTCATCCCTCTTCTCTCTCTTATCTATTACCCATTTTCACTTACAACCCCTCCCTCCACCAAGTCTCTATCCTCCCTTCATGTCTTTTCGTTAGGTTTTGATTTTTTTCTCCCTCACCCACTGAGTTTAAGCAGGGTAGCACTTGTGGGTATGTCTGAGAGTCTATCTACTAGATCCCCTGTGGCTGTGTCACTGAAAACAATTCCTTTCACTTCCCCATCAATCTTCAGCTGTCATGAACTCCTACGGGCAGGGCAGGGCCCCATGAGCCTTTCTTCAACTATGAAGAAATGTTTATGAGCTTGGTCTGTGATGGCCCTACCCAGGCAACAGCAGCTGCCATGAGTTCATGAGTGCCACAGCAAGCATAATTTTTAAAAACCATGAAAAACTTTGAAAACTTCTTTATAGCTGTCATGGGCATCTTATCTGAGAAATGTTGGATTTTGCTTCATGAAATAATCCCTTAAATAATCAAATGACATTAAAACTGGTTATACTATGACATTTTATTTTTTTCTTTTTTGAATTAAAACGTATGTATCTATATGTACATGCATATGTGTTTGTGTGACCCAATAGAGGTCAGAAGAGAACACCATATCTCATGGAGCTACAGCAACAGGCAGTTGTGACCCTCCAGTACAGATGTGAGAAACCCAGTTTGAGTGTCTGCTAGTAGAACAGTAAATGATTTTAACCACTGAGCCATATCTCCAATCTAAGTTATTTTATCCTTGTTCATTTGTTATTGGTTATATAATGCTCCCAGAAGCAATAATACAACAACATCCCTACCACCATAAAATCCACCGAGAAACAAGTGAGCTCACTATTCTCCCAAGTTAAATGAACTACTTAAAAGTAGAAACTTGAGTGCTAGAGAGATGACTCAGGAGTTGAGTGCTTGCTGCCCTTCCATAGGACCCAAGCTCAGTTCGCAGTATACATGTTGGATGAGTCAGAACTGACCTTTACTCTATTTAGAGAGTATCTGATGCCCTCTTCTGGCCTCCATGGTTATCATAATATACATGGTATATAATCACTACAAACACATAAATTTTAAAACAAAATAAATAAAATCTAAATGAGGGAATGTTATTATAGCTACTAGTATAGAAAACTTATCACATAACACAAATGACTCATCCAAAATAGATTTTCAAATGATATTTTAAAACATTTTGTGAATGTAGAAACACTATATCCTTAAGCAATTTCCACTAAACACACTGTTTTAAGGTGAGTCTTTTTTAGTTTTTGTTTTTATTTTATTTTGCTTGTATCCTATATTTGATGATTCATGTTCCCTATTAGACTTCAGATTGGCAGCAGAAAATGGATCTGTTTCACTTATGCTGACCAAAGTAAACAACATTTATTTGGTGGTTAATGGAAAGTCATAAATGTTCTTTTATGTATGATCAAATAATTTTGGCTTTAGCATGGCACAGATTTGATTTCACAGCAGTAAAGTCTAATCTAACGCCTACCTTTCTACTTTAATCTGGTTTTCAGGGAGTGGTGACTGTGTTAGATCTATTTTGCATAGCCTTCTTATTAATGTCTGCTGGATTTCAAGGATCTAGTAATCTATGGCAATGATACTTGCCAATTTTATTATATATATATATATATATATGTATATATACATGTATATGTATTCTTATTTTATATATCGATCCCAGTTCCCTTTCCCTCCCTCCCATGCCCCCACCCCCTCCCATCCCATTCTTCCCACATGCCACAGGGAGGGAGATGCCATCTAGGAGGAATCATCAAAATCTGTCAAGTCATTTGGAGTAGGGACTAGGCCCTCCCTCCTGCCTCTAGGCTAAGGAAGTATCCCTCCATGGGGAATGTGCTCCCAAAGTCCTTTCATGCACAAGGGATACATCCTGGTTCCACTGTCAGAGGTCCCTTAGACTTCCCAGGCCTTCTACCTGAGACCCATGTTCAGGGGGTCTAATTCAGTCCAATGCTGGTTTCCCAGGCCAATTTTATTTTTGTTCAGATGAACAGATTATTCTTTTTAAAATTGAGTTATTGGCTTAAATATTATCCATAATGTGGTGAGGGGCACATGAAATTATGGAAATTCGCAAGGTAAACTACAAGTTAAATAAAATTACAAATTCAGAATATAATTTCTAGCATACAATTTTTTGTCTTAGGAAATCAGGAAATTGAGAATGTAAGTCCATGAAATACTTTTATAGACTATAAAGTTATAATAATTTGCGTTCAAGCTTGAGTTGTTTATTGATAGTGTAACACTCAAAACAGATCATTATGTCAACAAGCTTTCGTTTATAAACAATAAGATGCTATGTGCTTTAATGGTTTCAAATGGATAAAGTCTTTCCAATATAATCTTTTCAATATGACATGATGCATGATATTTTTGAAACTCTTGAAAAAGAAAAAAAAAAAAAGATTGCCCAAGGGTATGAACTGGAGTCAGTTTTCATATAGGCACACAATTTCATGACCATCAGGTGGGAACTGTGCAGGTTTAATGCTTTATAATTCTCCTATTTGAAGCTTTAGAACTTCAAAGTGCTGTAGAACATTTCAAATTTCTCCCCTGCCCATGAGAAAACCCTTCACATTGAAAGTTGCTTTCAACTGGAATCCTACATTTGGTATTACACAACAGTGACATATCTTTATGGAGATTAAAATTACACACTAAGAATGTAAAGTTGCCCAAGCAAAACCATTTCTACTATTAAAATTTCCCCACCAGGTACTATAAAGTGATATGACCTTCTCTTGTCCATAAATAATGTTTATAATAATAAATTTTAAGACCATTTATAAATTGCACATTTGCCTAAGAAATACCTGTTAGCCACCTGCAATTTACCAAGAGGATTTACTTAAGCAAAATTATGTTTCCTTTAACTTCTAAACAATAAATCTACCAGTGATTGCAAAGACAGGCTATCAGTTGGTGTTATAAGGGAAATGGCATGAAGATCAATATGTAATTCCTAGGAAAAGGGCACATACTATACTTTTGATTTGAAAATGACTAGTAGTAAGTCATGAATATACAACTTGCCTCTGCCAAAATAATTTGTTTGCTGTAAAACTAGGAATCTTCTCTGGTTATCTAATACTTCAAGAAACTGTGCCTTAGCCCCTCTTGATTCTGTGTAAAGCTAGCCCCCTTTGGCAACTGAAAGAGCTCTTTGAACCATAGAACAGATGTAATGAAAATTGGTTCCATTAAATGCAGCTGGCAAATTACAAACTGAGAAATTAATGCACCATACCAGGACTCTAGGGGCTAAAATGAATCAAGGTGTGGTTGCCAGCTGCTCATGTTTCCTCGCCGCCTCCCTCAATAAAAACATGACTGCTTATAGATTTGTTTAATCAAATGTAAATTATTAGTATAGGTAATAAAAATTATTAGATCAGGGTTTGTTTAATAGAATGTAAATCACTGTGACTGGCAATACAATTAGGAGGATTAATCCAGGAAAACAATAATTGCATTGTGTTCACATAACAAAATTTACAGAGAAATGAAATTGGAATCATGATTCTTACATATACTTTGGTGTTTGGGAAAATACTCCCTGTCCTTTGATACACTAGTCCACATTCCCACAAGAGCAGAAGTTGATTCCATAGAATCGAGAGGAAGCATGCTCCTTTGTTGACTTCAGTACAGTTATTCTAACTTGATGTGCTGCTAATGGCTCTAGACAAATGTTAGGAACGTCTATTTAACATCTGTTTGGGAAGTCCTCTTCAATAATTAGCTAAACATCACTTCAAACAACTATATTTTCCAGCAACCCGTCACTACCACAAAAGGGTTAGGTTTGTTAGTCTTCTATAGACTTTCAAATGTCTCTGAAAATCATCCTAAAATCACTGTGCTTCAACTTTAGTTAATTACAATAGATTTGGCCTTCATTAAATATTAAAATTTCTTTTTTCCAATGGAAAAATAAGATATTCATTTATAGTATATATTTTGTACTATTTAATTAAGTATGGAAACAGATTATCAGCAAAATAGCTCAAAAGAGATTGAACTACTGGCAGTTTTACTCTTAGACACCTTAGTGAGTATATATGAGGCTATTTTTTTGCATATACAAACTGATACATAATTATGTTAAAAGCTTTAAAATATTTTAGGGGACATCAATTAAAAATGTATAGGTGGAGATGTATGGTAGTTAAAACACCATCATCATTTGTTGTCTCACTAAAGTAACTTTGGATTTTCTAGAATATAGAGAACAAGGCTTTTGGGATCACATGAGTAGAACTCAAAATTATTTTCACTTCTCTTTGCCTAAAATAGTTGTCAATATGCAGACTTCAGCTGCACACACTAAGGCATCTTTTTCCTACAAGTAATGTGAACCGAGAAATGTGGAAAATAGCAGGAGTCTGAAGTGCAAGTGGGTCCAGAGAGATCAAAACAGAAGGAGAGGAAATGTGTGTGTGTGTGGTGGGGGTGACAAATACTAAGAATGTTTGAAGTAGTCATAAGAAATTGTACAATATTTTGTTTACCTAAAAGTACATACAATACATAAAGGTCTTTGTGTATACAAAGTTACATCTATAACTGGACTGATAATGCTTCTCCTTAAAGCTGTAACTGTTAAGCAGGCATGAAAATCCCCACTTCAAGTTGTTAGGGCACTACAAAATACTCCCAAAACAATATAAGATATTTTTGTTGCCTTTGGTTGCCTCCCAGATGTTGAAGAAAGTTCCTATTTCAGAAGACACCATGTGCCTCAAACTCAGGAGTCAAAGAATCCAAGATGGAGCTGAATGGAAAGCCTTGTCTATGAGGACTAGTTTTCACAGTACTGGAAGAGGCTGTGCCAGCTGCCAAAGGAGAGTATCAAATAATAGTTATAACTAGCTATGGTTGTTATAAGCCATGGCAATGACCAGCATGGCAATATATCCCTAATGGAACCCTAGTGACACTATCTTGGCAACAACTAACAGCCATCTAATTTGCCTCAGCAAGAGGAAAATTATGCCTAGTACTGGAAAATTAATCAAGTACCAGGGCTAAAGAGATGGTGACTTCTAAAAAAAAAATCTAAACCTCCACTTTAATAAACCATCATAATTCTTTACTAGATTTGAAATACTTAGATGAATGTAGCTCTCACCCCTCATTAAAGAATTGTCTCTTTGAAAGAGAATACCAAACTTAGTCAAAATGCAGAGGACAGCTGAGCATAGTGTATCTAGCCCCAACAGATGCAGCTACAACATACCTCCTGTAGCTAAGGCTTGGGGAAACATAGGGAAAATAGGAAGTGGAAAGATTGTAAGAACCAGGGAAAGTATAACTGATGTTAGACAAGTGCCCTAAAACTGCCAGGGAAACTTTACTCATGGTTCCCCCAAAATACAGCCACCTAACCAAGATCTAAACAAAGGCAATAGCAATCACATGTTAGTTGCAGAATTCAATCTATTCTAGAGATGATTCCTTTTAATTGAAGGGTGTATTTATACATCCATGGATACAAATACAACACACACACACACACACACACACACACACACACACACACGCACACATCTATGTTTCTATCAATCTGTCTATAACTTTCTATCATCTGTTCATGTACATATACTCATACATTTAAAGAAAAGAGGCTATGAATTTGAGAATGAATGTGATGAATGTGGAGGCATCAAAGGAGAAAAGGGAAGAGGGAAAATGGTTTCATTACATTTTAATTTTAAAAATAAAATATAAAGAATTGTTTTCTTCATCCATTCATAATAAAGTCTATTTAATAAATGTTTGAAACACAAAAGTATGTGTAGTAACATTTATTAAATGAATAGATTGCAACAATAAATAATGATCTAATTGAAATGGAATGTATTTGCATTACACACATACCTACGTGCAACTATATGGGAATTTTATTGCCAAAAATTCCTCTCCCAGTCTCTTAAACAGCTGTTAGACATTCAGTAAATGGCCACCTTCAGGTCATATATAAGAAGGAATTCAATATAGTAAAATGAAAAGGCATACACATTCTAGGCAAATGTAATACACTATGTATATTCTAACATAATACAATGTTTAGGTTGGGGTGGCCTATTTACTCTTCTGTCCAATAAAGCTCTGTTCTAATTAGAGCACTGTATCATACACAATTACATTATTTCCAGATAAAGGACTTTAGTGCAAAGTGCACAGATATTGCAATATGCAAGATGCATGCTTTATTGCTATTATAAGCATGCAGAGGTGATGATTCTCTGTTGTTTTATGAAAGTATTACTCTCACACATAGGGCCATACATACTAAATATATGCAATTGCCCTCATCCTCATTGTACTTTCCATCACCCATTTCCCACGATTAGATTTTTCTCTCTGGAATCAAGATGGAATTGTATTTGATGTAAGAACAAACGATTTCCATAATGCAAGAAAAGGTCAAATCTGTAAATGGATGAAAACAATTTGATTATATATTGGTAGAGTACGTAATGGTGTTTGCATATCTAAGCATGGTTCCTTCCTTGGAGGTACCCATTGAAGAATCTTTTAAGTAGGGATTCTGATATGTCTGGTAATTAGTTGAAATAAATGGAAAAAATCTGCCTTATATCCAGACTAAATTTGGCTCAACAGCTGCTGAGGCTCAGACTTTGAATGTCAGCCAATTAGTGGTGAAGTTTTACATGGCTGCTGCCCTAACCAGGCATCCTGTCTGACAACTCCATTTGTGGCATCAACCAGAGGGATGAGTGTTTCTTTAATTCTAAGTTTGTATTTCACTAGAAGTAAAAGCAGAAAATAAAAGGTCTGGAGGTTTTTCATGAAATTGCTCACCTCAACTCTCCCATACATTCACCCCATTGTGCTTAAAATAAGAAAATGTAGTTGGGTTTCCTTGGTTTACTTAATCTCAGTTCTAACATGTACTGACATTATCACACAGTATGGAGGGTTCCCCACCTTAATATATGAGACTAATAAATTAAGAAGAAGTTATTAAAAAAAATTTGGCACATTTTGTGGCATAGACTTTAGATCTTAAAATTTCCCTAAAAGCCAGAGGAATCGCTTCCTTTAGATTACATGTAATTATAAATTAAGCACAATGAATTATCAAATATAATCTTTTATATCATTTGGACTTTTAATTTCATAAAATTGGGCAGAAAATGTCTGCCCTATTATCTTCTGTGTAACTTAGTTATTAATTTTTATTTTAAACTATTGCTGAGCATAGGAAATTGCAACATGGGATTATCCCAGATTAAAAAAAAAAAAAAACTATTAACCAATTTGTATCATTGGACATGGGCAGACAGAAAAATGGTGACTTACCCCACCCTGTTGGACAGGAATGTGTTAATTTTACATTCCAAAAGAACATGGAACTAAAATAATAGTCAACAGGCACTAAATCCTTTCACAATACACCATACTTATATCTAATGCACAGAGCAGCCCATTTGTGAATAGTCACCCTGTGTGCAAAATGAGAGGTGAGATTCAGCCAAATGGAGAAAGAAAATATGATTCAGAACACAATGAAGTTAATTGGAAATAAAATACATAACATTTATTGGATTCTAAAACAGTGAATTCCAAAATAATTAAGTTAATAAAAGAGATTCGCTCTTTCCTGAACTAAATTAAATGGCTCTAAAATTAATTTCATTGGTTTTTTAATTCACTGTTAACTTAATATAATGAGCTTTTAAAATTAACTTCCTTGTTTTTTAACCCACAGCAGCAGAAGTCCAAGAGCAGACTTTATAAAAAAAAAAAAAATGTACACTTAAACTTCTTTGCAAGTTTTAAGTAACAGCCATTTCATATGCATATGAAGAGGATACGCTTAAAATCCAAAGGATTTTACTTAGGTAATCAGAGTAAAATTTTGAAGGACTCTTTTGCCTATATTTGCTATGTGGAAATGAAACAAAAAAAAAGTTTTTCTTCCTCTAAGAATAGAAAACAGATGAAACATAGAATTTTTGACTTCAAATAATTATCTGAGATGAGCAGATTGAAGACATAACTGAATGTCCGCATTCTAGTAAGTGACATTAGAAAGCTAACTTCAAATGTAGGTGATGAAATAATCTAGGTACTATAGTCTTCAAATATTAATTCATTTGGTTGTCTAAATTATAAAGAAGCTTCCACATTTTCAACAGTGTCACAATTTCTCACACATGATGATGTACACATCAAAATAAAAGCAAAGGAAATCACCCCTAGTCTTTATTTAATTAATATTAATTTTATTTAAATAAAGTTATGAAGAATTTTTATCTCTTAAATTTAAATAATGGGTCCCTTTGTGTTTAAATATGTAAATTCTCATACAAAAATACTTCTCTCATTGGCGGTTTTCCTTTCATTCATTATTGTTCTTCATTTGCTTGGCCAAGATCAGTCAGTCCATCCTCGAGTATTCCCATGCATTCTTCTCTTTGAAACTTTAGTACATGCAGGTCTTCTCATCAGCCATCATAACCATATCATCTTCTCACACCCCAAAATTTGATTTTAAAGCAAAGGACATTCTTCCTGATCATGTTCCTGGATTTGCCTCCCAGCCTTTGTTAGATGACATGTTAAACCCTCTGAGACTTTGACAACTGCTGGGCTCTGGGTTTTCGTCATGGTGGGAAATGAACATCTGTTGTTCACACTTGAACTTTCAGAGCCTCACCTAGCGTTTCAGTCAACACATATTCATTATGTGATGGATCCTTAACTAAATTTTAGTTATTTTAACACTACTACTTGTTTTTCTGTTTAGGAAACCTCTCTATGGTTGTTCCAGGATATGTTTTTACTTCATTTATAATCTGTCCTATTTCTTCTGAGTCCATACATTCATTTCCTTAAAAATTGCAGAAAAGGGCTATAGGGATAGCTCAGCTATTAAAGGCTAGGATCACAATCAAAATTTGCACAAAGAAGCCTTCTAAGATATATTGTCTATTTGCTTTGACTTCGGAACATATATTTACGTGTGTGTGTGTGTGTGTGTGTGTGTGTGTGTGTGTGTGTGTATCCAAATATCATGCATAAGCAGCAATAGTCAACTAATAAACTGAATATAAACAGATAGATTCTCAATTTTGGTATTTCTTCTTGTTTCCTATCAGATTCTATTCATATTATTATTTTCCCAGACAGTTTTGCCATCTAGATTAGCTCTTCCTAATAACTGTAAGTAATAAATGATATATTAATTTTGTTTCTAGCTCTATTTTAATTATGTGCAGATAGAAACTACTTGGCAGTACCTCTAGAATATAGACACATAGTCCAGGAAAAAAAGAATTATAAAATCAAAGCAGGTTAAAGTAAAGAAATGGCCTAGTTAAGTTTGATAACTTTAAAACAAACATACAAAGTAGTTTCTAAGGTTATAGAAAGTGAGTAAGTTAAATGCCAAGTGACAACCTTGCTGAGTGTTGAGTGGGGATGTTGTAGATAGTTTCTCACTCACAGTGTAGCATATGATGACATTGTGAGCACATGGTGCTAGGGCAATTAATCATTTTCATTGGAAAATTCCATCTCTTGCCCTTTCTTTATCCCTTTCTTGCTCTCTGTAATTGTGGATGAAATGTTATTGCACATTACTTTAGAAATAGGTTTTTAATACAGAAATAGGACCTTAATACAGTTCACGCTAAAAAAAATGTGTTTGCTACTGGAAGTTATTGTGAGGGGAAAGATGTGGAATGATTAGATGCTGAGGGCTCCTAGCTAAGGCTAAGAGCTCTAAAGTAGACTACATTAGGAACTGTGAGGGTTGATGGAATTAAATGTAATATGGAGTCCTTGAGAAGCGTATTCTAGATTGACAAATTGATGCCCAGTTGCCCCTTTTGTTGATAAGAAATGCGTTGCCCACACTACTGGTACTGTGCCTATGGTCTCATTAGTACATTACAAGGTACTCTAGAAATCAGGATTTATGTGCAGGTGGCTCAAGTGAATGAAATGAATGGCTTCTCGTCTAGTTCTGTGTATGTCCTTCTGTGTAAACTGGAGATAGGACGATGAGAGTGCAGTAAGCTGTTGTGAGAACTCTTTCAACCAACAGCCTTTGAAGTGTCAGCAGTGGGTTACAAACCCAAGGGAGGCTGCTCAAGAAGAGAGAGCTCACCTCCCAGTGACACATATCACCCAAGACTCTGTCCAGAAGGGGCTGGTACCTCAGACTATTATTGGTTGAAAGAGTTCCCACAACCATAAGCTCCCAAAGTTTCCTCCCAAAGTGTCATGAAGGACATGCCCAGTAGGATGCCAAATCTTACTTATGTAGTTGATTTTTTTGTTGTTTAATTTTAATTATTTTTGTGCTCTCTCTCTTGATATTTTTTTCTCTTTTCCTCTAAATAAATCAAACATAACCGTTCTGGGTGCATTTATGCATATTAGCATGCTCAGTTTTTTTGTGAAACGAGTATAGCATATGAAAATTTCCTTACTTTGAAAGTAGAATGTGATTCATCAAGGCACTTACAAAGGAAAAATGCAGACACCTGGAGCGTTGTTTACCCTCGCTCATGTCTCCCAGTTTTCCCATTAGTTTACAGTGACTCAAGCTTCATGTGGGTATACTTATCTTCATTTTATACTTTTAAAACTTCTGCCCTGAAGTCCTCTATCTTCTAAATGATTAGAGATTCTCTTTACCATTTAAGACAAGGCCCTGTATACCAGACTTAAATCTCTTTCTTTCACTCACACTTACCTTTCTTTAGCATAGGTCCTAATGACCTAAAGAAGAGTATGTTCTTTGTAAATAACAGGTGAAAAACCATCCCCGTAAAGTCCTCATATTTCTTGTAAAGTGGTGTTTAGTCTGGGAAACAAATGATGTTAGGGGTACACTAGCTATTAGCAGACGCATAGCTCGTGTGTTTTTCAGGTTATTCAGCATTTTGTGCTTGGTGATTCTCAGATGCAGACCTCAAAACTCACGTATCTCCCTGTTAATATAACACTAAAGTGGTATTTGTTGCAGCAAAGATTAGGCAGAGCACAGTGATAGCTGACTGTAATAATACGCACTGGCAAGATATTAGATCAGCTAATTAATATTGCTTTCAAGGTCAGATACATCAGTGGTCATTGGAGAGGTAATTAAAAAGTCAATCTAACCTTCATAAATTCAATATAAAGTTACAAATGGAAATATAAGATTTAACTGTGGAGAAGGAAGTGCATTTCTCTGATTTTTATGAGTCATTTTAAACCTTTAATGCCTGAAAAATTAATTACATTCATTATAGTAATAGGCTCTTCATTTCTTTAGTAAAAGTTTGCATTGGCTGTCAACAAGGAAACAACCATTAAAGGCATAATTCAGATTTTGTAGCCGCTAGACTCTCACAACAAGACACTACATTTACTATGTTAAATTACCTGGTTTGGGCAAAAATAAGATGCGCATGTAAAGTGCAGAAAAAATTGGTGTGGTAAAATTAATTATGGTAATTTCTTCCTTGGGGTTTTCTAAATTATTTCAACCATTCTTATATAAAGTTTTCAAGCACCTCATCACTGTACTCCGCATACTACCAAAAGAGAAAGGTTAACACCAACCCAGTCACAAACTTTTGAACTACAGTGGTGTTCTGACTGCAAGATAGGCTAGGGCAATGGGGGTGTAAAGCTTGATTGCCTTAAAGCCCACTGCATGAGATAGAACCCATATACTACATGGTTTGTGTGACCAAGAACCTGAGAATAAATACCACAGGGACCAAAGTTAAAACCAAATTTTATTGTTTCTCCTTTTTTAAAAGGAAAAATGGGAGGAGGGAGACAATAAAATGACTCCTAATGACATTCTGCTATAATTTGAGAGCACTGCCTTGCTCAATCAAGATCAGAGAAACTTCCTCCAGTAACAGATGAGAACAAATATAGAGACCCACAGATATGTATTATGCAGAGAGTTAGAAAACTTGGAACACTCAGCCCTAAATGGAATTTCCCTATCATAAGCCTTGCTTCTGAGCTCAGTGGACCCCTTAGAAGAGGAGGACAAAATAGTAAAGAGCCAGAAGGAATGGTGAACAGCAAGAAAACAAAGCCCTCTAAATCAGCATGAATAAAGTTCATATGAACTCACAGAAACTGAGGAGGACACACAGGGCCTGCAAGGGTGTGCACCAGGTCCTCTGTGTAGATGTTAAGACTTAGAGTTTAGTGTTTTTGTGAGACTCCTGAGTGTGCAAATGAGTAACTGGGTCTCTGAATCATGTGCCTCCTCTCGGGTACTTTTCCATCTATTTGTCTGTTTTATCCAATACTAATGTATTAGTTTTTTGCTTTATCTCATTATATTACACTTTATTTTATTTTTATCCCTTAGAAGCCTGCTTGTTTTCTAAGGAGAGATAGAAGTGGGGTGGATCCAGGTAGGAGGGAGCAGAGAAAAACTGGGGTGACTAGAGGGGGCAGGAAACATAAATAAGGACCTATTATAGAGGAAAAATATCAAAATTTCAGTAATCCCAAGTAAATCCCAAGACCTATAATTTACCATTTATAAAACAAATTTCTTGATTTGTTTCTTGTACGTGATACATGCATTATAAAAGACACAAAATTGGTACAACATGTAGATTTCTCTCTACCTAAAGTTTTAATTTCATTCACTGGGATTTGTTGATTAGCTTTCATGTTTTCTTTTTGTTGTTGTTTTGTTTTTCTGTAGATATTTAATGAAGATATTTTCTAATGTATAAGTAAAAGGAAGTTATAAAAAGAAATGTCAAAAGGCTAGATGTCCCTCATGTACTTCGGGAATTATCAGCAAGATGATAAAGCTCAGAGAGGGCAATAATAAGTACAAGAGAATGTTAAAAATTCATATGATATGATTGCTTCCATTCCAATAAATACCTTATTCCTTTTCAGCTACATGAAATAACAAAAAGGGCCAGGTGGGCTAAGCACAATAAATAAAAGAAAGGAAGATGAAGACAGGGTGATGACCACATATGAGTACAAAATGTGGACATGAATTACATAGGACTTATAGAGATGTTGTGAGCATAATAGAGGAATGATAGTGCATATATTTAATTAATATACCATTTTAGGTTTTCCATTATTGCATATCAAAGAAAGAGATAGATATTAATAGGTGAACATGTTTTGAATTTCCTTCTCATAGATCTATGTTCAGTAGATGACTTATGGGTCATTCAAGAACAATCCATTGAGTTAAGGTATAGAAACAGGAGGTACTTGCTATAGTGTAGCACTTGATTATAATTAAATAATAGGTAATAGTGATAAAAATTTAATACCAGCAATAAGTACCAAGGAACTTAAATTTTCATTAGCTTTAATAATAATGTGTCCAAATCTACTGAGGAGAAAAGCAAGTAAAATTATGCTCTTTTGGACATGAAATGATCTTTAATTTGAATCCAAGTACATTATCTCATGTACTGGATTGCCATTTATTATCATACCTAAAAGGAAGCTTAACACATCCAGTGCTACTTACAGGGCTATTGAACCTATGGTATGCAGGCAAAGACAACCCAAGATAGCTCTGAATGTGGTTCATAGCATTTGAGGTTGACAATGTCATATTACAATATCAAGACTCTTATGCACATTGCATTTGTTAACATAGTAACACATAGTGTTACATAGTAACATAGTGTCACATGGTTTATAAGTAGTGGTCCCAAAATGTCACATATTATGATAGCTTTTCTTCTATCAAAAATGCTATGAAGTTAATATATTACACATCTTCATGGTTAATAATTTAGTGTTAATTGAGAAAACTGTATAAAATGAATTCCTTTTCAAAGTTATTATGAAAAAATTGAGAAGCTCTGCCAAGTTTAGCTGAGGTTCAGTTTTTATATAAACAATTGTTTTATAAAGCTATATATTCAAAGGTGTGCTATCATTGAAGCAAAGTATAGTTGGAAAGAAAATCCTGACAAAAATGACAGAAAGTAACTTTAGCCTACTGCCACTGTCATGCTTGTACCCAGAGGACCAAAGCTGTTTACTAGTTTAGTCTAATGGACAGAACCACTAACTATCCTCATGTGCCCAGTGTGAAAGGGAAATCAGTCACTCAGAACTTTCTGGTCTCCAGGGACTGTGGGTCATGTCAGATAGTGACAACCACAGAAATTTATTATGTTGGTCAGTTTGCTGTGTATTAAGATTTTGCTCAAATCCCACACACATACTTGGAGCCAAATGCAGGAGGACTAGCAATGACTAAAAGTTATGGAATTCATACATATTCTGACAGTTAACACTCAGTCAATAGCCACAGAATAAGGTAGAGAAAGGTAAAATGTCAAGATTTTTCTTACTAGTAAATCATTGACCAGTTTTGAAAATACTAAAGATTTCTCTGTTATGTTTTATCATTCCATTCTGGGGCAATTCATGTATTTGATGTAACACATGGTTACTTATTTTCCACTAATGAAATATTCTTTTGAATCTCCCAGTAGCTCTTCCTCTACTTTTCTAACAAAGTAGACTGTTTCTTAGAGTATCTGTTTTTTGACTTCTTTCTCACCAGCCTTGCTTATTTTTAACCCTGCCTTAGTCAAACTTAAATGCTCTCGAAACCTTCTCTGAGGAGCAGTTTCAAAGTTCTTTCTTTCTGATCTATACTCTTTCTTGGGCTTCATATGAATCAGAGGCTTCCCTTTAGGTCCACAATAAAATAACATTATATCCTCTTCTTCCCATAGTCCCCATTTCTGATCTCTTTACTATAGATAATGGCCTATCTATATTTGTAGTGGACAGACCATGATTTAGCTTCATTCTGTTGTTGCATTAAATTTTCACACAAAGGAACATGAGTGGAGAAAGAAACCTCACACAGAAGGAATGTACTACCAATAAGGAAGGCATGTCATGCTTTTATGATCCCATGCAAGAGAAAGAAGGCTGGGATGTGTGTCTAATTAAAAGCAGTCAAGTACCCCCTTTGCACAGCTCACTTATTTATGTGATTGAAGGGAAGGTTTTGCTGAAGATACAAGGAGTTTGATGTCAAGTGCAAGGGATGTTCCCTGAGGTTAACAAGAGGGACAATGCTCACGTCAGATTGCTTTTCAATAGTCCCACATTCTTTACCCTATAGCTTTTTTCCCCTCTACAAAATATTGTATTTCTCCATGAAATTTCATTTTCTCCCCCAAACAATTACAAGTTTAATGAAAGGTTAAGTGCAAATACAACTTCATTTTCTCAAACTCACAGATTCAAAAATATTATGGAATCTGAAAGAATCAACATCTATTATCTACTGGCACAGATACCCAAATTCTAGTATAGAAAGAGGAGAAAAAGGAGGAGAAGTAGAAAGAGGATGTACAGGAGGAGGAGATGAGGAAGAGGAGATGATGGTGGCAGAAGAGAAGAAAAAGGAAAGAAAGAAGAATCAAGATGGAGGGAGGGAGAAAAGAAAGGAAGAGAGGGTGAGAGAGAGAACAAACTTCTAGAAGTGGCACCTATGTCAGCAAAATGACAAACCCATGTTCACTTGAGAGTGGCATTTAAAAAATTTACTTGGCAAGCCAGGTGTTGGTGGCATACACCTTTAATCTCAGCACATGGGGGGCAGATGCAGGTGGATCTCTGTGAGTCACAGGCCAGGCTGGTCTATAGAGCTAGTTCCAGAACAGGCTCAAAAACAATACAGAGAAACCCTGTCTCTAAAAACAAAACAAAACAAAACAAAACAAAACAAAACAAAACAAAACAAAAATTGACTTAGTCAATGACGAAGCGGAATCCCTGACAGCTCATGGTTTCCTGTCATTCCTGATCTGTTCTAGTCTGGCTTCCTTGCATGTACCTAAGAATACTGACTTGTGGATGAAAACTGGAAAATACTTGTCAGTGGAAGGTAGAAAACACCCTGCTTCTTGCTCTCACTGTTCCTTTCTGCTTCACATGGCTTTAAGGGAACTTAAACTATCCCATAACAAAAATCAGAGGTGGAGGTAGGGGATAGAATAGGAATATATATGAGAATCAATATTTGTAAAGGAAACAGGCTGTCCTCTCCATACGCTGAGTAATAAAATCTCCCAGTTCACCTCGAGCTCCTGGGCAAATACAGTATCACTCAAGTGTGGCTTTTATATCTCTCTAAACTCTTTGCTTGACTTGCATATATATGAGATCAAGTTCCTCAGCATCATCTATTTTACAGGGATCTGATTTCATATTTGAGATCTAGGGAGCAAGGAAATATGAGAGTGAAGGGGAACAGGAGCCACTGTGTTTCACCAGAGAAAAGGAGATGCTACTATTTAAAAAAGGGAAAGTATCAAGGGGGGTGGGAGTAAGGCGTAAAGTGCACACAAATTAGGCAGAGCCTACATTGAGTCCAATAAGACTGTATCACTGTAGAATGAAATTCATTTATAGGCTTCTCGTTCTCAGCATCCCGACATTTACAAGTAAACTATATAATAGATTACAAGTTCGCTGAATCAGAAGAATCCCAGCTTTTGGTATGATTAAGTTTTAATTGCATTTCTCCTTCGGGATCGCTAGGAGCTAATAAGCTCATGAAAATAGGTCTTTAAATAGTGGCAGCAGTAAAAGTCTCTCTGTGCACTGTATTTTGATACACTTGGTTGCCTAAGGCATTCCACTCTCTATAGTCTCAAGTGTTTCGTTTTCATATCAATGAAATATCTAAATAATACTCAAAAAATCCTGAATCCCAATATGAGATGATACTAGACACATGGCTTATGAGAAGCTTTGCTTTAGCTATTTAGCCTGATGTTTATAATAACATGATTGGATTTTTACATGTGACAGAAATCATTTTATATGATTAAATAGCCCAAAGGCATGGATTTGATTGTTTTAATATGTATTCCACACTTAATATTTGTATACCTTGCTTCTTTTAATGTGAGAAAATGTAAAATATGTATTGTACCTTGGCCTAGGACAAACTTTCTCTTCTGACAATACCTTAGGTGGACCTTTTCAGTCCACAAGTGTAAAATCTATAAAACTGGCACACTTAACTATTTGGAAATAATGTAGGTAGGTAATAAGCCAAGTGTAGGTTCTTTTCTGATAGCAATTTCAGTTCAATGCACATGAACAAGATATATTTAAATAATTTGTGATACTGCTTATAATTTAAGAAATACATAAAAAAATCACCGCAAGGAAGGTTATTGTTAATACATCAGTTCCCTAAATTGTGTGCTGCTTCTGGGAAATATCCCAATTATTTTTTTCAGACAAATTGATACAGACTGAGCTTTACAACCATCTGGCAGCTGCTTCTGTGACAAAGAACACTGGAGCAGCTCTCCTATTGTCACACACCCACATCAGTCTTTGTGGAAACAATGTTAGTGAGGCCCCTTTGCCCGCAGAGAAAACTAGGTTCCTTAGTTTGGTGCATAACACTGTCTGGTTTTTGCCTGACTTCTTCCTTCATACTCTTTTGCAGGTGCCGTTTTGTATCTAAGATTAGTGAGTACCACATCAAAAAGGTGTCTTGAATTTTCTTTTTTCAGGCTTTTGCACAGGTATTTGCCTGGGAAAGAAAAGTAAAGGAACTTCTCTCCAAATTTTCTTACTAATTGCTGGTGATATATCTTCTAGAGGCTATCTGTGTAAAATTGGTCTTTCTCTACTTGCATTATATATAACATATAATATGGATGGATAAAGCATTTGGGTATATTAAAGATAAAGATTACAGGAACAACTATATACTTATGATAATTTTATTTACTGTTACATTTTTAGACATTGTAATATAATTACATTATTTTTCTCTTCCATTTTCAACATTCAGACCATTTTATATACTCTTCCTTATTCTCCTCTATCTACATGATCTCTTTGATTGATTAATTATTGTTACATATCCACATATACTCCTAAACATAACCTGCCTAATCTCCATGTTTTTATATATATATATATATATATATATATATATATATATATATATATATATATAATCTTATAGTAAGCTCCCAGATTCCTTGGCTCTTATATACTTTATGCTCCTCTTCTGTAATGTTTCCTGAACCTCAAGTGTGGGAGAGTTTTATAGTTGTATTCTCTGGGACTGGGCTCCACAACTCTGTATTTTGGTTGGGTGATCATGTTCTATATTGGGCATCCTCTGTTTCAATGAGAAGTTTCATTGATGCGGAATGAAGACTATACTTATCTGTGGCATAAAGACAGATATCTGTCCTTATGTTGTGGAATATTTGTACACTGCATGAAGATGTGTTGCTGTGCTTAGTATAATAAAAAGCTTAATGGCCAATAGGTAAGCAGGAGAGATAGATGGGACTTCCTGGCACAGAAAGAGGATGCCATCAAGATGCAGAAGTTAGATACACAGAATGGTATATAGGTAAAAGGTAGAATGTACATTAATAAAAATATGGGTTAATTTAATTTATAATATCTAGAATGACAAGCCTAAGCTATAGGTTGAGCTTTCATAATTAATAAAACGTCTCTGTGTCATTATCTGCGAGCTGGTAGCCAATGAAAAAGCTTGCTACAGAAACATATGGTGTAGTAGATTATGTTTGCTTAGTAAAATGGTGTTTGTAGGTTCTCCAAGATCATACTTAAGGTGTTCTTGTTCTCTTTTATTTTGTCATTACTTTATTTTGGTGTGAAAGTGCTATGTCTTAAGTATAAAACATACCAAAAAATTTGTAATTTATTCCTTTTCTTAGCCCACCAGATACGATGTAATAAAATACTCTTTTAACAGATGGTAAGATTATCACAGATTATCACCAGGCATAGCTCCCTGTCAGCCACAACATTGATAAATAAAATAATCAATACACTACAGTAGACCGTGTTGCTGACCTGTGAGTATGGCAGTTTCTCTGTGTTACGTGCATTGACATTTTAAACTTACTACAATGTTATCAAGGTAGAATCCCCATGCAATTGAGGAGGATTTGTATACAAAATATCCTTTAATTCTATATGCCTGCCCTGGTATCCCATATATAGTAGCATATGAGTATCTACTAGATGAATTCACTGATGGAACTTGAAGAATTCTAAGGTCTTTGAAAGCCTTATTAAATATAAGTGCTAATAAAACATAAGTCAACCAATATGTCCAAAGGAGAGGAAATTTAGTTTGGGGATGACCATATTTATCGTTGAAAATTGCTAGGAATGACACTTTGATTCTTCATAGAACCTGAAGTTTAGAGTTCTGTCACTTCTTGCCATTATATAACTAATGTAACTCTGCTTTATCTTCCTTTCATAGTGCCCTGTAACAGTTTGTTGGCCCATGGCTAAGACACAGGGGAAGAGATGTTCTTATGATATGTTTGACCTGACATGAAGTATGTGTCAATGGAATCCTTGCTAAAAGTAACTCTCCCAGGGTACTCTCTCAGTTTCAAGAAGCTGAGAGGTCTAGAGGAGCACTCTACCCTGAGCCTTTGGAGGTTAGTTACTGTGTTTCCTGCCCTACTCAATTTTAGGTTCCAACTGTCACTTCATTGATCATCTCCCTTTGGCCACAAAATCAATATCACTGAGTGCCAAGAGAAAACATTAGACATAAAAGTATAATAGAATCTTCCTGACAACAATTGAACAAAATATTTCAGAGAACAGTAACCAAGGAAAAGTTCCTTGAGTTTATTTTGGTTAACAGAGATAATTTAAAATGAAGAGATACTTCAAGAGAGAGATTATCTATGGTTTTAGGTTTTATCAACTCCTCTTTGTTTAGGATCTCTAATTTCCCACATGTTCTCTGCTTCCCTTGGTGCTGTCTATGGTTTAATAACATATGTTGCCTGGAGGGCCAGGGAAGAGAGGGGAACACATCAACTCCACTCCAACTTTTGATTGTAGGAACTGGAAAGGGGAACACTTCATTTCACAATACTGAAGATAATTTCAGGTAAATACTAATATTTTTGATAAGGAAAAACAACTCTAGAGATCACTAACGGGTTGAGTGACTCTGGATATTACTAAAGGGTTGAGTGTTTGAAAAATGTACTAGTAAGATACTTTTCGACATTTTAAAACAAAAAAATCATGTATACACAAACCTACCTTACTAGGAAACTCAAAATTTCATGATAATATCAGTTAGCTTTATCAACAACAACAATAAAATCAGAGACACAAAGTTTGTTGAATCATCAAATAGATTGCAACATTGTATTAGATTCCTTCTTACTAAGAAAAATCTATTCCAAAACTCTATTCCAAAGCATTAGTATTTCTAGACAGTAATAAAATTAAATGAGCTGTCAGCTCTGTCTTTAAAGAGAAGGGAGTTCAGCTGATTTTTCAGCCTTTTGTCAAGAAATATGAATTTCTTTGAATAAAACTCAAAATGATTGCTTTGCAATTCCTTATAGATTGGTTCCCAAATAGTTGACACTGGATTGCCAAGACATAGGGGGAACTGATGTTAAGAAATATGAAAAGATGATGATAGATTTTCATGTAAAGAATAGTGGAAAATTGTGTCCTTGGCAGTAATCCAAAAAAGAATTCATATTTCAACATAAACACAAAGTCATGATTTTTTTAGTAAACTCAGTAATTTTAACAAATTCACCCCATAATCATACACAGCTACAAGTACACAATACACACCTATAAGCACACCTACAAGTACACAATAAGCACATAGACAAATCTCAAATCTGTGGTCAGATTCTTGTTAAATTTCAGGAGTAGGAAGAAGTACACATTGGTCTATCTTAATGAACTAGCTGAGTGAAATACCAGCAACCTGCAATGTTAGCTACCCAGAATGCACTGTAGGTGATGTCAGGGATGCACATCTGGGGAGGTGAATTTTTCCAGCTATGAAGAGCCAATTCAGACCTTTTGCTTTGCTCAGATCTCCTTTAGTCATAGCAGGGGGTGTCAATTGTGCCGAACTGTCCTGAATTAATTGGAGTTGTTTGGCTCTTTCTCCAGTTACTTTCCAACACACATATAACAGCAAAAAATAAGAACAAGAATATTATGAACAATAGAATCACATTGATACATTTGTATTTTATACTATACATCTATCTACTTTCCATTCTTCCTGTGCTTTCATCAACTGGTCACTCTGAAACTCAGAAGTTTTGAAATGGCAGAGAAAAGTTCTTGTTTATTATGATTAATCATTTTCACTACTCATATTCTTTGGATATAATCTTGTTGAAATGGCTGCTTCTGCATCATCTCATTTAATAAAACATTAATTTTCTGTGCAAAGAAATTAATTGTAATATGACATTAATGTCAGTATTGGGAATTCTTTAAAAATAATTCATATGTATTATAAAAATTAGCCATATATATATCCACAGGAACATTCTGAACAATCTTGCTCATTAACAAACACAGAGGCTAAACTTGTTGATAGATTTCCTAAAAATAGATTTGCTAGGTTTAAAGAAATTTCATTTTTTAATTTCACAGACTTTTTTTCTCATTCCTTTTTTTGATATTTTTTAATTTTATTTGAAACAAGCTTGTATATATGTCAATCCAAGTTCCCACACCCTCCCTTCCTCCTCTGCCCTTGCCCACCAACTCGCATCCCATCCCCTTTCTGCTCCTCAGGGAGGGTGAGGCCTTCCATGGGGAGTCATCGAAGGCTGTCGTTTTATTTGGAGTAGGACCTATACCCTCCCCCATATGTCTAGGCTGAGGTAGTATCTCTCTCTGTGGAATGTGCTCCCAAAGTTCATTCATATACAAGGGATAAATATTGATCCACTAACAGATTCCCCATAAACTGCCTAGTCCTCCCAACTAACACCCACCTTCATGGGGCCTGGGTTGGTCCTATGCTGTTCCCTCTCCCTCCTGCCCTCCTATCCCCCCCACCAACCCCTATTCCACCTGCTATCTACTCCCCAGGGAGAGTGAGGCCTCTGAGGGGGATCATCAAAGTCTGTCACACTATTTGGGGCAGGACTTTGACCCTCCTCTGCCTATCTAGGCTGAGAGAGTATCCCTCCATAGGGAATAGTCTCCCAAAGTCCATTCATGCACTAGGGATATATTCTGATTCCACTGCCAGAGGCCCCCAACTGATACCCATGATGAAGGGACCTGGTTTGATCCTATGCTGATTAACCAGCTATCAGACTGGAGTGCATGAGCTTCCCCTTGTTCAGGTCAGCAGTTTCTGTGGGTTTCTCCAGCCTGGTCTTGACCTCTTTGCTCATCACTCCTCCCTTTCTGCAACTGTATTTCAGTTGCTCAGCTCAGTGTTTAGCTGTGGGTATCTGCTTCTGCTTCCATCAGCTACTAATGAAGGCTCTAGGATGGTATATAAAGTAGTAGTCATCTCATTATCTGGGAAGGGCATTAAAGGTAGCCTCTCCAGTAATGCTTAAATTGTTAGTTGGGGTCATTATTGTAGTTCTCTAGGCATTTCCCTAGTGCCAGATTTCTCTTAAAACCTATAATGGCTTCCTCTATTATGGAATCTCTTTTCTTGCTCTCCTCTATTCTTTCCCTTACTCAAACACAGTATGTACTCACTCATATATGCATTGTAGACATAGAACAAAGGATTACCAGCCTACAATCCACACCAGAAAAGCCAGGAAACAAAGAGGATCCTAGAAGAGACATACATGGTCCCCCACAGATAGGGAAAGGGACAAGAGCCCCTGAGCAAAATGGGGTGGTGGAGGAGGGGAGAGGGAGTTAGAAGAAAGTGAAGGGGAGAAGAGGAGGCAAGAGGTGGGCATAAGGGAATGGAAGATTGAGTCAGGGAAAGAAACTTTATTTAGTTTGATTGCTATTGTTGTTTAAGATCTCTTATTAGGACCTGGTGTTGTTGGCGTCTCTTCTGAGCCACTTAGGAGGCCAAGGCCAGGGATGGTCACCATTTTAAAGCCTGCCTGGAGACCAGACTAGACAATTTATTAAGATCTCATGTCTAACTTTTGGAAAAGTAAAAAGAAGGCTAATAGCATTGCTATGGAGTACATGCTTACCATGCACAAGGCTCTATGCATATTCTATAGAAGCACACATGTGAGTGCACACACCTGCACACACACAGAGACCACCCCCCCCACACACACACACAGAGTGAGTTCAGGACTGAAGGTACATTTCAATATAAAAAATACATATTTAGGGACTTCACAGAAGTCAGATTGTTGTTATGCAACTTGATTATAACTTCTTGACAACTTAAAATTCTGTTTCCAGTCAGTATTCTTGATATTTCCCACCATATTTATCTCACTAAGTTTTGCCTTTATAACATTTCTTTCTATGAATAGCCTTCCTTAAGGCCACTTTTTTGATGAGGCTTTTTGCCTGTGGCTCAGACTGCCTTCCTTCCTTTAGTGACTCAGCTGTAGCTGTGGCATCTGGCTACATCTGTGTTCTGATCTATCTTACACATCCCATGCCTGCTTCTTTTGTCTGCTCAGACAGATGGTAAGGAATGTGAAAACATAAGTGAAGTTTACAGTTATTCTGTATCACTTTAATAACACTATGAAATAAATGGTAGATGCTATATAAAAATGGAACAGACACCCCAAGAGAGTAAGTCTTCTTTCCATGTATTAATATTAGTTTTAAATAATATGAACCTGTCAATGTGCAATCTAGTTGCAGAATGGTGGGAGTGATAAGAAAAGTGGTCAAGACCAGGCTACAGAAACCCACAGAGACAACTGGCCTGAACAAGAGGAACTCATGGACCCCAGACCGATAGCAGGAAAAGCAGCATTGGACTCAGACACCCTGAACATGGGTCTCAGTTAGAAGGCATGGGCAGTCTAAGGGACCTCTGACAGTGGAACCAGGATGTACCCCTGGTGCATGGAAGAACTTTGGGAGCACATTACCCAAGGAGGGATAATCCCTTAGCCTACAGGCAGGAAGGAGGGCCTAGACCCTACTCCAAATGACTTGAAAGATTTTGATGATCCTGGAAGGCTGATTCCTTCCTGTGGAGTGGGGTGACAGGACGGGATGGGAGAGGTGGATGGGGGGCATGGGACAGAGAAAGGGAGATGAAACTGAGATCAATATGTAAAATAAGAAAAATAATGAATAAATATATATGAATAATTGGCAGTGTTCTCACATTAGGTTCACAAACTACAAATATCAATTATAATTTTGTATAGTTTTTACAATTTCAAAAAATGATAGGAGAATCATACTTGCTCATGCTAATCATTACAGAAAGCATCTTTGTCCATTAAGTATAATTTTAAATTATACATGCAATGTCCAGAGACCTACAAGACTGACCCCAACTAACAATTTGAGCAACAGTGGAAAGGCTACCATAAATGCCCTTCTCTGATAATGAGATTGATGACTAATTTATCCACCATCATAGAGCCCTCATGTAGTAGCTGATGGAAACAGAAGCAGACACCCACAGCTAAACACTGAGCCGAACTCCTGGAATCCAGTTGCAGAATGGGGGAACAAGACCAGGCTACAAAAACACATAGAGACAGCTGACCTGAACAAGTAGGAGCTAATGGGCCCCCAGATTGATAGCTGGGAAACCAGTATTGGGCCGACTCAGACCCCCTGAGCATGGGACTCAGTTAGAAGGCCTGGGCAGTCTAAGGGATCTCAGACAGTGGAACTAGGATGTATCCCTGGTACAGAAAAGGACTTTGGGAGCACATTCCCCATGGTGGGATACTCCCTTAACCTAGAGGCAGGAGGGGGGGCCTAGTCCCTATTTCAAATGACTTTTGACAGATTTAGATGACCCCTCCTGTAAGGCATCACCCTACATGTAGAGTGGGGAGGTAGAAGGGTGTGGGGGACCTGGGAGAAAGGGAGGGATGGAGGAAGGGGGACCTGTGAGAAAGGGAGGGAGGGAGGAAGAGGGAACTGGGATTGGTTTATATATAAAATAAGAAAAGTGAATAAAAAACCCTGAATTGCAAAATAGATAATTTCATAATTGTCCCAGAAAATATGGGAAACATATGAAATGGCATATTTTTCTCCCATTTTTGGTCATTGTTCAGGGATGGAGGTACTGAAGAGATGGCTCAGTGTTTAAGGGCAGTTATTGCTCTTCCTGTGTTCCTGGGGTCAATACTTGGAACCCACATTGTGACCTACAACTGTTTCTATGGTTCCACATCTTACACTATGTTCTGGCCTCCAAATGTGCTGGGCAGGAAGATGTTGTGAGGATATACATTCAAGAAAAGCATACATAAAAATGGAAAAACTTAAAAATTATATTCTTCATCTCTAGTATTTTTCTTCTGTCTAACAAATCTGCTATTAGTTTACTTTTCTAATTCTGTATTCATTATTTATCTCTAATTTAAGGGTGGTGACTATAGCTATAGTCTTGCATGTATCCTTGTTTCTGTATATTAATTATCATAATAGCTTGCTCAGTTTCAAATATAAAGACATCTTCAAGAAATACAAGGGAAGACATAGGCACCTTAGAAATAAATCAATCAGACAAGTTACATAAATGTGGCATAATTCTTAGATTCAGAAGAACTATATAAGAGCAAAACTCAAATACCAGAAATAGGTAGGAAAATGTGTTGGGGACTCTAGGAGAGATTAGCATGTCATTGTGTATCAGGATATATGGAATACATGTAAACATTTTCAAAGAATAAATAAAAATTATTTTAAATCAGCTGAGTTAATTTAAATTAAACAAAATGAAAGACTACCAGTGGAAAATGGCCTCATCTCAATCCTTCATATCTTTCCTTTAAAGAAAATCAGAATAGTCAAGACATCCTTCTGTAACTTCAGGGCCTATCTTGGTTTTGCCTGTTTTATTTGTGCTTTCTCCTCCTCCTCCTCCTCCTCCTCCTCCTCCTCCTCCTCCTCCTCCTCCTCCTCCTCCTCCTCCTCCTCCCCCTCTTCCTCCTCCTCCTCCTCTCTCCTCCTCATGAGTTCTGGGCCAGCAAGTCTAGAATCTGTCCTAAACAATCAACGGGGAAGTTGCACTCTCTTGCACGGATCCCAGGGGCCTCCACCAAGGGCAAATCATGGAGGCAGGGTGTACGGGGTTGCTGAACCCAAGAATGGGGTGGGAGCAGGCTGCTGAGCCTCACTTTCTCTTTCTCCCCCTCCTCCTTTTCTCCTCCTTCCTTCTTTTTTCTCCCTTCTCCCTTTTCCTACCATTCTCCTGTCTTCCATTTTCCTTCTTTCTCCCTCTTCTTCCTCTTTTCTTCTTGTTTATTACTAGTTCTTTGATATTTTCATGCAACCTGTTTTAATCATAAACACCCCCCATGCTCCAACTCTCCCTCAACTCACACTCCATTCCCTACCCTCCTAACCTAGAGTCAATTTGTTGAAATTCTTCAAGATCAATTTCCACTTCACAAGTATTTCTGGATAGTGGCTTTCCACTGGAAAGTGGTCCACCTAGCAGGGATTGGATGCTTAGAGAAAACTGCCTTTTTTCCATGATACCAGGTAGCTGGATTGAAGGTATATGCTATGAGAGATAAATGTTCTAAAGTCTAGGACACTATAGTTGGCACTTAAATTTATGCATTACAACTTAGAAATGACCCAAAAGCAAGTTGGGAATTGCTCAACAAACATTGTCGTTTTAGAAAATGAGTTGTCATTGGGGATGAGAAATCTTTCCTTGGTGTGGTGTTACATATCCCTTTCTCCTTTATTGGCCATTTACTTAGCTTAGGTAGTGTAACTTTGTGGTTAACATAATTTAGAATGCTGTGTGATATCTGTTTTTCATGTTACCTACTAGACTGGTAAACAAGTTTAATTTCTCACAAGCCACATTCATATGTGAGAAATTTAGGGTAACATATTTTTGCTGAATGTGAACAAACTTTTACTTCTAGAACTACATCTATTCTAGATTATTTATGATGACTCCCTCTGAATGAGCTTATGAGGTATTGAAATTCACACATAGCTAAATAAGTAGAAATACAGGGAGTTCAATTTGAAGCCAAAAACTTGAAGATGTTTTAGTTTTATAGCAGAATGCATAAAACAACTTATAATGTCTGATATTTATGTTATAATTTAGTATTTTATTAAATATTTTTCTTAATATTGCAAAAAGAAAAATAAATGTATACATAAACTCATTCTAAAGACTACCAGGTTTCACTTAGATTTCACTAATTATGTTTCTCTCTCGAATATCTGTTATATGTATAAACATTATTTCTATTCAGCCATTCCATTGTAATACTAAAGAAAGCATTGAGACAGATAAGGTGTACAAAAAATTTCAATAATATTATAGGGGCCTATCTCCAATTAATTGTAATTATGCCACCTGAATTGTGTCTGCAGCTGTCTATATAAACTAATGTTTGGGGCATAATGAATACTAATGCTTTCTGGAGGTAATTGTTCTATTATATTTTGAGTTCAGTAGTTAGGTTTATTAGTATTACGTGGTACAGTGCTTTTGGTGAAGCAATCATGTTTTCTTCAAAGTGAGCTACTTTAGATTACAGTGTTTATTGACTATCCAAATAGTAATTATAAAAATATCATTGAATTTTTAGGTTCCTGTGGTTAAAATATTCACTTACTGCAGGGCTGAACTTCTCCTATAAAAAAGCTTAGAGCTAGTGACCCTCATTTAGCAAAGTTGGACTCAGAGACTATGCATTCTTCCCTGCAGCTTCTGCAATTATCAAGGCAAAACATTCTATTAGGCTCTTTAATCAATGTTTGTTTTGTACTTCCAGAAGCAGCTTCTCACAATAGCATATTTAGCACCTGTAAGACTAATTTTAGGCTGCATTTGACCCTTATGGTTCCCAAGCATTTTTATGGGAAGTACAATGTGAATTCTCAGGCTCTTGCTGGGTGTACTTAACTCCGAGAGCTTAGCTCAGAAAGTCATGGAAAGGAGAGAAAGAGAGAGAGATGAAGCGACTTAAAAAATATCCTGACAAAGCTAAGATGATCCCTGCACTACAGGGATTGCTTGAGTAGGTGGAAAGCCTTGAGGCTCTTGGACATGACTCTGGCTGCTGTCACTCTCATCTTTCTCTCTGTGCATTCTGTGTTTTTCTTTGAACTTTTGCAGTCATGAGTATTGCAATTAATGATGGTTTAAAAAAATAGCAATTCTAAGTCAAGCCTCAGTAGTTTCAAATCCATTTATTTAGTTGTAAAAATTTTCAACTAGTTTCAAATCACTGACTCCATTAAAGTTAAATGGTTATTCTTTTTGGTTGTTGTTTTGTTTCTTGATTTTCTTTCTAGGCTGGTGGTTGTTCACCAGATTAAATTAATTTTTGTTAATAACAAAGTCTAATCATTGGTTCTTTTCACACTTGAAAAAAGAGGTGATGGAAAACAATTGGGTAATACAAGTTCCTCCTATAAAGTAAAAGTTCAGCAGTACAAAACTGGCTTGTCAGTTAATAGCACATGTTGCTCTCGCAGAGGGCCCAGTTTTGATCCCCAGTTCCAGATTGCATATGATCTGATGCCCTCTTCTGACCTCCATGAGTACCAGTGCACACATTGTGCACACACATATACATGCAGACAAGACACTCAAATATAAAGGGAATAAATGTCTAAAAGAACAAAGTAAACTCTATGTGTCCAGTGTGCAGAATTGTAAACTGCCCAGAGCTTAGCTGAATCTTTACTTTGAGAAAAACATCAGGAAACTAAAATTACTTCAGATACTTCAAATACCTCTGACCAATAATCCTTATAATATATTCTAGAACTTCTTTATTATTATTTTTATGTGTATTTGTGTGTGAAGTGTGTGTGTGTGTGTGTGTGTGTGTGTGTGTGTGTGTGTGTGTGTATGCATGTGAGTGTATATTTCAAAGTGAGTGTGTGTATGTGGTATATTTGTGTGGTGTCGTACGTGTCTGTGTGGTGTATATGGTGTGTGTGTGTGTGTGTGTGTGTGTGTGTGTGCATGTGTGTGTGATGTGTGTGTGTTTGTGTGGTGTGTGATGTGTGTGTGTGGTGTTGTATGTGTGTGTGTGTGGTGTATGTGGAATGTGTGTGTGGTGTGTGTGATTATGTGTTTGTGTGTGTGATGTGTGGGTGTGTGTGATGTGTGGGTGTGTGTGATGTGTGGGTGTGTGTGATGTGTGGCTGTGGTGTATGTGGGGAGTGTGTGTGTGTGTGTGTGTGTGTGTGTATGTGTTCATGTACATATTTGTAAATTTGTAGACCTTAAATTGACTTTAGGTATCTTCCTCAATCATTCCTCAGTTTCCTTTTGAGGCTGGTTCTGCCTCTGAGCCCAAAGCAAACCGGTATTGCTAGTCTAGTGAGCCACCCTGACACAAGGTTCTCCTGTCTCCACCTTTTGAGACCTCTCTCACATGCATAGATTTTATACAGTTTCTGGAGACTGAGACCCCAGTCCTTACACTTTCAGAGTGAGCATTTTATCTGCTAAGCTGCCTCCTCAGAAAATTTTATTATGGAACTTTTAACAAACAAGCAATAATACCAAAAATAACATGACTTACTAGTGACTTCTAGTACAAAACAAGATGACAAAATAGTAAGACAGTTGAAGTTATCAGTAAACTCCTTACAAAACCATATTAAAAATCATGAGAGAGACCCTTAGGATAGATTGCCTTAATTAAAAAAGCAAACAAACAAATAAACAAAAACCTTATTTTTACTTCATGTGTGTAAGTTTGTGCCACATGTGTTCAGAGGCCCAGAGAAGGTATTGGATCCCTGGGAACTATAGTTTAAGGTATTCATGAGCAACTCCAATGACTGCTAGGAACTGAACTCAGGTCCTCTGTAACAGCAGCAAGTGCCCTTAACAGGCACGCTATCTCTCACCTGTTAAGAATTAGTAGAAGAATTAGTAGACTCTGTTGGGTCAGCTTGCCAGGTTTCCCTTGTTGTCACTACCTAGGTGAGCTCTCTAGCATTTTCTTAGCTGGCCCTCCCAGTGTAACTTGCAGCACGGATCTGGGCCAATTCTTTTGCACTCAGGTCCTCAGATTAAGGTCACACACACTCATAACACCAAGGTCAGTTCCATTGTTTTGCCCTGGAGAGGTGCAGAGCTCTCTCTCCCTGTTGCTGTAGGGGACATTCTTCATATTCTATACTTAACTCTACATTGAATTTCAAAATTCTATTTTGTCAGCAGAACATTATCTTCCAACAGTGGGAGGAAGCCAGTCACACAAAATAGGTGAAAACAATTCAATATGTAAGAAATGGGGAGCCCCTGTATATTCAACTTGCCTCAGTTCCTCTGCTCCTCTCCTCTTTTGGGGGGTTCTCACAAAGTAACTTAAGAACCTAACTTAATTATGGATTCAATGGAGTTGTTCAGAATCTGAGAATTGATGTGCAAAATGTGGCACATACACACAACGTAAATTTCTCAGTCATAAATGAGAAGGAAGTTATGTTGTTTGCAGGAAAACAAAAACAGCCAGAGATAATCATATTAAAATAATTAAGCCTATTTCAGGGAAAAAACAGATACCATAAATTTTCTCTCATTTATGGTTCCTGAATTTTAAAATGAATGCATGTAATCATACATATGTATATAGGTGTATATTTCTACAAGCTTGAATTTCATTCAGGCATCTAGGAGGGCATGGGGAAAGTGGGAGAGAAGAGGTAGATATGAAGACATAGGGTTGCTATAAGGTATAATTTGTTCAATATATATGGATATATGAGAATTTGAAAACAAAAGGAGGGACTTGATGGCCAAGATCTAGATAGGACAGCACAGACTTTTCTCTCCTTGATTTCTATCACATGGGCACCATTTCTTTAATCAGTATTTTTGTCCTTGAGGGTAAATTAAAATATGGGATATGAAGAAGAATACATAGAAAGATTTTTTAAAGCTCTGGGCTTTATTTTCTTCCATATTGTTAAATATGTATATTTAAATTTTTAAAACTTAAAGTATATTTTAAATTGTGCCATTTACAATTATGATTAAATACTTAGTATATAAAAAAAACCAAAGATGCTAATCAGCCCTTTATGCACAATCAGCAGCCCACAGAATGGGAAAGATCTTCACCAACCCCACATTTGTCAGAGGGCTGATCTCCAAAATATACAAAGTACTCAAGAAGCTAGCCAAACACCAAATAATCCAATTAAAAAGTGGGGTCCAGAATTAAATATAGAATTCTCAATAGAGGAATCTAAAATTGTTGACACTTAAGAAAGTGCTCAACATCCTTAGCCATCAGGGAAATGCAAATCAAAACATCTCTGAAATACCATCTTGCACCTGTCACAATGGTTAAAATCAAAAACACCAAGTACAGTTATTGCTGGAAAGGATGTGGAGGAAGGGAAATACTCCTTCACTTCAGGTGGGAATGCAAACACATATAACCACTTTGGAAATCAGTATGGCAGTTTCTCAGAAAAATGGGAATTAGTCTAGCTCAAGATCCAGCAATTTTACTCTTAGGCATATTCCCAGAAGATGCACATTCATACCACAAGGACATCTGTTCAACTTGTTCATAACAGCATTATTTGTAATATCCAGTGTACACGTCTACCCCACTCATATGTGGATATTAGACATAGAACAAAGGATAACCAGCCTATAATCCACAACCCAAGAAAAGCTAGGAAAGGAGGACTTTAAGACAAACATACATTGACCACCCCCCAGAAAAGAGAAAAGGGAAAGATATCCTGAGCAAGTTGGAAGCATGGGAGAGGGAGAGATGAGAAACAGGAGAGTAGAAGATGAGGGGGAAGGAGAACATGAGGGATGAGGAAGGTCAAGTTGAGGGAAGAATAGAGAAGGAGAGCAAGAAAAGAGATACCTTAATAGAAGCAGCCATTACAGATTTAAAGGGAAATCTGGCACTAGGGAAATGTCCAGAGATCAACAAGAATGACCCCAACTAACTAAGCAATAGTGGAGAGGATACCTTAAATGCCCTTCCCCTATAGTGAGATTAATGACTACCTTATGTGCCATCTCAGAGTCTTCAGACAGTAGCTGATGGAAGCAGAAGCAGAGATCCACAGCTAAGCACTGAGCAGAACTCCTGGAATCCAGTTGTACAGGGGGAGGAGTTATGAGCACAGGGGTCAAGACCATGCTGAGGAAACCCGGAAACAGCTGACTTGAACAAGGGTGAGCTCATGAACCCCAGCCAGACAGCTGGGTAATCAGCATAGGATCAAACCAGGTTCCCTTAACATGGGTATAAGTTGGGGGCTTTCAGCAGTCTATGGGGCCTCTGGCAGCAGAATCAGTATTTATCCCTAGTGCATGAATGAAATTTGGGAGACTATATCCTATGGAGGGATACTTTATCAGAGGAGGGCCAAAGTCCTGCCCCAAATAGTGTGACAGACTTTGATGATCCCCCATCAGAGGCCTCACTCTCCCTGGGGAGTGCATAGGGGGTGGGATAGGGGTGGGGGGGGGAAATGAGAGGGCAGGAGAGAAAGGGAACTGAAATTGATATGTAAAATAAGATTGTTTTTTAATTTAAATAAAAAATAATAAAAGAATGGCTTATTCTTAAACTAATGTTGAAAATATTCTTAGTCACTGGTTTAATTGATCAATGGGAACCAACCTGTGATGTTCCCCGATTTCCATTACATGCAATCTGATCTAAAATAGTGACCTGAGTTGGTGAACTCAGACCCACTGGTACCACTAGAGTCTTCTGAGTGTACTTCTGGCAAAGGCCTCAGAGTGTGTGATAGAAATTCAATGATGGTGATGCTGAGCATGCAATCAGCCTCTGTTATTTGTCCCTGTGCTTGGCACTGATTAATACGCGAAGGCTGGAGATGGGCATAGCACAAATTGAAAATAATGGGGCCTTTTATACCCAAGGAATAAGAGTATAATAACTGTAATGTGCAGGATGGTAAGGGTGACTGGGCTGAAGGAGCATGAGTCAGATTGAGACTATTACAGCTCTAGGACAATCACAGCTCAACACCTGAGACTGTAATGAAGATGAGGTCCAAGTGAGGTTTCTGAGTTTACAGTAAGTAATTCCACAACAGTGTTTCCAGGTTAGTCTAGAACTCCTATACATCTACTAAGGTGATACTCATTAACACTTCAAGAGCCACAATGTAAAAATTCAATCCAACAAGGAAAATTCACTTATCATCTAAATTGTAAACTCACTACAAATAAAGGATAAGTCATTTTTATATTACAGTTTGGTTCTACAGACGGAGAAGTTATCTCTTATATACAATCATTGAAAAATCAGAATAAACACATTTGGCACTATGTTCAGCAAACTTTTATCCAAAGTCTACAGTGTAGGCATTAATATTAGTCAGAAACTTTTGGCTTTGTAAACAACAAGAACAACAAAAAAAAAGTAGAAAAAAGATGAAGAGAAATAAGTGACAAATAGAAAGCTACACTCTTTAGTCATAATATACCTCATAGGTAAACATTTTGTCTTAATTAAAAGACAAGAGGTTGGGATAGAAAAGTCTCTGAAGATGATGACTCTGTCAGTGTGCCAGTATTTTCCCCCAAATGGTGTTACTGTCTGCCATAAGGATATTAGAAATCAAAGCTATAGACTGACCTCACATTCTCCAAAGTTATAAATTTTAGGAAAATGTGGAAGGAGTTTGTAGCACACACACCTGCCTTGCATAGTTTCCTTTGTTCTTGCTATGATAAAAACCTGAACAATAAGGGAGAAAGGATTTGTCATGACTCAGTTCAAGGGTACATACAGCCCATTACAATGTTTATGTCAAGTCTTTGCAAGAGAAGAGGGCAAGGTATCAATGTGCAACTGTGGCCAGCTCTCTTGCAGTGTACACAAAAGATCCTAGCCAGGGAGTGACACTACTCACACTGGTGTGGTTCATACCTACATTCAGGCAATCAGTATAATTTCTGACAACTGTACCTACTAGCTAATAATCTAGGTGATTCTGGATCCTGCCAACCTGACAATTGATTCTAAGCCTTACACAATGCCTCTCCGGTGATTAGAATTCTTTATCAGAAAAGCATCCCCAGAAACATTTCATACTTGGATTTTATTTTGTTACTATATTATAATATGTCAATAAACCTTACTACATACTGAATGGATTTCATATTTTGAAAGATTTCAGCTTTTGGAAATTTAGATTAGATATGCTCAAACTATATTGCATTTTTATATCTATTAAGAGAAGTATGATGCTGGGTGTGGGAGTATATGCCTGAATTGCTAGCAATAGGCAGGCTAGAGTCAGAAGGCTAATGAATTTGAGACTGACCTAGGAAATATGTCAAGGCTTCATCTCAAGAAAGAGAGGGAGAGGACTAGTAGGGAGGGATAGACAAATAATTACTAAAGCAAAGAATGAACTAATGCTATGAAAATATGAAATGATACTTTAGAAGAAAGAGAAAAGACATAGATCACTGGAGCTGAGGCAATCTAGTATAAATTACATAAGATATATGACAGTAAATTTTAAGTTTTGGTTAACAGGAGTATGGTTCTTCACAAGCTATGAGAACAGACCTGGACATTTTCTCAAGCCTCCTCTACTCTGTAAATTCTTTGCTCAGTACCTTAGTAAATATTAGTAAATATTTATTTTTTAAAAAATCTCATCTTCTTTTCATTTCCAAGTACTCAGTTTTACCAGTTCAGTTACATCGTGCACATCTGTGAACTCGTGTGAGCAGCAAGAACAGGTTGTGTGAAGGCATGGATGCTTTCCATTAGATTCAAAGAAATGATTGAACATGGGGGAGGGGTGCATCACTGGACCCAAGATCAAAACTGCACAGAAACTCCTGCCTGTCGATAATTAAAACAAAAGATTTTAACATTCAGAGAAGTCACTGAAGAAATTTTACACTACATGAGTTGCACGTGTCTGTGCACATATCTATATCTATACATATGAATATGCATATATTTTAATAGCTTTAATAAATGTATGATCTTATAGATCTATTATACAGAAACACTTCTTTTGTTAATTTTGTGCAAATTCAGCGTTAACACCATTAAAACTTTAAATGAGCACTTCTGGTGTGCAAATGCCTGCTAAGATTAATACAGAAAACCCTGATATCTCTCAACTGTCTCATTAACATGATAACAGGCCCAAAGGAGTTTCAAGTCCCTTAACACAGAAAAGACATATATTCCCCCATATTTTGTTCATTCCACCATAAAAATGGAAATTAAACCACATAAAAAATCCTCCAAAAATATCAAGGGTCCAATCCAGATGCATAAAATACTTTTTTTAAATATTAAACTACACAAGCCTTGTTGCAATGCTACTCAGAAACTTACTTATACACAAAAAAATCAAGAGACCTCTACAATTAGTTTCTATTTTATCCCAAAGCCCACACATATTTCTGGCTACTGAAGAAATGGAGAAGTACAGAATGGTCTGCTATATTAAACTATCTGTTTTCTGGAGAGACTAAGAAAGCACCGTATGCAGGTGAGAGACGGACTTTTCAAAAACCTAAGTGCACATTTGCTTCCAAAGGTTTTCCTTAAAGCCAAGCCTTATATTATTGCATAGAATCCTCTTGTAGGCTAATAAGAAAGAAAATAAAAACAAATTATCCTTTTGGTTATGGGAGCCATGCTTTACAGTGTCACTGCATGGTGACAACTTCTTGTCCTCCTGTCACTGCCTGTCCTTTAGACCATACTGCAGAAAAGCAATTTTCTGCCTCAAATACACTCTATTTTTTTAAAGTTTGTCTCTGGGCAATTTTCAGGTCTACTGGAGCTGTGCAACTGTATACAGATGAGAAAGACCCAAAATAGGGCAATTTATTTGATTCCTTCTTTTCAAAACATTTAGCTAAGATTGCATATCCAACAGAGAGAACCCCCCAAAAATATTCAGTAGTGACCCCCAATGACATACATCCTTGTTGTAATTTTGCATTAAACATAGTTTCTAAATAAAGTGGATAACCAAGTGTTACTCTGTGTTTAATGTAAACCTTTGACTTCTAAATTCTTTTTAGAGTATTAAAAAACTGGGTGGATTTTGTTTTTGCTTTTGTTTACTTCTTCAGAAACAGGAGGCAAACACCTACAACTAAGTAGTCATATACAGCATGTGGAATTTTCCGATGAAGTTATCACTTAATTTTAACTGCTTTGTTCTTTTGAATTTAGCTATCTTGGTGGAAGAGTAAATGGGCAGCTTGATTCATATAATCCTTCATCTATGATTCAGCTGCTGATAGTTTCCTACATATCAATGACTGATGTGAGCAGAGTCAAAGGCCTCCTTATGTAACTCTGTCCTAACATTATACAGAACACTGACCTATAATCTTTTACTACAATCAGAAAAAAATACATACAATTATGTCCCAACAGAGGAATAATTTAAAAGGTGTCAGATTTTCAACAAACCTGTTGACATATTTTTAAAAAGCATATGCCCTTGTTTAAAGTCATTAACTCTCTTCATATGGAATTATCTTCCTTGGTTCTTGATGAGCTGTGATTATCCGTAGACATCCTTGCTGTTATGAAACATGTTCCTGTATACCACACTTTATGAAGCAGGCAATATTAAAAATATTCTTGCTGATTAACAAACTCTGTCCAGATAAACATATATTGTAGACAAGTAATTCCCTTGGGTTTTCATTCACTTTCTGTGTAATGATATGCTTTTTTATCTATGTGTATATATCAGTTACAGTTTTCTCTTTCTTGCTTTCTAATTTCTTTTTCATTCTATGTATGTTGGAAACATTGAGTATCTAAGTGTAACTAAAAGCTTTGATAAAATTTCAAAAGCATCCTAATTTTAGCTGATGGGCATATTCTTGATTCTCTCTTTTTTTAAATCACATATGGGATCCTAGCCTACATTTTGTGTGCTGTCCCCAAACCTCATAAGCTTTTCAACTTTGTCTGGTCCAGCCTGAGCCTTGTCGCTGGGAAGAAAGTGACCTTCTGTGAGGTTTCTGATGACCTCATTACAGCTAAGCCCAAGGGCCAGTCTGATTTTGAAGCCTGGTCTTGCAGCATTTGTCAAAATCAACCCCATCCTGCTTCTCAAAATGCTCTCTGATCTCAGTCCCTCACTGCCACTTTGCTGAGTCCTGTTTTCTTCATGGTGTTAAAAATTTTACCTAGTCACTCAAAGCATCTCAAGGAAAAGGCTTACAAAATACTCTCATTCTCACCCTTTTCCCACCCACCTTCAGCTGTCCTTCTCTCCATTCTTACCTACTCAACCCCATCTTCTTACCTACACCAAGGAGCAATTAATTAAACACTTAAATTGTAACCAGAATACCTTCATGTTCTCCTGTATATAACACCCTGGGCTAACAGTGGCCACATCTTCACTCTGACAAGATTAATTTATTCCTATAATCCTTTTTTTTTTTTTTTTTTTTTTGGTTCAGTAGGCTTTAATCCTAAATTTTGTTTATTTCTTTGTTTCTGTTTAGCTTTGTTTTGTTTTAACATTAGGCACCTTAGTGAAATATCTGTGCCCATACTTCCCACACTATGTGGTTCCTGGGGATTGAACTCAGGTCATTAGGCTTAGTGGCAAGTACCTTTCCTCAACGAGCCTTTTCATGGCCTTACATCTTTCCTTCAATGGATACTTTTCTCTGTGTAAGCCTGTGCTTCCACAGCTATCAGCAGCTAAATGTAGAGAACAACAAGGGTGCTTTATCTCATAGCAGCAGGGGGTTTCTATCCATGACATACAAAACGAGTCTCAACAAAATCAATTTTTGTATATAAGACCTGCCATTCACATTCAAATTTTCTATATTTTGTATTGTCTTTATGTAATTTTATAGTTTTTACATCAAGTTATGTTACTGGTGTCTTAAAGCTCAATTAAATAGATTGCAATATAAAAGTGAAAGAAAACTGTATATACAATTGTCTATAGACCCCAAGACTCAACAATGAAAGGGTCATTAGAATCAACTTAGCTAATGGTTTAGACATCAGCTATGGCTTTTCATAGAAGTAGTGGATTAAATGAAAAGAAGTAAACTTTACAAAAATGCTTCTCCTGAGCCTGACCCATCCTTCCCTTTATCTTCGACTATTCATTGAAAGGCAGTGAACCTGGTAGAACCACAAAGAAGAATTGCAGCTCACACAGAGATCACAACTTCAGTAATTATGAATTGTTTGGCTAATCAATAGAGATCCAACAATGTTTGGCCTTAAGCAATGTAGGGAAAGAAGGCAGGGTGATGTGTTTCATTCTCAGTAGATTAAAAAAACAAAAAAAATCAAAAGACAATGAAAAAGTTATAGCAGCGGTACTCTTGACTTTTGACTTTGCTTCACACTCTCTAATTATGCAAGTTACCCCACCCCATTGTGGATCTTCTAGATGATGGAAAACATTTCATGCAGTGGTTGGAGCCATCAGTCAGGCCTCAGTGGTCATCGAGCACTGACAGAGGAAGGCCCCACTGCATGAGGCCACGGGATTCATTTTAGTCTCTTTAAAAGTAATGCTGTGGTGGTGTCAATCAGACGTTATCAGGAGGAAAGGGAAAGAAGCCACTGATGCATACATTTGCCTAGCCTGAAATCCTTTCTTTTCAGGAAAAAATAGCTGAGCTCTGTGGCTCATTTGCATTGGAGGTTTAACTTTTGTACAATACATTTAATTTTGCATATGTTTGCACAGGGAAATATTGAGAAGGAGGTGAGTGAAACCAAAACTCCTCATAGCTGTGCAAGGCATGGAATGTAATCACCTTTACCTACACAGAAAGCTAAGAATTGACAATTTTTCTGTCAGCATGCATGTCTGAGGTATACATGTACTTCAAATAATTTTTTTTCTGTCAGCACCTTTAAAAAGATATTCAAATAGTTTGGTGCTGCCTAAGACAGCGAAAACTGCCTATCAGGAACTTTCTGGTTCACTTTCAAAATGCTGAGATGTTTTGCTATTCAAAATATTTGTCTAATACAGTTTGTTCAAGAAGTGTTTGTAAAGTGTCAAAGCAAACAGATGGTTTTGGTCAAATGCTTCTAGAAGCCATCTGATTACTGTACTTAATGGACTAACTAACCCACTCCCCTTCTAATTGAACAGAATGCTGAGATTATGTTCCCTGTGTCACTATGGCTTTCTTATACTTATTTTCAAGCGTCTTCTTCTTCCAGTAACCTAGGTTGTATAGTATCAGTTAATTTCTTCCTCAGGCTCATCATTTACCTGCAATACCTACTTTTTCCTTTACTATTATTAAAATCAAAACCAGTTTTAATTCTGCTATGGATATTTATCTTTCTGAGCCATTCATTATTCATATTCATTTCGAACTCCAGAACATAAAGTCATGTATCTTATCATAGTCATCCTATGTATGGTTCAAGGTTCTCTAGTCATCTGGGGTGGGAATTAGAATTACAGGAGTATTGACACAGGAATGCTGCTGACCTTAGGACTCCTCTCCTTCATTTTCCCTATTCTCTTCACTGCCATCCACTCTAGGCTCTTTATCAAAGAGGGTGCACATGGATTGTAGCCTAGACTCATGGACATACACTCTAACAATGGTTTTACTTCTGTCTTGCACCCTGCTCAATAGCACCTTACATTACTACTCCCTGAACCAGATACTTGAAATAACATCACAGAAAAACACCTGGTTACTGTGGCTCTTTCTTCTTGTAATGCCCTCCTCTCTTCCCTTCTAATATCCAACCTCTAGACATTATTCAAAGTTAAGCTGGAACCATAAATTCAGTGTGAAATAATTTCTTGTGACACACAGCCTTTGGCTGTGTTGCTTCAGGAGGCACTAATATGTGTCCTGGTTAGCATTCAACCAATACTTCATAGGTTATGAATTATACTATGCTATTAGGACCAGCTGTTTAATTTGGAAAACTCATTCAAGATGAAAATGAGGGAACTCAGATTCAAAGTTTGTTAGCATATCAAGAAGCTAACAGCTGAGCATGGGGCTCAATTTTGGGTCTTTTCTTCATGCATATCCCACTAAGATTACTCCAGGAGCAAACATACCTGTCTAGTGTCCCAACTCACTTGCTCTACTATGCCATTATTAGATACCTCAAATACATAACTTATAGTAGTTGTAGGTGCTCACTCTAAAAATATCAGACATTTATTTTACCAATGTAGTACCAACTACTACATGACAACTATGTAATAACTCAGTTGTTGCATAATTGTATCATGCTTTGACATTAGTAATTATGACAAATCAAATTTAGAAAAGTATCCTTTTTGGCAGGAAAATTTTAGAACAGGAACTTGTACCTTCTCCCTAAAAGAATGACAATTGGGCAAGCTATATACCTAGCACATGGTTAGGAAGCAGCAGTTAAATTATTTTAAAAGGCATGTATGTCATCACTTTATAGAAATTGTTTTACTTTGTGTTTTTTTATGAGTCATAACACAATGTGCCTTTCACGGGGAACTATGCTGTGTTTGTCACTACACTACTACTACACAAACTGAGCACACTCACTGAAGTAGTCCATCAGTTTCTGGGGAGACAAAGAAAATACAAAGATAAGAGAGGGAAGGGAAACCAAGAGAAACCATTTCTATAAACCATTGTTATAGATTTTACTCTTTATTACTCTTTACTCTTTTGGGGGGCGAAGAAGGACACTACCAAGATACTAAATAAACATACAGAGAGGGGAGCATAGTCTTATGAATGCCAGGTATTAGCTCTGCCCAGGCCTTCTAACTGAGACCCACATTCAGGGGGTCTGAGTCAGTCCAATGCTAGTTTCCCAGCTATCAGTCTAAGGATCCATGAGCTTCCCCTTGTTCAGGTCACTTGTCCTGTGGGTTTCTGTAGCCTGGTCTTGACCCCATTTTCTTATCACTCCTCCCTCTCTGCAATTGGGATTCAGGAGTTTGGCTCAGTGTTTAGCTGTGGGTGTCTGCTTCTGTTTGCGTCAGCTCTATGATGGCATATAAATTAGTTATCAATCTCATTATCAGGGAAAGGTATTTAAGGTGCCCTTTCCATTGTTGCTTAGATTGTAATCTTACTTTCACTCTTACCCTATGGCTGACTAAGTGGCTGTCTCCTGGCATCCTCTTCTCCTAGTTAGTGAGTGTGCTTTCCTCACCACCTTGCTCCTCTTGCTCCTCCCCTTTGATTTCTTCTATTTAGTCTATCTGCCTGCCAGCCCCGCCTATCCTTGTTCCTGCCTCTCTGTTGGCCATTCAGCTCTTTATTAGTACATCAGGTGTTCTAGACCTGCAAAGTAACACAGCTTCTCAGAGTTAATCAAATGCAGCATAAAAAATGCAACATATCTTTGCATCATTACAACAAATGTTCTACAGCAGAAACAAATGTAACACACCTTAAAATAATTTTCCACAATGGACCAGCATCTTCAGAAGCTTCCAAAGTTAAGGAGGACACAAAGTTTCATCCTTCCTTTGCTATGTGTCCTAACTTGACCACTTGAAAAGGGGAGATTGGATGCAAATAGAGGCTGCCTTGCAAAGCACAGCAGATATTCTTATTGGATGCTGTTCAATGAATGACACAATATGCCATCACTCTTAGAACTAATAAAAAAATAATAAATGGCAAGACTTTTCTCCAGAGAGATGGACTGTTCATCTTCATTCAGCCTTTCAAAGTGCTTCACTCTCAGGGTGACAGTGCTAAGTATGGCCTATAAATCCATCTCTGGCTTGCCTTGCGACAGTTATAGTATACTGTAGATTTTTTGCCCTGAGCAGTATTCTAGACTAACCCTTACTAAAACTATTACTGTAGATATTTTAGCTCTTCCAACAAAAATGTCATCTTTGAAGTTATTTTCTTGCCAAATTCAAACTGCATTAATCTTCCTTCCATAGGTATTTGAGGTTTGGGCTTCCCCTAGTTGAAATCATTTCTCATGATACTAAAATAAAAAACCAAACTATATAACTTCGATGTATCAGTAGCAGTTGGAAACAGACTAAAAATAGCCTTAAACATCACTTTTAAGTGAGAAAACGGCAGCTGAGGGAGGAAAACCAAGAGAAAGAGATGTTTCCTTCCACAACTGTGATGATACAGGCATGTGTAAGGATTTATGTGATTCCTGAAAAAGTTTAATTGTCTCACACTTTCTTCAGATGTTGCTAAATTATCAGCTGATTTTATTTTGCAAGTGCTTTGAAAAAGTTCCTTTTAGTATAATGACTTTGAAAATGCTTCATTGTAAAGAAATTTGCATAAAACTCATTTTAGGTTTTCTTCCAAAATCAGAAACAGGGACGCATCTGGGCATTGTCTGGATGACAGAGGTACAAACTCCTTCTGATTTGAAAGGTGGAAGTTGATTTTTTTTCACCCCTATTTTAGTTCCAAGATGACCACATACTTATCAAGCTTTATAATAGCATTTTCTTTTTACACTTTCAGGTATTCTAAAAGTTACCTTTTTCCTTGAAGAAGCATTTGTGTAATTATTTATCAAAAATGAGATAGAGTAGAATTTCTGTTCAGAATGCCATGAGAAATTGGAGGTAATCATGAACATTAAAATGCAAGCTGCCCTTCTCGGGACACCAGACAATGAAATGCTAGATAAAGAGAGCGTTCTGAAAGCACCAGCAGATTGCTTTTATTTTCACAATGGGTGTAGAAACAAAACAACCATTTTCATGTGCACTGGGGGGAAACTGACTAGAAAGTCTATGCAGCATTTCAAAAGTCAGAACAGTAGAGTTCAGTATACAGTAATTCACTTCAGACACTTGCTAAGCTCAAATAATTTAAAACATGAGAGATGAAGTGAAATTAAAATGAAATATGTAAAAGGATATAAAATGAAATATAACAAGATATAAATTATTAGGCAATTCATCCAAATAGCTGTTCACAACATAATAGAAAGTGTCTATGTTAATTAATGAATTGGTTCATTAAAAAGAAGCAATGACACATTAGAGCTCTGTGTTTGTAAACAGGTTGGACAAGTTATTCTAACTCCCAGTTCTTCAACAACTATGTTCAACAGACTCCATTCAGGTAAGTATTTCTTTTTTGCCTTAACATATTTCTTTACTTCCTGGAAATACTGATATAGATAAATCCATATATAGAGTTCCAGAAGTAAACTCTGCTTAGGCTTCTTTCCCTGTACTGAGGAAAATAGCTACAGTTATCTCTAGATACACAGGCAACATTAAATTACTTTAGTTTCTACTAATATCCTAAGTGAGTGCATGAAGTATCTTGCTAATGAAAACAAATATGTGTATGGCAAATACATTGAGTGTCAAGACAATGTGTAGTTATTCTAACCCCTAATGAAGATCAGTGTTGGTTTGACACTTCAGCTGAAGCTTAAAAACTCTTTGCAACACTGGCCTTCATGGAGTGATATTAACAGCCATGATGAACTCTGGTACCCAGGCATGGAATTTGAGGAATATCCTTGCAAGACTATGTTTTAATAATTGTCTCACTTTAGCATGAGAGGGATTTGAAGCTAAACACCTTGGAAAGGACAAATTCACTAGTCACACCATAGTTTGCTGACTTCAAAGAGGAATGGCATTATTATAAAAAAAGTTTACTATCAGTTTCCACAGTTTGGTAAAAATTTTACACAGTATTTTATAGACTTCAAATCCATTTATAATAATGGACCCACAGGAACTTGAAGATCCTCAAACAAAATGAAAATTATTCTCACAATCAATTTCAGTTCTTAAAAGTAGTCAAATTGATGAGGTGTATAATATATTAAAAGTTATATGGAATGTAGCTTGTGGTTAGTTGCAATGGTCTCTTTCTTGTCCATGTATGCATACATATTCATTTTCCATATTTTCCCTGCTATATTTATCAACTAAGAAAAATGAAACTTCCATTTTCTGAATCTTCAGCTATAAATTGATATTCCCATTTATGATACTGAATTTTACAAACCCACATATTTCCATATTGGCTAGATTCATGGTTCATTCAATCTATTTAAAGAATTATCTCCCTGTTATGTGAATCCCTACTCCTGACCTGGGATTACCTAACATTCTTTTCCCCTTGGACCTATGCCACATTTCTCTTCTGTTTGTTTTATGTAAAAAGAAAGTGGAAAGGGTGGGAGCAACAGAGAAGATGCAATGAAGAAACCAAGAATTTTAGGAAATAATAAAGAACAATGATAAAAATAATATGAAATAGAAAGTAATTAAGAATTGATGAAAGTGTAGGGAATATTTGCTGTAATCAATTATACCAATTATACTCTGTATCACGGAAATGTCTTTTGCTACTACTTTCTACCTGGACTTTTAAAGGTTCAAAAACAAAGGCAAATAACTTCTTGTCTAAAGAACATTCTATAATGAAGAACATTAAAATTGTGTTTGCAAGAATCCTGCAAAATGTTTTGTGTCCAGCTTCACTGAATATATGTTTATACATACATAATACATGTATTCATGTATATGCTTATATATGAGTGTGTGTATGTGTATGTGTATATGTATATGTGTTGAAACTATCACAAAGGTGACAGTACAAGGCAGGATTTTGGGCCAGTGGTTACATATAGACAGGATAGCTCCATGGCTCTATGTGAGAGGTCTAAGACAGCATCCTAGAATGTTCGCTATACATATCTCCCTACCATCTCAGGACACAGCCTTCATTACTGCCAGAGGACACAGAACTCACCTTCAGCTGAAGTTGCATATGCCTTGAACTTAAATGTGTTGCGAGTGCATGCACACACACACACACACACACACACACACACACACACACACACATTTCTGGTGTCACAAATGGACCAAGGCAAGCTATTGTGCTTTTGTTTTTGTCCTAGTTTAGCACTATTGTCTATAATTAATATTTCTCCCAGAAGCATAGAGTCCTTGCAATCTCATTGTATTTCAGGGTGTCCTAAATTTTTCCACTTCCTATACCCCTCTGCTCAATAAATCCTTACATGACTTGGAGTATATAGAATTAGAAGACAGGTATCCGAATAAAGAGCTTTCTTATAGTAAACCATAAGGGATTTTAAATAATTGTTTTCTAGGCATACAAATTAATCATTTACTGATGATGAGAACAAATTTTCATGCAAATGAGAGAGGTGACAATTTTTACATAAAATATTAAATTGGGCAGGTTATTTAATACTGAAGAACATAAAGCATCTTCAGTGGCCCAGAGAGAGAGAGAGTGTGTGTGTAATCAAAATTTAAAACACTGTTTCATAGTATATGTAGTACAAAATGACAGGAATATATTGGGGCCATTTCAAAATTGCTGGACACTCTGTCACAATCGTAAGTCAAAATTTCATGTTTTTGTTTGTTTGTTTGTTTGTTTTGTTTTGTTTTGTTTTTATGAAACCCAAGTCAGAAACTCAAGCAGCAATTTTTAATTTTTTCAAGACAGGGTTTCTCTATGTAGCTTTGGCTCTCCTGGAACTTGCTCTGTAGACCAGGCTGGCCTGGAACTCTCATAGGATCCACCTACCTCTGCCTCCTGAGAGCTGGGATTAAAGGCATGTGCCACCACTACCTGGCCTCAACCAGCAATTTTTTATGATCAAATACTAGAACACAATATTATCCAAACAGGTGCTAATATAATCCACACTGGGGAACGATGCTAGGAATATATTAAATGTAAGTAAAGCACCGTGAATCTATCCATTTTGAAAACTTTGTACAGTAGAAAAATTGCCATCCTTAACTTGCAATGTTCTTAAATTAAAGCCAAGGTGTGGCAGAGTGTATTGATAGTACATGATGTGACAGCAGGGGTACTGTTGAGTGTGAATGTGCATGTTCAAAAGTAGGTTGCAGCTAGGTCTGTGGTGTGATACATCTAATACTGCCATAGACATCTCAGGTGTATTGAATATTTAATTTTGAATTTATTTGGGGCTGTGCATTTTTCAGAACATTTTACATTTGGCAATTTCTTGCTACTCCCATATTCAGTTATGTGACCCTATGTGGTGACAAAATACATAGTTAAAGATGCTGTGTTATATTAGGAATAAGCTATGTTTCTTAGTTTCTGATGTTTGAGGGATCCCCCTTAGAATCTGAAGGTGATATTTTTGTCAAGGTTAAGTTCCAAAGGAAATGGTAAATCTGATTAACGTACTGTCTCTCTCTCCCCCTCTCTTTCTCACTCTCCCTGCCTCTCTCCCCTAACCCTCTCCCCCTGCCCCCTTTTCTCCTCTCTCTTTTGAAGCCCAGGCTAATGTGAGACTGTCCATGTAGCCAGGGATGACCTAGAACTCGAGATTCTCCTGCATCTTCTACTTGAGTGTTCTGTTGCAGTACTGGTAATTCAACCCACAGCTTCACTCATGTCCAACAAGCACTTGGCCAACTGAGCTACTCGCCAAATGCCAAATTCCAAGTTCTTTAACTTTTATGAGACTTAGCCTTTACTGTATTTTTTAAAAATATTTAAAGTTCCATTTGCTAGAAGCCTTTTTATCCACTAATCACTAGATCTTATATATTGGTATTCTGAACAGTGCTGTCATTCAATGCATTCAAGGAAAATCTCATTTTAATACTAGTATCCACAAGAGCTTTGTCCTGTTCCAGACTGATTGATTTTTTTGATTGTTTGTTTTGGCTTTGTTGCTTTTTTCCTAGCTTTTCCAGAGACATTTTTGGTAAATCCTTTTTTCTGCTATCAATTAGATAAAACCAATGTATGTTTTCACTTTTAATTTTACATTTCTATTCTCCACTTTCTGCTAAACATTTACATAAAAAACATTAGGGTCCACATTATCTGGAGAGATGTAACAGTCTCTAAAATTCAGGAAGAAATAATCATGCTTTTTGGCTTCTGCTAATTTTAATAATAGCCCACTAACTCCGCCAAAGAACAGTACTTTTGGTTCTCAGATTCACAGTTATTAAACATGAGTGATTAAGCATAACTCAAGCACAAAATATGACCAATATAACACATTTAGTCCATTTGCTAATAAATTCATTGCAGTATTAAAATGAAGTTTTGGGGGGTTCTGGAGAGATGGCTCAGAGGTTAAGAGCAATAGCTATTATTCCAGGGGTCCTGAGTTCAATTCTGAGCAATTACATGGTGGCTCAAAACCATCTGTAATAGGATCTGATGCCCTTTTCTGCTGTGCAGGCATGTTTCAAACAGAAAACTGTGTATGTGATAAATAAATACAATTTTAAAAATTAAGTTGGAGAACTCTATTTTTTAGCAAAAGTATGTGGAGGATACACAAGCCACAGTGATGCTTGTTAAGGCCTCTGTTTCCCTGTCCCTCCTTGGTCGCTGTATTGTTTCCACAATGTCTTAAGAAACCAAAGCCAAAGAAGTTACCTAACACCTCATCAAGTATATACTCCCCCACTGTCATCTGTAAGTTCCCATCATGATGTACTTCCTTAAAAGAAGGGAAAAAACCCACAGAGACAAATACATAATCCTTTTTAGCAAATGAAGGCAGAGAACCAAGAAACTGTGACCTGGCATGTGGGTCCTGTCATCATACACTGTTAAATGTCATTTAATATGGTAAGTAGTGCAGAAAGAAATAATACCAGGCAAGTGCACAATGGACAAGGGTGGTGTTTCATTCATTATAATGGTTTTCAAATCCTCTCCAAAAGATTTCTTCAAAATGTTAATTTTCAAACAACCTGAGTAAACTTAACTTGTTTTTTTATTTTCCCTTTGATATAACAGGTAAGGATAGTAAGCAAATCTTCACAATGTTGGTGACCTTCAGTGTTTTTCATTATCTTACTTTATTAGCATGCACACTACATTTTCTTAAACACCTCACCTGATCTAATTATGTCTTAGCATCATATATTAATCTTCTTTATATATTTACTTGGGAAGCTTACAATATATCACAAGAGTGTGTCCAAATGTGTTGAATTAATTTTAAGTAAAAGAAAAAATTCTATCTTTTCCTTTAAATATAAGCCATGCTGGTTTTAGTTTTCAAGTATTTACTGTATCTCATTATGAAGAAAATAAGGTTATACTTCCAATATAATCACATAAGTTTTCTTCCAAAGCTAATAAGAAGAGAAAAACCTTGGTATGTACAATATCAAATAAAATATAATTGATATAAAAAAGCTAGTGAAGGGGATGGAGAGATTGTTCAGTGGTTGAATATATTGCTCTCATAGCATACCTGAGTTTGGTTCCTAGAGTCCATGTTGGGTATCTCACAACTGCTTATAACTTTTTGTCACAGAAATTTAACGTTGTGTTCAAGACTCTGTGAGCACTTATACTGAGGAGCATATACCCGTAAAGAGCCAGGCACATAGTTAAATCTAGAGATATACACAGAGTTATATATAGAGAGATCTAATGAGACCAGAACTTTGATATAACATTTTAAAAATTGTTTCATACCAGATTTCAGGCTATTCGCTTACTGGTCATGTTAAAAACTTACTTGCCGTCTTGCAGCTGGAACAACATTCAAATATGAATGAACAAATAAGATTCACTGAGATCCAAATGACCATATAAATATCTACATCTACATTTTGAAAGAGAAACAAAGATCATTACACAAAGGCAAAAATTTTCTCTTCCTATCTATTACTTTTGAATCTCCCATTGGACATAGCAGACCATAATAATGCAAGGAATTGCAATGAAGTAAGTACTAACAGGTTTTCAACACACCCACTGACATCACCCATAATTACATAATATATTTGGGTATCTTCTTATTCATCTTACATTTTCATTGGTTTATCAATAGAGATTTGTGAAGCATGCAAAGTTCACAACAGATTTCTTTAGTTAGCACACCGAATGGTAGGTAGCAATTAAGAAATGAAGGCAGAATAAATCACAGGTGATATGTGAGTTTAAGTTCCTTTGTACATAGAACTTACTCATTTTAGAAGTAACCTTATTACATTGATTTTACATTTTGGAGAGGCATTTTAATAACTCTCCTTCTACAAAATAGTTTGAAAGAGGAAATAGAAACTGCTACCAGTCAAAGGACAAAAACCTGTATAGTGTCCTCAAGGTTCTTCTGATACTGGTTACACTTGGTCATGACAACATTGGTGAACTGAAGGAAGGTCCCCAAAACTTGGTCAGGCTTAAATGCTATGCTTGAGTTATTCCAAATATTTTCACAAAAAAATCTTTCCCCTAATCTAATAATAAATTAATGCCTTTAGTATGTGCAGTTTGTGACTACATGGTATTATATTATCCTTGATTTCCCCATCTCTATATGTGACAAATGGTCATGAACCAAGTATCAAGTTTGAAATCCCAAGGACAAGGCTGCATTCTTAAGGTACCTGTTTTGCAGTCTGTGGATATTCAATTAATATTAATAAATGAATGTTTGCTGATGCTCTTCTATTGATATTTTGTTAGTGAATTGGTTACTTGGCATGGGGATTTCTTTTCCAACTTTTGATATTTAAATAGAACATTTGCAGAGTGAAAAAAAAATTGTATGCACTGCACTGTCCTGCAGTTCCCATACCTTAACAAAATGTATATGGCAATTGTCTACCATGAAATGATTCACCAATATTTGCAAGGCAATGTTGCTTTTAATGCCTCGGAAGAGTGAAGAGAAAAAAAAATGAATGGGAAAATTTATCTTTACTGATTCTGCCAAACGGAGAGCAGACACTGATGATACAAGAGGATAAGTTATCATGGCCCCTTATTCCCAGGTCTGACCTGTAAGCAGTGAAAGAACAGAAACATTTTTCTCCTGTGCTACATACAAAATACAATACAAAACATTAAAATATGTATATCCTTCAAGAGAGCCATATGATTGTTAAGATTTGCTTTGAAAACAGCTTTCTGAAACAGACATACAATAGGCAGATTCAAAAGGAGCCTTAGACCCTGAACATAACTTCTGTAAAATTAATTAATCACTTTGAGGATTTAACAGGAGGAAATAGCCATAAACGTCTTATATTCTCAGTTGGTGGTAGGAAGTCGATGGAAATGACAATTTTGTTCCAAAATTGAAAGAGAAGGAAAGAAACAGATAACTGAGAATAAAGATATATATATATATATATGTTTGAGCCAAGCAGAAAGAACCTTTTATATCTACATGTGGCCTACAGAGAAGTAGGAGGAAAAGGTGAAAGATTAATGAGGAGAATATATTTTTTTTTGCATTTTCTATCATCTATGTGAATTATTACCTAGATGCTTGATATGTCCTAAAAGAAAAACTGTGATGAATAAATAAACAGCCCTTGAAATCTTCAATAGGGTGTTTTACCTTGCAGGGAATATTATCATTGGCTTTTGATACAATTTCTGCTGCAGGGAAAGACTTTCAAAGCTCAGAATGCTGAAGCATTGCCAGCCTCTCAAAGACCCCCTGCCAAGCGCGTCAAACTAAGAAATCTCTCTGAACTTGTCGAATTAAAAGTCATCTCCCTTTCTCGGCAACCCCTGCATGAGCTGGGAAGCTCTGTCCTCATTTTTTAGGCCCCTCCATGATAAACAAATGGAGCCTAGAGCGTCTTTACTCTTTACAGCCATGCAATTAAAATTCTTTTAAAAAACGTAATTGAAAGCAATGAATTTCAAAAGGAACTTCTAGTTAACACTGAGACGAAACAGTTGGAGTGGGCCACATCCAATTGTGTCGCAGAGGTGAAAACAAACCAGCTTGTTAAGAGCCAGAGAAGTGTCCTTTTGTTTTGTTTTGTTTTTGCTTTTTTTGTTTGTTTTTATTATTTTGATTGTACATCAAGAGTTTGTTCTTAACTTAAACATCTCAGCAGGGCTCATGGTTTCTGGAATGTCATAAGACTTAATTACCCAGACTGCAAAGAGAAGTACACTATTAAAATATGAACAAAGCCATGTGAGATCCCTGCTTGGTGCAAATCATTATTTATCTATCGTGCACGCAAATTAAAGAAGTCTAATTTGTGTTTGCATTTTTACACAGCATACTTCACATCTCACATCTGCCCCCACCACTGTTGTGTGTTCAGAGTACCAAGGACTTCCTAGCAGGTCCTTACAATTTGATAATCCCCTTGATACCAAACTGTTGAGGCTATAAACAAATAATAAACCAAGAGGTTCAAAGTCTCTTTGTTAATTAGTAAATAAATAAATAAATAAATGAAAATAAATAAAGAAGGAGATTTAAATGCTTTTTGCAAAAAAGAAACAAACAAAACAGTGTTGAAGGTAGGTTTTAAATATGTTGAAGTTTTAGAGTTAGTGTTGAGAACAAGTTTATAGATGCCATGCTCAATATCTTTATGAGTTGTATATTAACATTATTAATTCATTTCTAGTGTTTAAAACACAATATTTGGTGATAGATATGAAAACAATATGTTGAATTCTTTTTTGTCATTACTCACTGAATCTGTGTTAAAAAAAATGTGTATATTCATGAATGGTTTTTGAAGGGTGTTTTTTTTATGGGATGCTTCTGCTTTCCACACAGGTTACTGGTGATGATCCACTATCCACTAACAATCCAAGCCTGGATCTTCTGTAGTGTGTTGTTATCAGAAACAGATACATGACATTGATGTGACTGAACACATAGGATGAACTAAAATTTTATGCAATTGTTCTGTGTACAAAATTATGTTTTTATTAGAATGCATTCAAACATAGAAATTGAGACAGGTATGGGGTGTTTAAAGGGAAACAACAAGAAAGAAAAAAGAGGGAATAAACAGTCTCAAGTCCCCAGAGGCCACTTGAAGCTTTGAGGAAGCATATGAGGATTAAGATATGGGCATTTCCATTTTGTTTTGTTTTTCCTTTAGATTCTATTTGCTTAAGAAGGAAATATGATGGCAGAAGCTTAAGAAAAAAAACTGTTTAAGAAATTTAGGTAATGGATTTGGGGAGATGACAATGCAGGTAAGAGAACTTTCTGTGCAAGCTTGAGAATTTGTGTTCAAATCCCTAGCCTTTCCTTAGAAGATGGGCATGTACATAAATACCTGTAATCCCAGAATTGTCAGAGCACAAAGACAGGAGGCTTTTTGTTGCTTGCTGATGGCCAGTCTAGCACCAGACTCAGGGTGATGCCCAGTTTTGAGGGATAAGGTTCCAGTGATAGTACAGGACATCTGATGTCCTTCTCTGCCCCCCCCCCTCTCTCTCTCTCTCTCTCTCTCTCTCTCTCTCTCTCTCTCTCTCTCTCTCTCTATGTGTGTGTGTGAGTGTGAGTGTGTGTGTGTGTGTGTGAGTGTGTGTGTGTGTGTGTGTGTGTGTGTGAGTGTGTGTGTGTGTGTGTGGTATGTGTGTGTGTGTGTGTGTGTGTGTGTGTGTGTGTGTGTGTGTGTGTGTACAAAACACACATACATATACAGAGGGGGAAAGACAATGAGGAATGTGCATTCATTTTGGAATGTTATTTAACAAAGAGAAGATGAAGAATAGAGATGAAAATGTTTAAAAGGATTCTTTTTTGGTGTTTTGGTAGTACTACAGATGAACCCACATCTTCATGAACACCAGTCAAATACTCTGCTAATGAGCTGTTTTTGCAGATCCTGGCTATTGTTTTCTAAAAGGTATTTAAAATGGGAAGAAGAGAGCTTCAAGGCCCTAGGGGATGGGGTATGGATTCAGGAACTGAAAACTTCGAAAAGAGAAATGCATCTTTTGTTTGTTAACTTACACTTAATATGAAAATAGCCCACTGAGCCAAGAAACAAACAAAACAAAACACTGTTATCACCTCAGTAATGACTCATGTATAATAAAAATAATTTAACCATACTGAAAAAAATACTTGTATTTTGAAACTTTAATAAAGTCAACTGCTGGATTATCCCACAGAAATTATTACACATGTACAAGGAAATTTCTTTTAATGTAAATATAGATAGATGATAGAAAGAAAGATAGATGATAGAGAGATAGGTAGATAGATATACAGATAGACAGAGAAAAGAAAGATATAGATATCATAGAAGTAGCTCTCATTCAAGGTCAATACCAGTAGTAATGTGGATATGTTATTAGAACTACATAAATTATTTAACAATTATTTAAATAAACTTTCTATTGTTGCATTGTTCATTCTTTTTTAAATTCATGTGTGCGCATTTTTTTTTAATCTGTAAGTATGTGCACCACTTCTTTGCCTGATGCTCACAGAGGTTGTCACATACCATGGTACTGGAATCACATGTTGCTATGAGCTGCCATGTGGACACGAGGAACTGAAGCCAGGTCCTCTGCAGGAACAGGAAATGCTCCTAATGGCTGAGTAGTTCCCCCCAGTTCTCCATTTTAGTTTTGTTTTGAGCCTAGGTTGAGAAGTACACACTGAGAGTGTTCTATTTTTATTCCATTTGAAAAATCAAACATGTCCCAAAATAAAATGAACCTGCTTTTCTCCTTGAGAGTACCAAGCAGAAATTATGCACATAGATATCTATTTCGAGGAGGACCATGATCTTTCCAGAAATCCTCGCAGATACATCAGACATTTAACCTGCCTCAGAAGACTTGCCAGCAGCTCTTCCACAGACATGTGCGGTCTTCAATCAGAACAAAGAAGAATCTAATTTTCTGATATTACAGAAAATGTAAGTGCAGCCCTCTAGGTTAAATTATGTGAAAATCCTTTCTTTGAAAAAAAGGATTTGGGGGAAAGTAAGTGGAATTGAGAACAACCCTCCCTTCTGATCTACGGCTGCAGAACCCACTGGAACTTCCACAGTTGTTACACTTTATATTTTAGCTTATATGATGCTTTCTTTGTTTCCCCCCCAACACAAGTATACCACTTTATTTAGGTCTTTATCTAAAAGTGTTAAAAATGTGCTGTGCTCAAATTCAGATGCCCTTCTTTTTTCAGGGTTGAAAATAGAACCTATGTGTGAGCAGAACTTTCAGTCAGGGCAAGTGCAGAGAAAGGGTCAGCCATACCCACCCTCACCCCCACACAGAAGCAGGAAGACCCAGGCAGGATGTAAGATCAATGCATTCTAAGCCCTATGATGAATGCCCTGATCTCATGAAACAGAAGCTCAAGTCACCACCACTCACCTCAGTCCCTAAGTCTTCTCTGCAAAGGAAGAACACTAACAATTTTGAAGCCTGTCTAGGAGCAATACACAGTGTGGCACCTGTAACGAGTATCTCCTTAAGCATGAGCTAGCTGGGACCCCATGATTTTTGACAGAAAGGATGCTGCATCAATTATACCCCTCCCCACTTTCCTCTTTGTAGCTTTCTCTTTTACAGGAAGGGCTTTGTTTACACTAACAATTTGATGCAACTAGTGATAATAAGGTACCAGAACGTGACCTCAGATGGAAGATTCCAGGTGGTTGGAGCTGTATGTTATCCAACCTGAGCTGGATGGGCTGGCAAGGCCATCTCTTGTTGTCATGATGCAGGGCCACATCTCCCCCATTCCAGTTGTCCTGGCTCCAACAGTAAGGCAGAGAGGTGACCCTCTTCCTCAGCCTTGAATATGAAGCATCAGGTGTAGCCCAAGAACTTATTAGTGGAGGAACCACAGTGACTATAGTCAGGACCCCTCAGGCCCCAGATTTCCAGGCCCAAACTCTATTCACTTGACTCAAGAACTCTAATGCTGCAGTCATCTCTACATCCCTCCTTCCTCTTAATGTCTGTGCAAGGACAAGTTTAAGGAGAGCAGGTGGCTACTTCAGCATCCTCATTACTGTATAAGGAGGAAGAATTAGTGATGACAGACATTGCTACACCCTTTATAGCCAAGTTTTCACTAAAATTTCATAATTATGTACTCAGCCATGTTGGTGAGACTTGGAATAAATATGTATTTTGGTGAATTGGTAATTGTTAAAAACAAGGCAGATCTGGATCTGTGGGAAAGTCTTCAAAAGGATGGATTGAAAAGTACCATGATTGTTGGTCTCTCATTTAAAAAATAGACAAACATACAAACAAAAACTATATGAAGCACCCCTAGAATACAAGGGCTTCACTAAATATCAGAGGATAATACAAAGGGCCTTTCTTCCTCATCTTGAATATTTAACTTCCATTTAATTGAACTTACTAGTTCCCTGCTTGAGTTTTGTGTGTGAGGTTGCATGGTGGACATTTATCACTTATTTGGGGTACCTGCACTTTCTGCTATTTTTTACACTTAAGATAATTTCGGGTTTATAGATTGGAGCAAAAGAGACCCTCCTAAAAAACTAAAAATCTGATATAGCCAGGATAAGCAGGGAACTACATCCAATCACCTGTGCTGTCAGGGCCTCTAACTACAAGGAATATAGCTAATATCACCCACCTGCTACAGTCTCAGTGTTCATATCTTTCTCAGACTGGGTGACTCACTGCCGATGCCTGACCACACTGGAGCACAGGTGAGGGCTTTCAAGAGGAACCTGGCACAGCCTGGTCTTGAGGAGGCGATCTCCGAGCTGTGCTATCTCAGGCACTTTTCCTATCCAGTTCTGTCCATTCTTCCTTTCCTTCCAGAGTTGTCTGTCTTGCACGTGGCCTTCTGACCCCTCTTTCTTTCTCCTTTGCTTATCTTTTATAGATGTTTTCTTCAATAAATTTTTAAAGTCTTTAATTTCACTTTGTGCTCTGTCTCCTGGGAAATCCCAACTGGCAATGACACTCCTCAAATTTATGACAGATGCCCTGGGAATCGCCCATACCCACCAAGGAGGGTTGGTGCATTTCACTAAAGAGGGATTCTTTAAGATGCATCCCACAAAGGCAGAATTGAGTTCTAGTACCACACATCTCTTGTGTAAGGTATTATGAAGAACCAAAATCAATACATCTTTTCAAATGAAAATACTTGGTTAGTTTCTTAGCAAAACACTGAGAGCCAACATTAAATGCCATGTAGGCTTTGGAAAGTTTTCCTGACTAAAATAGACATCATTTATTATTTTCTTTTCAGAATTCACTGAGGGTAAGTAAAAATGATGCCTTTGTAGTAAATCAGAGAATAGCATGTAACAAGTTATCAAAATTTGGTCTGTCCTTCATGCTGCATGCTGACTGTGTCTGTTATCATGCTAACTTGTTTAGAACCTATTAAATTCCCTATGTGAAGTAGATAAAAATCATAAAGTTATAAATTCACAGTTTTGACTACATAGAAACTTTTATACAGTTACTTCTTTTATATTTAAAGATTTAATTATGTGGGGACATACATGTCTATTTGGAGTCTATTCATAGGAGGATGATGGGTTTCCTGAAGCTGGGATGAGAGGCTGTTGGAACCTACCAGATATAAGTTTTAGAAACAAAAATCACCTTCTCTGTAGATGCATGAAGTGGTCTTATCTGATGAGCCAAGTCTCTCCAACCCCAGCATTTGTCTTTAAAAATATAGAATTTTAAGGGGCATAATCATAATACATACAGATACAAAGTAAAACATAAGAGTGCGGTAGAGCATTGGACCATGTCTGTTCATGAGCCTAAGAGATACTAGGTTTTGAAATGATTAGAGAATATTAATATTCAGTAAAATTTTCTATGGGTGTTTGTGTGTGTGTGTGTGTACATTTGTATAAGAAGCCTGAAGCCTACATTTCGTGTCCTCCTCAGCTACTCACCAAAAAAATTTTGATACATGATTATGGATCTGGTGAATACAAATTGACTGGCTGTTTAGAGATCTGTCTTTCTGTCTCTCAAGATCCTCACTATTATGCCTGGCTTTGAATGTGGGTGCTAGAGACCTGAATTCATGCCCTTGTATCTGGATAGCATGTTTTTAAGATAGATTCCACTGTCTACCCATTTATGACAGTGTGAGCATCTTGGAAGCAATCTGCAAGAACTATAGTTACAAATAACTGCTTTCAAAGTGACCATTTAAATGGGATGCAAGGCAGGTTTTTGTGTCTCATTGTCTTAAACAGAAACTTCTTCAATATTCTATAAGAAGTATATGTTTGTTTAGGGTTGATCATGTTCCAGTATTATAAAGTAGATTTCAGTGTCTATATTTGCCCTTGTGCCTCCCTTTTCCTCTTACAGACATTAGCTTCTACATCCCTTAATTTAGACTTGTATATTTCCATTTGAAGTCATAATACCATGAAGTTCAAATAACAAATTTCACGTCATATCTGACATCTTTAGAACCTATTAGCCGGCTAATCCAAAATTTTCTTCTTACACTGACACAAATATCATCCAGTTGGCCTGGTATGTGCATTTTAAATGCACAGAATGTGGATATAATACCATGCTTTGAATTTAATTTCAGAATTCTGATGGTCATCGAATACAAACACATTTATTAAAACCATACTGTAGTGATAACACACATGGACTTGGATATATGAAATGAATTAAATTCTATCATTACTCTCTGAAAGAACTTAGACACATTTGCATAACTTGCTTGGATTCTCTTTATATGTGACACAGAGATAATCATATCTACTTCATGGCTCATTGAAAGATTAATTGAAATAAGTTATGTAAATTACTTATCACAGACTGGTGTAGTGACATTTCTTCTTAATCTAGGTTGTAAGTTAGTGCTCAAAATCAATGACTACAACCCCAATTTAAAATAAAATGTTTACTTTAAAATTTTATTTTTGCTGAAGTGAATAGATCTGTTGTAGAAAAAAATCATAGAGACTGTTGCTAATGTACTTCTAATAGGTGGAAAATAGCCCAATTATAATTTTTTAGCCAAATTCAGCTTACATCCTGTTTTAGAAATAAAGATTCATTAAAACATCTCCACATTCATTGGCTGTTTTTGCAGTGTGACAGAGTAGATAAGTGATTACATTCTAGAAAAGTAATTATCATAGTCAAAATATTTGCTGTCAAGATGTTTGCTGACATCTCTAAGAATGTTAGTCCTACATGCAACAGAAAAGCCAAGCTGGGATGGGCACTGAGGCCTTATGCTCTATAACCAACACAATTTTGATATGTGTTTTCTACTAAGAACTGAGCTTCAAATGGCATTGATATCAGATACAATGGGATAAAATAAATAGTTGATGTGATATGAACTAAGGCATCTACATACAACGACAGAAAGGTTCTATGTCCAAACAAGGCAAATCCACAGGAAATCCAAGGTAAATGGGTCACAATGAGATGCAACACTTAGCAAGTCACTAGTTGGGGAACTCTGAAGACCACATCTTGGTGTTTGTGGCTAACTTCTGTTTTGACAGGTTGTGTTCTAGTTGGGGGTCTCTGGAGTAGCCTTGGGGATGCTATGTTATCCTTTCATATTTGTTTGCTCATTTCTCCTAAACCATATTCCTATGTTAGATACTACTAAATCTCATGTTATCACTCTAACTGTGAATTAAACCTATTTAGAAACAAAGTTATGCTGGTTTGACTTTATTAGTAAGAGATAGCTCTGATTAAGGGTAGATTTGTATTGTTTTTTTTTTGTTTTTTTGTTTGTTTGCTTTTTGTTTTGTTTTGGTTTGGTTTTTGGTTTTTCAAGACAGAGTTTCTTTGGGTAGCCCTGGTCATCCTGAAAATAGCTCTGTAGACCAGGCTGGCTTGAAACTCACAAAGATCCACCTGCCTCTGCCTCTCAAGTACTGGGATTATAGGTAGGCACCACCACTGGCCAACAAGGTTAAGTTGTAAAGTCTGTAACTGCTGTCAGTAATGAAAAGAGACGTGGATCAGAACTCAAGGAGAACATCATACAGCAATAGAAGTAGAGATGTGAAAGATGCATTTTCAGGCAGATGCTGACAAGCTCTTGAAGTTAGAAATGACAAAAAGTTGCCTATAGGAGTCAGAGGGAACATGGTTTCAAGTTCATTGTCCTAATCTACAGAACTACAAAACAATTCATTTCCTTGCTTAATGCCTTGGAGTTCCTGTGTGTGTGTTACATCATCCTTCTTCGTCTCTGTGTGAAATACTTAGGAAGACTAGGCATGGTGGTGCACACATGTAACCCCAGCTATTTGGGAGGCATAGGCAGGGAATCACAGATTTCAGGCCACCCTATAGAATAATAACCTGGTGCCAACACCCTAAAAAAGAAAGAGGAGGAAAAGGCAGAAAGAAGGGGAAGAGCAATGAAAGGAAACATATCTAGGGAAATATTGTTTCAAACTATATACTAAACAATGCAGGATTTGTTGTTTAATTAAATTTTTATTTATTTTATATGCCAACCACAGTTTTATCTCCTTTCTCTCCACTCACCTGCAATCCACTCCTCAGAAAAACTAAGGCCTCCTGTGGGAGTCAGCAATCATGGCATATGAAGAAGAGGCAGGACCAAGCTTCTCCTCATTGCATCAAGGTTGAGCGAGGCATCCCACCATAGAGAATAGGTTCCAAAATGCCAGCTCATGCACCAGGAACAGAGCCTGGTCCCACTGCTGGGGATCCTACAAACAGACTAAGATGAGAAACTCTCACCCACATGCAGAAGTCCCATGTTGGCTCCTTAGCTGTCAGACTGGTGTCCCTGCACTTCCACAAGCTCTGGGCAGCTGTGTCTTGGTATTCTAGTCCATCTTTGTTTTTTAAAGAGACTAGGATACCAAAAATCCCAATTTATAGCAATGTGAATATTACCCATGGTAAATATATTGAATTTCATAGGTTTTATTCCCTTGATTTCTATATATGTAGAGGTAAATGTCCTCAAAGTCCTCACCTTGCTAACTACTTCTAGAATCTACTCTGTGTCATAGGCAAATAATAGAGTTCATCCAAAGCACTTATTGGAAAGAATGAGTAGATTAATGAGAGGAAATCACTAGATGCCATTGCCTGTTGTCATTGCATACTGTTTTGTGTAATTGTGATCAATAGTATTGAATTTTTTTTACTCGTGTTGTTATACATGCTATGCCAATTTCACACAATTAGCAATGCAATAAGCATTTCATGTATTTCTTCAGTCTTCTTCTACCAAGAAAATGTCAGCAACAACAGAATCTTTACATGACATGTCCTAAATAAGATCACTTAAAAAAAAATAAAAAATCCATGAAGGCAAAAACCTCCACAAAACAAGGCTGGGTCATGGTTTCATTTTCCCTCTATTTCATGTTCAGTCAAAGCTAATACTTTTAATACAAGATGAATATTTTATAAACATCCTTAATTTTATCAATTATAGTAACATTTGAATGAATCTGAACTGATTAAAAATTGCTGCTCTGTTATTATACACACAGATATATATTATCTTCTGGATTGCAATTATCTTCCAGAAAGTTTTCCACTACAATTAAATCAAAGCACTATTTGACATAACATCTACATTAACCATTTCACTTGAGTTGAATCATTTTTGACAACCTTTTTGGCCCTTGTATCCATGCTAAGCTCTTGAAGTGTTGAGCTAAATAAAAATAAAAATAATGAACAGAGAAGCCCCAAGCCCATGAGCTCTACTCTCCAAAGGTACAGATAAGAGAAGCAAAATGAATGGATGACCAAAACCAAAACCTCATGTCTCCATAGAAGTCTGAGCAAGCTAGTAGTTCAGTGATCATTTTAACAGACCTGAATAAACTGCCTGGAATCCTTTGTCATCCATCACTGAGAAAGGCAAGGCTTCTCTTTAATTTTTTTTTTTTTTTTTTTTTTTTGCCTGTCTGTATTCATACTGTAGTTTCAAAGGTTGGAGTACAGCACAACCAGCCAGCCAGTAAATGCCTATGTTTTCACAAAGATCAGAAAATTGTTCTACATCAAGTTTTCTGTTTTGATGCGTTGATCAGGAGCATATATGAAAAAAAAAATGACTTCCTTGCTGAGCCTAGTTGTTCAGCCCCCTTTAGCCTTTAGAAAATGTTCCATGCTCACCTACTATTAGCATTGCATCTGGGCCAGTGCAGATGTAAGTGGCCACCAAGGAGGATCTTGTTTAGAACAGTTAAGGGCAGCTCTCTGTGCAGTTGAGGCTAGTGAAGTACAGTGAGCTATGTGCCTCTTGTCCTGACCTATTGAGCTATTCAGACTTGTTTAAACCATTTGAATCCCGACACCCACAATTATGGACATATAAAGCAACTGATTCTAATCTAGTAAGGGAACATGATTCAGTTACCACATGTTTTGGTCTTTTGTGATTTTTTTTATTTATTAACTCATAAACTGCCTTGGCGAGTCATTCAACCATCATATAAATTAATACTTTAGTGAATAAGAATGTGTGTAGAGGCTAGAAAGTGTAGAGAAAAAGTAAACTTGAATTTACACTACCTGGGAATTTAGTACTACTACTACTATATATAGCCCCCATTTAAATCACTGAATTCCCCCTGTATCCTAGATTATCTAAACTTGAGAGATCTAGGCCACATGGTTTCAAATGGTTACCATGCAAATACACTGTTTTGTGAATCTATGATCAAATTTGTATAGAATACATCAAATCATTTTTGTATTTCTATTGATACACTATCTTATATAAGTTAACCTTAAGGAATAAAGATTACTAAAGCAGAAAGTAGCAGAATGAACTAATTCAGAGAAAAACCTAAGACTGTATTTGAATAACTTGTAGCCCCAGTGTAAATCAAGGAAAATGCCAAAGACTGGTTAAACTGATCTCCATAAAGTTAGAAAAAAATGAGATAGGCTCTACTGAATGAGCAAAAATGAAGAAAAAATAAGAAAAAATACATTTCATTAATTGGGGAAAATGATAATACAAGAAGAAAGAAGAATGAATAATAGGGAGACAGATTTAAGTAAAAAGGGAACATATTTAGGTTAATTCAGTGAATAATGTAAGTTGTTCCAAATAATACCCTTTCATTTCTTTAAAATATACACACATAACTAATCATACAGAAAAGTCAAGTGCATGTACTAGAAGTAAATAGATGATCTACTCTATTTTTTTTAGATAAATCAAAGTAGATGAAAACCAGATAGAGGAAGGAAAATGTGTTACAACCATTAAACTCTGCCCTAGAAAGACCATAGTCTATTTTCTTCCAATAGCTTAAAAAATAAGTCAAAAGGCTTTGGACAGTTTGAATGATAAGAGAACAGACAACATGTTATAGTGCCCCCATCTGGCAGGGGCACCAGGGGTTTACTGAATTAACAGGAGGAGGGAGCATAGATTGCTACCAGGGTTCCCTAGGGGTGTCTGGAGAATCCCTCTTGTTGAGGCAAGGATTTGGGAAAGTCTGAGAGAGGCATAGGATATCAGCAGTAATGGTATGTAGCCTCTGGGCCACTCCCTAGAGCAGAAGGGTAGGGAAGTAGAGGCACCAGGTCCTAGACAAGGGGTTGAACAGGGATTTGGGCAGCACTCTAAAAAGTCCCGAATGATGAGGCAGAAATTTCTTACCTGGGTCTCCAGGCCACAAGAAGCATCAGGAAAGGCTTTGTGTGAAAGATATACTGATTGATGGAAGTGCTGGTGGGAGACAAAGCAGGAAAAAACAGAAATCATAGAACAAAAGTGATGCCACTCATATTGGAAAAACTATGGGGCAGATAGATCTGCCAAACATGTGCCTGGGGATTCAGGGAGCATTTTGCTTCCCTCTGATGTCAGGAAAGCATCTCTCTCTCTCTTTGTCTCTGTCTCTGTCTCTGTCTCTGTCTCTGTCTCTGTCTCTCTCTCTCTCTCTCTCTCTCTCTGTGTGTGTGTGTGTGTGTGTGTGTGTGTGTGTGTGTGTGTGTGTGTGTTTAAGAGGGAAGACACTACAGTGTTGTAGAAATACTAAAGAGGAAGAAGCCTTGGGAAAGAAGTTACAATGAGCAGGGGATTCAACCTCATACCAGCAGCATGCTTATTATGGGGACAGACGAGTGCATTGGAGCACCCATGCAATCACCCTGGGAATTTTTTTAATCCAATATTGGCTTGGTCATTTGAATCTTAAATCTCAATTTCAGACCACATATCTTTTACAGGATATTTGTTTATACTATTTGAAGATGTGTCATGTGGGATTAGTTTCAGAAAAAGCTGAACAGGCAATAGCCAAGCAGGAGACAAAGGTGGGACTTCCCGGAAGAGACAGGGGAACTCAGGATGAATCAGGTATGAAATTTAAGTTTCAAATGACCAATCAATATTAGAAATTTAATCATTAGTAAATTCCATGTATAAAATTCTAAAGCTGGAATGTGCTATCAAATTGGGGGCTACAAAGAGGAAGGAGAAAGGTTGTACCTGCAGGCCTGGAATCCACCTTTTGATGCTGTAGGGGAAATGATACTTTAGAGTTCAGAACACTGTGAAATAATTCAAAAGGGTGATATAAAGTGGTGAATTTAAACACCTTCAAAAGCTAAGGCCTTATTGAGAGAATTCACAAACCAATGCAGGCAATTTCAGGCATCCCAGCACCTCCTTTGTACTCTCTCTTTCTGAAAAGCAATAAATATTCCTGAATAGATACCTAAAGACTTACTTTTTTAAAAGACGCTTACAAATGGAGAGTTTCCTTGATTATATTCAAGGCTAACTTTCATTTTTTTTGAGATATCCTGAAAGGCGCTACTGCTTCTAATCTGGCCTTATCTGCAATGATTGCATAATGGAGAATTGTCACCATTAAGCCTGTCTCACTTTGCAACTACAAAGAACCAAGGAGTCACACAGAATCTGGGGAAGAAAGGAGTATGTAGCTTTTCACAGACTGTTAGTACAATTCATTGTGAAATAATCTTGCATATTTCACAATAAAAATATCCCTAGTAGTGACAGGGAAACCAAATAACAAATAGGGCAAACATTTAAAACTCCCTGGCAACAGAAATAGACCTTTGTAATAACTTGGAAATAGGTTGAACCAGTGTCTTGCCATGATGAACACAGTGCCTTTTTTTTCCTGACATATGAATGCTCTCTCTCTCTTCACAGGAGTATTTGAATGGTGCATACTTCTAAAATAGTTCTATTATTAATATTACATAAAAACTTTGGACATCCTCACACACAAATTAGAACTTATTAAGGAGATAATACATTACTTGGTATAGGGACTACACTTCCTGTGAATATGTTTATACCTTGAAAACTCTCAGATCATGAATACTGACTATGAATAGAATTTATGACAAGGCCGTGAATCAACCCCAGTGGCCTGTGTGGATGTAAATAGATAACTAAATCACCTTAGAAAATTGCCTTCTGCCTCAATGAAAAAGTAAAAGTTTGTAGACCTGGCAGATCTCTTTGACAATAAAGACATTTAAAAATTCACTGAGTTTATTGTTGTTGTTATGGTTAAAGCAAAGCTGAAATTTTTGTTTCTGAAAATGCAATGGTTTTAAATGACAACATAAGAGTGATGACAATCCTGAGGACCATTGGATGCTGATACTCTGGGTGCTGCATCAACAGCAAGTTTTGTGAAGGAACTTCTCCCTATTCTCCCTGATCTCTGTCTCGAGGAACCCAGCAGTGAGGAAGCACCTTCCAACATGGGGGAACATTTGGTTCCAGGGAATTCCCTCTCTATTCATTGAAGTTATTGAAATACAAAGTGCTGTTTAGGACAGTACACTCTCAATAATAATACACAAGAGGGGCATGTTTTTCTCCAAACACTGATGCAGTTTCAAAGTGGCACAAGGAAATCATCTTTAATGTATAGCTTGATAAAGTCGCTAACAGACTTCTTGAGGTTCCTCTTTAAATTAATACATCCTTTTTTACTATTTTTGAAATTGTAATTTAATTAAATGAAATTTATTTGTTCCCTCCCTTGTCTCCTTACAAACTCTCCCCTGTACACCTTGACTCTCCTTCACATGCTTTGCCTCTTTTGTATTAATTGCTATTGCATGCATACATGTAGTAGTAGTAGTAGTATACATGTAGTATATATACCTAAATATATCCTGTTGAGTCTGTATAGTGTTAGTTTTATGTATATTTTCAAGGCTGGCTGTTTGATCATGGATAACCAGTTGGTATGATACTCCTGGGGAGGGTACTCACTCCCAACTTCACTTCATTGCCTACAGGGTTGAGTAAAAATCCTCTTTTACCAACACTGTTTTGAGCATGCTTTGTGGATTTTTGAATCTGAGTTTCAATTATTATAGTGTCTAAATAACTCTTCAATACATTATTAAATCTGTAATACATTTAAGGAGATACCTCTGATTTGACTAGAAACATACTTAAATACCAAAAATGGTGCTATACTTAAAAAGAATATACCTACCCAATTAAATACCTAAAATGCTTTAAGAATCTTCTAAATCTCCCATACATAATTTTTATATGTACACAGATAGTATAGATCAGTTGTTCTCAACCTGTGGGTTGAACAACTCTGCACAGGTGTTAACTAAGACCATCAGAAAACACAGATATTCATATTATGATTCATAACAAAAGCACAATTACAATTATGAAGAAGCAACAAAAATAATTTTATGGTTGAGAGTCACCACAACATGAAAAACTGTATTAAAGGGACGAAGCATTAGGAAGGTTGAGAACCACTATTCTAGATATCTGAGAGATAGAAGACCACCAGAAAGAAAAAAGATATGCTAAGGACAGGAAAGAAAAAGGACATGTGTGACACTAAAAACAGTGGAGAAAACACTGCTGGGGATAGAGGGTGCTAGAGGAAGGAAGGGATCCAGGAGAAGGGATCAGGGTAGGAAAAAATAACAAAACCACATTGTGTTGCAAATTGCCCTTTATGAAATCCCATACAATATGTATGTATTTAATGTTAGAAGCCTATTAAACTTGCTGTATTTGGAGTTCTTTATCTGCGTATTGGGAAACAAGAAGAATCAGGATTATAAACACAATACACCAGCAGAACCTAACACATGTTGCCCTGATTGCTACAATTTATCTCCTACATGGTGAGCCCTGTACTGCTGTCATAAATAGAATTTAAATAGTTAACATGACTGTACCGCAGTTACCCAATGGCAGTTCAATTGGTGGGTTTTAATTTGTTCCTAATGTTTCAAATGAGGCTGAACATCAGACTACTTTTTTCCCACAGGAATATTCATCAACTAGTTTTTTTTTTTTTTTTCAAATCAAGTCATACACCTCTTATTTTGGCAAGTGTAAGCAGGTAGCCCAATAATTTATGAGAAATAAGGCAAACTTCTCACTACGAAGATTTTTATAACTTTTATAAAATATTTTGGGGTGAGTAATACCTGTTCCCCTAAAATTGGCCAAGTGTGCTAGATTCTGAATTTAGGGAATATTTAACTGGAAAAGGTTTCTTGAGACTTAAAACACTCATTTTTATTTGCATTTCGTTCCCAAATGGAGACAAATAGCTTAAAAGCAATATTAACCTCAGTGTGCTTAGGCTATTTATCTTCATAAGGAACGGTCTGAAAACAAGAAAACAAAGCCCATAAAAATGATTTTATTTAATCACACAAGTATGTCTCACCAAACAGCTTTAGTTATTTCCTTAAGGTTTAATTCTAACCTCAATAACTCATGCACAAAGTCTGAATGGAAGTTGTGTATGTACGACCCTGTGCTAAGTTTGGTTGTCATGTATAAATTAGTCAAAAAGTACATTAGACTTGTTTTTTTAAAACATTAAGTAGTCTCATTCTGTAGTCCTTTTCCATCCCTTTTAAATTATGAACCTAATTCAGTAGTAATTATTGGGTCTCCAAAATGCACATTAAACCACAGTTGTATGCGTGTGCCACAGTCACTGGCTTTAAACATTTACCTTTGTACATAAATGTTAATGATCTCACAGCCATAACTCACGGTAATAAGAATATAGCAGCATCCTTTGTGACAAGGTCAATTTCAATGAAGGAAAAAAATGCTAACATTTTAATGGTAGCCATTCAATCAATGTCATTAGTGCATGCTTGTGACTTGTGGGTAGAACAATAATTTGATTTCACTAGTATAGTAGTTACTTAGAAAGCTCCACAATATTCATTTAAATTCAATATGTATAAAGAAAAAGAAAAGAGAAAGTGTGACTTTCTAGGGTCTAAGGATAATGTTTTTAAGAAAATATCTTTCTGAAAATATTTATCTAGATAACTTTAGCATGCGAATTTTCGACAGGGGAGGGACTTTAATGGCATGTAACTTGTTTCAATAAATATGAATGCCTTGGAGGCCTGACTTAACTCTCACCATAGTGAATAAACTTTAGGCTCAATTTCTCATGTAACTTGAGCTGCACATTGGTCTTCTAACAAAATTCCATGGAATCTGATTCTGTGACATCTGAATGGAGACTCTAGGTGTCTTGTATAAGTTGCCTGAAGTCACTGAACTCCTTTTTGGTTTTTGAGACAGGGTTTCTCTGTGTAACAGCTCTGGCTATCCTGGAACTCACTCTGTAGACCAGGCTGGCCATGAACTCACAGAGATTCACCTTGGTGGTGGTGCTCACCTTTAATGTCAGCATTTGGGAGGCAGAGCCACTGACTATTCTTATCTTTAAGACCTATGTTATAGGCATCTGTAAATACTGTGGTAGTTGATTATCTTCAGATGGAAACAATGCATGGGGATCTTCCTGGAGCTTTTAAAATAAATGTCCAGGCCCTGGCCCTCTCACTTTTACATACGTGGTAAGATTTTGCTTCTACATTTTCAACAAACTTTCTAAATAACTCAAAGGCTATTTCTAAACAAACAATGCTGATGAGTATGGATCTAAATAAATAATAGAGTTCAGAAAGCAAATGTCCAGCTGTGTGAAGAACAGGGTCAGGAATGGGAATTAAGCTTGCCATATGAATACAGAGGGCTAAGGGAAACAGGCAACAACACCTGATTATTCTAAACTCAGTCCTTGACATTAAACTAAGTGCTACTTTTGATTGCTCCTTATGCCTGGGAACAATGTTGCCTCTGTGATGGTATGGTATGAAATTAACTGCTCTCTATGCCCAACATGGGCTGAGTTATCAATTCCAGACTTGTGTGTAGAAGCTCTAAACTGCAGTACCTCAGAATGTCTCCATATGTGGCTACTATGTCTCTTAAGGGGTAAGGAAATTAGGACAATTAATGTGGGCCTCACATTATCATATTTTAAATTTAGCAAACTACGAAGTTTGGATGGGTAATTCTGAAGCTCCAAAGGGAATGAATTAGTAATGCTGTTGAGATTTAAGAGTAGAACACATATGGATGGAAGTGTCTCTGGCAGACTGAGGGCTAAAGTCATCCTGACTCTAAGGCACAGGCAGTCAAACTCAGAGAGATAACCACGTCTCACTTCCTGAACTTTGGCTCCATGAAACAGAGCCATTTGAAGTTAAAGTAAAATAGCTTTTCATACTTCCTCTCTTCAAAAAGATTGCAATTCACAATTGCTATACATTCAGTGGATTGTACTTTTTTAACAGAAAACTACATTTGGGGAACCTCCAGAAATGGCAACAGAATGAAGTATCTATGCAAACATTTTCATAAAAAACATAAGATTTGGATAGAATTTTAACTACTATTTAAAGGCCCTGGGAAATAGAAAGATTTTTGACAATTTGCCACTGAGTGAGCTAAGAATTGGAAATTTATATGATTCTTCTCAAGCAGGCTTAACAAGCTGAATAACTGAGTCAAAAAGCATGCATACTGTCTTGGCTTGAGTTGGTAACAGAGGCTCAAGCCTGAAAAATGGTCAAATAGTGCTTAAACCAGACAAAAAGAAATTGATTTGGGGTGTCTATTTGAAAAGAAGCCATAGAAAGAGAAAAAGAGAAAGAGCTGTTGAGTCTCTCTCTCTCTCTCTCTCTCCCTTTCTCTGCCTCTGCCTTTTTCTATTTTTCTCTCCATCTCTCTTTCTTTGTTGCTTGTTCATTTGTTGATTGGTTGGTTTTATGTGTGTTGTCTGAGCAAATACTCTGTCTTAAACATACAGCTGCAACAGTAGAAAAATGTAGGCTCCCTGTTTTTGCTGACTTGGCTTAAAGAGATGGCATGCATGGATAAGGAAAAAGTTCTAGGCAGACCTTGAACTATGTCTGCTGGGAAGGTTTATAGATAGAACAAAGCATAGTCACAAACAGGTGAACTTTAGCTCTCAAATACTATTTAAAAGAAAACATTTGTGTGGTCCCTGAGGAATTCTCTAATCCATGCATAGTCCAATTACCCTAAATTTGAAGCTCCCTGAATAGACATATCAGAAGAGAAGAGGGAGTCTGAAAAGATGGCAGACAATATAAAGAGGCTGGTCCAGAGGCAAGAAATCCCCAAGAGAATGAAACATCATTTAATGCAAACTTGACCTAAGCATTTGAACTGCCACCAAAACTCCATAGCACAGATGCAGAGCATTATGCTGGAAAAGCAATCAAGACTTTGAATGTTGGGTCACTGAGATACCCATTTAGATCCTAACATGAGACAAGAATTCTGTGTTGATGAACACATCCAGGACAGACATGAACAAAAGAAACTTGTCCAGGAGGAACTGATGACAAGATCTCACATCGTTTACCTGGCTGGGTAGCTTTGGCTTAGAGTCCAGCTGTCTGTGCTGGCATTAATTAACTATTTGAGCACTTCCATGTCATGTACCCTGATCTTTCTTTGCCTATCTTAAAGATATAAACAACAGCAGTTTTTCATGTTTCAGCTATTTGTGATAATTAAGTGAGCTATGATATGCAAGGTATGTTTAAAAGGAGAACATACTTGTAGATAATGGTAATAGCGTCCTTGACGATATAATTCAATTCTCTGTCCAGTATTTTAGGGAGAGAACTTGAGTTTACTTTAAAAAGTTCTGGTTGGTTCAAATGCCTTCAATTGAAAAATGATAGAATTAAGTGTGAGGAGTTATTTAAAGAAAAAATAAAAATGCCTATACTGGCTGGTTTTGTGTGTCAACTTGACACAAGCTAGAGTCATCATAGGAAGGAGACTCAGCTGAGGAAATGCCTCCCTGAGATCCAGCTGTATGGCATTTTCTCATTTAGTGATCAGTGTGGAAAGGTCCAGTCTATAACAGTTGGTGCCATCACTGGGTAGCTGGTCCTGAGTTCTATAAGAAGGTGGGCTGAGCAAGCCATAGCCAGTAAGCCAAAGAACAGCTTCCCTCCGTGGCCTTTGCATGAGTTCCTGCTCTGTTTGAGTTTCTGTTCTGACTTCTTTCAGTGATGAACAGCAATGCTCATGTATATGCCAAGTACAACTTTTCTTCTGGAGCTTGCATTTTGGTCATGGTTAGGGTTAGAAACCCTAACCAAGGCAATGGCAGAAGTTTGTATTTATTTCCATTGTGCAAGTGAATTTAATTAGCACCTTCTGCTTTGCTGCATGAATCCTCACATATGTTACTGGTTCACAAAGGGCTCAATCCATAACTTACTTTATTTTATTTACTCTATTTTATAAATAGTTACAATCTTGAATTCTTTTAAAATGTAAAATTCAGAATGCTGTCTTAAAATCTTCATGTTTTTAAAGTTTTTCTTTTAAAAAAAAGTCTATTATTTGTTTCATTCTGTCCAGAAAATGTTATGTAAGACTTATATAAATAGTTCTGTTCTAGATATTTATATTCTTATAGTTCTAAAATCATCCAATCTACTTAAAATATTTTGCTTCTCTGGTCATTCACATGCTGAAATCCATTACCTTTCTCTGATTGTCTTGTCTTTGAAGAGTGGGGAAACAATGATTTATTTTCTCTTAAAAATCTTACCAGGCAATAGAGAGATGCAGACAGAAAACAGTTTTAAGTAGAAATCATAGGAACATTAGATGCAGGAAGGAGAATGTGGTAACAGCATTTAATGCAGAGCCATCAATCTAAATAAGAAAGGAAAAGGCTGCTGTTTTAGTAGCATTGTAAAGAATGGGAAAATCACTCCAGTTGGAAGGCCATGCATCTAAGAATATATGGGCTAACAAATTATACTTGGAGTGTGAAAATTTTTTAAAAAGAGAACATAAAGTTTGGCAGGTAGGAAGAGGGGATGATCTGGAAGTAGTTGGGTAGAGCTTGAATAAGAACAAAATATACTGTACAAAATTCTCAGGGAACTAATAAAACATAAGTAAATAAATAAAATGGAGATGGCATAGAGAAGTGAATTTTAGGAGCAATACAGATTATATGTAAAGTCACAGTCCTCTAAAAGAATGAAACATAATCTGGAAATTGTGAATGATTTGAAGTATTTAAGCATTGAGGTACATGTGAGTACAGGAGATAATATCTGATGAGAAGAAAAGATACATATTGTATTTTTATTTAATTTATGTGCAATGAAAATCTGAAATGAGACCTAATGTGAATGTTGGGAGAGCACAATAGATTTTTGTATCTGTGCAATAGGATTGGGTAACTGATTTTCCACCAGGGGAGAGAGTATGATGTATATATGAAAGGTAGGTATTTAGAGAAATGAATGGTTTCTTCATTTCCCAGCATAAATGATGGTGATTATCCTAAAAAAGAGATGATTATATGATCAGGGATAGAATGAGGAAGGGATGATAAATCTCAATTTCTTATATAGTGTGGGAAGCCACAGCCCCAAGATGGCGCCTGGCTGGATGCCAGGTAGTTCACGCTTAGCTGTAAACAAGCCTTATTTGGAAGTGCTTGATGGATCTGGTGCGCTTCCTCCTTCTGTGGCTTATCCGGGATCCCCAGGTGGCATAAGCTGATTGGGCTGTGAGCACATTTAAGGGCTTGCTGGGGCTGAGAGAAGCAGTGTAAGCTGATGAGAGAAGCAGGGTAAGCTGATGAGAGAAGCAGGGTAAACTGATGAGAGAAACAGAGTAAGCTGATGAGAGAAGTAGAGTAAGCTGATGAGAGAAACAGAGCAAGCTGATGAGAGAAGCAGAGTAAACTGATGGGAGAAGCTAAGCTGATAGGAGCAGAGGAAGCTGATGTACAAGGATCCTGAATAAACTGCTTGAAGAAGAGTCGTGGTTGCGTGTTTCCTTGCTGGTCGAGGTAGGTGTGCAACAATCTAGAACTCACCAGAATATCTAGTGGTCTCAGATGGTAGGTTAAAGAATGTTAATTTTAAATTCAAAATAAAATCATGGTCTGGACATTTGTATTTGGAAAAGCGTGGTATCTGGCAATGTCCTTATTTTCAATGGGCTATCGAGAGTTCAATGACAGAGACCCAGGAAGCATAACTAATTGAAGAGCAAATAATTTATTGTTGAGGTGGGTGCATGTATACAGTCTCGGTATGTGCAAGTCTGTGTCATTTGGAATTGTAGTTTTCAAGAGAAAAGTTTAAAGTCTACAGGGAAGGTCAACACACAGGGAGAGAGTAGTTGCTAATAACAAATGCCCTCTGGAGAGATCAGCCCTATTTTCCTATTAGGGCAACTGAACGGATAACCCACACGAACCTTGAACCTTGTAGAGATTAATCAGTCAGCATTTACTTGTTAAAATAGTAATAGATTAACAAACAAACACGCAGAAGACAGGCATGGTAGTGAATGCCTGAAAAACCTAGTTCTGGAGAATAGGAGACAAGCAGATTCTTAAAACTTAGAGACCACTACATACTTGGTGATATGCGGGTCAGTAAGAGATCCCAACACACACACACACACACACACACACACACACACACACACTTAAAAACAAGAAAGTACCAGGTCATCCTCTAGCATTCACCTGCACATATATACATGCACAGTTACACAGACATACTTATACACTTGCAGACCCATAAACTCACTCTCAAAAGACCCACATAAAGCCACACACACATACACAACCTTTACAGAAACTAAGGGGGATTCACCAGTGAAGAGAGAGGAACAGTGAGAGCAGTCATGAAACCAAAACAAATGAAAGGCCACTGGTTCAAGTGATTTGAAGGCAGATGTGAACTGAAAATGTGCTAAGGCATGAAGCAAAAGGAGGTCACTATGGTAGGAACCCTGCCATTGGCTGGAGCTAAAATGCAAAAGCAGGTGGTTAATTGGAAGAGAGAAAAGTTGGAGGTATTGTATGTTAAATATTCCTGCTAGGAATGTATTTTGTGAAAAGAAGAAAAGCCAGATTCATGCCCAGCAGGAGCTAAGAGACATGGAGAACCTCAAAGGACCCTAAAACTCATACCTCAGACAACCATAGTAAAATTCAATAAGTTAATCCCTAAGTGCAATGGGATATAATAGAGATTCATAGAAACAATTATCACATGACTTAAATGGTTTCAGTGGAGATGAGAGAAGAGACAAGCATTTTGGAGGCATATTTATCTCTTGTCAATCAATTAATCCATAGAAGGGTGAAAAGAACAACATAGATTTCATGCAGTATTTTATATCATGTTCCTTAAGTTATTTTCATCATTAATTAATACTGCTTCCTATAATGAAAGATGTCTTAATATTTACATGCAAATCATTTTTCTGTAAAAATCAGTTTCCAAGGGCAAGACAGACAAACAGCTGGTAAGATCTTTTGCTGGCAGCTGATAACTGCCTGTAACTCCAGCTCCATGGCATCCAAAATCTCTCCTGGTCTGCTCCTCTGTGGCACTAGGCACATATGTACTTGAAAAAATCTCACACATAAAGTGAAACTAAACAAATATATAAAACAAACATTTTATCATTTTTATATCCTATATAACTCAACATTTTAATAGCCCCAACCATAGTAGATGGGGAGAAGACAAGAGCCACTAAACTCATTGACTCTGGTAAGATAATGCTAGATTTTGACATCCAGGCCACGGTTGTTCATTTTTCTAAGTCCATTTCTGTCTAAGAAAAAAAAACATGGCTCTACAATATGTACATAGGGTTATCTTTTCCTTAAGGTGGACATTTATTTGGATTTGTCATAAAATATGTCATATAGACTATGTATTGTTTTCCTTTCTTCATTAATCTAACAAATCTATAAGTAAGAAGCTATCTTGTGACTCCTAGCTGTCATTCCATAAATCCATGCACATTGTAAAATACATCTGTCCTCCCAATTTTATAAAGAATGTAACCAATTTTTTTCTTTATTGGTTAGTGCTACAAATAAACTTTGAAAGACTGAGCAAAAAACATAAACAGGGAAGTCACCTCACTTATGCTCCTTGAATTGAACAGCCAGGTACTTCACAGCATTTGAAGAACCTTCATTCAACATTCTCAGGTCAGATCACTTTATGCAATGTACTTCATTGTTTTGAGAGAATGTGATAGTTTCAATTTTAAAAATTTAGAAATTTCAAGTTTTAAGGGAAACCAGTACCAGTCTGTTTTCAGTATATGACTCAATACTAGATCACGAGCCCTTATTTTTTATAAGTAAGTGGGTTGGAGAATTAGTAAGAAACAACAATAATAATATGATATTATTAAAATCAGTCACCACCTGACTTAGATATTTGATGGAGCAAGTAGGTTTTGTATAACAGATCTCCTAATCTCTTGCATGTTCTTTAATAGCAGCTATTTAACGTGGGTTGTTTGGATTCTCAGATCAATGGCTCAGGGTTCCCTTGGTCTTTTTAAAGAGACACAATAGTTACAACGTGAAGGGCATGAACAGTCCTATAAAAATTACTTGAAGATGTGGTTTCTTTTCATGTTTGCAAGTCTCAGAAGTTATGTGAAGGTATTATTTTATGTTCGAAAAGTTTGAATATTGGCAATTATATGTGCACTAAAATAAAGTATGTTATCTTCATGTTAACAACAACAACAACAACAACAACAACAACACACACACACAACAGTCTCATGTAGTTTAAAATTTTCAATCAAGGCCAACTAATTAGTGAGTTACATAATTACATGTTATATTTTAGTTTTCTTGCTGTATAGTCATTTCTTTGGGAGAATTAAATCCTAAAACCCAAGCTAAAAAAAAAAAAAAAAAACAGATTCTTACTGTCTCAAACTTCACTCATAGACAATGTCACAATTCCATTCATAAATGTAGCCTTGTGAGAAACTTAAAAATCACAAGAAATACAACTAGACCCCAAGCTAGAATAACTAAAGCAACAAAATAGTAGCCTTGAATTTTTTACCTGTTACTCAGTTGGTATTGTATAAATGAATGAATAACTAAACAGATTGGTACAATGAAAAAAAGACCTATAAATAATTAAAAAGGATTTAGGTAAACACTTTGCTTTGATGTACAAAGTAGAGTTCTCATGTCCATGACTGAGCAGTGTGATTTTCTTTCAGAGAGAATAGCAAAGAAAATGCTGAGAGAAAATAACCCACAGTCAAAGCTCTAACAAACACAACTTCCAGTTCAATGATCAAGGTAAACCTCAGTGGTGATAAGTCTTGCTGATAGTGTATACCCTTGATACAGTGTGGTGAGAACGACATTTTATCTCTACGATCTTCCCTGCAAGATCTCATAACCTCAGTCTAATCATGGAAAAACATCAGGCAAATCCCAACTGAAGGACATTTTACAAAATACCTGACTAGTGCTCTTCAAAACAGTGAAGGTCATCAGAAACAACAGAAGTCAGAGCAACTGACAGAGCCAAAGGTACCCGAAGAGCTATGACAATGTACTATTACATAGTGACCTATAAGGGGATCATGGGGAAAAAATAGGTTTGTCTTCTAAACAGCAGAAAATACATATGAACTATGCAGTATGCTTGAGAATAATGCATACATTTTGAACACTATTGCAAATGCAGAGAAGTAATGGAAGGTATCAATGTCAGTCAAGAGGTGAATGAGAATTGTCTGAAATGTCTTTGGAATTTTGCTATAAGTATTTATTCAAAAAATTGTAAAACCCTAAATATAAGTATAAACAAATATAAACAAACAGATGGTCATTAATGCATATAGGCTTATGGTAAATATTATGATCCATCAAGATTATGAAAATACTATAAAATTTGATGTAGATTTCCTCTAATGGAGGAGACAGAGACAATATACTTGCATATTTTAACAAGATATAATGAATTATTTGAAGGATTCACAATGAGGAAATATCTAAGCAACTTGTTTAAAATATCAATCATATAAAATTCATTTATGTAAATTTGTTAAAATTTTACATTTTATTATTTCTAGAGATACCCTGTGAAAGAGAACTCGAATTAAAATGTACCACAATAGAACCAGTGATGTTGCTGAATCCAATCTGTTGGACCTACATGATAGAAACAGAGACAACTGACCTCCTCCACAAAAGCACCAATGATGGGGGATGTCATTCTGTATATATGTTTCTCATGCTGGTTAATGAATAAAGCACTGTTGGCCAATAGAAAAGCAAGATAGGTGGGGCTATGTAGTGAGATATTCACCTTGTCTGCACCTGTGGCTTAGGCCATGCCCATTGGGGGCAGAAACAGGGCTGGACTTGACCTGGGGGAAAAGGCTGGAAAAGGGTTGGGCCACTCTTTTTGGTGGTGGATGTTGGAAGGCTTAGGATCCGGTGGAACTCGCCGTGTTCATCTGCTTATGTTGTAAGTTATTTCCCCCTTAATAAACATCTATATGGCCTAATTGTTTATCCTGATCCTTATTAAATCGCAATATCTGGTGTCAGAAGTGGGATTTGGATTTTCACCGGACATTGCTTTCCCCCAGGTAGTAGAGGTGGAAGAGGTGGCAGAAGTCAAGTCGCTCTATTCCCCCACCATCCCCGAACAGTCAGGGTCCCTTGCCTAACCAGGTGGACACACCACAAGTTACGGGATGGTTGCCTCTGCCATACAACCCCTTTACCTCCACAGGGGCCCTGAGAAGTCACTCACTGCTTCTCATATTTTGCCCATTTCCCCAGTTTGCATTCACGCCGCCTGGCACCCACCCTGGTACCCACCTTGCTTGTGTGTTTCCCGTGGCTTTAGCCCTGTGGTCCCAGCAATTACACAGGCTCCTTTTACTTATTCGTTTAAAAAATTCTCACTTGCCATAGTTTGTTAAGAGCTATTCTACAGGGACCAAATCAGAAGGATCATCTGCTGCCAGACGCTATTCGGTGGTTACGGCTGGAGGTGTTAAGATCTACAAATAAAAGAACCAAAGTTCCAGGACAACAGAATTATCTTGCTGCCTTTTAGAACTAACTCTTGTCTAGACACTTCTACTCTACCTCTACTTTAGGAATTTACATGTACATAGTTATATTGTTTAGGTATGTATCCTTGCTTTACTCAAGGATGTTTTAATCAGGTTTTTTAGCTAAGTTCCTGAGTATTATAGATTACCCTCACCCGTGTTTCCTTTACCTATGAGATTAGTCAGACATAGATGCTTAATCTCCAATCACTTTATAGACCTGCAGAACATGGCATTTAAATGTTTTAATATTAGTACTCCGTTGACATGAGACACTGTTGCTCCTGGCAGCACTGTATACTTTCCCAAAAGTATGTTGGACACTGTTGTTTCTCCTTCTGGAGTTCATCCTCGATTCAGCTATGGCCTCTTAGGCAAGGAACTGCCCCTACCTTGACCACTGATCTGGACATGTGGTCCTATGTGCTTGCAGGAGACAAACAAAAGACTGCTGAACCTTCCCAAGTCAGGGTAAGACAGCTTTCTTCTTCCCTGCTTTTCTTGTGGTCTGTCAGGTACTCTTGGCCTTAGCCAAAACTGGCTGTACCAACGTTGCTGTGAGACCTTGCACTGTCCAGGTAGCTTGCTGTTTCTGTCCTCGCTGCATCTTTTGGAAGTTGCCTATCCACACTTCTTGTCTACCCTACTATCGATATTTTCTTCTCTGGTCTTGATGAGGTTGTAGATTAAACTATCACAACTATTATTCTCTCTTACTAATTAGATATATTAGGTACTAGACTTATGCTTTCTAGCTTAGGATAACTCTATTGTAAACTCCGTTATGCCTTCACCCTAGGACTAGATATGTAGGTCATTTTGTTCTTGATTTTCCTTTTCTTAGAGCACACTTGTTATTCATTGTTTTGTATATAGTTTTGTATCAAGCCCAAATCTTTTCTTTAGACTAAAAGGGGACTTGATATTCACCTTGTCTGCACCTGTGGCTTAGGCCACACCCATTGGGGGCTGGGACAGGGCCAGACTTGACTTGAGGGAAAGGCTGGGAAAGGGTCAGGCTGCTCTTTTTGGAGGTGGACACTGGAAGGCTTAGGAACCGGTGGAACCCGCCGCGTTCATCTGCCTATGTTGTGAGTTATTTCTCCCTTAATAAACATCTATTCGACCTAATTGTTTATCCTGACCCTTATTAAATCACAATAGGGCTAGGAAACTAGGAGGAAAGAGGAAGTAGTTAGGAGGAGTCAGCATGGAGAGTCTAAAGAGAACAGCACGCCAGGCCGCCACTTACCAGTAAGATGACCATGTGGAAATACTTAGATTAGTAAAAATGGGTTAATCATTAAGACAGAGCTAGCCGATAAGAAACTAGTAACTGTGTTATTTGGGGCTGGCATGGCGGTGGAGTGGGACTAGGCGGCCAACAGGGCAAACATACTCATTACATACCTTGGATTGTGCATCCTTGCATTCTTGTGTGTATATGTGTGATATGTGTGTTTATGCATATATGTGTGTGTGTGTGTGTGTGTGTGTGTGTGTGTGTGTGTGTACTGCTAATATGCTCAGGAAAAACAAGAAACATAAAGATTGATTGTGTCATTAACAATATAAAAGTGCTTTAGCACTACGTAATATAAAGCACTGGCAATAACTCATGATGTAATCCTGACATGAAGTCCTAGTGGAGTTTCTTGAGGTCGGTGTTTCCTCTCCTGTTGTATCCACAGGTAGTTCGGGGGACCATAATATACAGTCCTGGGAGTAAAATGAAGTTTAGTTCACAGCACTGTTCAAAAGTATCTAACAACTAGAATTACCTATTATTGAAAACATTCTCATATTTATTTAAATTCAAACTACCCATTTCACAAAAAAGAAAAGATGCAAACAGTGAAATAATGAAGCCTTGTTCTTGCTTCAGACTTTTTCAAAGACTGAGCCTTTGCTTTCAGTAATGGCAGTGAAGGTTCCTATGTTCCTGTGATCTGCTTCATTGCTCACACACAGCTCAGGACAGGAATCAAAAGACGTCTCATTCAATGATTTTTGTTTTGTTTTGTTTTTTTTTGTTTGTTTGTTTGTTTTGATTTCTGGATGATATTTGAAATTATTTAAATAATCTATACTATGTAAACAGCCTGAATACAATCAAGAAATCCACAAAACACCTTTGAAAATGTGCTTTTTCTCCCTCTTGTCACCTGGCCTCGGAGCTGGTTCCAGTGCTTGGCTGTGGAACTGTGCATCTGTTTCTGTCCATTACTGGATTAAGGCTCTCTGTTGACACTCAACCAACTAGATCTCTCATGTTCCTATCCTCTCATCGCCTCCCCTCCACCTCACTCACTACCTCCATTTTAACCAGGAGAGCTCATGTATTTCCTCTTCCAGGCCCTCTTTGTTGCCTAGCTTCCGTGGGGCTGTGGATTGTAGCCTGGTTATCCTTTCCTTTACATCTAATATCCATATTTGTCTTTCTGGGTCTGGGTTACTTCACTTAGATATTTTTTTCTTTTTGTACCATCCATTTGCCTGCAAATTTCTTGATGTCATAGTTTTTTACTTCCAAGTAATACTCCTTTAAGTAATTATACCCCATTTTCTTTATCCATTCTTCAGTTGATGGGCATCTAGGTTGTTTCCAAGTTCTGGATATTATGAATAATACTGCTATCAACATAGCTGAACAAGTGTTCTTGTGATATGATTGAGCATTCTTTGCGTCTATGCCCAAGATTGGTATAGCTGTGTATTTAGAAAGATTGATTCCCAATTTTCTGAGAAACCGCTGAACTGATTTCCAAAGTGGCTGTACAAGATTGCCTTCACCCCAGCAATGGAGGAGTGCTATCCTTACTCCACATCCTTCCCAAACGAGGCTTTCTTGGCATTTTTCGATTGTAGGTGTTCTGACAGGTGACAAGAGGAGGGATTGTACAAGCAAGGGGGTATCAAGATCATGATGGGAAAACCCACAGAGGCAGCAGACCTGAGCTAATGGGAGTTCACAGACTCTGGACTGACAGCTAGGGAGTATGGATGGGACTGACCAAGGGTCTCTGCATGTGTTTGATAATTTTGTAACTTGTTTTACTTGTAACACTCCTAGCAATGAGATCAGGACCTGTCCTTGGCACATGAGCTAGCTTGGAAAACTACTCCTCATGCAAGAATGCCTCACACAGTCTTGATGCTGGAGAAGGAGCTTGGTCCTGCCTCAACATGATCTGATATACTTTGCTAACTCCCATGGGAGGCCCTCTCCTTTCTGAACCTAGCAGTGGATTAGGATATATAGGGGATGTGGGGGGAGGCAACTGAAAGAAGGAGAGAGGAGAAGCTGTGGTTGGTATGTTAAATAAATGAAAACATTATTTGATGTTTGGTGACTAGCTTCTTAAGATATTTGTATATTTTAGAGATTAGTCCTCTGTCAGATGTGGGGTTGTTGAATATCTTTTCCCATTATTTGGGCTGCCGTTTTGTCTTGTTGAGTGTGTCCTTTGTCTTACAGAAGCTTCTCAGTTTCAGGAGATCCCTTTTATTAATTATCGATCTCAGTGTCTGTGTGACTGCTGTTATGTTCAGGAAGTGATCTCCTCAACCAATTCATTTAAGGGTAATGAAATACAGAACTAAATAGAGAATTCTCAATAGAGGAATCTAAAATGGTTAAAAGACTCTTAAGAAATTGATCAACATCCTTAACCATCAGGGATATGTAAATCAAAACAACTCTGAGATACCATGTTATACCTGTTGGAAACCAGCAGTCTACTGACTCCGCCCCTTGATGATGGGTGGGACACTCATGGCCATGTCATTACTATGTCATGGCTGCTCACAAGTTACCTGTGCATGTGACTCAGTTTCACATGTGCAAGCTAGTTTCCCTTTTAAAGCAATCACGCACCTCTCTTGCTCTCTTACTCTCCCCGCCCCCTGCCATCTTTTTCTCTCTTGTCTCCCCCCCCCCCCGCTTTTGTTTGGCCACCAGCTACCTCCCCCTTTCTCTCCTCTCTACCATACCAATAAACTCTACATGGGCACCGAATCTCTAGCTTGTGTTTCATAGGCGATAACTAAAGCTACGAAAAGTAATTTTTCTCTACTTCTTTGTCCTTTACAGATGTAAATCTAGCTTACTAAATTAAAACCAGTTATAGTCATTCTAGAGGGCTCTGAGTAAAACATCCCTCCACAGCCTCTCAGCTTGTACCCAGTTTTCCAGACAGATTAATTAATTACAGGGATAAAATCTTACCTAGCCACTATGTGTTTAAGGCAAGTAACTAAAGACAAATTCTGTCTACTGAGAAATACTAAACAGTCAGACAGCCCTCACATGCTCAGAGATCTAGAGGATATGGCATTTAAAATGTTTCATAAAAAAGATTTTGTAACAGAGAGACAGGCCAGCTGCTGGCACCCATTTCCTCCAAGAAGACTGGTGAACACTGAAGAAACTCCACCCACAAAAGTGGCAATGCTAGCCACTGAGAAATCCTGCCTTTCACCTCAACTGCTGAAAAGGGCTCTAAGGAGTGTGGACAAGAGGCAGTGGAATCGAATTCTCCACGTTGCTTGGGCCAATGGTAGGTAAGTCGTCCAAAAGCTCCTAATCCACAGGTCTTGTGCCATCAGCAGAAGGCAGATGTCCTTAAAGCCTCTGATCCCAACAACTGTGGAGGACCTGGGGGTGGTTGTCCATGCTGCCAGCTAGTGAGTCTCTGTTACTCTCTAATCATTCAGGTAAAATCTTATCCTTCTCAAGAACTCTGATGCTTTTGATGACTGGTAGCTTTGTCTGCTTAAAGCAGCAGCCAAGGCTCCAACTGTTACAAAACAGATTTCAGAAATGGGCATTTTAAGCTCGCTACTGTTTATACTCTTAACATTAATCAATAAAGTTTTAATGAGCTACTAATCCAATTCTGACAGAGTACTATACACCATACTATGCCATTATACGATCATTACTATCAGCTTAAAATTAAGGTGCTAGAGATCTGTCAGTTGTATATGTGTTAATTATTTCAGTCAAATTGTTTCTAACATGAGTATGCTGCTAATGTGCCTAAATTTATGTTTTCACAAACTCAAAGGATTCTTGTAAGTTCCAAGGAGCTGGATTGGACCCATCCAAACAGGAGAGATTCACTCCAAATAAATATTCACCCTTTCCTTGGTCCTAGGACAACCTTCCCTCACCTCAGGAACCCCTCCCTCATTTTACAATTCTCCCCTCAAGTACCAGCACCTAAGAAAAAACATTTTTTCTAAAGCTTAACCTTGTCCTCTGCTCTGCTAACATCTTGCCAGGCCTCAAAGAGATGCCATAGTTCCATACTGTCAGGGCTGTGATGAAACAACCAGCTACCAGGATGTGGCAGCACCCCAGTTTTCTCATTCCCCCAAAGCCGATCACTGCCACAAGTCAGCAGGAAGCAGTCTTAAGAACTCAACATTCTTATTCCCTAACCTGCCACGCCCAACCCCCCAACTTGTTAATAATAATAAGAGGTCAGAATGTTGGAAACCAGCATTCTTTTGACCCCACCCCACCCCCTGATGATGGGCTGGACACTCATGGCCATGTAATCCCTACATCATGGCTGCTGACAAGTTCCCTGCACTAGGGACTCAGTTTCACATGTGCAAGTTTCCCTTTTAAAGCAAGCACCAAGAGCGCCCCTCTCTTCCCTCTCTTTTTCTCTTTTTCCCTCCCTTTCTCTTGCTCTTGCTCTCCCCCTCTTCTCTCTCCTTTTCTCTTTTTCTTTCCCCTGCTTTTGGTTGGCCACCAGCTACACCCCCCCCCTTCTCTCCCCTCTACCAATAAACTCCACATGGGCACTGAGTCTCAGTCTTGTGTTTCTTAGGCAATAACTAAAGCAGAAGAAAAACAATACCTGTCAGAATGGCTAAAATCAAAAACACCAATGACAGTTTATGCTGGAGATGATGTGGAGAAAGGGGAACACTCTTTCATTGCTGGTGCAAGTTCAAAATTGTACAGCCACTTTGGAAATCAGTATGGCTGTTTCTCAAAAAAGTGAGAATTAGTCTTCCTCTCTTAGGCATATACCTGAAGGATCCACTTTCATACAAGGGCATCTGTTCAACTATGTTCACAGCAGCATTATTTGACATAGCCAGAACCTGGAAGCAATTTAGATGACACTCCACCAAAGAATGGACAAAGGGGGTACTCCTCAATGAAAGATAATGAAATTTTGTAATTCGCAGGCAAATAGATAGAAGGAACTAGAACAAACCATCCCGAGTGAGGTAACCCAGTCACAGAAAGACAAGCATGGTGTGTACTCACTCACATATGGATATTAGACATGGAGCAAAGGATTACCTGCTTACAATCCACAATGCCTAGAACCTAGGTATCAAAGAGGACCCTAAGAGAGACATACATTGAGAAGGAGAAAGTGACAAGAGCTCTAGAGCAAATTGGGAGCATGGGGGTCAGGGGGAGGGAGATAGGACAAAGAGAAGGAGAGAAAAGGAGGTGAGAGGAAAAAGAGATCAGGAAGACTGAGTCTGGGATTAGGATAGACGAGAGCAAGAAAAGAGATACCATAATAAGGAGCCGATATAGGTTTAAAGAGAAATCTGGCACTAATGAAAAATGTCCAAAGATCCACAAGGATGATTCTAAGTATCTAAGCAACAGTGGAAAGGCTACCTCGAATACACTTCCCCTATAATGAGATAGATGACTACCTTATATGCTATCATAGAACCTTGACCAGGTAACTTATGGAAGCAGAAGCAAATACCCACAGCTAAGCACTGAGCTGAATTCTTGCTATCCAGTTGTAGAGAGGGTATAGGGATAAGCAAAGGGGCCAAGAGCATACTGGAGGAACCCCTAGAAACAGCTAATTCAATCAAGTGGGAGCTCAGGAACTAGGGAACCAGCATTGGACGAACTAAGCCTTCTGAAGCACTTGTCAGTTAGGAGGGCTGAAGAGTCTATGAGACCTCTGACAGTGGAACCAGTATTTATCCCTAATCAACAAATGGAGTTTGGGAGCCCATTCCCCATAAAGGGCTACTGCCTCAGCCTAGATACATGGGGGATGGTCTATGCCATCATCTACTTTGATGATACCCCCAGGAAGGCCTCATGCTCCCTGGGAAATGGATGGAACATGGCATGGGGGCATTGGTGGGGGCCATGGGAGGATGGGAAGGAGAGGTAAGTGGTATTGATATGTAAAAAAAGATTGTTTCTAATTAATAATAATAAAATAAATGAAAAAATTAATAAAAAAGAAAATATTTCTTTTAAAATGTGGTATATTTCAAAACCTTCAGATTGGACGTTCAGACTTTTCAAAAATTCAGAAAAAAATTGATTATGTGTAAAAACTTTAATATATAAAATACTTATAATTTATTAAATAATTTTGCTGAAATATATCCAGTTCATATATTACTAATATTCTTCTGGTTTAAAAAAAAGTTGCAAATGGTACTTATCACAAATGTGGCTCATTCCCTTCTATGTAACATATTTAGAATGTAGTCATTTCTTACCATCTATCACCTCTGTCACAATTTTCTTAAGATTTCTAACCTCTCAAGCTTACTTCTCTTATTACAGGCCATATGATTTATGAGTACTGATAGCTTCTGAGACAGCTGTGAGATTAACATTGTAACCTATCTCAGATCACCTTAAAAATAGTTTCTTCTAAAATGTACTGTCATATTGAATTGGAATTACAACACATTCTGGGGGCAATTCGGACATATACTTTTAAAGTTACTTAGCCAGTCAAAACAAAACAAGAAGAGAAAATTTAAAAGAGAAATTGAGATTAAAAGAGAAATTTGGACTATGTTTATTTGAGCTGCTGTGAAAGAAATATGGGATTTTAATCAAAGATTTAAAATAATGGAGTATAACATCATTCATCTAACACCTTTTGAATTTTCTATATCTTTGCATATAAATAATTATATGGCTATTAAGAAATGAAACAAATGAGTGATTTTACTATTCCACTGGAAATAGAATTCATCCACTTTTTAATGCCTTTACAGCACAAGAATGCTTTAATCCTCAAGGAATGAAAGATTTAAAGTGTAGCAGTATAATGTGATACCCTATTGAGTGTTAAGTACCTGAAGAAGGAAATGTGAGAATGTGTTGCTTACAAAAGTTTATAGGATAGTATTTAGAGAATAATAATGAGGTAGATAAATCTATCACAAATGACAGCTTCTCCTAATATGATTCCTTCAGTGCTTCCTACAATAGCCACTAACCAAAGATGTGCAAATTGGTTACTATTGCTCAGCCTTTCTGGTAAAATCTTGAAATAGCACAGCTAGAACCCCAGGGAAAGCTGATCTTTCTAGAAAAGAGAGCTGCTGGAGTCCAGGTGAGTATTCCTTTACTGAAGATGAAGCACAACAAATGAATGGTTTTTGTCCTGCCTGTGTTGGCCAGTTTCTTGACTTTTATCTCTGACTTTGCTACTCGAGACCAGGAGCAGCAGCATCAGCATCACCCAAGGTCTTATACAACAGGAATTCTCAGGCTCATCTTAGTGAGATGACTTTATATCCATATTAGAATGTGAAGACTAACTTCTTTTTTCCTGACCCCCGTACACCAGGCTATTAGCCTTGTCTTCACATTAGAAGTATCAGGGACATTTTAAAAGAACAGGTATCCCAGACTTCTAATAAGAGTATCTTGTTTTATAACTCATGTGGGTACTTTAAGTGCAGCAGTGAGTGTAAGTTGTCAGAAAACAAAACTTGGCCAATTTTATCTACTTAGTCATTAATATCAGAAATACCATTTTTTTAAAAGGCTGTTGGGAACACATTATATGTTTTCATCTTGAATGCGCTCCATACTCCAAATGAATTTTACTCATATCCAGTATACATCTTATTACTTATCCTCCTAAGTAAATATTTATTTGTCTTACTTCCTTTCTTGATATAGCATTCACCCTATTCTTTTATTTCACATGCTATAAGCTGTGCACATCTCTGTGTGTGGTGTGTACGTATACAAAGAATAGTAATAACTACAATTGTCAAGTATACATTAGGAGACAGTGACTCAGACAGTGACTTGAGGGTAAATTAAATTTAATAGCAATGAAAGGTGATTGTAAAAAGATAGGCTAATGCTATACCGAAATGGGAGAATTTGTATTTTACTCACATGAAGAACTAAAGCTTAAGTAGTCAGTCTGAACTCCTGGCCAAGATGTTGATATCAAGGCCACTCTATTAAAGTTTTAAATATCTGACAAAAAGTCAAGTTTATACTTATTTCCATGTTTCCAGGCAATAACTAGAAATGCTTTGTTAGCAATCCTTCCATGTCCAGGTACTCTTGTGTTTTGATCCTGTTGACTTTAGTTAGGTAAATTGTGACAGAAAACTAAGAGTTTTTAAAAGGATCTTTTCTGTATGTTTGTTCTTTATTCATTAAAAAAACTTCAGTCAAGAGAATATTTGAGAGATTGAAGATGGGATGCCTCTGTGCCTCTATTTGTACCTAGTTCTTAATGGAATTGTACTTGGTCTGTGTTTTTCTGGCTCTGTCCATCTGACATAGTGGTATGGCAAGAAGGAATAGGCATTTAGATGAAGAACTGTCATTGTGATACAATACTATTCTTCCCATTATGTGTCCCCTAGATAATCTACTTACTGTTTTCCCCTCTCTAAGTCCTTATAACTGATGCTGGAAGCTTGCAGATCTATGTTCTCCAGAATTTCATGGGGGATATCAAAAATCATCTAAGAGCATTAAAACAATAATAATTTAGAGGACTGATGTTGGGCTGAATCTTATGCTATATGCATTACAAACATTGTGTCTTTATGCTTTACAAAAAATGTAGAGGTGAACCTAAGTAATTCCCATCTAACAGGCAAAAATATTGGAGACCCAAAGGTTTGAAACAATTTTTGAAACAGATTTGCCTACTTCTCATACCACATTCCAAACTTTTTCCAAAGCCCAAGTTTTCTACTCAGTGCTTTACCTACTATAATTTCTTGACTCAGTGCTGGGGGAGTTTTCTGTTTCTACAATTGTCATGTTTGAATTAATACATATTTTGAGAGTTAAGATGCTATGAATCAGCATTATGGATTTGGAATTACTATCTGCAAGTCTTGTTATACTTGTACATCATATAGCTTGAACTGTATTTGTCTCCTTTAATACATTGGACTTGAACATATGAAGAAATATCACCCACATGACTATGTTCTGAGACTATTTTTGCAGCAAAGATGTTACATTTATAATATAAACCCTATACCTAAGGCTCAGGGGACAGAACCTTAGGTATAATGGAAGAGAGGGGACAGAGGATTGTAAGAGTCAGAGGACCAGGACACCTGCTACAAGATAATCTTCTAGATGTGACAGGGATGGTGAATACGGTTATGAGCTTTCAATATTATTACCTAAACAAGGTCAGAATAATAACAACACTATTTGGTATCACAGTGTTGATGAGAATAAATTTCAAAAGGCTATACATGAAGAGCTGCTGCTGCTATTAGAAGGGTAATCTGTTTTCTCCAGGGATGAGATCCCGGATACTTTACCCAATTCCAAAATGTCAGCACTGTAATTATCACATACATATGAAAAATACTATGTATTCTTGAATATAATAAAGTAGTAAAATGCCAATGAAAGTGACAACTGAGGAAAACTAGTGTATTGATTAGTGTTAACGATCAACTTGACTGAATTAAGGATGTAGAGATGCTGTTTCTGGCAAAGATTAGTATTGGAATCAGGAGGATAACATTGTGAACTTGCCTCTACCAATGTGAATGGGCATGGTTCATCTGATCCACTGAGGTTTTGAATAGGGCAAAGGGGCAGAGAGAATTTCTTTCCTTGTGAGCTGCTCTCTTGCCCTATGGTGTTAAAGACCTGGATTCTGAAACATGTGGAATTATTTCCATCCCTTGGCTGCATTACCTGCTTGGTTTTTCTTGTTCTTTACCTTAAGGATGGGAGTCTTTGCCCTCCACAAATACATAAATCAGTTCTTAACATGTGAATATAATAGATTGTTTAAATAAATATATAAATAAAGTGTACATATATATATATATGTATTTCATATATACCTACATACACATATATGTGTTTATACTATTGTTTTATTTCACTAATTAACAAGATTCAAGACTATTAAGTATCTCATGAGACTCAGCTCCTTGGTTTTTGTTGTTAGTTTGTTTTGTTTTTATTTTTGTCTTAATGGGAGAGATGGGGGCACAAATTTTCTCCCAAATCAGTTACCTTCTGTTGGGTTCTTATGCCTAGATTAAATGACTTTGAGCAGATTTCCAGTAATATGACAAACAGTATGGCCTCAGAGTTCCCATTTATTGATATCCGCTTTGCACATACCCATCTTAGTTGCAGTTTTTAATGTCTTTCTTCTTTCCATTTCCAGGGCAATTTCGCATGAAATACAGTGCATCTCATCTTGAATATTACAGGGGCAAGTGGTGGGTTTCCCCAGTGATGTTAGCCCAACGGTTCCTAATTTCCTCTACTCCAGAGACTTTCCATTGATATCTCTGGTCTTTGGGAGTGAATCGATTTAGCAAAACCAAGCTGGGAAGACCGAGGATTAGAAGCTGCTTCCCTTTGCTTGCTGTGCGGTCTTTTGATATCACTGAAATTCATCTTGGTTAAGGAAGCACATTTGATTTCTTCACCACTATGCCTTCCTTCCACTTCAGGGAATAATCCTCTTTCAATCTCTTACTCATTCAAATACAAATGCCATCTCATATTAATAACATCTTTCCAGAGGAAGCCCAAGTCATTTTTAAGATATTTCTCTAATCCTCACCGCATCCTCAGAAGGTAGGTAATGTCCATACAAGAAGTCTTCCCAACCAAGTCCGAATGATTATTCAAGGGTATTAGGTGCCCAGGGGTATCATTGAGCCGACTTTCATTTCCACTAAAAATATATTTACTGGGGATTGGAGGAGTGCATTCATTTGAAAATATATATATTTTGGTTTGAGAATAAAAATTTGACTTGGAATAATGACTTGTTGTCCATAGTTTTTGACACTATACAGATACATTGCTCTTAGCAAGATGCAATATAAATCATTTGGATTCTGTTAGTATATATTTCTAGACTGGAAAGTAGTTTTCCGCTTAAAATATTTAAAAATACTCCTTACAGAGTTCATGAAGCAATATTTGTTGTATAATAATCTCATTAGGATAGCATTTTTGAAAAATTATGATTGCTATAAGAATTTAAGACATATGGATGGATTAGTCTGAAAATAAGAGTATTATGTAGTAACCTGATAATTTGATCATTAGGGTTAATATATACTAAGGTACATCAAGAATGGGAATAAAAAAGAACATAAAATTTTGAATTGATTAAAGGAAAAGTATCAATTCATATATATCTTTATATGCATTCTGAAAATAGACTGTTTGGTAATCCCTCCAAATTAAGCAAAAGACAGATTCTCACATGTAGAATAGCATGGAGAGAATAGGTAATAAGAGATACATGATAAATGGATGTGAAGCTGATATCATTGCTCATGATGGATTTACGTAGTTCTTAGCACATTAACTCAGTTCTCCTGCCAAACATTTGTCATTGTCTGCCAAATAGGAGGGTGAGCCACAGATCTAGTGTCATAGGCTGAGATTTGACCTATGCTCTGAAGCATCTAATTGCCATCCCTTTATCCTGCCTGCTCTGTAATTAATATATATACATATACATATATATTCTTATATGCCAAAAGTAGAGTTATCTGCAAGTATTTCCTTTTAGTTTTTGGTCAAGATGTGCTAAGAGAGATATTGTAACAATGAATACATTTAATTACTGAGTCATTCCATTTTGAGGATAAAAAGGTAGATAAATCCTGTGTGTATTGTTTGTAGCAATTTTCAGAGCCAAACACACTTTCTTTACCATGCCATCCTCATGCTTACTATTGGTGGTCAGCTCCTAGTACCCTCTTGATCCCAGTATCAAGACAAGGTTAAAGGTTTGCATAGATTAATGGAAAGTACAGTAACAAAAAAAAACCCAATTATCCTTTCTGCAACAATATAGAAAATAAAATATTTCTGTGAGATGAAATTTCAAATAGCAGTGATAACACTCCAAGAGCTTTTAAAATGAGAAATTGGTTAAGGTTTAAGAAAAGCATTATTAGCAAACTTAAAATAAATAGAAATGTGTTAGCTCCATAATCATTGAAGTATAATTTTCTTCATTGAAATTGAAATGGTAGAAGTACCTAGCACTTGGATTCTGAACTGTATAACAAATACTGCTTCATTCTTTATGTGTGTGCTGTTACATAACTTTTAAAAGTCACTGAAGTACCTAACTAGCACTGCACCCACATTTCAGAAGGTGTATGAGACTAACAGGATGGAAACAAAATGCCAAGCACATTCAGTCAGAAAGTGAGAGAGCCAGCATTCAAAATCAGCTATAATATCCGACTTTTAGCAAATATGCTATCATCTAAAGGCTCATAAATCTCTGAAGTTAATAAATATGTAGAATAAAGATACTCAAAAATTAACACTTCAGAAATACTTATTTTCTCATCACATTTAGTATTTGATGCATCCTGAATACCTCCTTCACCAATCTACTTATTGATGTAGAAAGACTTCAAAACTTAATTCAGGTACCACCCATTATGTGCGCTTCATTGAAATTCACAGCCCATTTTCATTCATGAATATAAATATAAACATCTTAAACAGGTTATTGACAATACTACTTCCACAGGTAAAAATTACACTGTACCCAATATGGTGTTTCCCCAGAAAGATAGACAACATAATAATATCAACTCACTGACATGAATATACCAGGGATATTCTAGGTATATATATTCAAAAAAGAAAATGGATAGATTGTCTATATTGCAGAAAGTTATACAATATTATTCAGCATCCCTTCATGATTGGATCTTCAAGTGTTCAAAGAACCTACTTAAAGTAATAACAGGCAACTGTAAAAGCCCTATAGCAAACATTGTCTTTAATTGTAAAATAGTTAATTCCATTAACTCAGCACTAAGGTAAATTTGCTTAAATTGAATATATTACTCAGATCCATAAATCACGTCATATAAATAAATGTACATTTTAGCAAGAAAGAAAAATATTGTAAGTTTTCGGTGAACTGAATTCTTACTGTCCCCCAACCCTGAACTTAAATATATCCAGGAGAAAATATGAAAATTTACAAGATAAAAGAAACTTCTATTCTAATAAAAAAAGAAAGTGTGTAAGTAAGTTCCCACTACTCAGGTCAGCTGTCTCTGTTGTTTTCCCAATCATTTTTATTTATTTATTTATTTATTTATTTATTTATTTATTTATTTATTTATTTATTTTACATATCTATCCCAGTTCCTTCTCCCTCCCTCTCTCTTTCCCTCTCTCCCACCTTCCCATCCCCCCCTCTTCATATGTAGGGTGATGCCTTCCAAGAGGGATCATCTAAATCTGTCAAAAGTCATTTGGAGTAGGGACTAAGCCTCCCCTCCTTCCTCTAGGTTAAGAGAGTATCCCTGCATGGGGAATGTGCTCCCAATATCCTTTTGTGTACCAGGGATACATCCTGGTTCCACTATCTGAGGTCTCTTAGACAGCTCAGGCCTCCTAGCTGAGACCCATGATGGATTTCCAGCTTCAGTCTCAGGATCCATTAGCTCCTTCTTGTTCAGGTCAGCTGTCTCTATTTGTTTCTATAGCCTGGTCTTGTCCTCCCTGTCTGCATCTGAATTCCAATGCAGCACAGTGTTTAGTTGTGGGTGTCTGCTTCTGTTTCCATCAACTACTAGATGAGGGCTCTATAATGGTGGATAAGTTAGTCATCAATCTCATTATCAGGGAAGAACATTTATGGTAGCCTTTCCACTGTTGCTCAAATTATTAATTGGGGTCAGTCTTGTAGGTCTCTAGACATTTCTCTAGAGTCAGTTTTCTCTTCAAACCTATAATGGCTCCCTCTTTTATTCTCTCTCTCTCTCTCTCTCTCTCTCTCTCTCTCTCTCTCTCTCTCTCTCTCTCTCTCTGTTTGTCTCCTTTCTCTTGTCTATTCCTACCCTGACTTAATCTTCCTAGGCCCACATTGTTTCCTCTCCTCCTCTTCTCTTTCTCCTTGCTCCCTCTCCACTCACTGCCCCTTTCCCATTCTGTCCCTTTCCCCTTCTGTGAGGGACCTTATATGAATCTCTTAGAATCCCCCTTGTATCCTAGTTTCTCTGGCAGTGCGAATTATAGGTTGGTGACCCTTTGCTCTATGGCTACAATCCATATATGAGTAGGTACATGCCATGTTCCTCTTTTTGTGATTGGGTTACTTCATTCAGGATGGTTGCTTCAAGTTCTATCCATTTGCCTGAGAATTTCAAGATTCCATTGTTTCCTGCAGAGTAATATTCCATTCTGTAAATGTGCCACACCTTCTTTATCCATTCTTCAGTTGAGGGGCATCTAGGTTGCTTCCAGGTTCTTGCTATTACAAATAATGCTGCTACAAACATAGTTGAACACATGTTTTTGTTGCATGGATGTGGATCATTTGGGTATATGCCTAAGAGGGGAATTGCCAGGTCATGTGGTAGACTGATTCCCAGTTTCCTGAGGAATTGCCATACTGATTTCCAAATAGATGTACAAGTTTGCACTCCAACCAGTAGTGGAGGAGTGCTCCCGTTCTCCACATCTTCTCCAGCATAAGTTGTACCCAATCATAATCTTGACCCCCCCCCACACACACAGACTAATATGATCCCTCATCCCTCTCTTCAACTGAACTCCAGGAGCTAAACACTGACAGGTGGAGACTCTTTATGAGACTGAATTTGGGCCTTTAAATGTGGGTGACATTTATGTGGCTTGATTTGGTTGGCTCCTGGCAGTGGGAATAGGATCTGTCCCTGGTGCATAATCTGGCTTTTGGGAGCCCATTCCTTATAGTGGGTTACCTTGCTCAGCCTTGATACAGGGGAGGAAGGGCTTGGTCCTACCTCAATTTGGTTTCCCAGACTTTGTTGACTTCCAAAGGGAGGCTTTCGGCCCTCTCAGGAGTGGATGGGTGGGTAGGATGGGGAGAGGTGGCGACAGGAGAAGGGGAGGGAGGGGGAACTCGGAATGGTATGCAAAATAAAAACGTTTAATTAGGCAGACAGAGGGATGGTAAAAGCTTGTTAATTTATGCATAGATAGAGAAAAAAATTGCTAAAGTTTCTCTGCTAAGTATTGTGAGGATAGTTAATTTTAAAAATGCCCATTTCAGAAAAAGAGACAGGCAAAATGACCCAGAAAGTAAGGTGTTTGTGGGCAAACTGCTGATATGTATTTAACCCCAAGCATCTTCATGGTGGAAGGAGAAAATTTACCCCTCCAAATTCTTCTCTGACTTTACTTATATGCAGTAGAATGTGCACATGTGCACGCATGCACACTCACACACATGTGGGGGAACATGGAGTTGAATGAGTGAGGGGAGTGAGGGGAAAATGCAGTGTTCATGAATGGACTTCTCAAAAAAAGTCCACTGTTTTAATTTTTAAAACTTCCTTATTGTTGCATTGCTTTAACAACAAAAGTGGGAAATAACTAAATGTCCTGTGGAGGAGAACAAATAAAGCCATTATTCAGTACTCAAAATGTTAAGAAGCCCAGGAGCAACACTGCCACAGTAACCTTTTACACAGGTCTCCTCTTCCACTTCAACAGTGTCCTCTCTGAACAGAGGGATATGATGTGAAAACACAGGTGTAAGAAATGGTGTGGGTCTATATGCCTGCAAGTACCATGCATTTCCATCTAACTTCAAAAAGGTTTGTAGATAGCAGGTTCCCTTGGGGAGGCAGGGTAAGTTTTCTAGATTGCAGAGCAGGTTTGTATTTGAGTCTAAAACCTGTTGTCTTAAGTCCACCTACAGATCAGAAATTCCTAGGATTATATTGTTTTCCTACTATACAAACTGATATTTCTTGGCAGTTTCAAGCCTGCTATGACTGGGGATAGTAGTATTCTAGTAGTATGTGTTTGCCCACCGAACGTTGCTGTAGATTCTACCTTAGCTTTTTAATTTTTTCGTTTAGAAAATCATTACCTTTCTGCTTTAAGACAGATGATAATTCTTACTTAAAACTTAACTGAAGCAAGATATCACCTATATGCCCAACAATTGCTTAATATGAGGTTTTATTGATTGTAGGGAGGTGGGATTATTCTTATTGGAGACAGTCTCCCTGATGATCACAGCTATCCTGGTGTGCTTTTCTGTTGAAATAGAGGTTGAAAATCAGATTACTTGTGTTGACAAATGTCAGAAACTAGCTATTTACACCTGTTACTGGGATAAGACGTTTCAAAAGGTTTGGAGCATAAATATTAAGAGTTGAAAATTGTAGAGAACCACGATGTAGCTATCAATACAATTTATTCAGCAATATGACAATAACAAAAAATACATGTCTATTAAAATATAAAGCCTCTATTACACTGTGGGTATATATTGAGAATACATTTTACCATTCTATGTATGCATTTTTACCTCTTGTTAAAGAAAAATAGTGAATTTGTATGGCAGAAAAGGATCTATCCAATAGTATATGTGTTATGAGGGATGTCCTTCTGTATGTACGTTTCTCTTATTGATTGATGAATAAAACACTGTTTGGCCAATAGAGGCAGGAAGATAGATTGGATTAGGAGATGAAGAGAACTATGGGAATGGTAGGCAGAGAGATGCTGGGAGGAGACGCCATGTCACTGCCAAAAGAGTTATAGGTCTAGACATTCTCTGGTAAGCCAAGACCATGTGAAAATACATAGATTTATAGAAATGGTTTAATAATTAAGACAGAGCTAGCCAATAGGAAGCCCTAGCCATTGGCCAACAGTTTTATAATTAATATAAGTCTTCATATGCTTATTTAGAGCAATGTAGCTGTGGGACCAGGCAGGACGAAAAACTGAAGGAACATATAAGATTTCAGGAACATGGCTCAGGAAGGGTAGAATTCAATTTATTTTCCTCCCAGTATTACATGCTTGTCACAGCAAAAACACTCTGCTATGGTTTGGGGACACTTGAAGTAATTTGTGCCCAGCACAGCAGTGGATAGTCACAGGCATAATTTGACATGAAACAATCACTGGGATGTGGTATTGTGTTTGGACTGTGAAGACAAACCAGGGCAGTTACATTACAGACTCATAAACTAAGACTAAAAGACTAAGCTTGTAAAAAGCCTACACTTTAAGTGGTGGACAATGCTGTAGAGAGCCGCTTAGTGCCATGCCTTAAAGTGGTGCTGGCTTCCACCTTACACCTTCCCGCTGGTGAATGCTCTCTGGGTAAACAAGCCCTTAATTGGTTAAGTCTGTTCAGCTTGTCTGCTTCCTCATTAGAGTAGCCTATCTGCAGGGTCCACGTGGCTCACTGGGGTTGGTTAGCTCAAGGGTATTTAAGCCTGTGCAGGGGTTCCCAGTCTTCTTCCTCTCTCCCTCTCTCCCTCTCTCCCTCTCTCCCTCTCTCCCTCTCTCCCTCTCTCCCTCTCTCCCTCTCTCCCTCTCTCCCTCTCTCCCTCTCTCCCTCTCTCCCTCTCTCCCTCTCTCCCTCTCTCCCTCTCTCCCTCCCTTCCTCCCTCTCTCCCTCCCTCCCTCCCTTCCTCCCTCTCTCCCTCCCTCCCTCCCTCCCTCTCTCTCTCTCTCTCTCTCTCTCTCTCTCTCTCTCTCTCTCTCCCTCCCTCCCTGTCCCCCTCCCTGTCTCTGCGGACCAGAAGCAACATGTTTAAAGGATCCTGATTAAAACTGCAAGAAGATCTACCCGGAGTCATGTCTTCCTTGCTGGCAGGGGTAGGCGCCTACATAATGCCTCTACCTAGACCAACACCACTCACCCACTGTCACTGCCTTCCAATCTTCTATAGTCATTCTGCCTTGGGTTTTAGCCATAATGCTCTGTCAATTATGTTACTCAAATTAGGTCAATCAAAATAAATGACTTTGCCCACTTTTGAATTTTGTTTTGTTTTAGTTTGCTTTCTTATGTGTTTTAAGATGGACTATTTTTTAACCATAATTAATTAGGTTAATATGATATTCTGAACTGATAAGTATCATCAATATCTACTCATTGGCTTTATGGGAAAGGAATGAAGTGTGACATAAACAAAATTCCTAGGCCATGGTTTGATGAACTGCCTATACAAATCATGTAATAACATGCAATCTCTCCAACTTGTTGGAAACCTGCAAGAGGGATATCCATAATACCTGTTATCTCTATGAGGGCTAAAAAATATTAATCATTGTCACAGTAAACCTGAACTATTCTTTTGAAATTAGTCCTTTTAAATAAATTCTTGAGGATTATTGGAAGGGTCTAGCAATAAAACATTCATATATGCTCAGGTTTTTTTTTGCATTAGTAAAGAGCATCAGTTGAACTATTGTTCAAAAATATTATTTGCTTACCTATTACTGATAGACATTTGATCTTTAAGCTTACCTCAGACCCAGTCTGCCTAGGAGACACAACTGCTATGTAGCCTGTTGCTTCCAATCACAAAGATAAAGAGAAAACTGCTTTTACACACAGGAAGTTTATATTTTGAATTTTTTTCTTTACGCAAAAGCAAAACTAAATTAAAATCCAAAGCAAAAACAAACAAACAAACAAACAAAAAGAACCAATTTTCTTTTTGGTGGTAAAACAAATTGGCATTTACTTTGTATTTTAAATAAAATGAATACATATAGACTTACATTGTTATCTAATAAATTTTGAATTTCATATATAAATACTAGTATCTGCATTTATTTCACAGAACAAAGCATATATAATATTTTATATTGTAATAGCTATGGTATTATTTTTATGTAAGTGATTATTTATTCAGTATGTGAATATTGCTGTCTTGATTCAAAATATCAATTCACTAGACAATATATATTTTAATAAGTATCTTTTAAAAATTATTCAAACTAATGCAAAATACCTTCATTAATGATTGAAATCCAGGTAGAAATGCATGTAAAAATATCATATAATTTCAGTTATGCCCTCTACCACCAATTTTCTCAGTCATATAAATGGTTAGCATCTGACATAACAGATGCATAAACAGCTCATGTGTTTAAATGATAACAAACTATTTGTCAAATCAAGGAAAATTAAAGTAGTTCTACCTATCCCCACTTGCCTTTTCCTTCCCGGGTAGGTACAGGTGGCATTGGAATACACACACATGGTAGCTTCTAGCAGAAGCTTTCTTGGGTTTCCTTCCCTTGTAGCAAGCACAGTAAACTAATGCCCACACAGGCTTAAGGTACGGATTAGACATTTGTGCTCAAAGTGAGAATAGCAGCACGCTGCTGAAGGAGCTAAAATGCTTGAAACTAAAACAGTACCAAACAAACAAATGAGGAAAACCCCTAGATTTAAAGTCAATAAATTATTTTTCCTTTTTCAGAATTAAGAGATTGGCAAAATTCAAGTTAAAAAATACAATTAGAAAAATAAAAAAAGCAAACAAGAAAACAAGAATGTATATCTGGGGACCAGGTATTAATTTTGAGACAAGCTAAACTTATTAGTTTTATACTATATGATGATATGTTTTATTTAAGGTAACATATTAAATTTAAAATCACCTTCCTTAATAATCATTACCTAAATTACTATGCCATTCTGTCTTTTATTAACTTGCTTGCTCACATTTGCATAACTTCCTGCGGAATGATGAAGATTAATAGATTTGTCTCATGGAAATTTTATAAAATATTTTGCCCCTAATATGTCTTTTGGTAACAGAAGTCTCACCCTTCAACTTCTGATAAGGAAAAACATCACTGGTTTGCATTTTGTTAACAATGGAAGAAAAGATACTGTGAGCATGAATGTCAGAAAATAATGGCATAAGATGGTGTCTTAGGGGAGTACAATTAGCCAGTTATAATGAGAGAAGCTATAATGAAGTAAGGGGGGCCCTTCTTTCATTTTCTTCCCTTCCTGAAGTGCTCTAGATGTGATCCATAAAGGCAATTTTAGGAGGCATTGCTGTAAATTTTTTTTAAATTGCTAAACAGGAAATACTTTAGCTACGGCCTCCTTGCTTGCTACTCTTCTTCTTTATGATAGATGATTGACAGGGCCCAACAAAATCATGTGTCATTGCTTATGTCTGACATACATATTCAAAACTTCCAGTTGTTGAAGCCCCTTAACAGATAGCTAATTCTTCCAGCTTACTCTGAAGCACACAAAGATGTAGCATTTGTCTTTCCTTTATGGCACATTCTTCAAAATACCTCACTTTTCTTCCTTTAAACTACACTATTCCTCACCCTTAGCCAACCTCATTTACCCTACCCTTCAGACAACTAGGTTTTTCCAGGTGTAAGTTACATGCACTATTCTACAATTTGGGAACTAAATAAAATTATTTGAATGATCTGATGCTCTCCATTCTTTGTGGAAAGCCCAATTTCCAGATCTGTTAGAGAAACAGTGCTTGCTTTCTCATCGTCAGTACATAAGGTTTCATTTGCCTTTTGTCAGATCTTCCCCAATCCTTTTGCCCAAGTATGAAAAGCAAGCATTAGGAGTAAGTTTAACAATGCATAAAACAGTACAAAGAGAGTAGTCAAATGAAGTTCAAATGAAAGAAAGGAAAGCTAGAAATTATAAATATGGTGCTAGAGATGAAAAATGCTGGACATAAATATGAAGTGGATGCAAAAATGTAACAGTTTGCCGTTTTGAGTCTAAGTGGGAAGCCAATTCCCTCCACCCCTTGTTTCTTAGTGCATTTTCCACAAAACAAATGTGTTACTTCCATAGGCAGGTGGGCTACTGTGGGCAGCGGCTTAAGAAATGGAAATAGAAATTGCAAAAAATTTATGGTGTAGAGATGAAACTTAAAAAGTTTATGGTTAGCAAGAATAATACACTCAAGGCACAAAGGCACTAGAATCAAGTAAGTGACAAGGTTATACATGGCAATCTAGTTTGGAGGTGCTGTGTTCTTCCCATTTGATTCGTTTTGGATATCTGCTCCTTTTTGCATTGAGAGTTTTTAGACACAGGTCTAATTTCAATGTAATATGTGCATCTGGCTGCCTGTGAGTGAAAATTTATAGACACTAACCTCATGGGCATAGAGGCAAAAATTAGTTGCATGCTTTGTACATCATTTTAGCACTCATAGAAAGGTGTAGGTAAACAAGACATTATCATTATAATGTGCTGTAATTGCCAAAGCAGCCAATCATTAGGCAAAATAAATAAATAAATAAATATAAAAAATAAAGGCTCTCGGCTTCTCATAATAATTGGGTCTAAACCCAGATTTCCTACTAAATGCCTCAGTGCACTTGAGGAAGATTTTACACACTGTTTACGAATATGATTTTTCAACTCTAAAATGAGACTAACAATGGGATTAAATAATACATATGTAAGTAAAGTGCCTAATTTACAGGTGTTCAAAATGGGCAGATTTCTTTTTAGTATTCTCATTAGTTATGCTGGAGAGGAAAGATCAGTGAATAATTCAGATCTTATTTTTTTCTAAATCAAAATGGTATTTTTTAGATGATTTGATGGATAGCAGACTGCAGTACAGAAAGAACTGGAACATTCTGAGGTTGCTTTGGCAAGGCAGCTGTCTGGAGACATAATTTTTCCTACTTTTGTCTGTTTGACATTTTACTATTCTTGGGGGAGGAAACACTTCACCAGGGATTCCATTGTTCCCGGGGATGCAGTTTCTGGTGGTATTTTTTAGTAACTCAAAGGCCAGGCTTGTGTACAAAACCCATCATCAATAGGAGACTGGGTACTGCACAGAAGTCTTTTAAAGTAAGATTTACAGTCCTCATCTCCTAGAGTAGTATGAATCGTGTGGCTCATTATATCCTCCACAATTCAGCTCATCTTCAGAAGCATGAGAAAATGAAGACATAAGACACGATTAGCTGTGTTGCCATCCTGATTAAGCACTCAGGTTCCCTTAAAGGCTTGTGAATATCTCTAGATGGAGAATGGCCCTCTCGGGTGCCTTCTAGAATAATGACACTGTAAACACGTAAAGGGGGGGAGTTGGTGGAAGTGTCTTTATTTGCAACTTTGCTATATATGGGGGAGGCTATGGACATAAATAGCAGATTGAATGCTGTCTTACATTGTTACACTAAGTATTTTAATAAAGTTCTGAGGGATGAAATATAAATGAATAACAGTTTCCGTGTCATAGAAATAAGTAATGGTGAAAGCAAGGATGTCAGCAAAATCTTTACCATACACCCATTGGGTGTTTTATACCCCTAGATGTTGACTCTTCCAATTTCTAATCTCTCTACTTCACCACAAGAAAGTTAGTAAGAACTCATATGACATCATTTTACGTTGCAGGTTTCTCATTTTTGATATTATTATTTCATCTAGCTTGTCCATTATTTGGGCCTCTTTACTAAATTCTCACATACTATTTGCTAACTGTAGTATCCATGTGACTCAAAAAACCTGTTTTCATTTTTAGCAATTTTTGTAAAAAAAAATGATGATTGTTCCGCATGTTATTTTATTTTGTACCCACAAAGGGCTATCTATGGTTTTTTAACAGACAGAATTTAGACAACCAATTCCACACTCAGGGCCTGGCTTGGAATGAATTAAAGGTTTAGTCATATGCTATTCCAGACTTCTCATTCCTATCCTTCAGACATGACCGCCTGGACTTTGTAAGTATTATTATTATTATTATTATTATTATTATTATTATTACTAATATTATATTTTGGAGTTATATATTATAATTACATCATTATAAATACAGCAGCCCCTCTTCCTTTTATTCTCCCTAGACTCTCTCATATACCTCTCCTTGTTCTCTTTCAAATTCATGGCCTTTTTTGTTTTCATTAACAGATACTCTATACATCTACAATACAGCTCCTGCACCTAAGGGTCAAGGATTATTACAGAACATGGGGGGATTATAAAAGCCAGACGATCAGGGAATTTTCTGTGAGAGTGTGTCTCTTAAGAATGTCAAAAGCTAAATCTGTAGAATCTGATTAAAATGACTGCTTAAACATGAGGTACACAAGGACAAAGTAGAGGAGGGGAAACCTATGAGCCCTTAGCCCCTGCACAAAGAACTTCATGCAATTACAGAATGCTTAAAATTAGGGAACCAGTATTCTTGAACTTTTTCATGTTTGTATTTTTTTATTTTAGGGGATATTGCAATATAATCACATTTCTCTCTTCCTTTTCCTCCCTCAAACCATCCAAAATATGTTTCTTTCTTTAACATTCATAGCCTTTTTTACATTGTTATTACATACACATATGTATATGTATATGTTCCTAAATGTAATCTGTTTTATCTATATAATGTTTTCTTGTGTGTATGTTTTCAAGGCTGACCACTTAGTATTGGATAACTAATTGGAGTGCTCTTCCCTGGGAAATAACATTTTTCTGCTCTCACTGTTTCTTAACTGGTGTCAGACTTTAGACCTATTCAACAAGAGCAAAACTGTCTAAATACTTCATTCCAGTGAAATTATGTATAATTCGCTGTAAACACTATTAAACCTACATAATTCCCCACTGAAATCTAAATATTTGTCCTGGTACCTACAGATAAGTGTATTAGTCTTCACCCCACATAAAGGAAACTTCTTGAACTTTTTATTGAAGAATTTGACGATTGAAGTATTTGAACAAATACTTGTTTACCAACCCTTGAAAGACTACAGATTATGTCACACATTTATGCTTGAATTTAATTCCGTAGTTTAAAATAGGGCTAGAACAAAGCTTCAAAATGTGCCATCTTAATGATGTGCCTATGGACAATGTTTCTAGCAAGAGATCTCTAGAGGTGTTTCACTTCCTAACTACTGCAAAACTACAAAACACACTCTCTGCCCTATCTTCTTCAGAACAAAATTAATGACTCCTAGAGAAAATTGGCTTTGTGTTTACAAGTCCTTCAATTTCCTACCCATCCTATCAACTCACTAGATCATTAAAAGCTTAACTGCTTGGGTTATGTTTACCTAGGCCAATCTCTATCCTTGACTCAATCCCTGAATTCACAAATACCCATAGAAAATATAAATGGTGACCTCTCTCTGCAAAGCTTGAAAAGGTTCTTGAAGTCTGTTTTCACTGACCCTTTTATCTCATTATAATGTATGTATTTGTTCCTTTGTTGTTGATCTGGGTTAGTATATCACGTTTGGAGAAGAAAATCTCAAAGATATAGTGCATTGCCTAATCCTGCTTGCTGGCTAGCAGTTCTTCCTATAACACTTTCTAAAGCCTGAAGAAAAGAAAAGGTGGTTAAAGAGTAGATCGTTAAGTGAGCACTCACAATTGAATTTAGAAATGATTTCTGAAGACTACATTTATTAGAATGAGTATCTTGCATATGACAAAAAAGGGAATCCACAAGAATAGGTGCTTGGGGCTCTGGGTTTGGACATTCAGCAAATTCAGTATGCATTTAAATCGATGAATATTCATGAATCCATGGTTGAAGAGGTTTAAATGAGAATGCTCCCCACAGGCTCATACATTAGAATGTGTAGCTCCCAGTTAGTGGACTATTTAGGAAGGATTAGGTAGCCTTGTAGGAAGAGGTATGTCACTGCAGGTGGGTTTTAAGGATTCAAAAGCTCAATTTAGGCCTAATCTTGCTCTCATACTTTCCCCTTTCTATGGGTTAGGTTGTATGTTCTCAGCTGCTATACCAATGCCTTGCTTGTCTACCTGGCACTGCTTCCTCCTAGAATGGTCATAGATTAAATTAAGTGCTTTCTTCTAAAAGATGCCTTAGTCATGGTTTCTTTCCACAGAATAAAAACAGTAATTAAGACAATGACAATCAGTTTGAGATCAATAACATAACATCATAATATTTTCTAAGTCTGTGTTCTTACTACCAATAGCTAAGCCTTGAATGTTGGATTAGAGTGAGTAAGTGTAGAGATAGAGTGGCTCTACAAGGGGATTCTAGAAGAGGACCGGATATGTAAACTACCTTCATTGTTCCTAGTTGATAAATACGAGCCTTATGGTTTTACCTAAAATAAAAAGGAATAATTGTTGTTTCTGCTATCACAGCCACTTGACATGCAAATGTAAGTATTTGATAGTTATGTACCACTTACACATCAATTCTTAGAATATCTGTACCAAATACTAAATCACGTATGTGGTTTTGCAATCATTATTATCCCCAATTGTAACATTATTAAAAGTTCAAGAGAAATAATCACAAGAATTTGATTCACCATCCTCAAAAGACTTAGGAGTGACCTATGCTTTTCTTCATTTGTTAACTTGAACAAATCCTTTAATTATACTCTTTTATATTCCCATCAGAGAACTGCATATGATTTATTCTCATTTTACAATAAAATAATAGTCACTTCTACAGTAAAATATCAGCCTATGAGGAAAATACTGCTGAATAGATTTCTCTTTCAAGCTCTGGTGATTTTTCTCTACTAGCCAATGTAATGTTCATTTTCAGTGCTGAGAGCATGGAAGCTATTGGTAGAATGGTTCATGTACATCAAACATGGTCAGTGTTTTTAATACAGAAAAGTGTGAGATCTGTTACATTAACAATTGCTCTAATACACCAATGACTGGTAATGTTAAATATACTACTTGTACCTCCAAATACTATTCAAAAATAATTAATGAAAATAAACTTTGTACTTGGTGTTCTCTTTAGTTTTGAAAACAAATCCTAATGGCTTCCTTTCCTGAACCTTTGATTGAGAAATTATGTCTGTTCTGTTCCATAATTCTCTAAATTCCTATATAAAGAACACTGAGATCAGTGTAAAGTTTATACACATAGTTTATTCCACCAACGCTGCTGAAAAACTACGACAGGAAGCCATTTGGTTTCCTTGCAAGTAACATGGAATCTCCTAAGCAAATGTCTATGCATCTATTTCCAAATGGACTATTAACAGTCCTTATCTTTGCTCCAGGATGCTGAAAGCTCATCAAAGTACCAGTTAAATGAGCTGATGCATATTTTTTTTTCTATCTCAAAGCTCATGGCTTTTGACCAATGGCTACTTACATCTCCATTGCCAAACTTAACATCTGCAGCCACAGCACTAGGGAAGGTATGAGCCTAGTGAGTTTGAGGGAAACTTCTACTTTTTAATGAGACTGCTTCAAAACCAAAAAAAAAAAAAAAAAAATTAAGGCAGTAAATGAATAAATAAAAAAATAAAAATATCAACAAACATCCTGTGGAAAATAATACTTTCAATGGAAATAAAATACATTTCACCTCTGTTTTTTACCTACGTATCAACTGAGAAATCAGTTTTGAATCTTAACATGTGGCTAAGAGTCTTCATGTCAGGAGACAGTGTCAAACTAAAAGTTACACACAGAATCACAATTAACATTGTTCCCATTGTTCTCATTAAGATCAGTTCATTACAGGAAATTAGAAGTGTGTATTATTTCTCTCTTTTCCATTAGGGGTAATGGCATCTCTCTAATGATTTTAAGTGTTTCAAAAATCTTAGTTCTTTTAAAATTGACATTTCTTTTCATGTAAGAGAAGGTAAAGTTTTTAACTATTTTATTTTTCTTCACAAGTCTGTATTGCAGACATGCTGATTTTTGAAATGATAAGTGTTTAAGGTCTATAGGAAAATGAACACAAGTGAAGAGGCGAGTAAAAGTACGTGATAGAGCATAAACAAAGAAAGGTCAACTCAGGAAAGATGATATAATTTCCAGTGTGGTTATACCTTTAAAACCATCTAAGGCCATTGGTATTGTACAGACACTATATTCAAAAACAGAATGTATACATGCTAATTATCATGTTCTTCTCTCATGGATTGTTTTAGCTTCTCTCATGACTATCTCTTTCATTATAAAAAAAGCCATGGAGGGCCTAGTCCCTACTCCAACAGATTTTGTTGACCAACTCCCTGTTGAGTTGGGGGGGATGGAATGGGAGTGTGGTCAGGGGGTATGGGAGGAAGGGAGAGAGGGAGGGAGGGATGATGGAAGGAGAGGGAACTGGGATCGATATGTAAAATAAGAAAAATAAATAAATAAATAAATAAATAAATAAATAAATAAATAAATACAAACTAAAAAAGAGCCATTCATATCCAAATGTGTTCACAGGAACAATGGTAGTAACAGAACAGTGGTAAATGCAACACAGTCACAGTTAAAGAAACTTTATGTTAAGCACCACACAAAATATCAATCTGTCCCCAAAAAAGACAACCAGAAAGGATTTATTCTCTCCTGTTTTGTAACCTCTCAGTTTATATATTTGGAGCTAAATATATAAGGACAAGGGATAGGGAGTGGGGTATCAGGGGAGGAAGGAAAGAGAGGAGATAGTTAAATTAGAATAATTTTGTGAACGAAACTATTGTGTGCTTAAATCCAGCACTAATGCAAACAACAACAAAGACCTATATACTAAACAGAAAAGACTGCCCCCCCACACATGCACATTTGAGTCTCAGTAAGCAACACTGAGAGATAATTAGACATGATGTTGAAAATTAATGGGGAGAATCACATCCTTTGGAATTAGGTCACATAAAATGAAAATCTGACTCCATGCTTGCTTATTCTAACTGTAACCATTTGCTCCCCCTGGATCCCAGAAGGCAACAAAAGGATTCAACCTAACTGGAATTTCACCTCCAGTAATCCATTATACCTTAACTTACACATTAAGATTTTAAAACTACCATCTGGTGGACATAACTTGACCCCTTTTGATTTATAGGCAACCTGTTTTCACAGGTAAGCAAATTTATTTCTCCTTCTACCACCTGGCTAAAATGGGAACAGCTGAGGCAAGTCTGCTCTCTAGTGAGCTATTATAGCACTACCAACATGCCTTTAGGAGGGAGGAATCCGGTCATTTAATACCTATAAAATTAAAGTTTAAGGTATGCCTGAAAAAGAAAGGCCCAGTTCAATGATTCTTTATCCCTATTCAGTTGGGTGATCAGAAACAAAAGTTACATGAGGAGTGTTGCTCGAGTTGTAAGTTAGTGGTGATTTTGGTTATTAGATGGGTATGGATGAGTGGGATACAAGAAAAATTTCAAATGTTCACACAGGTATCTCAGTGGTCCAGTACTTGCCCACCATATGCAGGATACTTAGGTCCAATCTCCTGTATCAAAATGTGCATGCACACACACACACACACACACACACACACACACACACACACACACACACAAGAGAGAGAGAGAGAGAGAGAGAGAGAGAGAGAGAGAGAGAGAGAGAGAGAGAGAGAGAAGATCCATAGATATACTATGGGTCATGATTTCTTTTGAAGACTGGCCTTAAAACCATTGGTTTTGGCATCATTTGATACTGGGAAATGTTTTCTGCACTTTCCTGGGCTCAGCTCACTAGTGAGCCCAGCCCACCAACAAAAGTTCTGTATATGATTCTATTGAGCTTTCACCCATAGCATTAAAAGTATAAACATACCAAGTTAATACGGTCATACTTTGAATAGTAAAGGATAGTTAGGGTACAGTTACGAAATTTGCATTTATTCCTGTTTTCAGTGTGTACATAGTTTCAATACAAGTATAAAATTTTGTTTTGTTATCTAGGTGACCAATGGTGATATACCACTTTATGCAAATCAACATTTTTTTAACAACAGTGCATAGTTAAATGAGATAGTCTCTAATTTCAGGTTGCAGAAATGACTAAAAGTCAGCAAACATTATGGTCTAGCATATTCTCCCTTCCAACACTCTTCAGTGATGCAGTATTTTAGTGTTCTTGCCCCTTGCATCTACAAAACGCAGTCCCTCCTACCTGTTGAGACATCTCACTAATAATATTCTCTCAATTGCAGTAGCATAAAGTGTTCAATGCATTTCCAATTTCAGAGTAGCATGCGGAATAGTTGCTCTTAAAAATTTCTAGTGTGAAATTGTGGGGGGTGCTGATCTTGTAGGTGAAGGGAAACATTGCCACACTCTGCTATTTTGTTACACGTTAAGCTATTAAATGTGTGGTCACTAATGCATTATATTCTAATGCCATTTCAACAACAGTAGAAAAAAGTGAGAAGCTCCATGTGTGACAGGTATTCAAGTTTCTGAAGAAACAGTGAGAATAGTACAAAAGAGTAGTCGAGACATTTTACAGAGATCTGGGATGAAAAAGAAGGTGTGAGGTCAAGGACCACTGGAGCATCATATCCTCAGTCTTTAAGCTGGTGAGTCAGGGAGGAGGGTCAAGGTTATTCAGAGTGACTTATTTTTATTGAACCTATACTTGAGATTTTAAAAACAGAATACAACAAACTAAAAAGGGATAAATGATTCAAGCAAGTGAATTAGATCAGCTTGAGTTCAGCAGCAAGGAATGCAGGGCAGCTATGCAAAGCATCTACAGCTCATCTCTGCTTGGGAGCTTTCTCTTCTCAGTGTCAGTGCAAGGAAGGAGACAAAAGCATCCTAAAGGCCAACTCTCTTCTTCTGCCAGTGGAAATTACTGTAGAAATTAAGTATTGAATGACTGGGATGTTGAAGCCTTGAAATAATTTAGATAGAATATTAGCTTTAAAAGAAGGGCATTTTGCCATTGTTGTGTCAACTCACAACTTAAAATTGCTATGAGAATTGGATCAATGGAAATAAAAATTACTGTGTTATATGGGGAAAATACTGGAAACAGAGTTTTTTGAAACCTGTACTTATTCCTAAAATTATATTTACCAACTATAGTTAAAGATGATTTTTGACACTTAAAAAAATAAGTTTCTACATGATTACATTTTTCAAAATTCTACAAAACTGCCTAATTTTGTATGTAGATCATAATACCTCGAAAGAGAACCAGAAATTCAAGTTTTCCTGTTTTAAATTGTTATTTTATGATTTCTATTATTTTCAATGATTACAAAAACATAAATTATGGGTTTAATCATTTCTTTGGCAAAGAACACAGGCAAGAGGCAATTTAAACAGGTATATTAATCATTTGAAGATTCCAAAGTTATGGATCTTCTAGCCTATTTCCACTAAAAGGATTAAATATGTGTCACTAGGAGGAGAGGAGACTTGGCCTTATTAACAGATTGGCAATCATAGATGAATTGACAGGATGAAGGCAGATTATTTTAATTTTTAAATAATATTTAAGAAGACATAGATATCAAGTACAAAATCTGATTTAGAAAACCCCATTCAGAATGACCGTTCTCTTAGTTATTGAAAATGAAACAAGGCAGAGAGGAAGAGAAGGAAAAGGGAATTCTTTGCTGCATATTGGCATATATGGAGCATCAGTCAGGGCAGGTATGGCATGGTAGATGAGGCTTTAAGTGGAGAATTGAAAGTCTTTAGGGATTTCTTTTCTATCCTGGGTTCATAGCAAACCAGCGAATGCAGAGACAGGTTCAATGCTTACTTTTAGGCCCCACTGTGGCCAAAATGAGGGTATCTGGCTCCTAAACTAGTGTCTTTACTGTGTGGGAAAAAAAATGTCAGCAATCATCCATTTTAAAAGATTTATTTTAGGACAGCAAGAATTGGGGTTTCATAGAAAAGATTTATGTACAAATATACCAGAATATTATCAAAATAAAGTAAAATATTATAGCATTAACAAGAGAAAAAAATGAAAGTGAAGAAAGATGCAGAAGTGGTAATTATTTTCTAAAATATCCACTAATATTAACTTTATTATTATTATTATTATTAGGCTGAGGATAGTGGAGGTACCATGACACAGAAATATGTTGTATTCAACTTTGAGTTCAAACAAAAATTATCTCATAAAAAACAAACCGTGTTATTATTTTTTCCACCATTATTATTTGAACAATTTCTACACAGGAAATAAAGTTATTATACAACTTTCATATTTAATCTTTTCTAATACAAGGCTTCTAGCCTTACACATAAAAGACATGTGTAAGAGCCAAAGTCAACCTGTAAGCCCAACGTGGTCCAAGTAACTTCCTGTAATGCTGGGAGTTGTAGTTCTAGGAAAATAACAAAGCCACTTGGGAAATATGGTTTTGCCCTTAAATGCCCCTGTAACATATGTCTCGTGAAGAGACTGAGACTGGAAGTTGGATGGAATATGACTTTATGTCTCAGTGCTTGCTCTGTCTGGTTGTGTTGTGCAAACATTAAGGTAAGCCTCAGCTGTCCTTTTTGTGGGTTCTCAACACAAAATGAGAAGTCATGGAGCTAAGGCAGTGCAGTGCTCTGTCCATGGTACAAATGTCCTAATAAAAGTTAGTATTAGCAGTGTGGGTGGTCATGCATGTAGGACAGATAGCAGTTTGCCCACTACTAGAGGAAAACTCACACATGCCTCCCATTTGCCATTAGAAGAAAATTACAACTTTGGGCTGCAAGTTAGGCTTTAATATTTCCTGTCTATCTTCAGGGACATTTCTTCCTTAGACATGTTTCTAATCTCTATATTTTCTTCAGAACATATATATGCATGTATAATATAGCAATTCATACACAATAGTGAATTATACACAAAGAATTATATAATCTGTGTGTACCTGGGCTCACACACAAAGACATAAGCCTTTCTTTAATTTCTTTTTAAGTCCTGCATTCCTTTATCTACTTTTTATTTTTCTGGATCTTTTATAAGCCTATGGCAGAGAGTGGTTGCGATCAGAACTCTATGCTACCTATGAACTAAAATAGTTAACTTCTAAGTCTTGTTCTGAAGATTCATTTAAATTTCTTTTGATTTTCTTCTTTTAAGATCACATATGAGCAGAACATCTCAGTGGTAATGCTTAAGCACTTTTTGTTTAAAAGGAAAACCTGCCATTTAATTATTTTGGCCTAAATGTCCTACCATTTTCTACTTTATCTCTCCTTCCTTGCTCTCCCCCATTTCAAGGATCAGCACACGCAAACTCCATTTTAATTACCCGATTTTTCTTTTTTTCCCCCCTCTGAGAAAATGCTGCCTTAGTTGGAACCCAAGTACAGGAGAGGTGTGAGCAAAATAAAGGCTCAGAAATGCAGCTGTCACTCAGCCATCAAGAAGCAGAAATGACAATCAAACTCTTGAATAAGTAAAAAAAGAGATTTCATGTTGCATGCATTATTTTCCTCTTAGCTCTTTTCTCGAATGCTAATAAAGGCCCATCTGTATTTTGAAAGCTATTGGGGGACTTAGATTAATGGTGTGGTCTGTGTACATTTTCCTCACATTCTGGAAAAGACTTACTTGGATGCCAAAGGATCACTCTACCCATAGCCTGAATTACTGAATCCTGAGGAGGAAAAGTACAAAGGTCACATGTAAACAGCTAGAATTCAATTAAACCAGCTAAGACAGAGACAAACTTTGCCATGCCCTGAACTGCAGTGCTATTCACTTGCAACTCCATTTTCGGTCACGGCTGATCTTTGGTAGATATTTCACAGCCCAGAGACAAAATTTTAGACCCTTTATCTACTTTTTATTTTTCTGGATCTTTTATAAGCGTATGGCAGAGAGTGGTTGCAATCAGAACTCTATGCTACCTATGAACTTAAATAGTTAACTTCTAAGTCTTGTTCTGAAGATTCATTTAAAATAAATAAAAAAAAAACATACCTCTCTTTTAACTAAGTCTTAGACTATATTTAATCAGCTTTGTGTTCCTGAAATATTTAATGTCATGAAAGGATGTCACAAACCCTACCACAATGAATACTATTCAAAATAAAATGAACTTCCTTTGCAGTTTTGTTCACACAGGCAGAAATTGCCAAGTAGCTTTCAATCTCAAACTGCCCTTTCGTCAGTCTCCACATTGAGAACTACATTCACTTCAGCACAAATAAGATTAATTATCTTTACATAATTTAAAAATATTGTATTACACTTGATTGCATTGACAGATGAATCTAAATAATTTAATGGGTCCTGCATGTTCATTTGAAAATGCATCTTTAATTTCTAAAATTAGAGTAGCCATTTAAAAAAAATGTAAAGAAAGAAAAATTGGAATTGCCTCACCTTAAATTGCCAGTTATTAACACACAGAGCTTCCTTAGTTTTATTTTGTTTCATGGCAGAGATAGTAGAGTGAGTTTAAGTTTTATATCTGATGTACATGTGATTATTTCTTTCTGAGTTTTTCTTCTTTATAACAAGTACAATCTTCGTTAGCATCAATAGTCAATTACTTATGGAGCATACCCAAACCGACAGTGATATACCTAACAGTTCTCTTCGCAATGTCATGAGTCTTAGTTATCAAATAGCTCACCTTCATAATCTGCTTACTGCTTCATTACAACCATGGAAAATGTCAATCAACTGCTTCTTACTTCTTGTGTTATCAAAGCATCTTTTGATGCAAGCCTGTTTAATTTACAAATAAAAGAATATAGACACCCGTGTGTGCTTCCTGTGAATGGTACTCTCCTTGGGATAACTGCACGGGGCTGCATGAATTCCACACAGTCTGCTGAAGCAAATGCCAGCCCAGCTTTCAAAGAGAATCTTTTCACTAAATATCATTGCTAATATTCACTCTCAGATTAAGGCACCCGGCACCATAAACCAAGAAACATCAAATCACCTGCTTTTCTTTCTTCCAAAGTCTTGGGCACCCACACACACCCCTCATTTCCCTCCTTGGAAACATTTATAGGTAGCTCTCTGTTTGTCAGAGTTTAGCAAGGCAGGCAGGAAGCCCCAGAGGTTAAGCAAGCAATTTCCTAATCTGCCCCCTACAGTTCTCCGTGGGAGGAAGAGCCTTTGCACTAATTCTCTCCCCTAAATTGTGACCACCATAAGAACTTCCTGTGGTTCCTCCACGGTGACAAACAGCACTCTGAGATCTGTGACTGGAGGAGGAGGAGAATGTGCAGGAGACGCACATTTGATGCATGGAACCCAACTGCTATTGCCAAAGTATCATAAAAGTACCTTCAGGGGCTGCTTTTCTCTACAAGCGATTATTCCCAACGGAATCAAAACATTGACCAGGTTCACTTCAAACACTGACTTGGGGTATAGCGTTTACATAAACTTAGAATGTATAACTAAAATAAATATACAGTTTAACCCAGACTCTATGAGGCTTCAGGCTTCTTGGGGGGTTAGTTTCTGAATCTGGGACAGGAAGATTGGGTCTAATGAAAATTTTCTCACTTATTCCACCTCGTAGGGTGCAGAACACAAAGCCGGCTTTAGGCTATGAGGGTTCTTGGGTGAGAGTTGAAGTCTCAGTGAGCCGCTCTATTCTAGGAGCTGCTCTCTCCCCAGTCAGGCATTGGTGTCCTCCTTTCCTCTTTTGTAATCCCCAGGTCAAAACGGAAATCTGAATGGCAGATGACAGTCTTTAAGTGTTACGCCTCCCAGGGGAAAGAACATTTGAATAGGCACAAGCTTTCAGCTACTGAGTAGAGTTCTGACAGAGAAATCCCAGGTATCAAGAGAGATCTTTTTTATACCCCAGGAAGGTATAGGAGGGATCTGACAAAGACTGTTCCCAGAACACTGGCCACGCCACCTTTGCTCCTTTTGTCAGGTCCCCGTGATGTTTGAAATTGTTCCTTGGTGGGGACTAGAGGTCTATTCTATGACATAAAAATTCCCCAGTCTACAGGCAGACACCAGACATTTCTTTGCTTTCCCCTCAGATTTCAGTATGGAATGGATAATACATTCCATACAGAGTGTGTGACTCAGAACACCTAGTCAGTTAGCTTTGAGAGTTCCAGGCTTTTCTTTTTGTTTGATTTCCTTCTTTTGTTGCTGTTTCTATTTTCATTTTCTTTTCTTTTTTTTTTCAGTCAAATATAAATAGTCCTTTCCTTAAGCACTGCTATGCATGCTTAAATTCCTTTGCATATTTCCTGGCTGCAAGCAAGACATTAGGTAAGTAGTCAGCTATTTTCTTGGTTATATGCTTCTCAAATACTTATGGAGATTGAGTCAAGGAACTTTAAACATAATGTCTATTCATATCTTTAGCCAGTGTGTCTAGAGGAGTGTACATTTTGTACCAAGGTGTGTCTAATGATGTTGTTACTGTGGAATTTGAAAACAGAAACTGCTTTAAATGATCATTGCACCATTTCCTTTATTAACCCTCATCTTCGTGTGCAAGTGAGTAATCTAAGATGTCTATGTCCACATTAAATATTGCAACACTCCCCTGGTGTTTGGGAGACATAATAACAGTCCGTGGTAGCTGGAATTTATATGAAAGATAGGATCCGGATGTGTCTGAGCAGATTTTATCTTAAATATTTAAAGACAAAGCCGTAACCATTAATTTTAGTGTGAATCAAGTGAATACATTTTAGCATGCAACTTCAAAAAATTATGGCTAAGTACCATATGACTCTGAAGGGAAACAAGATACTAAAAATTATGATTTCTCTAACCTCAAGAAATTTGTCCTTATTGTAATAGGTACATGACACTTTCAATGGTTTTCTAAATTGTTAGTCTTTCAACTCTCCCTCCAAATAGATTTCAACCCCAATATAACCTTCAAATCATGATAGATGATCATGAAAGCCAAAATTAACTAGCACAAATTCAACTCCCAAAGCATTTCAGAATCACCTGATTGCAGTGGGGCGGGTATTTAGAGATACAGACAGGGGAGATGGCTCAGTGAGAAATGCTCTTACCATACAAGTATAAGAAACTGAGTTTGGATCCTCATCACTCATGTAAAAGCACAGAGGAGATGTGAATAGGATCCAGAGCTTGCAGGAAAACAAGTCTATCCAAGTAATGATCTACAGGTTCAGTAATACACCTTGGGTATTTTCTGGACTTCTGCTTGGGTATAGTCTGGCATGCAGTAATAGTCCTTTGGCAAATGGCTCATAATGTAACAACTCAGTTTCATCTACTTGTAGGCAGTTTCTTTCCTGGGTCCAATAAAGTATTTGTTACTTTGAAATACTTTCTCCACTAATGTAAAATTCATGCTCCCCTGCTGTTTCTACACCAGCAGGACTGGTTCACTACTAGCACACAGTAAAAATGTAAAGTAGCAATTAACCTTAACTTGTTTAGTGTTAACTAGGTTCATTACTCAATATAAGAAATGAAAGGAGTGACAGTTATGATAGAACATGGCAAAGCAGAGAACACACCCTGCACCTGCTGCCTGGTGGGCAGCAATTCTAAGAAACGATTCCGGATGTCAAAACTGTACCGAGGTTTGCATTCATTCACAGCAACTTAAAATATAATTAATTAAGCTTAGTATTTGAGCTTTACACTCACAGATGTGTTATCGTTGAATCGACTGTGATGGTTAATAGCAAATGGGTACAGAGGAGAAAAGAGAGAATTCCAGGTGGAAAGAATTATAAACGCAAAAGGTACAGGAGGAGAAACCATAAGGACTGTTTGGCAGGCAATCTATAGACATGAGAAAGCGTGACATTTAAAGAAGTCCTATGTATTAGTATCTAGATGCCTCCACTATTTTCCACAGTGATTTGATATTTTCTTCTGTCTGAATAATAAAGTGCAAATTTCTCCCAAATAGGCAAAAGACCTTCCATAGATTGGCCTCAGTATAACATGTCCCTCTTCTCTCCCTGTTTGGTGGGAATAACCCTTAGGTGATGAATAGCACTTTGCTGTCATGTTCCTAGCTCCATTCACAGACCCTGGTGCCCCTTTATCTGAGTAGGGCCCTTTTAGTAGAATATGCCATCCCTTTTAATACACAATTATGGTAAGAACTGGTATTTCATGACCAGTAATCCCATCCATAAGGCAAGTACCCTCACATCACCAATGGTATCCTCTTGACAGAGGTGTTTATAAAAACACATGCCATTTTAGCTATTGTACCTCCTGTTCAATTAGTGGTCAGCCTAAGAAGAGCCACCCTACTACTGATTGCTTCATGCAAAAAGAGGGAGCAGAGACATTAAAGGCTACGAGAGTGACACAGGTGCTGAGTTCCTTTGCTCAGTATGTTACCTTCTATGCTTTTCTACCATAGAGAGGGGCAAATATATGGCAGGTTGGAATGTGCACAATGCATGTTTATGGGCTATTATTCATGAGGTTAAACACAATCTCAGGCAAGGCATGGTTTGACTCACTTTAGTGAATCATTTCTTTGAAAAATTTCAGGTGCCATAATTGCATTTTAAAGATACATAATAAATTGCTATCAGGCTCTGGTAAGAAGGTTTGCTGAGGTGTGAACTGACCATTTTGTTCCTTTCTCTTTTATCAACAGTTCGTGCTTCAAGTCTCTGTCTTAGGAAGACAAAAACATGCTCTGGAATATCAAAGACTGAAGGTTTATTGCTATACATTTTGAATAATTTAATGCAGTAACAAAATAACCCACTGATAAAGGCCAAAGGGTAATATTCTATTCATAGCTGACTGGATAATCAAAGCCATTGTAGGTGCCTTTTCTAATACTAATTTAAAATTTTCACTGTGGCCTTTTCCTTCCCAAATGATAACCACCTACTTGATTTGATATCATGCATACCTTTGGCATCATTTACAATTGGGTTCAGATGTACATTTTTTTTTTTTTTTGCTATTTAAAGCAGACATAAAATAAGTCATGGAAAAAGAATATTTTTGCCCTGACTCATTATCTCACCATTTCCTTGTCCCTTGACCTGGTCATTGAAATTGTATTGACTATGGATTTCCTATAATATTCCACAGTGATCAAGCTGGACCATTAAAAGCTACACATTATATTTAGGAGTCACAAAAGATTTCTGATTATTTACAGAAATGTGGTAATATTCAAACATATTATTCCTCATTCCTTTATCCTGAAGTTTGATAATCACATGTTATATACTGAAAATCATTATAGATTTCTATTTTCATTGATAAAACTGATACCGTATCAGTTTTATCTGATACAGTTTTATCTGAAATTTGCATCTTCCTCCATGGAGACTCCATTCTACAAGTAATGCCTTTTTCAATTATATTTACATATTTTATTTAGGTGAACACATTAAGGACAAATTATTTGTAATTTTCAGCATTAGTGTCTGATTCTAATGCAGAAAACCCGAGCAAGCTCCTTTGTGATTGTTGAATCTCTGTCACTCTCCTTTTTACATTAGGGTTACTGACTTAAGTGATAGGAAACTACAGAAGGAAATCCCCAGGTCACTTCCTGGGTTTGGACTTAATCAAATTGCTTAGAATGATATGTCCTATTTCTGCAAAGGATCTGGATAACATTTAGCTTGGTGGTCACAAATGGCTGACTTAGGCTTTTGAGAAACTCCCTTTCTGTATTCATTTTCTCAGCTCAAACGTGAGATTGATCAAGAACAGAATCACTAAGACTCAACCAGCACTCATAATAAGCCAGGGTGAGAAAAGATGAGACGAGTTTGTGGTCAGCTTTGCCAGTATGGGAGACCTAACACATTTCTGCGAAGGGTCAAGGAAGGAAATGCAATGTATCACTGTTCTAGTCTGTAAGCTTTGCAAGCATCACCTCAATTTAGGAAATTGCTAGAACCCTTTTAGCATACAGCCAAGGTCTTTTTGTCTGATAGTCATCATTCTTATTGGAGACAAATCTGTTTGTCAATCAGTGCCAGCATCAAAGAACCCTGCCACCTTTAAAGTAATCACAGTCAAGAATCGTAGGTATCATGTGATAAAATATTCAAGAAATGAGAATGATTTCATTCTCTTTCCCTCAGAGCAACTGAATCCCCTAAAACTGCTCAGAAAGAAAACATCAACCTCTTCTTAAAAGACCATTTTTGGGAGTATTGCATTTTCACTAAAGTGTAGACATTAATTCAAAAACATTTGATGATAGATAATAGAAAATAAATTTGCCTGCTGAAGAACACTTGTGGGTGCTATTCAATATGTTACCTACAAGACCAGTGAAATAAGCAATTACAATGTCTGTTTTTTATTTCCCTGAAGAAAATCTTCAAGCTGAACTTTATACTTAAATGTAGATATTTACTCTCTTTGAATCAGTGTTCTGTGACAGGAAAATCTGGAGCTTATTTGTGAATCATCAACCATCTTATCATATGACACGGGACATGTTAATCTGTTCTTCTCTTTACCTGTTTATAATAAGAGATGATGAACAATTCATTTAATAAGCAGTTACTGGACATGTGGTTTTGCAAGACTTCAAATTTGTCATTGAGGCTAACTTTATAATAGAAGTACAATTGCATCTCTAAGTTGATTATGATCTCTTAAGATTCTGAATGTATTTGTGATATTCACTATTGTAATTTATATCAACAACAACAACAACAACAACAACAACAACAACAACCAATTCCCTATACATTCAGCAAGTTACTTATAACTCAGGCTATCATCTGCTAAACCATGGAAACGAAATGGAAGTAGCATTTATTTAACACTTACAACATGTCAAGTCATTTGAGCCAAACACTTTTCAGGCATAATTTAAGTTTTTAAAATATTTTTCTTACAATTCTGAGACAGTTTATAATGCTGTAATCCAGGTTGGCCTCACCGTATAGCCCAGAGTGGCCTCTAACTTACAGCAACTCTCTTTCAACAACCTTTGAGCACTACATGGGATGGTACACATGGTTTTAAAATAATTTATTTTAATATAATTTCAAACTTCTATAAAACTTGAAACAAACTGCAAGAGTATGCAGCTGCTGCTCTATTTGGTGCTTTTACAGCAAAAAGCTCAATGTTAATTATGATATACCCATGTGGGCACTATGATCAAAAGCACAGGGAATCTTTGTCTCTCTCGCTATATCTCTGCCTTGTTCCCCATGTACTTGTTGAATTGTTCATAGATTCATTACACAGCAATCATTGTAATTGGGGACATTGTGGTAGTACCTGGGGATGGGAATTTAGAGGTAATTTGAATTCAGTCCTTGTTCAGAAAGTGACTAGAGTAGCAGGACCACATTACGTACCACTAGAGATTTCTTTTAAAATATTTTTCACCTATTCTCTTCTGTCCCGATCACGCCCTCACTTCTAAGCTGAATCCACTCCTCCTCTGTTCCTTTCCAGAAGTAGCAGCCTTCCTGTGGGTACACGTTGTAGGGTATATTCAATTGGTTGCTAACACTTAAAATTAAGAAATTTATGAGATTTTGAGAGATGACAACATGGGTTCAAAGTTTCTGAGCTGGGGTATTTGAGCACAGTTCAGTATACATTAACATTCTACATGAATTGTTAAGTTGGTGTATGCTGGTTGACTTTCTGTTTCTTTGGAACTCTGTTCCATATAAATGTTCTCATATCACTGTCTTGTTTTTTTTAAGCATCAAAATGGGGATGATGGCTATGTTTCCTCATTCAGGTGTGGCAGCAATTGAATGAATTAGGATGTCAAGTGCTCAAATTAAAAAAAAAATGTAAGCAATTATAGTAAATAACTATAACACATTTATTTTCTAGTATTTTGCATTCACAGAATCCTTCTCAGCAGAATTAGTGGATGAAATAGACAATAATAGCAAAGAGTGATAGAAGCCCTGCGTTCAGGGTTTTACAATCTTCCTGAGCAATCTTTAACTTTCCAGTCCCTCTGCCTCATTCACAAGCCATATGTCCCACAGCAGTGGTTCAAGCATCACCTGAGTAGGAAAACCAAACCAAAACAAACAAAGACACAAACAAAATACCCCAAATATCTTAAGGACTTGCAGTGAACTGTGGTTTTGATGGCATTTTATGTACACACTCTAATAAAATGAAATAATTAGATGAATTCTATGCGGAGTTTTATTACACCTGACCTTAGCCAAATGGCCAAGAATTGGTAGGAGCTTTATTTACATTTTCCAGCTTTTAATGTTTAAAGTTTATTGATATCCTCTTAAATATAATAATCCAGTTCATGATGTTACATGTTATTCATGATGTTAGATCTTATTAAAAGAAAACCAACATGCTCCATAATAGAAAGAAATCTCACAAGCTTTCCTTCCCAACAGACTGTACCTAATATATATAAATACACACACACACACACACACACACACACACACACACACACACACACATATACACAAAGCTAATAGAAGTTGATGCTGGACTTCAATATCTTCCTCCAAACTAGTGTTTTTAGTAAAAAAAAACAAAACAAAACAAAAAAAAAAAAAAACCTGTGCTTTCCAGTGGTTAGATGCCAACAGGAAAAAAATCCTGTTCATTATTCTGGACAGATCAGAAACCTCTCCTGGGAAGTCAGTAAAAAAATCTACTGCAAAGAATAAAGCTGTAATATACTGTCAGCAACAATTTGCCTTGGCAGGGGATGGACAATATGATCTAACAGTCCCTTTTATTTCTAATTTCTGTGATTCCATTTTTCCCAAGCCTTATATAGTTCTCTTAACCCAATTCTGTTACATACTGAGCCAGAATCTCCCAGTGTTCCAGCTGCTCTCCAGGGTTTTCAGGCATTTTGGAAAAACACCGCAACACTTTGTTCTGCGGGCTAACTCTTTTTATGATCCATGTGTTCTGAAGCAGTCCTCTGTATCTCCATGCAGAGTGTGATACTCTTATGAGTTGATGGAGACAGTGTTTTATTCCTTTGTTTTCCTCCTCAGGTCAAATTCAACAAAAATTTAAAGCAACGGCTCAGTGACAGCAGTATTTCCAGGGCTTAAGGGTCATGCATTTCAGGTAAGCTCTGATCCTGCTTGGCTTCTGCAATAGGTATAGTTCATTCAGATTTTTGCCTGCAAACTCTTCAGACCCAACTCTCCAGTGTTGACAGGGCAAAGTTTAAATCCATCAAGATGTTCCCCACATCAGCATGCCCCCGTTTCATAAATATTACATATTGAGTACCTTTTTATAAGAGTGCAGTTCTACTGGCTGAGGGCAAAACAATGAATTACACAGGTGCTCAGAATATCACAGCCTAAGTGGCTGAGCTCTACCAGAGGCTCAGGCTTTGCCATAAATACAGACTAGCAAGAGAACAATGCATGCTAAAGGGGAAAGAAAGATGAAAAGAAGGCAGCAAATGTTCTCATTGAGCCCAGTCATGGCTGGGCAGTTAGGGGAGGTTTCTTATTGCAGTCCTTAATACGTGCACTCTTTTATTGCTGTTTCTTGTTCATCAAAGGATGGGGGTCACTGTCTTATGCAGCTCAGCATTTTGGGTGTCAAGTAATTCTTAATAAATACGGGTTTGTTAAATTTTATAGTACAATCCAGGTACCTAGTATCTAAAGGCTCATTTATATCTGAATCTTTCTTTCCGAATCAAGAAAGACGAATCCAGATGCAGAGAGGGAGGCCAACATCAGGCTGCAGAAACACATAGAGACTGCTGACCTGAACAAGGAGGAGCTAATGGACCCCCAGAGTGATAGGTGGGAATCCAGCACTGGACCTACTCAGAGCCCCTGAACATGGGTCTCAGTTAGAAGACCTGGGCAGTCTAAGGGACCACAGACAGTGGAACCAGGATGTATCCCTGGTGCACAAAAGGACTTTCAGAGCACGTTCCCCATGAAGGGATACTCCCTTCACCTAGAGGCAGGAGGGAGTGCCTAGTTCCTACTCCAAATGTCTTGACAGATTAAGATGACCCCTCCTGGAAGGCATCACCCTATATGTGGAGTGGGGGGGGTAGGATGGGAAGGTGGTCGGGGGGTATGAAAGGGTGAAAGAGAGGGAGGGAGGGAGGGAGGGAGGAAGGGAGGGAGGGAGGAAGGGAGGGAGGGAGGGAGGGAGGGAGGGAAAGAATACAATTGAAGTTCTGAGAATGGAGATATTGTATGTTTATTTACAACAAAATTCCAAGGCCACATAAATAGGTCAGAGGAGGGTCTTAGTACAATGTGGAGAAGCATCTCCTGAATTGGAATTATTCTTCCAACTAACATGTGCAGTGTTATTTTTCTAGCCTTAATTTGATATGGTATCTGAATTTCAAAACAAACTTTTCAAACAGTGTCAATAGAATCTGAACTAGGTAGGTGTGAGGGACAAGGAAAATTTCCCACAACCCTTCTATGCTTCTGGTCCTGCACTCTCCTTATTTGTTTTCCATTTTTTTCCCATAGTCATTTCATGAAAATCTTCCCCTAGAGGGAACTATCCAAAATTCATTGATATTAATTTTTTAAAAAGCAATAATGACCACCAAAAGTATTAAGTTCTGACCTCTCGATAGTCCACTGGGATTTTTTGCAACCCAAGTAATTAGGTAGAGGGAAGCTTTTTAAATTGTCTGTAAAAGATTGTGGATTTGTTTTATTTTTTTTCTATTGCAATTTAAGATGAGAAGTTGATCATTTTCTGTCACTTTTGTATAGAAGTATATATGGTAGATGCACTGGATTTTTATTAATTATTATTAATTAATAATTAATTATTAATTATTAATAATAAAAATTAATTAATTTTTATTATTAGAGATTGGTATTAATGCCTCTGTGAAATAAAAGATATTTTTAACATAATCAGATATAGCAAGATTGGTAGTACTTTACCATCTCAGCTTCTGCTAAGTTGAAGGGCACAACATGTTTCTCCTTATACAGGACCTGCCCATGTAACCATGAAAGTAGAAAGCATGGATGCATTTGTTTCACTCTAGCCTTTAAATGGATGTGATCTTTCTCAAGTAGGTTTCTTCATTCATACATTTCAGAGATAAGTATAGGGAATGGGCCTCCCACAGTGGGGTGAGTCAATTACCAAATGAAATTATCTTCCAAAGACAAGACCACAGGCCAACCTGACATAAACAATTACTCATAGAGATTTACTTTCTAAAGATTTCTGGTTGTCTAAAGTTGGTAATTAAATCTAACCATTATAGTAGTACACTTGTAATCAAGGACGTGTTAGGCTGAAGTAGGAGAGTAAAAAGTTTGAGATCTTCTTGTGATATTTAGTGAGTTCTTGTATAGATTAATTCTGTATATTGCAAATTATGTTGAAAAGCTATCTCTTTTTAAAGATTTCCTTTTGCTTTTAAATTACATGGAAATGCTGTATGTATAAGAGTTTTTGCAAGAGTGCAGGTGCTCATAGAAGTGAGAAGGTATCAGATTCTGTAGTGATGGGGTTAGTGTGCTGTGAGAAGTCACATAATGCTGATACTGGGAAGTGAACTCAGTTCCTTTAGAAGAGCTATGGACTGGAAAGCCATCTTTTCGATCCCCATGAATTTCCTTTCTGTATGGACTGTACAGCCCCAATTCATAGTTTAAAATCCTAGTCATTAATGTAACAGTTTTAGGAAATAAGCTCATCTAGTCATTAACAAGTTTGGTATTGTAACAGAGACACTAGTAAGTATAATTGTATCTCTTATATGGAGAAAATGAACCAAGAAGCAACACCCTTTTGTGTATGTTATAGTGCGTTTGTGGGACTCCTAACAGTGGGAGCAGGTGTGTCTCTGACTCTTTTGTCTGCTCTTAGGACTCTTTTACTCCTGTTGGGTTGCTATGTCCAGCTATGATAGTAGGGATTTTAACTTGTCCTATTATATCTTGTTTGTCCTATTTGGTTGTTGTATCTTGCAGGCCTGCTCTTTTTCTGAAGGGAAACAGAGGAAGAGTGGGTTTGGGGGAGAGAGCAAGTAGGTGGGGAAACTGTGCTCAGAGTCTATACTATGAGAGAAATATCTGTTTTTACGGAGAAGAAGTAGAAGGAGGAGGAGGAAGAGAAAGAGGAGAGAGAAGAAAGAAGGAAGAAAAAGCAGCATGATCCTCACCAGACACCCAATCTGCAACCATCTTCATCTTTAAATTTTCAGCTTCCATGTCTGTGAGAAATAATTGATTGTTGCTTGAGACCCTCACCTCTAGTATCTTTGTTGAAGCAATGAAAAAGACTAGAGCAAATTCTAGCTGCTCAGCACTCATAAAATTCCCAAATTATCTAGAACTAGCTCTACTTTCTTTAATGTTTTTCTGAGATGGTTGCTATATTTTCTAAGTTAGATCTGTTGTAAAGATTATAACAATAAAAACATTAAACAATAAAATTCTTGATTAGCATATTAAAATATTTATAGTAGTTTCAATTCTTAAATAAGGAAATATGATTTTGCAAGTCAGTGGCTTGAAATAAAAAAGAAAAAAATATATGTATCACAGCCATGATAACTGCCTGATGTTGAGGTCACTATTTTTAACTGGGAACCCAGACTACACAAACCACAAAGTAAAACATCCCTCTACTATTTTAGCATAATTTTACACAGAAAGAAGAAACTACAAAGGCTTTATTGTATGTTGCAGCGATTTCACAAATATAAAACTAATAGAGTTACTAAGTTTACTGAATATTTGGTGTGTGTGTGTGTGTGTGTGTGTGTGTGTGTGTGTGTGTGTGTATGTGTGTTAGGTGGATAAGCATTCATGTATATGAAGGTTCATGTACCCATGTGCAGACCTATGGAGGCCAGAGTAGGACATTTGGTGTCTTACTTTAACAATACCCTCATTTATTTATTTGTTTATTTGTTTATTTATTTATTTATACAGATATTCTTACTGATACTGAAACCATTTTGGCAAGGCCAGGTGGCAATGAGAATCTGGGATTCACTTGCCTTCCGTAACACTAATACTAGATGTGTAGACATATACTGCTATGAACAGTGTTTACATGCCTGCTAGAATTTGAACTCACATCTCTCTGTCTTCACAGCTAATACTTTTACCTATTGAGCTACCACCCTAACCCTTCTGTATTCACTGTGAATTCTTTGCTTATCTGAGTCCATTATCCAACATTAATAGTCACAATTATCTAACCTTAACCCAGCTCCTGTTTCAAAGATTCTAAAACCACAACATACATATTTTTCCTTCTGTTACCCTGTCCAAGATGCTGGTGAGAGTCTGTGCATGTGATTAAACTATTAAAATAGTCAATAGACAAAGGCTGGGTCTGGGGACAAATAAGTTTTTATGATCTTTATTTAGGGATCTGGCAAGTGACAAATGCCAAGCACTTTGAAAACAGTAGTATATTTTGTTTGAGGAATTATGTAAATAAGTTCAAACATCTTTCATACTGAATGATGGGGATTCAAAAGGAAGCTGGTCATCTACATAAAATGGGGCTTTTGCTTTGTTTTGTTTTGTTTTGAGACAGGGTTTTTCTGTATTGCTTTGGAGCCTGTCCTGGAACTCGCTCTGTATACCAGGCAGGTTGGCCCCAAACTCACAGAGATCAGCCTGCCTTGCCTCTCAAATACTGGCTTGACTTAGTTCTCCTCCAAACACTCATTCCGTGTTACAACTTCTCATAGAAAATAACACAGAATAAACTCTAAGTTTGTACAACTTTCTTAGCTTTCAGGAACCACATGAACAGCCACTAAAGTATGAAGAGGGCTCTGAACACAATGGGTGTGTCTTCTGAAGTTTTCTGTGCATTGTATGTGAAATGTTTTTTGTGCATTGTATGTGAAATTAAAATCCATAAGGTATGGACCCAACACAAGAGTGTTTTCCTAAAGTCGTTGTACAAGTTTAAATGCTCTCGCCTGAAATGGGTGTTACATGTATGATAAATAGTGAAGAGACTTCATTATCTAACTATCAATCATTCACACTTAAAAAGAAGCCTTCATGTGTGTTTTTAAAAGTGATGTACTAAGAAATGGAAATTATGATTTCAGATAAAAGCAGTTCTAAAAATATATTAAATGTAGGATTAAATTTAGATAATGTAGCAGTCGATTTCATCTAATAGAAGATTGGAAAATGGGGGGCAGCAAAGGTCTTCAGTTGCACAAGTTTTTTGTTGAATAAGATATAAGATCCTCAGCATAGTAGTGCTGGGAAGAATACTCCAGTGGACATTCAGACCATGGCCCTGTTAAGCATCTGGTATAGCAGCTGATGTCAGATATATAGTATCTAATATTATACAATAAGCCAATTGATGAGCTGCTATAAACACTTGTTTCCTACCAAAGAAATATCCTGCCCCATCACTTTTTCCAGTAATATTTATGAACAATTCATTTTAATGAAGCAATCAGAATTTCTACCTGGAACTGTTAATTCTTCTCTAATCTTGATTCCACTTTACAGGAGGTGCAGGTTAAGAGATAAATCAGTTTAAAGGAGAAGAGGACACATGGGATTCTGCATAAAGCTTTGATGAGTAATAATGTGGTTAAGGTAGCCTATGATTTTCAACTAACTGTCCATCATCACCAAGGAGACCATGCTCATGTTAACAAGGTATTCGTTGACATTTTCAGACTGGCATAGAAAATAAAGTCTTTAAATTAGTGATCCCATACAATCTGATAAAAAAAGGAAGTTATTTTAGTCATCTAACATGAAACAGGCAGAAATATTTGCCTATGCTTCAAATCACAAACTTTATTAGCTGCCTGATAGAGGTCAAAAAAGAAAATCAAAACAATTATTGAAATAAAAGAGAAAATAAACTTATTTATTGTTCCTGTTTCTCCCTAGTGCCTAGAGTCATCATTTCAAAGCTAAGTTATAAGGTCTGTTAAGATTAGCTATTTTAGATGATTCGGATGCTATTTTCATGTCACTGGGATGTTACATTTTAAAAATTCTCATTTGCTATAGTACATCTTGGCTATAAGAAAAAAAAAGCCAGACATTTCTCCCTTATCTGGTCTGCCATGTACCACTGAAAGCAGATCCCAAAAATGACATTTTATAGTCCCAACTTCTCAATATTACTCAAAAGGCACACAGGGAAGTAGAAATAGAGACCAGTGTAAGATAAGTACTATGTTAGTTTAAAGAGGTGTGTCCTATATCCTTAAAGACTAATCCAATTACTGTGCTTTAATAGGCATATTAGCAGCCTATTGCCACCCATCAGTATCTCTGTGTCACCCCAACTATAAGGACTGGCAAGAGAATCCTTCCATTAGTGGTGTCTGTGTAGACTGCCATGGAATGACAGCTTCAAATGTTACTTCTTGGGATCTATTCCAACACTTACACAGGAGCCTTGTACTATTTTCACATGCCAGAATGTGATCATATTTGGGTTATTATTTTTTAAATGAAATCATTCTGTTTACTTAATATTTAAAGAGGTTAAATATTTAAAAGTGTGTATCCGTTTACATATGGTTTTATAGGTTCCCCTCTTTGGAGAAACTAATTTTAAATGTTAAATTCTATGAAACTGTCATTTTTGATTGTTCTACTGTTTCTGCATACTGCGTGAAACAAAAATGCTTTAATTTAGATATTTTAGGTGAATTTCTTTTTTATCTATCGTAACACCTACATGAAATGCATGGCATTACCTAGACACAAGCTATTTATCATTAAGAATATGTTTTTCTGGGAGTGAACCATATGTGTACTAAATCACCAGATATCCTTCTAAAAATCTACAACACTCAGGCTGGAAGCAACAGGCTTATAGAGAATCAGACACACCTAGTTTCAGGCCTTGTTAATAACAGACACACACACACATACACACACACACACACACACACACACACACACACACACACACACGCCTGCATACACCTATCACCTAGGCTGGTCTAACTCTATAAATGTAGCTTGCTACATTTCAAGAGGGGCTTGAGAAGAATTAAAGAATGAAACTTAAGTGAAGCATGCAGGAGCTGTGTGGGGCATCTTACACTTGTTTATTATTATTTCTCATTTCCTATTCCTTGGACTTGAAAATATTTGAAGATTTGTAGACTAGGGTTCATTCAAAATTAAAAAAAAAACAACAACAAAAATTCACTAAACAGAAAATCTCCTATAAACTTTGCACAGAAAATATTCAGTGTGCTTATTAATGCCTGGTTTGCAAATTCCTCACATCTCCTCATCACTCTGGCATGTGAAGGGTCTATCTAGAAAACCAAGATGAGGCATACTTCACATCTGCTAGAATGCTTTTGATTGAAAGTAGCATCTAAAGCGTGGAGCTTCTGATTGGAGACCTGTACAGAAAATGGGTTGTGATTGTGTGATCCAAAGTATAATAATATATTGGAGTAGTGATAATAAGGTTTTTTGTTTACAAAGCGGGTGTGCATGGAAAATATCCAGTCATGCACACAGCTGTCCTACTGGTCTTTCTTGCTGCGTTGTCATCTCATTTTCAGTGTGGAAGAGGAGATTTTTCAAACAGTATGTTCTGCGTGGCAAATAGAATTGTTGCTTCAGTGGGTGTTTGGAACCAGTTCTTTATTGGGATGCCATTGCTGGCTAATTTGTACCAGAAAGTTGAATGCTGAGGTTTTAATTTTTGACCATTTAAAATATTTCATTTCAAAGGCTTCTTGGGAGTTGAGAAGCAGTCTTGCCTCGTCCTTCCCCTCCCTAACCCTTCCCTCCTCTACATTTCTCTAATTTCTTCCCCATTCCTTCTTTTTGCTTCTGTCTCTCCTTCCCATCCTCAATTCTCTTCTTTTCTCTGTACTTTGTGCCTCCTGTCTTTCCTCCCCCCTCTCTTTTCTCTCTGTGTCTCTCTATTATACCCTCTCTCCAGTCTCCTCCTCTCCCCTTCCTTTCTGATAACAGTAATGCATGTGATTTGCATACCTTGCAAAATTAACCAATTCTCAAAAGTAGGAATTTATTCATCTTTGCAACTGTGCTTGCCAATATAACATGTTCTAGACTTTTATCTCTTATGATCAGTGTGAAAACAGTTGTGTCTATTTATCCATTAATTTATTCATTTGTTTGAAAAGAAGTTCTCATTACTTTCATTAGGCAGGCTGTCAAATCACAATCCTACTATCTTTGCCACGGTAGTACAGAGATTACAGGTGTGTTCCTTCCAGGACTTCTGCCTCCCAGAAGATATAATTTCTAAAGAAATTAGATAGTAAAATATCTATATTTTTTAAATGAATGTGTAGAGGAGTAATTTTATTGCATCTAGTTTGATTTAGGTTTGCTGAGGTTAGGAGTCTCCCTTCATTAGCTGAATATCTTTTTCCTAGTAGATCCTTGACAATCTCATCCTCAGACATTGGTGCATCTGCCAGGTATTGAGCACTTATTTGGTAGCACATACTCTATTGTGTCTTGTTTAGGACACAGAACTTACTGCAGTAGAGTGAACCGGAGTTTTGCCTGTGCTATGCAAGTATCATATCACTGAGATACATGCCCAGCCTGTGTACATTAAAATTGCACAAAGCATCTAGTGTTCAGTATTAGTTTGTTTCCATTTACAAGCAGTGCTAATGCTTAGAGAAGTCAAATATGCTGTCACAGGTCAGTCAGTAAGGGTAGAATGAAATATGAACCCTGAACAACAAATCTAAATTATCTCTTGATTTTAACTTTAAAAAAATTGGTAGTAGATATGTGATTTTGAGTATACTTACAGGTGGTATTGTGTTGATTTTCTATAATAACTAGAAGCAATTAAGACAAAGCAAAACCCCATCAGGAGGTAATGATACTTAGTAAACATAAGTTGGTATGCATATATTCACTTGATTTTTGTAGTTCTGTTAAAAAATTATTCTTGAATTAGAACACTCAGTGTAGTAAGAGGAGAAACTGAAATTTCTGTGTACCTTACTTAAGGTAATGGTTTTAGCAGTACACATTATATTATGTTAGGATAATTAGCATTTGACAAAAACAAATACAAGAAAAGCTAAGTTAGCTTACTAATGTATTTATATAAGATTTAAGCCACCCTTATCTTTCATCTCTTATTCTATATTTCTTCTTAAAAGATAATAGATATCCCCAAAGCATCTGAACACTAGTAGAGTCCCTGCATGACAAACATAATTTTTTCTGCTTTTAAAATTATTCTAAATTATACCTAGAGGAACAGAAGTGGGACTTTGATAAGGTTGTCCAAAGCTGCTGTTTTCAGAGAAATTAGGAGAGATTTTTAATTTTATATATATATATATTTAGATTGACAATTTCACTCCATGACTCCTTCTGTGTTTCTGGGCTCTGGTTTTAATTATCGCTTAGACTAAGTGTACTGGATATGTACTTATCAACTTCTCATTTCCCCTGTGGACCACACTGTGGGTTACAAAATACAATTTCCATTTTGTCTGCTGATGGCCTAAATAAGGTACACACAAAACAACAAGGATGGGCTTCTCAATTTAGCACGGTAAGATGTTCATATAACAGTGGCCCTAGGGGTTAGATTAGAGGAGAAAGAGAAATAGATTCTACCTCTGTGGAGTTGAATAATTTTTAAAAGATTTAGCACAAAAGAACTGGGCCATTCCACACCATGAACACTTAAAAATCTAACAATAATCTAATTTTTTCATATCCTTTAATTTAGAGATCTATGGCATACATGCAATTATATCTTACATGATATTTTAAGCACAAGTATCACAGGAACAAAATTTTTAAGGAAAAATTAAAGATGTGAATACCATGGCATGGTTATATTAAAATACTTGGGAATATCAAACACATGGCATACATATCTGATACCATTTTATTTAACTCTTTGCATTGAAATTCTCAGTATTATAAGTCAAGTAAATATTATAGTAAAATATTTTAATATAAATGTATGAAAATAAAAATGTGTAAGACTAATTACTGGTTTTAAAAATTAATTTTTCCACTACTCAACTATTTCTTGATCTCATTTCCTCTGAATGTGTGACCCTTTCTTAAGAACATGCAATATAGGTCGTAAGCCATAATTTTTAAAATAAGCATTAAGGCCGTCACCATCAGCAAAATTTAATGAGTATTCATTATTGTCTTAGTCATAGGGATCTAGAATGTTCCCCTGAATGGTCAGGTTTTAGGAAATTAATGGGACAGCAGGTATATATTAAAATGATAAAACACATTTGTCAATATCAGGCATAGCTTCTCTAGCATAGTCATGAATTTTGGAGGAGAACTGACAATTACCACTTTACTAAACCAGCATAATCCCTAACTACTTTCTAAATATCTGTCCTTAGACACACAGACAGACTTATTCCTCATCCCTCACCAAGGAAAGGTCTTTTTGAAACAGATGTGACTATTACAGAAAACCAGAACCAATCAAAATGTAGAGTTATGGAGTTTAGTCCTGGTGGATATGTCTATAATACAACTGCCACACCTAAGACTCAGGGAACACTGTCTAAGTGGGAATTGAAAGATTGGAAGAGCCAGGCAATGAACTTTGCTGTGCAATTGTGTCTCTCAGGATACCAGAAGTTACACCTATAAAGTCTTACCAATATAAGCATGACCTGAACAAAAATGACACCAATAGATATGTCAAAGTTGACAAGGGAAAGCCCATAAGGCACAACTTTATACAAGGAACTACAGTCAACTAAGGAATGCAGAGAGTGGGAGAAATAAAAACCATATCAGGGAAGAAAACAAAGCCATATCAATTGGTTATTTGAATAACCAATCGAATAACCAAATGCTCAGCCCTGAAAACATACACACATGTAACATAATACAGACTGAACAGATTTTACTTATATCTTTATGAATACAAGACTGACCCCAACTAACAACTTGAGCAACAGTGGAAAAGCTACCATTACCGCAATATACCATAAATGTCCTACCCTGATAATAAGATCGACAACTCACTTATACACCATCATGGAGCCCTCATCTAGTACCTGTTGGAAACAGAAGCAAACACCCACTAATCACTTAGCCGAACTGGAATCCAGATGCAGAGAGGGAAGAAAAGACCAGGCTGCAGAAACCCACAGAGAAGCTGTTCACAAGGAGGAGCTAATGCCCCCCACCCCCCGGAGACTGATAGCTGGGAATCCAGCATGGGACTGACTCAGACTCTCTGAACATGGGACTTAGCTAGAAGGCCTGAGCAGTCTAAGGGACCTCGGACAGTGGAATCACTATGTATTCCTGGTGCACAAATGGACTTTGGGACACATCCTTCATGGAGGGTCATTCTCCCTTAGCCTAGAGAGAGAAGTCCTAGTTTCTACTCCAAATGACTTGAGAGATTTAAATGACCCCTCCTGAAGGGCATTACCCTACAAGTGGAGTGGGGTGGGGTGGGAGGGAAGGGTGGACAGGGACATGAAAGGGTGGAAGGGAGGGAAAGAAGGGAGGAAGGGAGGGAAGGAGAGGGAACCGGGATTGATATGTAAATAAATAAATAAATAAATAAATAAATAAATAGAATACACACACACACACACACACACACACACACACACATACCAGAGGAGATAGATAGATAGATAGGCAATTATAGATATGTAATATTAATAATAGAAAAATAGTCCATGAAATTGAGAGTAAGTTGGGGTATATAGGAGGAACTCAAGGGAGGGAAAAGAAGAGAAAAATTACATAAATATATCATAGTCTCAAAAAATAAATGATGTAATTTTAAAAATATATTGCATGAAACAATAGGGAAGAATCCAATCATATATTTTAAGCAGCATGGCCAGAACAAAACAAAAATTACATAACTAGTTTCGCTCTAAAACAGTTTTAAACAACAGTAAAAGTTAGAAAAAGGAAATATTGTGGAAAAGGTAAAAACAAGAAAATATTGTAGAAAAGGTAAATACTTCTGACCTAAGTTTGACATTTGTGTTAGAGGTAGAGAAGGATCATTGAAGGTTTTTTTTTTTTTCTCTTCAAGATTTGTTTTTGCTTTGCTTGTGTGTGTGTGTGTATATGTGTGTGTGTGTGCATTTGTTTGAGAGTGTATCATATGTGTGTGTGGTTGTACATGGAGGCCAGAAAAGGGGGTGGGATAATCTGGAGTTAGAAGTACAAACTGTCGGGAACCAACCTGATTCAGGTGCTGGGAACAGAATTCAGGTCCTTCAGAAAAGCGGCAGTGACTCAAAACTGTGGAGCCATCTCTCTAGTCCCAAGTGTTTTCAGTAGATAGAAATATAACTTACATGTCTTATATTGGGAAAATATTCTCATTAATATTTAGATATAGGAGAAACTAAAACAGATCCCTAAGACCAATAAGGTTGAGGATTTGTATTAGCTGGAAAAGTTCTGGTGTATCATACACAAAATCTTAGGTTCAGTTCTCACCACCAGAGGAACCAGCATCATTTGGAAGACAGAGACAAGGGCACCATCATGAAATGTCTTCTTTTGAAGGGATACTCTTTCAGCCTAGATACACAGGGAAGGGTGTAGGTCCTGCTGCAAATGACATGCCAGACTTTGATGATCCCTCATTGGAGGATTCACTCACCCTGGGGAATGGATGGAGAGTGGGATGAGGGGTTGGGGGTCATGGAGGGATAGGAGGGAGGGGGAGCTAGGATCGGTATGAAAAACAAGGTTATTTTAAATTTAACTAAGATTTATTTTAAAGAAAAACAATGTCATCCTTTACAATGTAGCAAATTTGAGGCAGCAACTGGGGAGGCAGCTCATTGGTAGGGCATTTACCCAGCATGTGTTATCCCCTCGGTTTGATGACCAGCCTCCCTCCCAAAGAAACCTATGCATTAGATTCCACAGTTTGGCCTGGCATTTACACGCCTGGCATTTTTCTTCTCATGTTTGTCACATTTCCTTGCTTCCTCACACATGATCCATCAAATAAATACATGTCTTTTCTTCTGGAAACCATGACAAATGACAGTTTAACAGAGAGAGGTAAGGGCTATTGCAAAAGCTTCACATGTCAAGTTTACTGGAGAGAAGTAGGACTTTCAGTAATAACATATTCAAGATGTCAGAGATAATTCAAGTATGTTAGAAGAATATCAGAGGAAGAATGAGCTATGTTTGAGCAGGTGTTTCGTGACCTTAGCTTTCTTTTACACCAATTAAGAAGGAGTGACTTGAATGCATTGCTTTAACTTGTTATTCACTCATCTTTATTATTTTTTTCAATTAGATACAACTTCATTTGTACTCTTTGAACATGGCTTGATATAGGAAGGGTGTCCTTGGTGCTGGACAAATACTCAGTTCTTTCTAAGATGTTGTAGAGAGATGAACCCACATTTACTTAGTAGGAAAAACTGCACAATCTTCATTGTCCCTGAGTTGATTTTCTATTGCTATAATGTAACTACTATGAAGATTTGCTCTAAATACAGTTACTAGGTAGTGATTAAATTTAACAGAAAGCAAAGAAAAACTATAGATTATGATGAATATTATTATCAGTGTAACCTCTACCCTGATCAAGATAGTAATTTAGTAATTTAGGGTTTTTGCAATTATCTTAAATAGTTCTTATTCTTATTCTTTCCTTAATTTAAAAATTTACCTGTGCTTGAAGGGTGGTGGTTAATGTGTATAGGTAGGCAAGAGGACTTTGTCTCAAATCACTGGAATATGAAAGCCAGGCATGGCAGCACCATGTAGATACCACCCTAGCACTGGGGGTGAAGGGCAGACATGTGGATATAGGAAGTATTCTGGCTAGATAGGCTAGGCCAAACAAGGAGTTTCCTATTTAGCAAGATATTTTCCTAAATTCAATATATCAGAGAACAATAGAGGAAGTTCCTCAATTTCTTCCTTTGGCACCAGCATACTCATGTTCATGTGCCTCTCACACACATGCAATGCACAGATATAGCACCCCAAAGTATTTTTACAATTATTTCATATTCAACTATTTTGAAGAGCACTCATTAATGAAATAATGATCCATTATCAATTCATCTATAGAATTGAATTATCTGGGCCATTTGATACTCTAACTTGGTCACTTAAAGCAATGTAATTTTTTTTTCTTTTTATTAATGTACCCCTTCTGGTGGTTTGAATAAGAGTGGCCCCCATAGGCTCATATATTTGAATGCTTAGGTAATAGCACTAATTAAAATGAATAGTTAGTGTGACTTTGTTGGATTAGGTGTGTCCTTGTGGTTGGTGTGGTTGGTGTGGTATTGTTGGAGGAATTATGACACTGTGGATGGGATTGAAGTGACAGAAGCTCAAGCCAGATCCAGTGTCTCTCTCTTCCTGTGGACCTGGATATAGAACTTTCAGGGACCATGTCTGTCTGTGTGCCATCGTGCTCCCCATCATAAGTACAATGGACTAAACCTTTGAAATTGTAAGCAAGCCACTATTAAATGATTTCCTTTGTAGGAGTTGCCTGGATCATGGTGTTTTCATAGCAATGAGCCACCCTTCTTTCTGTACTCCTTCAACTTTTAATAATCACTTATCTAATATACATTAATCATTTAGGTGAACAGTGAGAAAGATTCTCATGGGATATATATTTTAATAGGGAAAGACAGGGAAGAAATGACTATATAGGATATATAATAAGGCAATACACAAACTGTCAAAAGTCAACAAAATCATGTAGGAAAATAAAGCAGGAGGAAAAGAATTGAAAATTATGGGACTGCCAGGAGAGGCTTGTGAAAGCATTATTTATTTTAGAATGTAAAGCAGTTAGGAAAACCTTTTGGATAGGGTGCCAAGTGAGGTAATGAGATTCTGCAAAGTGTGCTGATTCACACAGGAATAAACATTTTACTGCCCTTGACTTTCGGGTGAGTCTTTCTTCACATTTTAGAGAAAACATCTCACCCCCAAACAAGCTCCATACTCATCTGTGGCTAAATTTTTCAACATAGCTATCTAAGTTATACTTTCTTTATGGTTTTTCAGCTGTATAATCATAAAGTATCAGGATTATGAATACTCAAAGTTTCCTCTAAAATTAATTCAAACATTCACTTAATTTTTTTGTTGGTCTAGCCTGACAACTTGTGATCCCAATTTTTCTTAAAGTCAAGGATAAGTTAGGAATTTTCATTTTGGTTGTTGACCACTCCATTCAAAATGTAACCAATACCTGGACAATTAGTATGTTCCATATCCTTAGGATTCAGAAACTGACTCCAGATATGCCTATGGCACAAGAGAGGTTAACTGAAATCATTAACTCTCAAGCCAAAGACTGTTAGTGGGGTAAATGAAAAATGGTGTACTCAGTTTCAGTGTAATAGGATGAAATTTGGGATGTAAGCATGAGGTCTGACGTTATGGTGTGAAAGGAAAATGTCTGAAATCAAGCCAGGCGGAGAACAGATCCAAGATGGGCTAGATATCCCTGGCAATATTGTTTCAGGAGTTAGATCCAACTGTGTCTGAATCCCTTATGTATGGATCTTTTTCTACATGATCCAGCAAATTACCATATTTGAATGCACTATTAGAATTACCTTTCTATATTTGCAACTAAATGCCTGAAGATGGAAAAAAAATCAGTGGATTCAGCTCTGTTTACAATGCTGAGTTTTAAAGGAGAAAGGGGGAAGTTTTTGTGACAATATAAATGGCTGTCCCACTGTGAACACTCTTTTATCTCCCTCCCACTCCTTTCTCTCTTTCCTATCCATCACTTACGCACAACCACATCTTTCGTTTCATCCTGTGATCCACTATGATCAGTTAACTCCTACATATTCTTCTTTATGATTCTCACTTGTTTACCTTTGAAAAGATAATATTTATGGTGCAAACAAGAATTTTATGATTTTATGGTTCATAAGAATCTGATCTCATTCTGGGAATACGCAAAAGTGAACATAAATTTGTGTAATTCAGTATGGCTTACAAGTATCATCAGAAGGTATCTGAAGGAAATTAATACAAAATGATGCAAATCTCATTATTGCAGTTTCTTCATGAAGCCGTGGGTTAAGCCATACTTTTCCTCCATGTGTCTAGGGGGTTAAAATTTATCTTATAGTTTTTTATTTTTCCCCTCTCAATCTAGAAATATTTTACTTGAACAACTATTACAATCTGCAAATGGAATCTAGAGTTACAGATCTGTAGCAGGGCACCTGGTTAGCATATTTGGGGCTACGTTTTAGCTCCTCTTCAACAAACAAAATAAAACACAGTAAGACATCTGATATCATCTACATTGGCACGCCTCATCAATTAGTGATGTTCTCTATTCATGAGGTTTCAAAGACATTTAGAAGTGTCAGATAACCTTGTAACTGATACATGTTTTAAGGTGTAAGTATGCCCTGAAGTAAAACATTTTTAAATAAGTAAGTATGGCCCAAAGTGATTCTTACCTGAAACCATAAAGGCAGAACTTCAATAATCATCTCTCTCTGTCTGTGTCTGTCTCTGCTTGTCACTCTTTTCCTCTCCTCCCACTTCCTCCCCCTCCTTCTGTCTCTTGCTCTCCCAATCTCTTCTCTTTCCTGTCCTCCTTCCCTCTTCTCGGTGTATATGTGTGTCTGTCATCTTTCTTCCAATTTCTCATTCTCTCAGTAATTGAATAATGTCAGCACTCAAACTACCCACTGATTTCAGTAAAACCCCAGGACCATTGCTGCTGTCCCACAGCCAATCTATCCCAAACACAACATTGCTGCCATCTCTTGAAATCTCCTGTAGAAATTCTAGGTCATGCTCCCCTCCCTGCCTTACCATCTAGATCTAACACTTAAGCTGAGAAGAGGAAACTAACAACTTGGAGGAAATAAAGGACGCATCTTTTCTTCTAGTAAATGGAAAGTACTGCTGAATGGGTGATAACCTCTGCACCTAAATTAAGGTAAATAAACTGCCATGGACTATTTTCCATAAAATCCCTGCATTAGTGAACCAGCCAGAGCTACTCCTGTCCTTCTCTGTGCATTTTTCACTTTCATTAAACTGATTGCCAGTTATGTGCCACTCATGCTGGATGGGCCTCCCATTTCTCCTCCTCCTCCTCACTCTCCCTGAAGTAAAGGCCTACGCTGTAGAAAAACAAAACAAAACAGAACAGACCTGTACACAGTGACCAAGTTAGGTAGCTGAGCCTGGCTGCTGCCTGAATGGGTTTTCCACATATAGACACATATTCTGTATTGGCTTCTGTGAATTAGCAGTGAGTGAGTGCATCTGTGGGAACGCCCTTGCCTGCTGGGTGCTCGGCTAGGAGTCCCAGAATATCCTACACAATTATATTCAAATGTAACTACAAAAAAGTCATTTTGACTAGAATATAAATGATTCTCGCTGCCATGTTGGGTTACTCTTCCTGCTGTACTTCTTCATTAGCAGAAATAATTGAACAGTGATTTTGCAAGTGCTTTAACACATACACACACACACACACACACACACACACACACACACACACACACACACACACCAGGATTAATGTTGTATTGACCTGTCTTGCTCAGAAGTTCCCTGCATAGTGTGAATATTTGTTTTTCTTTATCGTCATCATCTTCAAACATAAGCTATTGGAGAAATGGTGTCCATCAAGCATCAAGAATAAAACTTGATATCCTGACAGCATTGTTTTGCCACCTCAGTATTGCAGGGAATTCATAAACCTTCATTTAGTAAGAAGCCAGAATTAGCAGGGAGGAGAAAGAATAGTTAAAGTGCTGTTTTGCACAGTCTAGAATAGTATGCTGTTTATAGCTTTGCCTGTATGATGTTGGTCTATAGACTTCCATTATTAAAAACAGAAGTAGGAGAGGATAGAATCAGTAATTTTTTTCTAAATTATTTCCAAGCATCACCATTAATTGAAGGGACAAAATAATCAGGCAGAAACAGAACTGAATTAGGAAATGCTAGTTACTTTAACAAAACAAACACTTCAACCCTGTGGATTTCTAAAAGAGTAAGTAGTTCTACAAAGAATGTATCTAGGATCTGGTCTATCTTGAGTTAAAGTCACCCCAAAGTTATAAAATGAATAATTAATGACATGACCCTATGTATAGCACACTGGCATCCTTACTAGCTTAAATCTGTGACTTACAGGTGAAAGTAAAGAGCATAAGTTGCAGAAATAATTAGCATATAAAACTACTTGGAAGAAAAAAAACATTAAAAAATGAAAGGCACATTTTATGTCTCTCATATTTTATAGTTTGAAAACTAAAAAAAAATCACTAACTACAGTAACGCTTGGAAAAAACAAGGCCTAGTGGGACACCTCTTTTTATGTTTATTAAAAGAAAAGGAGTTTTTTGTTAATGCACTTCCCTTATTACTTTAATTTTCTGTTGTCAGATTCCCGGTCTCAGACCCCTGTAGACTTGCCATGCTTGGAAAATGCTTTCTTCTTCGGTCCCCTGAGTATGCAAGTGACAACTGAAATACACAGGTAAAACTAACACAGATGGGTCTTTTCAGAGCCGATTTTCTGTGGTAGCAATGACATTTGGGGAGGTATAGCTGTACTGGTCTCCATGCTCTAAGGAGCCTATCTGACAAAGTCCTTACCTTCTCTTGCTTAAAACAATTAAAAGCAATTAGGTAGCATGCTGGGGAGAATATTTCATTTCATGCTACTACACTTCCCCGCAGACTTCTGTGAGCATCCTAGTCTTTGTTAAAATTTAGGAGGAAACAAAACTTACATAATTTGAAAAAATCAGCAAATTCTTATTTCTTTGGCAAAATCTGTTTTCATTCACCTTAAATCTTGAGTATTCAGACCTCCCAACATGTGTTAGAACAGTGAATATGTAGGAAGTCATGATATGTTCTCAACAAGAAGACAAAACAGCTGTTACACAGCTATCACGCCAAAGACTTTCACAGCTCACTTATCAGAGCACACCATGGCACCATTTTGTGCCCATTTTATGGTTGAAGTTAGGAAGGCTCAGTAATGGAAACATTTTACACAGTAGGAGCTCAAGGCTTGGGTTTTCTTCAGATTCAATCATTTTTATACCAAAAAGCAATGGGCACTATATACATTTTATACTCTGCTCACAGCTAGCTGCTAGAAATCAAATCTCCACATTGCAAACATCTGCATTTATACTTGAAATTTAAAGAGAAGTGTTCCCTTCTTATGAAGAGGCAACTTCAAGTTTTTCTCCTCCTTGCAAATTTAATTTCGATAGGTAATTATAATATAGCATCATTTCTTATTATCAACTAAGATAACATTTACAAAGCTAGGAAGGGAATTTGAAATTTTGCATAAAGGTACAAACCCCATGCCTTCTCACATATAAATTAAAAAACTACCATAAAATAATGAAAGTTCACAATCATAACAATAAGAGAGAATTCTTTGAATATGCTTTAATTTACACCAGAAATTATGTAGAATATATGTCCCTCACATTAATAGGGCCCTCTTGGAACCAGTGAAATGTGGGTTAATATCCTATCTTTAGATACTCTTGAGTACACTCCTATGCCCATATAAGACAAGAAACTGCTGGAGTCAAAGATGGCTCAGTGGATTAATGTCTTGCTACACTCTTTGGAGCATGAGCTTGATTCCTGGAAGCTGTGAAACTGGAAAGAGAGATGACTCCACAACATTGTCCTCTGGTCTCCATGTGATCTATTTGTATACCATGGTGCATACATTCATGCTCATGAACACACATGCAAGGAAAGAAAAAAGAAACATAGCAGCTACTATGTATTAATGCATATGAATAGGAAAGCAAGACACACAATGGTGGAGGAAAAAAAACACAAAAGACAAAACCAAAAATGACACAAAAGTTCCTTCTGTACATCTCCCTAGTGCATAAAGCTGCACCTTTGAAGATGCAAGTGAAAAGCCAAACATGAAATAGGATCACCACCGAACCACGACATTCTATGAAGTCCACCACTCAATTTAGTCAGTTGTAACAAAAATCTTACACAATCAGAGGGTCCTGAGGGACTCAAAGAGGATGGAGATCATGTCATGGGAACATTCTACAGTTGTAAAAAATGACTCAATGACAAAATCTGAGGGTCACATCAGTTTTTTTTAGCTCTACAGTTTTTTCTGTGATGTTGCTGAAATAGCCTGCTGCCTAGAACACCTCTATCCCCTGGTCCACTGGTCCAAAACAGTCTTCCTCCATGGAGACTTGGTTTATGTAAGAGGAAGATTGCCCTGCATGGATAGCAGCTATCTCTATTACTGTCTTTTGAGATACTGGCTACAAACAGATTTCTTAGATAGGAAAAGTATAATGAGGTGGAGGGAGGCATGCTGCACACTCATGGGAGAACAATACTATGACTTCTAATAAATGCTGGAAAAAGACAGATGACGGAGGAGATGTACAGGTAAAACAGTCAGGAGTCAGGCACACGGAAAATCTGCAGCAGCACATGTTTAACAGCTGTAATAATATATGGATATTCTTTCCTAGACTTTAGGGAACACATGAACATCTCTGATTGTTTTGACTCTTCTTATTTGTCTGAAGTCTGAAGGCCCATAAATGATGAATTATGTTCAAGACTGTCTTTGGTGCCTTCTAATTCTGCTAACCAGCACTGCATCCTATAGCACTTTAATTAGAAATTTCTGATTTAATTTGTTCATCTATGTTTTTGACTCCCTCATCCCCCTTTTTTAAACCTGCTACTGTCATTAAGCTCTCTCTCTCTCTCTCTCTCTCTCTCTCTCTCTCTCTCTCTCTCTCTCTCTCTCTCTCTCTCTCTCTCTCTCTCTCTCTCTCCCACCCCCCCACCTTGAGCATTCAGACTGAGCAATAGCTCCATCTGCTGGTAGTGCATATCACTAGCAACCAGAAGCTGTCTCTCCAAAGTTCACTCAGGAACCCCCCCTCCCCCTCCCCGCTCCCCCCCCCACGCCCACCCCAACAACTGAAACTTCTTTGTCTCACTCACTGAGATTGCTTAAGCTTCAACAATAGGTAAAGAGCAGAGGTCTCAGAAGCCCTCAGCACAATGGAAAAATAAGCCTGGAGTTCAGGATAAACTCAATTCCCCCCCATGCAGGTGCCTAGCATATGCCCCCACTCCACAGGGAAACCTAAATTAAAGTAACAAATTCACAGGTCATTGTATTAACCTTAGATTTTGAAAACACTAATTTGGTTCTGCTTTCCAGCTGTTATGGAAGACTGCAATTTATCCATAACCCCAGACTTCAGGCTTATAGATTTTTACACCATGTAGATCTCTAGTTCCATTTTCCTGTGGGAACAATAAGACAAGGCTTTAAAAATGTTACAAACAAATACTGTGTCGAACTAGAATCCAGACCTAGAGAGAGGGACAAGACCAGGTTGCAGAAACTCACAAAGAGAGCTGACCTGAACAAGAAGGAGCTTGGGCCCCTGCAGACTGATAGCTGGGAACCCATCAAGGGACTGACTCAGACCCCCTGAATATGGGTCTCAGCTAGAAGGACTGAGTGGTCTGGGGGACCTCAGACAGTAGAAACAGGATGTCTTCCTGGTGCGCAAAAGGACCTTGTGGACACATCCCCCATGGAGGGATACCCCCTTAACCTACAGACAGGAGAGAAGTCCTAGTCCCTACTTCAAATGACTTGACATATTTACATGACCCAACCTGGATAGCATAGCCCTACAAGTGGAATGGGGGTGGGGGTATGGGAGGGGAGGGTGGCCAGGGTGCATGTCAGGGGAAAGAGGGTAAGAGGAAGGGAGGGAAGGAGGGGAGAGGATATTGGGATCCACATATAAAATTTTTAAATTATATTATTATTAAAAAAAAAAGAAGGAAAAAATGCTGCTGGATTAATTCAATAATTAATTCAAAGCATTTAAAATGCTTTGACTTCAAAATTTAAGCCTAAGGATAAGTTACTTGGGAAAAGGATTTCTAATTTTGTTTCCACAGAAAATGAAAAGCTGTGGATCCTTGCCAAACTAATGTGGTTTGATCGAGCAAGAACCCCTGAAGAAGCAATGTCAATGGGACAAATGCAGCCTTGCAGACCACCACAGCCAGGATTTCTGCACCTTCTTAGGATTCCCCCATGACAGCGCCCCCTACCAGCAGGAAGCAGCTTGGAAAGAACGACACCCAAATTCCCAAATATTGTTTATAAATGTTTGTTTTCATTAAAAAAAGACATGTATAATTATGTACAGCATAAAATAAATAAATGTTTAAAAAAATGTTACTTTCAGTTTTGCATAGTGGTATATTTCTTCTGAGTCTTTAAGTGTCTTCCTGCTCACAGAGTTTATTTTTTCATGCTCTTCCATTTATCTATAATATTCATTTTCATGGATAAAGAGTATCTTTTTGTAAATAATCAGATTTATTCCAGAGCAGCTTTGAATGCTTTTCTAAAAGATTTGTTTGTGTGTATGTCTTTGGGTGGGTATAGGACACCTGTATACAAGTGTCCTATAAGTCGGAAAAAAAGGATCAGATAACCTCCGTCTGGAGTTGTAGGCAGTTGAACACACTGCTGCTCCCGTAGAACAGGAACAAGTGATGTTAACTGTAGAGCCATCTCTCCAACCACTTGGATACTTTGTAAAATCATTATCACTTATAATTTACACTTTGAAATATTTATGGCTTATAGTATCTTATTACTTTTGTTTTTGTTTTTGGGTGTAGTCTTTCTAGGTAGCTTGAAAGTTCTCTGTACTGCCCCGTGCTCCCAGTAGTACGCAAAGCATGAACAAGAAAAATCAACCATACTGTCTTTTCTTCTATAAATAACAATCATAAACTTATTATTTGTTGTCATGTTGCTCTGTGTTTAAGCTTTCTTGAAGCTGTGTCAAGCTTAAAGGACTCACGCCATGTCCAAATATAAAACTGATTTCTTAGCTTGTTCAGTCAAGTCTGATGCACCACTATATTTTTATTGTTATATATGGTATCTGGAAGGATGTATGCTAGGTTAAGCATTATTGATCACTTGTTCATTTAGAAACATATAAGTGAACCTGATCAGTGAATTTTTTGTTTGCTTGTTTTAACTCTCCACAATGTTTCCATCCTTTTTTGTACTGCATTCAATATAGAAATTGGATACCACTTGCTTTCAGCCTATTCCACACTTTAAAAAATTATGCTAAATAGAGATTAAGATCAGCCTACTCAGTATATAATTTGAAGACAAAAAAATAAGAGTATGCATAAGTATTAACAAATGGTTAATTGACACCACCTCTCTGGTGTTAATAAAATAAATGTAACATACAATAAAACACAAAATCTGCCTTACTTACTATGATTAAGCAATTGACCCTCTGGGAGGATAAAGATTGTGAAAGTCCTAAAATTAACCATAGGGTATTTGCTTGATAAGGAGTTACATATGCACAATCATACTTAGTAAATTTTGCTGGACAATGATGTAACATTACTTTTATGTTTCACAAAAGTATGTATGTAGAACTTAGAGAAAATTGTGATGAACAGCTTGTATCAAAGTATCAACACGAAACAGTAAAGAACAGAAGAGATAAATATGACATGGATAGGACATAAATATTACATCAATATAGTACTGCAATTTAAATGTATGTCTTAGAAATATTTCTGCATGTCTATTTTCATGGTTAAAGTTCTTCTTCTTCTTCTTCTTCTTCTTCTTCTTCTTCTTCTTCTTCTTCTTCTTCTTCTTCTTCTTCTTCTTCTGTCTCATTCTTCTTAATCTTCTTCTTCATTAAAGCCAAGTGGTAAAAGCAAAAGCAAACATTTTATTTTGCAGGGACCACCTGCATTTTATACAAAATGATATTTTCTTTGTAGTGAAAGTTTGTACTGAAGTCTCCCAATCCCTGTAAAGGTCTTTCTTGATTAACATGCCTCATGCAATAGCCATAAAGAAACACATACTCGAGATTAGCATTTTCTGTGGGCTTTTTGATGATTGGCTTGCAGCCAAAGCACTTAGCCTGCTACTCAGGATATATTGTAGAAAACCATATAACTGCACCTAAGAGTCTTTAATTGCTAATTGTTCCTAATAACTGTTTAGTATATAATGCACACAATAATACATGATGTCAGTTTGAATTTCAAGGCTGTTATTCAATCTCAAGTTTCTGCTGTGTTATGTTCTCTTCCTGTGGTTAATGATGTCTAAAAACCCTCAGTGGAGTAACAATCTTAGCTTGGGCAAGGGGCAAGGTCTGTATTAAAAGAATAACATTGAAAAATAGAAAATCCAGGTTTGAGTAATAGCCTACTCTCCCTGGAATGCAATCGCACATCCTGTATAGAATAAACAGCCACTTTTATGCTGCCAACTACAAAGCACATCTCAACACCCATTCAGAACCTTGAGGAACTTAGAATCATTACCTACATTGTTACATGTGTTCTATGGTTTTGGGTACTATTTTATTATGACTAGTCTCTAAAACTTCTGAGATAAGCTTCCATTTCTTCTATGGAACTCTCTGAGAGGTGATTGGTTTCCCCCCTTGACTTAGCTTTAACAGAAACATGGAAATCTTCTAGTAAGAAATGGGAGACTGTGGCCAGCCTTGTGCTACCTAATAATCCTTCACCTACTTTTTCTCCCTCAGTTCCATTGCAGTTTCATTAAGATTTCAAGCACTCGGGTTTAAATGTCCTCTAGCCCTTTGCAAGTTGGCATCTTACTGCTTCTTCATGCTGCCAAATGACTGAGTGTTTTCTTCATTGACTTGGTTTCTGCCAGATTATGGAATAGACAGTACACTGGATAAGAGAAACTGGGGAAGTATAAAACTCACACAGAGTTGGAATAGAGCAGATCTGGGAATCAGGGAGTAAATAGGAGAAGAATAAAGAATGCCAAGGGGAAAAAAGAATCTATAGATTTGGCTGGATAAAGAACAAGGCAAAGCTCAGAGAATTAAGACCCAAGTAGAGAAGTATGGTAGGGATCAACGTTTTGTTAGTGTCTCAAAAGTATTGCCCAGGAGCAGCTGCGCAGGTGTGCATAGGTTGATAGACACAAAACAATGGTCTTTAGCTTCAGCCTTTGTACACCACTCTCTTTATGCTTTATTCCTTTGTTTAATTTTGATAGACTATAAAACAGTTACTCTTTAGCTTTTCCCATTACTGTTCCCTTTGATCTTGATGTTTGAATGTGTCCCATTAAAGCTCAGTCTCTCTCTTTCCCCTGAATCTGAGCTCCCCAGTGACTTCCTTTCCTGCATAGAATTTGGTAAAAAGAAAATGTTGTGCTTTCTTGTATGATACTGCTGACTTTCTTGGAATCCTGCCTAACTGCCATATGAACAGGCTCAGCTAACCTGCTGGAAGAAGAGAGACCATGTGGGACAGAGGAAGTTTTCCAGCACAGGTGATTCTGGACTGGCCAGCTCCCAGCCAACCTGCTTCCTGAAGATTCTGGAATGAATTCAGTAGCAACTATCCAGCCTTGCCTCGCCCAATTTTCTGATCATTAAATTTAAGGGTTAAGTAAATGTGCATCAAATTATTACTTGGGTGATATTTCTTTTATACCCATAATGCTTACTGTGAGAAAAATATCTATTAGACATCCTAATTTCTCTGGTATAGTAGTAAGAGTATTCTTAAGAACTCTGTGTTCAAAATTAAGCTTTCTTAAATCTTTTTCTATAAGTCTCCTAAGAAATTTACATGAATACCTGACCATATTAATTATATTTATGGCTCTTGACAGTTTGGAAGATTTTAATCTTTAATTCTGGCATTAAAAAATTATTGTGACTCTACCTTTGGTGCAGTTTAAAGTCTAATGTATATTTGTCCAATGCATATTCTTATTTAATAATATAATATATTTTTCTCTTTAATTCTAGTAGGTATTTTAATATCTCAATATCAAGAATATCTTGCTTCTGTGACAAGAAATATTAAATACTACTGATGAATGCCAGTGAATTTTTACCCAATTGTATTAATGAATTTGTATTAACAAATTGTATTAACAGAATTTGTTCATCTAAAACAATTATGCATGGATCTATCTTCTGTGTTCTTCATAGCATCTAAATAATTTAAGAATTCAGGAATACCCTCCAAAATTCTTAGGTCAGCCAGTACTATACCCTCAAGAAATTTATTTATATGTCAACAGAATACCCTATGACACTAATGGCTTCCACATTATAAATTTTTTTATTTAAAATAGGAACCACCTATAATTTCAAAATGCTGTTCAGTATAGGGTTACAAATTCCACCTGTGTTACAAAAAAATATACCATATGCTCAAGATTAGAGTTGTTACAACTTTTCCAAGTTGAAAAAGCACAGAAAATGTTTCATATAGAAAAATTAATATTAAATGTATTAACCTGCACTAAATTCTGAAAGTTTTTATGCCAACCCATCTTTAGACAGGAAATACATGTTACAATCATATCATGTAACTAAAGAGAGTAGGAAATGGCTCAAGGGGCAGGCACATCAATGAAATTCTCTGAGATTAAAATACTAGGAAGTGTTATTGAACCCCCTTAGCAACAAAAGAGTAAAATGGTGATCAGTAGCTATGACATTCTAAGATAACCAGTAAGCCCACAATGAGGTGACCTGCGATGAAAGGAACTGTAAAATTTGATTTCATTTTTGTTCCATACCTTCTTCATCTTTCAGTGCCTCAAATTGGTTAAAACTCACAAGTCACAGGCTCCGATCAATGACATTCATGTAATTCAGCAATATAAGACTCCTAGGTAGAATGAAACTCCTAGGTAGAATAAAGGTAGACAATGATTAAGGAGAACACACAGGTGTGAGGTCCCTAACATGGCTCCCATAAAATGACAATAATGATTAGAAGATATTTTTAATTCTTTTTTTAATTATCTGAGATAAAAGCATCTATAATTTAGGAAACTACTAACATATTTTTTTTCTTTTAGAATTTGTAAGGAAGAGAATTAGGAAAGATTAAAAGAGGTAAAATATTAGAAGTGGCATGAGATCTACATACAGGGTTTTTGCTTATTCTATTCTCAGTATTATAAGTCTTTCATCATCACTTCATTAGTGCATTACTTTTTGACTCAGAATCACTATTTCCTGAACCTATAAAAGTATTAAAACAAAGTTAATTTAGTTTTTCTGCTACAGAGGTTGATGTGATCTCAGATCTCTAAAACAAATTGAGCCATTCTGTTTCTAGTGTCAGTTTTGTTCTACATGTCAGAAACTGAACCTCAAGAATTTTTCTTTGCAAACAAATTTTCTTTATTTATTTAGTAGTTATGATAATGGGTCCTACTTCAGGTGATTACTGTTAAGACTACAAGAATATTCCAAACACTTAGAAACAGACCTGGCACATGGTAATCATTTCTTACTGCTGGCTAGTAAGAGGTTAATATAAAGTTACCTATTAAATGATTAAAATTGTTCCTATTTGATTAGTAATTTTACTTTGTTGATGTGCCAAATGGCTCTTGATTTGATAGATGTTTGATAAGTCATAGAGAAATCCAGAGAAGTAACAGAAATTACTTTCTCTGTGCTCTTGAACTGGTGGAAGTCAAAAATATAGCAAGCTAAAGCAAGAAAGATCTTGAAAGTGGTGGATTCTACATGGATGTAAAAAGACAATTTATTCCTTACTGTGCTTTGGTAGAAAGAACAGAAGCTACCATTCTCAGAGAAGAGTTCACAGTCCACCTGAGGTTTTTGCTGCTGTTGTATTTGTTTTGTGTTTGTTTTGTTTTTGCAAAGTAGTTACAAAGAATTTGAAAAAATGCTTATGTACTTCAACATATAGGCATTGAATTATTGCCTCCACTCAGAAAATATGGCAACTTTCAGATTATAAACTCAGTTCTTAAGCATTCCTTGGGTTCTCTGACAGTATACCATGGCTTCATCTAAGCTCTCTCCCAGATGAGCCAGAGCTCCATCTCCTTCCTGATGCTCTTGGTTTCTTGCAGACAAAACACTTTCCTTGATAAAAATAGATTATTAGCTTTCTTTGTTTGGAGGCAATCAAACAGTATAAGAAGCAAAAGCACTGTGCTAAAGCAGATAATCAGCTAATTGAAGCTTTCTCCACAGAATAAGAGAAGAAACCAAAAGGATATTGATTGAGGCAAGAGAATGAGAACAAGAACACAAGTGTTTTACTGGATTGGAATTCCCTGTTTGGAGGTTATTGTGAGAACAGCATCAACTTGTTTGGGGATCATCTATACTTCTTGACCAAATCAGAGAAAATTGAATGTACTCTGTGGAATTCTATCTCAGGTATAAATGTGCTTTTTGAATGTTTCTTTTGAGCTGTAGTTGTCTGCTCTACTGTTGGAAACCCCAAGACATCTTTGTTCCTGGTTAGTTTTTGCAGTTTGCTGTTTAATCTATCTCTAAAATGATTGGTGCTTGTCTGCTAGATGAACCTGGTGAAATTGGTGGTGGTTTTGTTGCCACCACTGTTAGTGATGGATCAGTGAGAAATACTGAGGGAGAGTATGTAGATGTGAAAGAAAAGCTAAGGAAAGTTCAACATAAGCTATAGGATATTTAGAGATACAAGTGGACAGCATGGGGAAATAGGTAGGCAATTAGGGTTGGGAATTAGAAGTTGAAATTTTTAAATTTCTAAATTTTACATAGTTCAAAGTCTTCATTAAATGTTGCTGCATAAGAATACAAGATACTTTCCTCTTATTGTTCCCACTAAACTACAGCTGCACTCTGGTGGTTTGAATGAGAATGGCGCCAACAGACTCATATGACTGAATGTTTGGTCCTAGTTGGGCAGATCCTTTGAGAAGGATTAGGAGGTGTGTCCTTGTTGAAAGACATGTGTCACTGGGGGTGGCTTTGAAATTTCAGAAGCCCATGCCATCCAGTGTGCCTGTGGATCAGATATAAGCTCTCACTCACTACTCTAACATCTGTTATCATGCCTCCACTATTGTGGTATATCCTTAAACCCTCTGGAATCCTGAGGGTCAAATTAAATGCCTTCTTTAATAAGTTTCCTTGGTCATGGCACTTGTCATGACAACAGAAAGATAACTCTGGTGGACACTACCACTAGCTTTAATTTCTGTACTACTTACCAGATGCCAGATATTATTGTGATCATACATCTAAACATTACATCTTCACAACAAACCACAAGGTATGTGATCCATACTATAGATACAGAAACAGAGGCACAGAGAAGCCAAGATATTGTTAGACCTAAAGGTCTAACAATTGATTCTTGGCTATAAATCTCTATTACAGTTTGTACAGTTTTCATAAGTGTATTAAATATATCCTGAAAATAGGGTAAGGTATATAAATTTGTATTGTGTATGAAATCACAAGAGTGGATAGTACAAAGTGTACATATAGCTGAAATATGCATGTAAGCAGAAAAGAGAAAAAGAATACAGACTATTTTCTTAGAAATGTCACATGTAAATATTTGAAGAATTAAGGACTAACACAAAGTAAAATACTAACAGATACTGGAATAGGAGAAGTCTAACGCTTTGTATACGGTACTGACTCAATGAGAGATATGTAATGAGGATAATCACAATGGAGGCAGCGAATGGCATATTAAACCTGGCATACAGAAAAGTCAAGTAAGTGGCTGATGGCAGTGTTCAGAAGAAAATTAGAGCTAAAGTGTCTGGGGGTACCTGTAAGAACATCATGATCTCCAGTTTACTATCAAAACATATGATTTGATTTTCAGAGAATGTGTGTGTGTGTGTGTGTGTGTGTGTGTGCGTGCGTGCACATGTGCCTGTGTGTGCATGTGTAAGTATAAGCACATGTGTAAATGGAAGCAGAAATCAAACTTAGATATCATATCTGAGCAGCCATCTACCATGATTTTGAGGCAGGTTCACTCACTGGAACCTGAGGCTCACCCATTTAGATAGGCTGACTCACCAGTTAGTCTTAGCCACTCCCATCTCTCTTCTTTTAGTGCTAGGATTACAAGTATGTCAATATGCCTGACTAATCACATGGGTGCTGGAGGTTATACTTGGGTCTTCTTAGTCGTTAAGTAAACATTTTACCTACGTAACTATATCCCTAGCCATGATATTAGATGTTTTAATGTTGTTTGGGAAAATGTAACCACATTCAAGAAGTTCTTATTTTATGTTTCACATGGGGTAAAAACTCCTCTCATGAGGATGTAGTCTAGAAAAGGAAGGCATTTAAAGCTGGAGACTAGGCAATTCTGCAATCTTGAATAGAACTAATTTGAAATGTCTTTTATACTGACATCAACGTTAACATCCCATTGGAAGAAAGTTTGCTCATTGTAAAACAGTCACATGTTTTTCTAGAATGTAGGAAAAATAGTCTCAGGTTATCTTCAAAAGTAAATTACCATAGAGGACATATAGTTCATTCACCCTTGGGCTTTAAGTCCTTCCATCTTTCCCAAAAAAGAGATCATAGAGTTACAAACTTTTTGGTTATATGAACAAAGGACTAGAGACAATCTCTTATGCCATGCTGAGCTTGTCTTCTGTGCTTCTTCTCTAGAGTAATTGCTATCATTAGCAGAAGGACATTTTTAGAGACAACATAAAAATGGAAATCTAGAAAGAGCTCATTGGATCAGGAGAAACGTCATGAAGAAAAAAAATAGAAAAATTTAGAACAGAGAATTAAGGAGTGGCCACACCAAACTGTTTATTTCCTGAAATATGTCCTGGTTATTTGACTTGTCAGCATGTAGTTGATAAAACCACCACTTTGTCTCTCTCAAAATATCTCAAGTGATTGGGAAATTGATGGGAGATGTTATTCTGTATGTATATGTTTCTCATACTGGTTAATAAAGCCCTGTTGGCCAATAGAAAACTAGATAGGCGGGGCTAGGAGAAGAGGAGGAGGAAAGAGGAAGTAGAAGGAGGAGTAGAGATGTAGACCTGAAAGAAAGAAGATGCCGGCTGCAGCTCCTGGATAAGACGACCACGTGGAAATACTTATATAAGTAGAAATGGGTTACTAATTAAGACAGAGCTAGCCCATAAACAATAATGGTAACTGGCCAACAGGATTGTATCAAATACAGAGTCTCTGTGTGTTATTTGAGGCTCACTTGGCGGCGGGACCATGGCAGCAGAACTGGCTGCAGCCGGCGGGGAATCCTGCCATAACAGGAAATAATACAAGCAAATCAATATTGTGAAAAATTATTCCTTAACATGAAGAGAACATTTAATGGAGCTGTATGGGTCAAAACTGATTGAGTTCATATGAAGGTAGAGAGTTGGGTGGGGAATCAGAAATCACCAAGCTCTTTGGAAGTGTGGTAGCAAGGAAGTGAGAAATAGAACTTCTCTTACAGGGAACCTGGAGTGAACTGGAGACCTCAGGGCAGAAGTTCCAGAGAGTAGAGAAGAACAGAAAGAGTAAAACTGAAGATATATTGTTACATTCACTGACAGTGTTCTACCACTGAATTATGTAGATGGGCAATCAAGTACAGAGTATGCTTGACCTGAAAAATATTATCTCCTCCAAATGTGTTCAAAAGAACATGGCATGGAAAAATCTGACTTGAATATTTAGTGGCCAGTATTCAAAGCAGTTTCCAACATATAAATTGATCTAGGAAAACTTCTATTTCTGTGTCCAGATTAAATTGGTCAAAAGCAAGCTAAATGGTGTGGATCACTTGGGCAAAGCATACACATCGCTAGAGTCAACAACAGATTATAAGCACCTTGAAAGAAATTGATATTATTCATTTGAATCCCACAGAATATATTTTGTACATGTAAGAGTTTGAATGTAATTTGGGGATGATACCTCAAATTCATCAACCAGAACACAGTTTTGTGTCTAATTCTTTAAGGTTCTGCATATGGCAGTTTCTCAGGAAAATGGGAATCAGTCTACCACAGGATCCAGCAATTCTGCTCTTAGGCATGTACACAATTGATCCACATTCATGCAACAATGACATCTGTTCAACTATGTTCATAGCAGCATTGTATGTAATAGGAAGAACCTGGAAGCAACCTAGATGCCCCTCAACTGAAGAATGGATGAGGAAGATGTGGCACATTTACACAATGGAATACTATTCAGTGGGAAAAAAAACAAGGGAATCTTGAAATTTGCAGGAAAATGGATGGAACCATCCTGAAGTAATCCAGTCACACGAAAGAGGAACATGGTATGTACTCACTCATATATGAACTTTAAACATAGAGCAAAGGATCACCAGCCTATAATTCACACCACCAGAGAAACTAGGACACAAGGAGGAACCTAAGAGATTCATACGAGGTTCCTCACAGAAGGAGAGAGGGAAAAGATCTCCTGATCATATTGGGAGTTTGGGGGCAGTGAGTGGAAAGTGAGCTATAAGAAATAGAAAGAGAGGAGAAGAAAGAATGTGGGACTAGGAAGATTGAATCAGAGGAGGAATTGATGAGATAGAGAGAGAGATAGATAGATAGAGAGAGAGAGAGAGAGAGAGAGAGAGAGAGAGAGAGAGAGATGCCATAAAAGAGGGAGCCATTTTAGTTTTGAAGAGAAAACTGACTCCAGAGACCTACAGGGATGACCCCAACTAACAATCTGAGCAACAGTGGAAAGGCTACCTTAAATGCCCTTTCCTGATAATGAGATTAATGACTAACTCATCTACCATCATATAGCCCTCATCTAGTACCTGATGGAAACAGAAGCAGACACCTACAGCTAAACACTGAGCCTAACTAGAATCCAGATGCAGAGAGGGAGTGATAAGAAAATGGGGACAAGACCAGGCTACAGAAACCCACAGAGACAGCTGACCTGAACAAGGGGGAGCTATTGGAACCCCAGACTGATAGCTGGGAAACCAGCATTGGACCGACTTAGACACCCCCTGTACATGGGTCTCAGTTAGAAGGCCTGGACAGTCAGGGACCTCTGACAGTGGAACCAGGATGTATCCCTGGTGCACAAATGGACTTTAGGAGCACATTCCCCATAGAGGGATACTCTCTTAACCTAAAGGCAGGAGTGTGGGCCTAGTCCCTACTCCAAATGACTTGACAGGTATTGTTGATCCCTCCAGGAAGGCATCAACTTCCCTGTGGAGTGGAGGGGTGGAATGGGATGGGAGAGTGGTCAGGGGGCATGGGAAGGAGGGAGGGAGAGAGGGAGGGAGAGGGAACTTGGATCAATATGTAAAATAAGAAAAATAAATAAATCAAAATTCTTGAGACAATGAGGATGTTCCTAATGCTTTTTGTTTGTTTTTGTTTTTGTTTTTTTGTTTTTTGAAACAGGGTTTCTCTGAATTGTTTTTGAGCCTGTCCTGGCTCTCACTCTGTAGAACAGACTGGCCTGGAACTTAAAGAGATCCACCTGTTTCTGCCTCCTGAGTGCTGGGTTAAAGGTGTGTGCCTCCAACGCCTGGCTGTTTCTAATGCTTTTAAAGGAGTCCATTACCCTGTGCTCTCTGAAAAGCTTTATAACCAACAGTCTAAGTTCTGGAGTCTCTCATGTGTGTTCTAAGTACCTGGAACACACTTTCAAGAGAGCTAGTATACTATAACATAATCACTTCTGCCCAGCTTCCTCCACTGCCTCAAACTGTGAGCATTTTGAGAATAGATGCTACACCATGGTCTCAATTATTAGTTTTACACATCTCTTTTAAATATCTCAACACAAGTATACATTTTCAAAACATCTCATTTTACCCTTGGAATTCAAAGCCCATGAAACAATCAAGGGACCTTGTATATCACTACAATTTGCAAAGTATTTTTGCTCCATTCCAGTTATTGCTTGACTTCACATTCTGTAGTATAAATACTGGCTTTGACCTCAGTCCTCATATCCCATCCTGTCCTGTTCTGTACTATCTTGGCCTGTCCTGTGCTGTCCTTCCTTCCCTTCCGTTCTCTCCCTTCCCCTCTTCTCCTCCCCCTACAACTATACATGTCTTTTTCTTCTCTTCCTTCCAATCCCATTTTTAATTTTCCTATTCTGCTCAACAACTAGCACATTGTCTGGCAAATAGTGACATGGATATGTGATAACACTGAAAGCACATTTGCAGAAACAACATCTGAATAAAGAGTAATCATGACAGAATCCATTCCAGCCTTTGCTACACTGTAAAATCACCTCTCACAGATCACACATTCCAGACATCTAACCGTATGTCACTGTAAATGCCAATAAAGCAAATCAAATTGTATCTTCCCCTTTGCAAACATAGTCCACATAATGTTGATCTTTTCTGGTAAAAATGTAGAGAATGACTTTATAGGAACAGACTTTTTTCCTGTATAATGTGACAAGGATAAAGCACAAAATCATTGAAGTCAACTGTCTTGCTTTTTCTTCTGCTAGTGGTACAGATAGTAAAATTCAAGTGCAGGTAACAATAATTCTCAATTATGGAAATTACTGCTAAAAATTAAAATTTGAATGAGAGAGTTAATATAAAGCATAGTATGCTCTTGAAGTTTATCTCACACTTCTCTGCATTTAATTTATGAAGAGAAAAATTCCTGTGATAGAGTAAGCTGGCAGTTGTGATCATTAACAGAGAGCTATTGCCTGTGGGTATGTAATAAAATGTCGTACATGTTGATTCCTTTTAGCGTTAACTATTTTGAGGTTGTGATTGAAAATTACTGTTGAGTTGCAGATAACACTAGCTGTGTTTCACCAGTGATAAATATAGTAAACTGGTTATAAAAGCAGTTAAGGTATTACCATGTTTGTGTCATTAGATTTACTTTACAGACAGAAACAGTTCAAGACAACACACATTTATATGTAATGTAAGTACTATCTATTCAAGTTTCTTTAACAAATAGCACCATACACGGTTCTTTATGCAATTGCAAGAATCCAGGCTTCTTTAAACTTGACTGAACAACTGTCTCTCTTCTATTAAATGGCTTTTCATATCGCTTCAGTAGCACCCTCTGAAAATTAACTTCTTTGTATGTTAAAGGGATTGCTCCTCCAAGGAGAAGAAAAAGAAAAAAAAATTATCAAGCAGAAAGGAGGAAGATAAGTTTATTGGCCGTTATATTCTGTGAAACAGGTTAAATAAATTCACAGTCAAACATTAGAATTCATCCAACCTTCTAGCAAACAACATCTCCCAAGTACCTCGATGAAACCTATACTAAAATCACCCAAGCAGTTCTTTTTTGTTGGTAGCATCTCTATTAACACAATAGCCTAACGGAGAATTTAGTAGAGACTTAGAGGCATAATCATGAGTGGGAATCCACTTATACCCCTCATACCCCGTGAGGGACTCCGATCATATCAGAAGCAATTTTTGTTGTGAATAGAATATATGGTATGCTATAAAAATTTCATGGGGAAAATATTGTTTGTGATTCATGCTTCCTAAGCATCTACAAACATGCTATTTCTCATGTGTATAAAGCAACTGAACAAGGTATTTGTTAAGTGGCTGTGCCTATTCTCAGGTCACAAATACAAGATTCATGTCACACTCTGTTGGCACCTAAGACTGTTGAAATCTTCTATTTTCCTGTGTGTCTAATTCATAAGGCAATGATTTGGATTCACAGTTTTCTTGTTATATGAGAAAAGAACTTAAAATAGCTTGTCACAAGTTTCACCAATTAATGTATTGTTGCAGTGCACAAATATCCAAAAGGAATTGATTAGGGAAAGAGTTAAATATTTAGGCTCAGAGTTTCAGAACTATCATTCCATCTCAGGGAGAAGGCTGTAGTATAGCAAAAGAGTTCATATCACAGTGGACAGAACAGAAAAAGAGATTCATAAAGAGGCAAGCAACAATTATATCCCCAAGAATACCTGACAAGTTACCATTTCCTCCAAGTAATTTCCACCCCTCACCTTTTGCCAACTTTTAATCCTTCCATTATATTATCCATCATTAGATATATCCTTCAATAGGATGGATTCCCTATGATCCAGTTGTTTCTGGAAATAACCTCATCCTGAGAGGTATGCCCAAGGAGTCACCCAGATGCCTCTCAATCCGATTAAGTTGATAAAATCAATCATAGTAAAATTAGACTCGGTACCTCACAAAGCAGGTTTTCCATTGAGATTACTATGTGGTATTCATATAGTGAACTAAATCCTGAAAGTGGTTGTCTGTGTAAGACGTGTTAAAATCTCAGCACAGGGATTCTGAAGAATTATTGCTAGATATTCCCTCGGTTAGAAAAATAGCATATTTTCTTCTGTAAACGGTCTCACTTCTGTTAGAGCTTGACTTTTGGAAACACAGAAATGGGGAATTTATTTTCTTATGAATGAATATAAATGGTAATGTGTGGTTATAATCCATAATTAAAACTCTCTGAAAGAATATGCTGGGAAATGACGGAAAACATTTGCATAGATAGAAGAGCAACACTGCTGCGTTTTTGCAGTCGGGAGAGCAAGTCTATTGAATTATTGAAGAATTCAAATAGAAACACTACATAGGCACAGTCCTGCTTTATTCCCTTTACAAGCACTTTCAGAGCCCAGCACTAGGCATGCAAGCTTAGATACACAGTATAGACTTTTAAGAAAGAAAGAAAATGGGGTTCTGGATATAAATACTTTCTAAATAAAATCTATAACTCAGCATCAAATAATTACTTCTTTTTAAATATGGTGATTTTTGTCTTGCATTATAAAGCTCACTTCAGATTCACATGCACATATTTTGGTATATAACTTCCGACTATCCTTGTCAACTCAACAACCTGTTGCTACCAAGTGTCCTTGCTACCAACAGCTTTTCTGTTTCCATACTCAGTTCTTATCTGCTCACTGTTGACTGTTCTACGCTGCATGGCATTTGAACTAATGCAACTTTTCCACATTATTAGAACGTGTGTTCACTGTGTCCTTGAAGCATTTCTTTTGTTCATGTTCAGTCGGAATGCCCATCTTCAGTATCCCACTTGGAAATTGCTTTGATAACCTGCTGTCAGCCATTCTCTTTACATGACCAATGTGTTGAAACTGAATTACCATAAGTATGACTTTCTTTCTCATGTACTGACAGTGCTTTGGGCCCTCATTAATGCAGATCATTTTGCCATTTAATTTTAAATATAGCATACAGAGGAGGATTGCCCAGACACTAGATATGACACCAGTGACAAGTCTGCCTGACCATAGCGCAAAGAGGTAGAATTCTTTACTGTCCACCATGCACTGAGTTCTCAATTGGGATTCAGTGTAAGAAGCAAGCATGAACCCATCAAAGTTTCTCCTTTTTCCCTTCCTGGCATTGTGCTACATTCCAGTTCTGTGTTCTTCAACCCTTTTCCCCTTCTCACCTTGCAATTCAACAAAGTAAAAGAAGAATGTGCTGTCACTACACACAAGGTCTCCATAATCAGGACTCTTTCAGAAATCAACTTCTGCCATTCCAAAAGAGGATTAAAATGATCTCCATCGCAGTTCAAACACCGAAAGTTCTTGAACTGAATATATTACTCAGTGTGAGCTTCATTATTTTTTGTCTCTGTTCAACTATCCGTATATTTTTTCTGTTGTTATTGAATATGTGATCTCTATGTATGTGGGTGCATGAACATATGTAAGTCTGTATATAAAGACCAAAGGTCAATGTTAGATATCTTACTCTCACTCCCCACAGTATTTTTTGAGGCAGAATATCTTCATTGAAATTGGAGCCCACTAATTTGGGTAGATTGGCTGATCAGAGAACCCTGTAAGTTCCCCTTTCTTTCACCTCCCAGTGCTGAGTTGTAGCTCTGTGCCTACACTTCTGACTCTTTTACTTCCATGCATCAGATTCAAACTTAGATTCTCATGCTTGCATGGCAAGTGATTTCCAAGGAGGCATCTTTATAGATTCCTGTCTAGATATGTTCAAGTATTTATTTCCAGAGTATTATGTTAGATGCTGATACGCCTGTCTATAAAAGCAGCTCACTCATTTCATTAAGAAGTTAAAAATGAAAGATAAAGTAAACAAAGATAATCTTACCTCTTCTCCAATCTAATAGAGAACATGAAATGAAAGGCTTGAGGTGTCTATTCTCAAGTGCGGAAAATGAACGTTAGCATGTTAAAAATATTAAAAAGACAAAGCTACAGTTCTCTAGTCTTAGTGGAGGACTGTATTCTAAATAATAATAGATTTTTTTTCAAGTGATTGGAGGCAAGCTTCTTTAAGCACAACCATCCTTTCATTTTAATCACCTGTAATAGCAATCTTCTTAAGGTGCAAGGACATGTCCCAGACTCCTTAAGTAGAGAACACAGAACAGAATTTAACCTTTCCTTGATGCCCCGGGGTTATCTCTATGAACATCACTGACTGCATTTTGCTGTAATATGATGATGCCCTCAGGGACTCCTCAATACACAAAGACCTGTCTGACTTAACATAAAATGAGTTCAGAGTAGTGATCTCTTAGAATTAATTTTTTAACCATTGCAGGTTTTAGGTATTTTCTTTTCTTTCTGTCAGATGAATTCCTCACTTGTAGCAATGCCCCTCATTTACAATTTTCTGTGGACTGAGGCATCTTATTACCCGAGTATCTGTGTGTATGTGTATATGTGTGTGTTTGCAAGTGTTTGTTTGTGCACCTGTGTGTGTGTGTGTATGTGTGTGTGTGTAACCTGTGTGTATGTCTGTCTGTGTTTGTGCACATGCATACAATATCTCCAGTGCAGTGCACACAGTATGTATAGTCTCCAACTATATGAAGTGTGGCATTAGGAAAGGGATACCAGATCTCTCATATTAACAATTGCATAGACTTTAAAATGTACAAGCATCTAATTCTATGCTGTCTCTAGTTACTCTTTGAAGAAGTAGAATTGAACCATCTAACTCACACTGAGCCAAGACCAATGACTTGTATTCCATCTTTGGTACCCAAATGGTGGTAGGAGAACAATAACTTTCACAAAATGTCCGATTATTGCCCACTTCCTCTGACACCCAAACTAATGTCAAGATATGAAAGACCCTTCCCAAAATATGAATATATGTTATTTCCAAAGGATTTACTGGTCTTTATTTTCACTTGTGAGTCTGTGTGTGTGTGTGTGTGTGTGTGTGTGTGTGTGTGTGTGTGAGTGTGTGTGTGTGTGTATTGAGTTGTATATGTGCTTGTGTTTTGAATATGTTAGTAGCTGCACATGGGTACATTCATTTAAAGGTCAAAGGTTAATTTGGGGTGTCTTCTTCAATCAGATTGATCTAATTTTGTGCAATAAGCTCTCTCATTGAACTTGGAGCTCATCAATTCTGCAGGGTGCCTGGCCAATATACCAATACATCTCTCTCCATCTATTTCCCTATGCTAACATAACAGAGATATTCATTTGTGCATGAATATTTTATGTGGGTGCTGGTGGTCCAAATTCATGTTTTTAAGTCAAGTACTTGACTCACTGACTCATATTCCCAATCAAGTGTTTGGTAAGTATTATATTTCATTAAAATTACAAATTCTATTCCTTGTATATAAAGGACTGCTTTTAAAATAATAGTGAAATCTAAGCTTATCACTTGCAATTGAAAGAGATTCTAGACCTACTAATGTGTGTTTAATAATCTTCAGTTATATAAAAGAGGCAGTATTTATAATTTAATAGCTATTTCTTTATTAAATACATGCACATAAAAGAATGTTCTGGATTTCTTTCCTTCCTATCCCACCAGAAGAACTAAGAAAAGGCACTCATAAACTTCAGAATGGCAATGAAAATGCAGTCCTTTTACCCTCTCATAAGACTTCACATCATATTTAACTTGTTAGGGGACATATTAACATTTCTTATGCCAAAATATAAACAGAACAAAAAATATTTGCAAAGAAGAATATTGGCAATGCTTCCACAGCCAAATTACATGTTAGTGAACATTCTTTTTATTATTGGAAATGAGATTTTTTAAAATTTTAAATGGACTTCTTTGAAAGGTTCCTCCAGTGTTATCTCCAGGAACCAGTTCTTCCCTGAAACACAGTCAAGGAGCTCATGCAGGGCTATGACTGTTTTTTGCTTGAGATAGTCTTGATATTTTGTTTGAACTTGACTTAAGTAATTGGCATTGACCCTTCTGGATGTTGCAATTTGCTAGTGTTTAGCATAATTACATTTCTAAAAGACATATAATTTTTATTTCCTCACAAGTTGCTTCCTGTTTTTTTTCTTTCTTTTCTTTTCTTTTCTCTTTTTTTTTTTTTCAAATGTGCTTCTTTATTTGTTTCATAGAGAAATAAACAAGGAACTGGGTTATCTGGCTGGAGTTGCTCTCCAGCTTTTCTCTGTGCTCTGTAGGCTAAATACTTCTAAGAATTCAAGGAGTAGTTCATTCTGCCTAGAATCCTATCACCTCTCTCCCTCTGTCTAGCTCTGGCACATCCTTACCTACTCACTCTCTGCTCTCCTTAGCAGAGACTAGCAGGTTGTTAAAGACATGTCCTCTCCCTCATGGGGTATACATTCAGTTTAGATTTCCCATTATCTTTTACACAGTTCTGTGTGTCAAAATATGGTTATTTATGCCCACACCTGATCCCATAATTTTCTAGCTCCCATCTGTTGGAGGTTTCTATCCACCATTGGATGTATGGGAATAATTCCTATGACCTGAAGGAGGGACCCTCCTGCGAAATGGAAGGAACCTGGGTATCTAAATCATTATTTAAACAAAAGGAAACAGGAGACACATACTTCCAGGAACAACAGTTTAAACAAATCATGCACTTAATTAATAATAATAATAATAATAATAATAATAATAATAAGTAATAGAATAAACTTAATGACAATTTTAAAATGATTTTAATACTCTCAAATTCAGTGCTTCAAAACAATGAGCACATACTATTGTCTGTACTCTGTGGATCAGGATTTTGGGCATGACTTAGCTGAGTGTTTTGAATCAAGGAGTCTCATAACAACAAACAATAGACCAAGACAACGGAAGGTTGGAAGAGAGAATACCACCTCCAAGTTCAGACACATGGCTGTAAGCACATCTGAGTGTTTTGCTACATGGGCCTTTATTTAGGGCATGGCAGCCCTTTCTTCCAGGGACAATGGAGATTGAAGAAAGGAGGGAGGAAAGATGGAGAGACATGAGACAGAGATACAGACAAAAAGATAGAGAGAGAAAGACTATGCTTTTGTAATTTTAGAAACAGTCTAATCACTTAAGCTGTATTCTATTAATATTTGCTAGAACAGAGGCTCTAGGTCTAGCTAATTCTGGAGGGAAGAGGTGGGATTACACAAGGACTGAATTTCAGAGGTTAAGAACCACTGCTTCACACCCTAGAAGCTAAAGTTCCACACAGTATGTGTGTGTCTGATTATCTCTCCTTCAATAGCAAAACAAACTATTTCTTCTACCTAAGTGTAAATAAAATTTAAAGATGGCATACTTAAATATGTCAAAAATGACAGGACAGACTGTGTTATCCAAGGATATCCGAGGACAGCTTTTGAAGGAGCTGAAGTCTACTCCATCTTCCTTCAGAGTGGTCACACCACACAAAGCTATTACTTGGTGTAGAGATGCATTTTCTGATGTGTGGGGTTAATGTATCCCAGAGTAGCTAGGAATAGGGCCCAAGGCATATGTAAATGAGGTAATGTCAAAGAACAATGTTACAGGATTACACACCCCTTCGTGGTGAAGACCACTAAAGTAAATAAAAGAAAGAGTGGCTTGGAGAACAGTGTTTATTCTTAAGAAAAAACTTTGTTGTTATATACAGTTTGTATACAGTTTATATACAGTTTATATATATACATTTGTTATAAACATAATAACTATTTTTGTTCTAAGAAAAATGAGTACTTTTAGGTACATCTTACATTAAATGTAGATATTTTGATATAAAAGTCTTACTGGACAGAAATGGCAACAGTTTGGCTTCAATAACATTAAGTATTGATGTATATATCTAGATCAATTTGCAAGGAATCTATAATTATTTTTTTTCATTTGAGCTTATAATCAGCAATATAATTAACTAATGAATACAGTATTCATGTAATCTCAACTGGTAGAATATGGTGTTTGTCCCTAGAATTATGATAATAAAGAATTTTCTAGAATAATGCTGATTTTCAAAGATAGCATTGCCTGTCATGTATGCTTATCCAAGAAATACTACCATAATTTAAAGCACTTTCCAAGCTTGTAGTCAATCTGTTCCTTAGATAACATGTAAATTCTGTCAATTCTAGTCATTTGGATGAACTCTGCTGATATATTTTTTATTAATATTTTTACATCTGGAGAATAGTCAACTAGAAAATGATACAAATGGACATCTGAATAAAGATAGATCATGTCTTCCCATGATCTATGAAGTCACTCTATTCTAAAGAAAATATTGATTCTCTGTAAGAGAATGATGTTTACAAAGGTCACAGAAAATGGACATATATACATTATCCCAACTACTGAAAATTTCTAGTCCCACACACATTTTAAAACATGATTCTCCATTTAAAATACAGCCTATTATTAGCCATGTCCATCATAGAAAGCAGATGAAACCACTATTCATTTTATTATGTGTTCAGTTTCATTTTAGTTGATGAATAATATGCAAATGTTCATATATTGATGAAACTTGGTGATATCATTGTAAGAAAGTTACAAATAGGCATGGTTAAAGAAAAAAGTTAGAACTAGACAAAAATAATTCAAAAAATATAACATTTAGCAAGAAAAACCAATACCAATAAAATAAAAAGAACTGTTTCCACATGCTTTATTTCTAAACTAGGTTAGGATATTATAAATACCATCACATATGACTAAAAATTCTTCTAATGTCATCCACAATAAATAATACATATTATTATAATTGTACTATTAAAGATCTTAACCACAACACTAATTATGAAGTTATTAATCTGAAGGGCAGCATCTATATTTTTCTACCAAGAGAAGAAGAAGGTGATGTGGTAAATTGCTTTGACTTCTTTTAAAAAAGATAAGCATTTGAGATAATGACAGTAGTTCATTAATTTTTAATTTTATGATGTCTGACATATAATACTTGTTCATAAATATTTCCTGGGTAAATGAAGGGGATGGATGGAAGGAAAAGGAAGGAATTAAGTGTGCGCAGGCAATGCAACGTTAAGTAGATAAAGTTCATTTTGTAAGATTATCATACATTTGATGACACGGGCAAAGATTCTAAGATAATATTCTAAAGTAGTGCAAGTGGAGATTTTTTTGTACTTTTTCTTCCCTACCAGTACTACCTAGAAGGGAAACAAACAAACAATATTTCTCCCTTTACATAGTGAGGTTTGTCTGTTACCAGGTAGAATGCACTGTTATCCTAAACATCATGTATGGTATATTTTACTGAGTATTTTTCATTGCACATAAACCATATTTTTCCTGCATGCCATCCTTTCTCAGTACATTATGTATTTTTGGTGATCAATAAATAATGAAGAATAACAATAACAACAACATCAACAGAGCCCGTGGGGACAAGGAAGCTTGCACTCAGGCTAAGGTCTGAGCTAACAGATGGTTTCTTCATTGTGCCTTGAAAGCAAGCCTCGTTGCCTTCAAGAGAACTGCTAACAGCAGTAAATCCCTGAGCAATTGGCCTTCCATCAAAAACAGTCTGTATCCTGTCTCAGGGAGTTCACAGTGAGGGACTTTTGGCAATGACGTCTCAGTTGATCACTCCTGTAATGGGGCAATTATAGTCAGAGAGGTTGTCTGTGATGTAACCCAAACCCTCATTTCTACACAGCTGTGCAGACCATCAACTCAAATTGTACCAAGAAGTCAATTGGGAGCCTGTTCAGAATATGGGATATTTATTGGCTGAGAATGAGGAAAGCCTATTTGTTCTACCACAGAGGAATTTATCTTTGTCAGCTCTGGGCTCAGACATTAGAATTCCAGCAAATAGCAGTACTACGCTGCCAACCAGGCTATTCTGGACTCCCCTCTGACCTAACTGTCTTAGACCATGGCTGACCCTCATGTCTCACACCACCCTGATATAAGGACCTTTTGATTCACCCCTTGACTCTGTGAAGTTACTATTCACCCCTTTAAATCATATGACTTCCCAAATGGATTTGTCAGAGTTTCGATGTTTAGTCAATATATGCTGGGAGGAGGATTGCCAAATAGACAGAAGGGCCCAGCTGACATAATACAGTATGATTGGTAAACAGCTGTTTTCTCCACTTTCTTTGATATCCTTTGGCTGCTTGGAAGGGAAACAGAACTAACTTGTGGGAGGCCTTAGAGCAAGAGATTGGCACTCTGATGAATCAATGGGCCATATGTACACAATGAATGTTTGTCATGTCTGACCACATGTCACTAATTCTGAAAGAAACAAGGAGGAAGAGAGCAAAAATGATAGCCTGGGACCCCAGGGAGTCATTATGATTTACATCTGGAATGGTTCTCTGAAGCTCATGCGCAAAGGAATTAATCCTCAGGGCAGCAGTCTTTAGAGGGAGGGTATTTGAGAAACGTTGATCATAAAGTCTCTGACCTTGACACTGGATTCATTCATTGATCACTTGCTTTATAGTTTAGTAGGCTATCCGGAAGTGGTAGAACATTTAGGAGTTGGACTTCTTGGAGGAATATGTCACTAAGGCACACAACTCAAACTATATTTCTTTGGCTATTTATTCTCTTTGTCTTTTCTTTCGGGGGCAATGAGGGATCAGTTTTCCTCCATGATGGGCTGTCTTGTCACAGCTGGAAAACAATCTGGGCAAATGACTAAGGAGTGAAACATCTGAAGTATGAGATAAAATAAATGTTTCCTTTCTTAATTTGTCTTTGTTACTTTGTCTTGGCAATGGAAAGCCATTTCAATAATAAATAGAGATTATGAAAAGGATACAGAATAGGCATACGAAGTAGGAAATCAGATAAGTAGATATGGTTGTGGTCAGAGAAAGAAAAAATCAAACTTGAGAATTTGTTTCAAAAATACTGGATAAAGTGCTGAGGATATGACTTGATGGGGGAATATTTACCTACCATGTTCGAGGCCTTGAGCTCAGACTGCAATACTATAAAATAATAAATGAAATGATAATTATAATGATAATGATAATGGATGATAAAATTATTGGTTTGATGGCTAGTATTGCCAACTCAAAAAATCTAGATAAAGCCTCTGACAGGTTAGCTAGATTATGCTAATTGAGTTGGGAACACAGACCCTAACTGTTTACCATATAGACCAAACAAACAGGAAGAAGAAAGCTGAGCAGGGCTTTTGTTGATCTTGGTTTCAGGACTGTGGACATGTGACCAGTTTCTTTTTCGCCTCTGCCTCAATGCTATCCCCACCATGATGGGGATGTTCCTATAACTGCTAAAATAAACCATTTCTTCACTCCTTAAGTGGCTTTTTGGGAATTTTTCGTTACAGCAACAAGTGACTTATGAAACCTGAAATACTAATTTTTAAGCCTAAGAAAATTTAAGACCACTTGCTTATTTTTAGTGATGAGAAACTAGGACTGGGACCTAGTATGCTTATGACTGTGAGTGGTCGATCAAATGCCCATGTTTGCAAGTGAAGTTCCATGGAAGTACAACTCTGGGTTCTGTTACCTTCTGATATAGCATGAATACAAAATTTACTTATTGGCAACTGATCTTACCATGCATTTGATGTGGTAAGATACATATGCAATGAACTCTAAGTCTACTTTGGGAGGCCATCAGTTACTTCTTGCAAACTCTCATCTTTAAATTAGAGTGTAAAGGAAAACCACATTGATCTGCTTTGTGTGACTTTCATAAGTGTTAGACATTCAGTAAGAGACCAATAGTGGGAAAAATTTAGTGTGACTGGGGAGTCAATTTAGATCTTAATTTTGAAAGAATGTAGACCAAACAGAAGGAATCAATCCTAAACCTTGGCTTAATCACAGTTTGGGAGAAAAATAAGCTGACTCATCCCAAGGGCAATAATGAAAACAATTAGTGATAATGTTTCTAACTTGAACTGTAATTTATGAACTAATCTAATCACCATTTATCGAAATTTTCTAACATCTACTGAGAGACAGTGAGGCATGTTCAGAGTGCATCAACAGATGTTCATAATTCCTCTAATTATCAAAAAGACATGGGCTACATTCCTAACACTGTAACAAGAGGCAGCCTGACAAATAACCAGTAATCAAATTATTCTTAAAATAATGATGATTTTGTGAACATTTGTCCCTGTATGTGAAGACATATTGATGTTGAAAAGTCACATCCATTGTATGAGTCCTAAATTATAAATTCACATGTTAAAATATACATTACAGTTAGAAATAAAGATCAGATTATATGAAGTCAAAATAGAGACCATGAGGAAGTTTATGTTTTTTTTTTTAAACACACATACTATTTATATACCTTCTGATTCTTTACCATAATTTTAAATTACCAAACCATTTCCAGCAAGCTATTGTTTATATATGCTCTTTAATGCACTAAATTATTGATTGGCTAACACTAATGTATACTTCATGCAAAGAAATATCATTTGGATTATGAAGCAGTTTGAGAACAGACTAGGTATCTAAATTTCAACCACCCCCTGCTTGCTGCCTTAATAGGGAATGTTTCAGCTCCAGTTGTAATAATGTGTTAATTGTGTTATGAGATTAATGTTGTTAAATAAGATCACCTGTTTTATATTTATTTGCATTACTTGAAAGTGACAGAAGTGTAATTATAGATGTAGGAAGAAACTGACAAAAATTAAAATGATCTTAATTCAGATAAATATGAGGACGTTATTGCAGTGAGGATGATTCTGTATGCATATCCTTAGTTTGTCCAGAGCTGATTCCAAAGGCAATCATTTCTTATGCCTCGGGTCTTGATTTCTAACTGTTTGCACTGTATTCCACATATTCCCCATCTTTAACGCACGCTATTACCAGAAGTTCCAGTTTTCTATTTTTATTTCTGATTCACAAACCATTCTCCCATAACACACTTGATAGTCAACTCATTCCAGTTTGTGAATAAAAATATTTAAATCTTCAGACTTTTTGAGCTACATATTTCAATATGTCAATTATTTAAACATAACAGTAACAAACTATGTTCTCTTAGGCTCTTTTCCTTCTGTTGGTTTGTCTTTCCTGACTTTGATGTGATGATAGCTTTGGTTTGATCTTGTTATGGCTTATTTTTTATATATATCTTATTATTATCCCTTAGAAGCCTTTCTTTTCGAATGAGAGACAGCAAGGGAGTGGTTACAGGTGGGAGGGAAAGAGTAGAGGGAGGAGAAAACACAATTAGTATATATTATGTAAGAAAAAAAATCTGTTTTGAACAAAAAAGAAAAATATCTATGTATGTTTATAACTAAGTTATATTACAAAAGAGAGTAATTACCAAATCCCACCACTTCTTTATAGTCCTAGTATATCTTACTTTTGCTTAAGATCTTAGGATTACATTTACCTACTTTTTATGTGGTATAATGGCATACAGAAAGTAAATGATCATGACTGTCTTCCATCTCTACTTCCAATGATATTATATGATTGTTTAAACTGGCCACTGTGACGACATTTCTACTACAAGAATTATCAAAAGCTACACCTGACACCTGATCTACTCTTTTCTAGATTGTCTGACCATAATCACAGCAGTGGAGATTATATTAATAAATTTTATCCTACAAATAATGTCCTAAGTCTAGAGCCACTTTAATTTTAATAGCAAAATAAATAAATAAAAAGATAAACAAAAGACAAACCCTAAAATCATCATCCATTGTCTGAGACCTCTTCTATATCTCACCTAAGAATTTATAAAGCAGATGATGAAGTGGCCTCCTGACACACATCCTTGTTCCTTCAGCTCCATGGGGCATGTTATTGGCAATAAAAATATCTCCAGCCACATATCAGAGTGAAATGTTTTGGAAATGTTTCTTGTGTCTCTAAAATATTGTAGGTGCTCAAATAAATCCCTTGAACAGAACCAAATATTCAGTAGTATCAGTTTTCTTTGTGATCAACAGGAGCTGTTGGCTTCCAGATGTTCATTACTTAGGAAACTTGTGATGTGTTAAGTCCATTTTGAAACCTTTTTCAATCTTTTAAAATATTTAAATATTGTAACTATTTTTGTTTTGTGTGTATTGGTGTGTTGAACTAAGCCTGAGTCCTCTGAAAGAACAGTTAATGCTCACAAGTGCTGAGCAGTCACTCCAGCCCCAGTCCAAATCAATTCTATAAACCACTGGAGAACTTAGTTACAGAAAGTTGAAAATGAAACAAAATTGCCTCTTATTTCTTGGACAAGTGTCTCCAAATTTTTAGGTAGCTTTAATATGTGATGCTTGTATGTTTTCTTCCATACTTAAATGAGTTGTGCTGCAGATTTCTGCTAAATTGTGAATGCCAATTAAAGTCTAATGGTTAATCTCTAGGAAATAAGTGTTCCATACACCATGCAAAATTATCTTCCACTGCATTAACAAAAAATGATTAGTTAACCAGCTAAACAGATTAAACATAGACATTTAGTGTATGGGGAAATGAATAGGCCTTAACTTTAATAGTATGGAATATTCTTTTATTTAAATTTTATGTCCCCCATCAAGTTTCATTTAAAATGTCAAAACTGGAATGCTAGTGACATTCATTTCGTAATAGTGTTTGAAACATATGCAATAAAAGGGGTTGTAATAATAATACTACAAATTACATGCTTATTTTTCCAGATCATACCTAATAGACTGTAATATCATTTTCAGTCACAGTTCACTGGAGTTAAATTTAAAGCACAATATTAAAGTCAAGGTCCCTTCACATCTAATTAGACATTAGAAACAAATGTATCCAGGTCTGCATTCTGTTAAATGTATGCAAGTAATCCCTCAGTGGCAATGGACAATTTAACAACACCAAAGGTGAAAGTTGCCCACTGTAAAGGTGTACAATAAATTACAGCAGATTTACACTCAGCATTGTGCAACATGACATCTCAGTTGTTGTAGGACACACCATAGCATAAATTGTACCCAGCTTGTCACACATTGCAAAATATTCAGGAAAAGCATAGAATATTTTATGCTTTGAAGCCTTACTTCTGGAAATTATGCCAGAGAGTATGGCCGTTCAACAAAGCACCTATCATTGTGGTATGGATAGCACTGTTGCAAATCTTGGCAGAGTCATTTATTTTCAGGGACAGTGGGGAAACATTAAAAAGAATGCATTTGTACATTCTCTGAAAATTCACATAAATAAGTCCTAGCTATATACTGTATTTAGAAGGCAATTCTGTGTGTGTGTGTGTGTGTGTGTGTGTGTGTGTGTGTGTGTGTGTGTTTGTGCATTTAAAAAAAAACTCAAACCTATCATCGCTAATGCTTTTGCTATATATCCACCCTCAGAAATACATGGGGGACAATACATCCCTAGAGCTCCATCAAATACAATCACAGTTATATTTTTCTCTACTTTTGCTTTTTATCATCTTCCTAAAAATGAGATCAGAGGGTAAAGATGGTTCTACAATGCTCACCAGCCTGCCATGCACTTTGACAGGCTGACTGGAGTTTTCCAGTCAAATTTCTATGATCAGCACTCCATGGATCAATCTTACTCAATTCAAGCCTCCATGTACTCCATTTAAAAAAGAAAAATAGTAGGTGCCAGCCATAAAATATTACTTAAAATGTTTTTCTTGAAGTCTTATAATAATACAAGCACAAAGACAATTATGCTTTCCCTTCCTAGCCACCATTATATTAAAAATTGAAGTTATTGTAACAGTAATCAACAAATCAATGAATTTCTGTAACTCTGCTTTTACTTAGAAACAATTATTATCTCCATGCAATATTATACAGAAGTTTTAGAAAATAGATGTTTTTACTTCATTTGCAAACTGTAATTATAATCATTTAAAGACAAAGACCTTTGAAAATGATCATACATTCTCTGGGTGGCAAGTCTTGAACATTGTAGCAACTGCACTGTTCTCAAAATCCTTATTTTGCAGAAGGACATGTTTCTAGACACAGTGCCATAAAACTGAATCAGTAGAAACACCCTCCTTCCTTCATTTCATCTCTCTGTTTCTCTTTATTTCTTCTTCAGTGCAGATGATCTAACAGAGGGTTTCATGCGTGCGAAACAGGTACTACAACGAGCTACAGTCTTAAATGACATTTATTATCTTACAGTTAAGATTTTAAAATTGTGTTTCTCAGACATTTCTCTAATAATAGGAAATCACTAGGGCAAATCCTGCTCACAGATTATCCCTGGATTCATTCCTACTCTGCTTGATTTATTGTCAGACCCAGGACAGAACATAGTGTTGGCATCATGAAGACTCTTACCTGCATTGACATGCATGGAGGACAATTTTATCTGCCAACAGAGAAAAAGTTCTTTTTTACTATAGCTTAAATTGCTATGGCGTGAGAGAGATTGTCACTGAAATTGAGAATAATTAAATCTATATCTATATTAACTTAGGGGCAATCTATTTTATCTTTCAAAGTATCAAAGAGTGAAAAATTAGAATTTAAATTCACATTTTATTCCCTAAATTAACTGAAGAAATGGTAAAAGAAAAAAATAAAAGAAGCCTGATTTCTCTGATTATATATTAGTGGAATCATTATTAATCCATGTTGATAATTAATTAGGCAAAGATTGCATTGTGAGGCAAAATCAAACATTTCATAATATTTGTGTGTCCATTATGTGTCAATTTTTTTTTGCAGAACAACACAAAGTAACAAATGAATTCATTTTAGTGTTTATATTTTTCTTGGAAAATTACTGTCAGATAGATGTAGAAAATAAAAGTGAGAAGGATAAGATTCAAAGCAGGAGCTATCCTTGCAAAAAATATTTAGTTCTGCATATCTAAGCAACTTTCAAGTTGCTAGCATTTTAGCACATCATCATTTCTGCAACAGAACAAGGCCACTAACATTAACATTTGCTCTAACACCTGATGCGCTGGACAAGTAGGGAGCCTTAGAACCTAGTTATAATTCCAAAATAATGTATGGAAACCTTGGTGTAGAGGGAACTGTGAGAAAGCAGTGGCTGCTTCCTAGTGAGCGTGATGAGTAAAGCAGAAAAGGATTTGAAGAAAGAACTTAAAATAATTGCCCAGACTGCACATGTGCAGACTCCAGTAAAAAATGCAATATGTTCTCAAGGATGAACAGTGCTTTTCAATGAAGCCGGTGGTAAGTGAGAGACAATTATGAACAATGTAAATCTTATTTAAAATTAGCATGTTGGCTGATTGTACAAAAACCAAGATTCAAAATATGTTTGTGAATGGACATCTTCTCTCTTGTTTGAGTTCTCATATTTATTCAAGACCTATTATTTTTATTTATCTGTATATGTGTGTATATGTATAAGTGGAGGTGTTTACAGAAACCAACAGAGTGCATCTTATCCTGTGGAGCTGGAGTTACAGTGGCATGGTCCTCTATAGGAATAACAAATTATCTTAAACATGGCCATGTCTCCAGTGCCTAGAATTTCAATAGCTGATCTTGACCACAAAATATGTTGCATATCATGAAGAGATGTATGGTCTATAGCAGGCCCCACCCTCTTACTAGATGGTCATTTATTTGATTTAAAGGAGAGGACATGCCCAGCTAAGGTCTGAGGCTTTCCTTTTATTTTAAAACTTGATTACCATATTCAAGAAAAGACCACTCATTCAAAAAACTTTGGGCTTAAATCAGAAAAATTTCTTTTAAACCTAGTTGATTGCAGGATGCAGTAATATGTCTACATGAAGAAATGAGTATGACAAGTAATTTAAAATGACATTTCTACAAATTGTTTACAACTAAAATCAGATCAAATGTTAAAACAGAAAACTATGGTGTGCTATTACTAGAACCTTCTCCCTAACATGACATTTGTGCTCATCTCTTGAGTGTGCCCAGGTATTGTCCATAGGGATTGTATAGATGAATCCAGTTGTAATTCCTCAACCATGCTTTAAAATCTAGTTGCAATATTTTTTTCTCTCTGCAAACCCTTTTATTTTTCATGACTGATAACATGTGGGAACAATGGATTGATTTTAAGTCTCAGTTCTTTGTTTTTCAAGGTCCTCCCTCCCACCTCCTGGCAGAGCAGCCACAGAAGCCTAGAGGAGGGGTGGGAGGAGGCTTGACAAGTAGGGAGCTCACACCTTTCATAATGGCTTGTGAACAATCAAGAGCTGATGGTATTAGTGAAAGGTTATTATTTGAATTAATCATACGAGTTTAAAACAACTTGGCATTTCAAAATGTTTCTGGGTAGGCGTAGTTTTCAAACTGCAACTGCCATAGAGTGTAATCGTAGGCATGTAGGGAGGGGTAGAGAGAAGGAGGTGGGAAATGTCTGAAATGCAGCCTCTACTGTTTTTTTAGGGGGCAGTTAAGCAGGTGCTAGACAGATCCCAGCAACTTCATGATCCTTTTGATGTGCTGGAAGAATGAGAAGTAGTGTGTGGGGGATGAGTGGGGCAAGATTACAGGGAGAAAGAGAAAGGAGAACAGGGAGGAGAAAATATGTCCTAATGGAAAATTGGGTTAATGTTCTCCTCCTCCTTATGGGGGGGACTCACTTTTATCATGTAAGTATTGAGCTGCTCAAATGAGATAATACATGAAATGTGAGGAAAATTAATTATCAGTAGTCAATTTAAGAAGAGGACCATAGTAATTAGAAGGATTGAAATCCAAATATTTTCTCTCATAAATAGTAAGTAATGGCTCAATTAAGCAAACTCATTGAGTCCAACTTAGGAAGCAGGTGGGCCTTTGCCAAGAACATAGAGTAACCTTAGCCTTTAACATAGAGTGTTGAATAAGTAGATCTTAATGTCTCGCACCACATAGTCTAGTGGAATGAAAATTCAGCAGCAAACAATTGTAATGAACCATGAAAAGTAGAAGGTAGTATCTACACAATTTGAGACAGAAGAAGGCAGAAGTCCACAGGGCTAAAGTTGCTCTTTCTTCTGAGCTGAGCTTCTTGACATAAGTGAAAGCACGTGGCCTTGTGAACAACCTCAAAGGATCTGGGAATCTATATGGATTCAGCTTTTGTTCTCTGTGACTAAAATACATAAGAGACCCAATCTTAAGGGAATATCGCTTTCCCTTAATTAAAGATCAAGGTTGTCAAGATCCATCACTATGGGGCTCAGGTAAGGATGAAACTTGAAAAAAGAAAAGAAAAGCTGCTTATCTTGTAAAAACGAGAGATTGAAGACTCCAGAGAGTTGCAAGATGATGTCCTTATCATAAGGATAACCCCAGGAACATAATTCCTCCAAAGAGAGCCCCATGCCCCAACAGCCCAGTTGGTTATAATGAAATCACCCTTAGTAGCACCATTAGATTGTTTTGTGCCAAAGAGATTGTTTAGTTAGATGATGTTGAGTTTCACTTTTGATTTCTAGGAGCCATACAGTAGGTCAGAAATGATGCCCACAGGTATCTCATGACCTCCCCACCTGCACTATAGGAAGTGACACATACTCTTATGAACACACATATAAATTAATAAACAAACAAACATGTAAATAAATAAATAAATAAAGTTTTCTTTAAAGTAGTGTTGAGGCCTTACTCTTTTGAAGATGTGGATGGGGAGTGGATTGGGGAGAAATGGGGGAGTGGGAGGATGGCATGGCAGGGAAATGTGGTTGGTATATAAAGTATAATATATATATATGTATATATTTATATGATGGGGGATGTTATTCTGTTAATATGTTTCTCATACTGGTTAATGAATAAAACACTGTGGCCAATGGGGAAGCAAGATAGGCGGGGCTAGGAGACAAGGAGGAAAGAGGAAGAGGGAGGAGGAATCACCATATAGAGCCTGGAGAGACCAGATGCCAGCCTGCCGCTCTCTGATAAGATGACCACATGGAAATACTTAGATAAGTAGAAGTGGGTAATAATTAAGACAGAGCTAGCCGGTAAGGAATTAGTAACTGGCCAACAGAATTGTATCAAATACAGGGTCTCTGCATGTTATTGGGGGCTGGCATGGTGGCGGGACCCGACTGGCAGGGAAATAAACGTGCTCATAACAAATATGTACGTATGTATGTATGTACATACATACATACATACATACATACATATATATTCAAAAAAGAGTAGTGTTACCAGCTAGGGACTGAGCCTTCAACACATGAGTATGCAGGGACATTTTGTATTCAGACTACAGTAGTTTTAAAGGATGTATGTGCCTTGTTATCAAGCATGTATGATACAGGATATATTATATTAACATATTATATTATATATCTTAGATTAGAACAATAGAAGATGAAGGGACTTGGCTGACAATTTTACATTTTACAAAGAAATTTATACTCGATTTTGCAAGGAAAGAAGTTTATAGATTAATATCTTATATATATCAAACGATTTTAGTAAAGCCATGTTAGAATCAATAGAGAGAGATAGAGATTTTTTTTCCAGACGGAAGACCACAATGTGTTTTGTCCAATACATAGAATCAAGACATAACTTGGGTTCCTGCCTAAGTCAGAGTAAGAAATCACCAGCACTATAAAGTTCTTCCCAGTGGCCCTCTTTCTTTTCCAGCACCTACTTGTTCCAAATCATGATAGTCACAATGTCCACAGACTGTCAACTGTCACCTTAAAAGCAACAAGCTTGTAAACATGTTAACTAGACAGAAGATTTGGTAACCAGGTTGTCACTGCTCCCCTCTCAATAACAATAATTCAGTTGCTTTGTGTGCATCCATGTCTGTGTTTCCTAAATGAAATATGCTTAGAGAATTAGAAGTCAAATAATACTTTAGCTCCACTTCATTAGGCAGGAATATTAATGACAAGGCAGATAGTCATTTTTTTTGTTCATGCACTTAATCACAAAATTTTGAGATAGAAGCATAATTGCATTAATGACTTTTTTGTATATGTTTCTTGATGTTTGTGCTTTGTAGCAAAGGTACATTAATGGCACTCGCCTTCCAGTTATTGTCTGATAAGTCCATGAATCAAAAGAAGATAATGGTCCAATATTTTAGAGTCTGTGGAGTCACTTAGAGTTGTGAAGTAATTTATGATTTTTCAGGAGTATTGTAGCCTAAAATAACTCAAAGAGAGTAATAGTCAAATGCATGTAACTTCAGGTTTTTCCCAAAGGACTAGAATTTAATGAATTTACCAAAGGTTTTAAAATAAGTGTTCACCATATATTTGATGGCAGGTTACCTTGAATATTAATTGTTATCTGAAACATCTTTGTGCTTTCCCATAATTCATTTTAAAAATGAATAAAACAAATTATGGTTTGTAAGGTAACACATAATAAAACTGTACAGCAAGCAATTTAAAGTGTAAGTTACTAAAAGATCTAAAAACTTACACCATTAAAGATTCATGAGAGACTTACATTTTTATATGATTTTGAAATAAATTAAAAAACAAACTAACAAAACAAAGACACAAATGAGTAAAATCCTTGCTGATACCTGCTATAACGCAGCCCTCAAGGTACTGAGACAAAAGGGGCATCAGTTTGAAAATAATCTGTGCTATGCAGCAATACTTTATCTGAATAATAACAGAAGAGAAAGAAAATAAATGGAAAAAAAAGGAAGAAGGAAGGGGAAGAAAGCAACAACCCAGAAACTCCTCAGAAATACACATAGAGCCAAGAGAAAGAGAAAACAGCATCACTGATTTCCCTTTTCAGAAACTACTAAGCTCATATCTTTTCATCCTAGATGATAGCAATAATTTGTTTAATATACATTTGTTATACACCTTGATTCTTGACACTCTGGAATAAACAAATTTGGTATTTCCAATGGAGGCAAAAAACATATAAATAGTAGTATCAGCATCCCATACTAATGCCCATGCATGTGCCTGATGCTGTTATTATGCTGTAAATATAGTTTGCAGGAGGTCTTAAGTATCAGCTTAGGCCTTATACATGCCCTGCCAGGTATCTCTTTGAAAGAAAGTTCTTTAGGAAGGATCTTTTGTACATTTAATCGCTAGTTTTGTTTTGCTTTAGAAAAGCAACAGCAGCAGCCAAAGTTCCTGCTGCCTATGTGATTATGTGGACTAGCCCTGCAGTAGCCAGGGAGCAGTTTTCATCCACTCCTGATTTACCAAGCTGGATCAGACTGTCCTATGGGTTTTTCTGGCTTTGAAATAGACATTTATCTCCCCACAGCATATTTCGAAGAGTATGAGCAGCCAAGGCAGACTGTTCTCCTTCATGCCATTCTAATGTTACCCTTAGCGTTGTCTCCCTGTTTTATGGTGAGCTGCTTCCATTATTGTGTTGGATTTCTGGAGAAATAGAAGCAGAAATAAAGATCTGGAACAAAAACTGAAATCACTGCAAATCACATGCACATACAGATTCATAGATTTATGCACCATATATATATATATATATATATATATGCCTATGGTATATGTCTCTATTCACTGTTTGATTGATAATGATTACCTAATATCAAGGCTTAAAGCAGTAAGCTATTTGTTGGATTGCTCAGACTATGCACATAGTTTTCTTATTTACAACGTAGAAGGCCTACTGAGATTTCACAGAAAATCTGAAAGTCGTAGTGCTTCTTAATATTATGAGAACAGATTGTTTTTCTTTGCCTTAAACTGGTCTATTTTGTTGTCTTGTGATTCAACACTGTTAGTTGACAATGAGCGCTTCAGCTTACTACCAACACACAAGTACAGAATTTAGTAAACTCCTTTGCAAGTTTTGGTGTCTTAGTCGGTGTTCTTCTGCTGTAAAGAGACACCATGACCATGGCAACTTTTTATTTTTTAAATTAAAGATAGCTTTTAGTTTTGGCTGGCATATAGGTGCAGAGATTTAGTCTAGTGTCATCATGGTGAGCAGCATGGAAACAGGCAGGCAGACTAGGGCTAGAGAAGTAGATGAGAGTTCTACATCTGGATTTGCAGACAGCAGATGCAAAGAGCCTTGCTTAGATTTTTTGAAATCCCAAAGCTCACCCCCCCCAGCAAGGCCACACCTACCCTAACAAGGCCACACTTCTTAAACCTTCTCAGGTAGTTCCACTCACTGACAACTAAACATTTAAATATATGAGCTCTGGAGGCCATTTTTATTAAAACCACTGCAGTAAATCTATTTCAGACATCTTCAGCTCTACCAAGGACAAGTGAACCTTCAATATAACTATCTATTGTTTGGTGAAGAGTGGATATAAGTAATTTCTGTAACTGTTAAGTTATCTTTCCATTTGTACACTAGCAATTTAATATTTTAATTAAATATTTTCTTTTATGGTAGGTATATGAAATCATAGACTGGCCTATATAAAAGTGAGCAATATTCATACGTACATAAGTAAGGAGAATGAATTAGTGTTTGGAACAAAATTTGTGAAAAATTTATGTCAGCAACCAATGCTTAAGCCAAGAAATTAATCTCATTCAGTCATCAATTCCAATCTTCAATATCCCTTATTCATGTGAAATGAGATTTATGGTAGCCTGACCTGTCCCATTGGCTACTGAAAAACCACAATTACAAAGCGACCTTTTTATATTGATCAAGATGTTTGTCCACTGAGTTTCTTTTCACAGTCTTATTTCAATGCTAATTTCAATTACCAAGCCTCATGTGACATAATCTAGGTCAAAAACAGATATTCTAAAATAGCCTCTAGGAATGACAATGCTGATACAAACCAACGACCAACATATATAGGACATTCTGTATTAAATTGTAAAACAGTAAACATTTCATGGCTGGGGGAAACCAAGGAATGGGTTTATTTATCTAGTTCAGTTACTTACTGGCTAGTTTAGTCTTCACCAGCACAGATCAATGCTAATTTTGCTCATGTAATTATTATGTGGGACAGAAGCTATAGAAGAGAACACAAAGATGTTTTTGCTGGCACTTTGTCAGGTCATTTACTCTCTCACTTGGTAGACATACAGTAGCAGTTCTAGTAGTCATTTCATAATACAAATTGCTGTTTGACTCAAAACATCTGCTGTAGAGACATTTTCTCAGAGATACCAGCACAACCTAAGTTCAATTTCTGTCAAATGCTTAGAAAAACCACTTTCCTTCCACAAAACAGTTTAAAATTTTTCTGCCCATTGTAAATATGCAATCGGGTAAAGAATTCTCTTTTTTTTTATTTCTGTTAGGCTTGATGTTATTCTGAATATTAAAAATGAGTGGATTAATTCCCTAGGTTGAAGAAGTAAAAGTCAGAGTGACTTTATACTATATTTGATGATTATTATTAATATTAATTATTGAGATATTTTCTCCTTCTCTCATCCCTCCAAACTATTTCACATACTCTCCCCCATTCTTCACATTCAATGACTCTGTCCCATTAATTGTTATCACATACATACATACATACACACACACACACACACACACATATGTATAATTTTTTTTCTGAGTATGACTTACTCAGTGCATATGGTGTTATATGTTCCCATGTTTTTAGGACTAAACCATTCAGCACTGCACAAACAATTGGCTTGCTTGCTTTACCACAGGGAAGACAACCTCACCTTCTTCCTGCTTTTCTTACTTGTTTGTAGCTCTTTATGTAGGGTTGAGGCATCTTAGAATTTCCCCCATCCACATTTGTTTAACCATTGGTATTGTCCTCATTTAGCTTTTGCACTATATTTCAAATGCAATGATTAGAAAACATGTGCACTCTAAACATTGTTTATATTTTAAAAGAATAAAAAAAGTATATGAAAAATGCTAAAAATGCAATTCATAATAATTGATGACCTTTGTAAAACTGGAATTAAGCTCATTCAATATTCATTTATATATAATTTAATATATCGTATGTGACAAACAGAACAGAGTGTATATGACTTTTTCTCTGTTATGTTATAGTGAATGCATAGAGTAACATGCCTGTTTGAAACCATCCCTTTTTGCCCTTGTTAGCCTTTGGCATGCAGTTAGTCAGGACATTATCTTTGCTGAAATTCTATCAAAGATTCACTAAAAAAAAAGCCCTGAAAATCATCTCCTACATTTTAGAGTTTAATTATTCAATAATTTCTTCACGATTCAGTTTTCAAACCAAGCAAAGCATCTCTACCTTCATGACATGTACCTGTTAATCTCTTGATTCATTCCTCTCAACCCAGGATGCACAGCATATTTCATTTAGTAAATTCATTATCAACCATCTAAAGTTCTTTGCTCCCTTTACTCCTACCTGACCAGTGCTCAAGCTAGCACAAATATGTGTTCCATTTGTCTCCTTGCGTACTACATGTAGCTTACTTTAAGTAAAGAAAAATAATCAAGTAAAAATATATTATCATCAATAACTTGTTTATGGTTTTTAACACAGGGTTTCTTTTTATTGCTTTGGAGCTTGTCCTGGAAGTAGCTCTGTAGACCAAGCTGGCCTTGAACTCACAGAGATCTGCGTGTCTCTGCCCCAGGAGTGCTGGGATTAAAGCACTGTGGATGTGTGCCACCATCAGGTCAACAGTAACTTTTCAAGATAAAGAATGCTGAGGGCCCAATTGAGGTTAATTATCTTTAATTATTTTTATTATCAGTTTAAGTGAATTAATTAGGATGAAGAGGAAGGATGAGAAATATTCAGATAGAGAAATATCATGGTTATATACCAGGAAATGGAAAAGAGGATGGTGTAGACCAAACAAAAACAAAGATAGAATAGATAGTTGAAGGAGCAAAAGCAAGTTCTCAATCAAAGGAGGAGACAAAGTACTGTGTCTGAGACTGGAATGGGATCCATAGGCCACACCATTTATTACACATGGAGCATAGTGAAAGCTATGCATCTCCCTACTAAGTAATTCAAATGTTCAACTTGCAGGGTCATGCTCATGAGCTGAATGTTTTCACTCTTTTCAGCCCCTTGATTCTCACGTCTTCAGGAGAGTGATGTTCAGGTTCACTGCTGCTCAGAGTTGTTATTGTATTTCTATGTTCAACTACTCTAGGCATTATTTTTAACTTCTCCAAAGTTCTGAACACTTTACTTTCTTTCCTCATTATCCTCACCCAGCATGCTCACCACAAAACTGGTAAGAAAATGGAAGTAAGCAGAAGGAAATCATCCTAGCTTCACAGTCTCAGAAAAGCACTGTGTTTGCAACCATTTTCTCCTATAACAAAGAAGAGGTTTTCTTTTCTTTTTTTTTTCTTTTTCTTTTTTTTTTTTTTTTTCAGAGTAAAATCATACTCTTATTCCATTCAATTTCACTTCCCTGGGAGCTTTAAAAAATCATTGTTAATGTTTTCCCTGTGCTTTTACCTATTATAATTGAAGAATATTTTCACAGGACCATAAAATTCCTCTTATAAAATGTGGATCTCCAAAGTTTTGAGGATCATTCTGACACTATAATTGAAAAATGCTCATGAGTGTTTGTGTTAAATGTGCTTGTGAAACATGGATAAATTCTGTGCTTAGTTAGGTCTGGGACTTATTTCCTGGTTGTATCATTTCACAGGAACAAATATTTCAAATCCACAAAAGGCACTGAAACACTGTTGGCCTCAAGCTCTTTGGATATAAACAGTTCAAGCTTTACTATATTTAGGGAAAATGTTGCCATTTGAGACTTATCTGGTACACCTTCCTATCCCACTCTCCTGACAAAAGTAGCTATTCAGATATGCTTACTTATGGCATGATGGTTTTTGGTATGATGTTACCATGTGTTTGGTATTTATACTAATGATTTTATAAATGATAAAATGTAAGCTGTAAATACTATGCTAATTGTTGTAATCTCTCTGTCTAGACCTCAAACAAGATGTTAGCTTAGATGGTAATTTTATGAATGAATGAGTGAGTGAGTGAATTAATAGGTGTACATTGATGTTGCTGGCTAGATGGAGATGGAGTTGACTTTATTGCTCTTGAATTAACTTGCTGTTAAACTCTCTGACCCAGTTTTCATTTTGCTCTAGATCTAGTCCTTTGGAGAACTGTGTATTTAGCATCTTGATTATCTACAAAGTTATCATTGAGTTTATTTCATAGAACTCAGTCGATGTTTGCTGAATCCATGGGTATACATAGAACATAAAGAATTTCACAGGTAAATAATCAGAATCACTTGGCTACAGTTGGCTTAATCTGTCAAAGTTGGTATGAGATGAGAAAGAAAATGATATTTTTCTTAACAATGAAAGGAAACCGGGAAGAGTGGTTTAACATTCAGCTCATTAGTTACTTACTATCAATTATCTCTACTAGAATTTTCTATTTTTCTAAAATATTGGAAGAAAAAAATTTAAAAGGAAAAGTTCATTTTGAGAAGAGGAGTGTAGTATGAAATTGTGACATGTGACCATTAGGCACTTTTCTGGTTACTGTTGGGTACTGCAGTGGCTCATTCTCTGAAGACTGTTAAGACATGATGACAGTTTAGGTATATTACTGCCTAAAGCCATAAAAACTAATTGGGTGAGCCCTTTATTTAACCACTTCCACTGTGAAGAGTGCTACAGGAATTTTCCCTGGAGATGGCCCATAGCAACCAGGAAATGTAGACACACATCCAGGAACTTCAATAATCATCTGTCATAACACGTATGACAAAGGAGAGCTTGTTAGAAATCCATAGTACTTGAAGATTCTGCAAATGTGTATATAACTGAATTGTCTTTTATAGTATTATTAAAATAGTATTAGAATTAGAAAAATCCTATTCCTGGCTTTGATAAAAATCAGTCAGCTATTTGTGTAGTGGCCATGGATGTCTAATTTGACATTGGTGCATAGAATGAGTAACTGTTCTTTTAGGATTTAGCAACTAACAGGATAGATAAATTTCAATGAAATGAAATTCTTTACAGATACATGGACAAAACCACAGAAAGTAAGTTCAATCATAGGATAGGTGAACATAAAATCCTGGAAACACCAGGAAAATAGATATGTAAAAAAGCTTAGACACTATGTAGAAAGAAAAGATGCATTTGCCAGACAGATGAGGGAATTTATGCCAAGCAGTTGGAAAGGCTTAGGGGACCTCTATGTCAAAGAATTAAGAGAAAGATTTACTAAGGATACAATAGGAAAAGTGATGGGATTAATAGAAACAGAGGGTGTGTATTTGGTTTCTATGCATTCAAGAAATAAATCAATCCTCCCAGATGTCTGGAGCTTATTTTAATATGTTCTCTGTGCCCTTAGCTATGATACAGCCATTGTTCTCAGGAGCATAGTTCCCACATGACATTGCTTGTATGAGAGATTCTGTGTTGACATTTAATAACATTCAGTTTGGTCCAAATTCTAGGCTTGTAATTTAGCTTACTTATGCAACCTTCTGTAAGTTACAATTCTTATACTTTGGTCAGTCTTCTCATCCATAAAATGAACATTTTGAATTATATACAAGTTTCCCAAAGAATCATCTATGCCCTTAGGGAGTGTTGAAATTTTGTAGGAATTCAATATGTAGTAACAGAGGTTGGGTGTTCTATAATCATCTAGTGTGCAAAAGACAGGAATACTAAATAGAATGGAAAGTAGAAAACACTGAGTCCAGGAGTTGAAGGAGTCTCATTTCATGTAGGACTATGTAGTATATAAATCCTGTTTATAATCGCTGGAGGCTAGAACCTAACTCCATTCAATGTTGAACAAATATATGCTTTATATTGACTATATTTTAAAATATGCAAAATATTCTAAAAGTGAGACTATGTGATCAAAATCGACATTCTGTTTGTTTAGAGTTATACTAAATGTCAGTCACCATTTTATAGTCATGTCATGATTGGTAATGTGGCTGAATCTATTCAAATATCTAATACATTTGTCAGATTATATGTAGTTGTGGCTCCACACTGCTATTATGTTTGTGTATAGGACATCATGTTTCCTGTTATAGTTTCACATGAGCACTTACAGATTGAAATACATATTCATCAATCATAATAACACTTGCATAATTCCTTTCATACTACTGTATTATATTAAATTATGGATACTTACTTTATAAAGATGCTATATTTTGTGAATATTATTTCAGATTTTATATATATATATATATGTATATATATACATATATATATATATATATAAATTTGGTATAAAAGGGAACACTGAGCCTAACAGGGTTTAGAACCAGTGAATTGGGACACCTTAAATAGCTTTAAGCTCTCAAGTCTATGGATTTGTAACTTTGCTTTGACCTACAATAAAGGAAAAACTCATAAATGATTTTTGCTAGCAACAGTTAATATAATATCAAAATTCTGGGTATAAAGAATAACTGAAAAACAGCTAAATCAGACTATTTTTTCATCCTCACTATTTATTAAAACCAAGATGAGGTGTTTAGGTGTAATTAGGGGCAATAGTGAGTTAAACTGCTGAATCACATACTAATGAAAATGTGAAAGAACATGGGAAAGTATGTGTTCCTTAAGTGACAACTCTTACATTCAGACACATTCACAGTTAGTAGATTTCATTTTCTTTCAAGAACTTCACTTTTGTGAAAAACTTAAATCTATTCTTATTATACTAAAATTTTGTTCAATATTAGTGAAGAGTGGGAGATGGAAGCACTGGTATCTATCAAAGCACACATGCAATATTTCTTTATTTTTGTTACATTGACATTCTGAAAATTACCCTCTACTTCACCTCTTCTACACACATACACACACACACACACACACACACACACACACACACACTAATCATTAAAGTAATTAATCTAGAGGAAATACATCACAAGCATAAGTCTAATATTGAAATCTTCTCTAAGTATGATGACATACAAATATTTTAGCAGAATGATATATGTTCCCTGCTACGTGCTTCTTTTTAATTTGCAAATGTCACCCATTGAGAAAAAAAAAACAAAATAACTGAGCTTTATTATTTTTTTACAGTCAAATGCCTTTTTGTTCATATTTTACCTCTGAAATGTGATCATCTCCTAAAACAAATGCTATAGGTCAGAAAGACATCTTTCCATTTTGCAAATCATGCAGAAGCATGGATGTCTGCTGGGATCTCCAACAGCTCTGTGAGGCATTTCTCATCCCTTTGATAATGTGACCTTCACATGACAGAATTGGATCAAAAATAATACAATTTATGGTGCTTGTGAAAGTAATGGAGCCGCTGTCAAAACTAGCTAGCTTAGCCATGAAAGTTGAATACATAGTAGGTGCTGTGGGGGCAGAAATAGGAGCTTGTGTTTTTACTGTAATGCTTCCTTCTTATAAACATTTAACTTGCAAAAATTACTTGACTTCCCAGTTTCATATATATATATATATATATATATATATATATATATATATATATATATCTCAAAAGCAATCATTGTTCAAAAGAATTATTTCAGTATAAGAAAATGTACAATGTTAGTATCATAATTCTGGTTCATGGACAGTGAAATATTTATGTTAATTCATTCTTACATATTTATTGACTTTCTACACCATGCAAAATATATGCAAAGAAATATGTTTTAATATTTTTGTAGGAGAAACTGCATATAAAAACACTTTGTTGATTTTCAAATATAGCTTGCAGTTGGATTTCACAGGTTGAAAATAGGGAAAATGGTGTGTGTTGCATAGTTTGTTTCCTTGTGTACATTCTCCTCTATTAAATCTGAAAATGCACCTTTAGCTTGGAGATGACTTTAGAAGAGTTTTTAATAGAAATTCCATTTTAATTGTGTGATGGGAGAGAAGTAATGATTCTGTGAAATATCATTCTGGTCAGATAGTTCCATGTTATCACAAATCTAAATGTCCTTTTGAGAAGAAAAAATTATTTCATTTGACACTTTTGCAGAGGCACTAGGGATCAAATGATAATGGCCCCCTAAGCTTATATGTTTGAATACTTGGTCCCCAGTTGGTTTGACTATTTGGGTAGGATTATTTTATGTGTCCTTATTGGAAGAGGTTTATCACTGGCCCTGGGCTTTGAGTTTTCAAAAGTTCATACTATTCCCAGTGAGTGCTCTCTGTGCCTCCTACTTGCAAATAAGGACATAAGCTCTTAGCTATTGCTCAAGAACCATGCTTGCCTGCCTGTAATTTTCCAATAAACACTTCCCTCTATAAATTGCTTTCATCATGGTATTTCTTCACAGACACAGAAAAGAAATTTGGGCATCTTAGATAGAAAACCCATAGAGTTAAGTTCATGCTACTGCAGAAAGAGACAAAGCATAATTAAAATATGTTATTCATTTTGCAGAAGGAAACCAACAGTGTGTGTCCTCAAAAAAGAAAATATAAATAAAGAAAGTAAATGGGCATGGTGATGCTGGCATCTCTATTCTCCAGTCTGTGACCTGGAATCCACAGCTTTCAATGACTCTCATATTTTGTCACATGTCTACTCAACATTGTGAAAATAAAACTGTCATTTCTCACTGTTTCTGATTTCTGCAAAATTGACACATTTGGGGGAAGAAATCTATCAACAAATACCTCAGAGGTTGATGCAACCAACAATCTCTTTGAAGAAATCTCAGCACTTGAGTGTATCTTCCTACTTGTGTGGTTGCTGTGAGCATAGCCAGCTCATAGGCCTCTCCTGAGGAACTGAGTGACAAATAACCTATATAGTCTTCAATCAAAAGCTATTAGAAAAGTAATGAAATTCTTAGGTGAAATGGAGGAAGCAGTATATGCATAGATTTGATCCTGAAGGCCAAGTACAAGTTTGACCCGTGATTGACATCTGGGAACATCTGTGTTGAGATCACCATCCACCTCACCCAAATTCGTAAGGTTGGTTCTCTGTAGAGAAACAGTGTTATCTGGGTAGTGTACACTGCATGTCGGCTTTCTTGCTGTAGCTCCTGATCTGTGTCAGGTCAAGCCTGCCTAACTAAGCAACCTCCAATAAAATGCCTGAACATTATTTCTAATGAGCCTCTCTGGCAGGCAACATTTTCCATATTTCAAAATACATGGCTGAATAAATTCTGTGGGTTCTCCATGGTTATTGTGAGTGGTAAACTTAGAAAAAATTCTCGAGTTGCTTCTGTGCTTAGATCATTCATTTTGCCTTTGGAAAAATTCACTGAAATATGTTGCAATCACATGAGTATAGGCTATGTCTTGGTCCTTCTCCTAGTGTAGCATTGAATCTGGAAGCTGTCTTGGGATCCATGATAAGCAAAGTTATTGTAAGTCTCAGCCAGATTAGGAGACCTATTTATTTCCATGTATGTAGCTATGAAAAAGTTCCTGTAAAATGACTTTTTGGTCCTTATTAAGCTACTTTTAAAATAATAGCATGGAATCTAAGCATTTCTCCAATTACTTAAGGAAACAATTAATTTTTGAGGTAGAATCTCCTCTTTCCAAGGATGGCCTCAAAGTGCCTCTACAACAGTGGGTAACCATGAGCACTTGATCTTTCAGTTTCCATTTCCTAAGAGCTGGAAATATAGACCCACAGTTTTATACCTAACTCATGTGGTGCTGAACATAAAACCCAGGGATTATTGTAGTCTATTCTTACTCACTACAAAGGAAGGTAAATGTCTAGCCCCTAAGCACAGCTTTTCACTTGAAGCTTCAACCCTAACCCCATGGTTTCCTATTGAGAAACTTGACACTTTCAAAGAAAAAACTCTGTTAGAGGGCATTCTTTCACCTCTGAATTGTCTGATAGAAACCATATTCTAGGTACCCTACCTTTAACTGAATATTAATTGCACTTCTTTCTTACCCAAATATCGAGGAGACTGAATTGATATGTAGATTTCTATTTTTTTTTCTCTTCTAAATCCCTGTCTTTCTCTTATACCACTCCAATACTCTTCATATCTTTTTTCTATCATAGTACCTTTCTGCTATTTCCTCAAAACATCCAAGATTATTTTACTCCAAGACAACAAAGCAACATAAATAAGAAAACTATTCATCAGATACAAGATAGCAAATATTTTGCAAAATTGGTCTCTACTCGTTTCTCATTTACTGAAAACAGGTATATCTCTTTGTTCCTACCAAATGGTTTAATTTTATAATTTTAGTAATAATTTAGCACTCATTCCCATTCTAGCCACTGTATGATTATAAAGATCACCTAAAATTTGAAGTGTAATATTTAATTTTTCTCACAGTAATGAAAGTTCAGTTTGGGTAATAAACCATATTACATTTTATAATAAAAGTGAGAATTATCTGACTCATAAGAACAAGTGAAGAAGTTGTATTCATAGGGGCCACCATGTCAACATAGATGGCATAAAACAGATATATGTTGAATACTTAAATTTTAAGCATAATTTAAATAGACTTAGAGGTCAAAAAGAGATAATAAACATAGTTTGTCAAACTCAAATACTATCAATAAGAAACCATGGGGTTATGGTAGAAGCTTCAAGTGAAAAGCTGTGCTTAGGGGCTAGACATTTACCTTCCTTTGTAGTGAGTATGAATAGACTACAATAAATACTATCTGATAGTATCAGATAAATACTATCTGATTTAGACCAGTCAGAAAACTATTGTCTCAGAAATAGGTACCAAAAAAGGCTGGAGTGACAGACAAGTGGTTCCTAGTTGAGTTGAGAAATTCTTGTATCATATCATACCTACATGGAAATATAGCAAATGATTGGGAAAATTCACTGAATATAGTTTGCAATGATACCTTTTATATCTGGGAGCTGAGAGTATATGTGTTAACAGGATAATAGTTATGGCTTTACAGGGTTAATCCTAAAAGCACAAGATTGTGAAGAGACAGCATCATTGAAGGTAAAATGTCCTTGAAATTTTAGCAAAGGATTCAAAATACCTTTTGTAAGGATTCAGGTATTATGCTGACCCCTCCCCGTGGCAAATGGGATTCAAGCAGATACTTAAACAGCTCAAAGGTCCATGTGTTAAGTGACTGTGTAAGGACTCTCTTTTAAGCTGAGCAACTCCCTCCTGTCTGTCCCTTTTTCCTCTTCTTCCCCCTTCTTCTTCCCCCTTCCCCTTCTACCACTGTTCCCAGTTGGCCAACACCTACCCCTCTCTTTGTTCCTTTTCCCTAATAAACTCCACGTGGGTCTTGTGGTTCCTGTTTAATCACTTGCAGCTTCAGCAAAACTGAAATTCCTTTCTTACTGAAATTTTAAGTCACTGGTTCTCAACCTTCTAAATGCTCTGACCCTTTAATATAGTTCTGCAAGTTGTGGGGACCCACAATGATTTTGTTGCTACTTCATAACTGTAATTTTGCTACTGTTATTAAAATTGTAATTTAAATATCAGAGATACCCAGTATGAACTGTGACCCTGTAAAGGGGCCATTGGACCCCCCAGAGGGATCATGACCCACAGGTTGAGAACTGTTACATGAAATACAAAGTCAGAAAATGAAAGGCTTGCTGGGTTAGTTAGCATAGCCCTCCATGGAACAGCTATCTTCTGCTGGTCTTACAAACTTACAGTGTTTCAAGGCAGTAAATTCATTAAAACCAGAAAATTGCTTAATTAGTTTAAAGTGACAAACTTTTCTAAAAATAAATCTCTTAACTACATGGATTCCAAACAAATTCATCACAATTGGAACTGTTACAGTACATAATAATGACTAGAAAATTAATTCAAGGTAATAGCATGTCAAAGAGTGTGTTTCTTAACTTTTATTTTTGCCCTTCTAAAAATGAACATGCTATTTTAAAGGGTGTTGAATTTTCACCTAGTCTCATTCCTGCTAGTAATGTTGCCTTAAGAGTAGCTGACTTATTTCTAAGCACTTTATATTTTCCTACGCTGTAGTAAAATGCCTCAGACACAAATGAGGACATATATGATATGTAAGGTCTTTTGTATGTAGTAGTTCAATATAGACTCTGGTGTGGTTCCAATGTATTCATATTACACAAGCTCAATACTTCCTTTTAAAGTATATGAAAAGCTATGAATTTATGCTTTGGTATGGTTTGTTTTGTCAAAAAGAAAAATCAAATGTTTATAAGAAATAAATGTGCTAATCCCTTGGACACAATTTCTGGTTTAGAGAAATGAAGGATGTGTGAACCATGCAACACATGTTTTTCTTTTCTTTTTAATTACAAATGAATCTAACCACCAAGGTCCTCCTTTCTCTATTCATAGCCATGTACAGCTTTCAAAAGGACACCATTCTCTGAAGTTGTACTAGCAAATGAAGGCAGCCAGGAAATGTAGGCTCAAGTTACTCCTGCCTCAGAGGAACAGAGTATCTTAAAAGATAATGATAAAATGTGTAGAATCTCATATAGTGAGCATATTTAACTTGGTAGTCTATACAAATTACAGACAATAATTGTTACTTTGTAGCAACCTAATGTTTCTAGTTTATAAGATATTAATTTAACTTCTTTCAGGAGAAAGCTTAAAGGTGGCACTTGGTCAAGAAGAAGGGAGGACACTAAGGAGATCATGATGAGTTCCTTTACATCCCATTCCCAGAAGCATTTTTGAAAATGTTTAATACTTGAAAGACAGGAGTGAGCAGTGGCCACACCAACAATTAATACAAATAAATACTTGATTAATTATAGTCATACTGCATTTTCAGGACAATTGGCTTTGAACTTTAAAGTAGTATATGTGAGATTTAAAGGAGGTATTATGGAGAACCATTAAATAAACACAAAAATACAGTGTAACTTCATTCTCATCATTAAAAAATTAAACAATTATTTCTAAAGAGTTAATTTAGTGTGAGCATTAACAATTGCTGAATTATCTCGGTAAAGAACGTATGATAGCCACATAATGATGAAAAATATTTCTTGTGTTCAGTATAAATAACAAATTAAAACAATGTCTCCAACAATTTAAAGTTTCCCATAATAATTTAGTAATTGTTAATTTATAATTATAATATGAATTATAAATTATCTGCAAAATATTTTTAGGATTTTTATCAATGTAGAATTCTTAAAGGATTAAATTTTTATATCAATATTCAGGGAACACATTTATAAGTTGAATGTGTAAAATAAGCAAAAGATTCTCATCAACTTTAAAACATTAAGTTTAAGGATGTTTGCTCTTCATATAAAAGTAAATAGCAGTAAATGGGATAATACTTACAAGAGTTCTAGACATCAGAAGAATGTAATTTCATCACCAGCCTGCAAATTAACAACATAAACAAAATCTAAGATAATATTTATGTTTTTCTTCTGGCCATTGTACAAGGAAAAAACATAATATTTTATGATTTCTGATTCAGTTATCTACTATAACATCTAGAAATAACAAATATAATAATGTTGACAGTCTTTCCAAGAATTCAACTGTAGTTTATCATGAATACTCTACCTGTGAGTGTGAGTACTTGTGTGTTGGTGCAAATGTGATGTGTGCATATTTCTATGGGGGCCAGAAGTCAACTTCAGTCATTTTTATGCTTGCTTTGCACCTTATGTTTTGAGACAAGATCTCTCATTAAATCTAGAACCCAATTATTCATCAAGATTGGCTGATCAGCAAGCCCCAGGAATCCTGTCTCTGTCACTTTTGCTCTGAGATACCAGGGGAAGTCCTCCATGCCTGGTATTTTACAAGTTTGCTGAAGATTCAAACTCATATCCCCATGACTACATAGCAAGCATTTTACACACTCAGCCATATCCTCAGCCTCCATCTTTAAAATCTTACTATACTAACATACACCAATCAATTGAAAATGCCAATCCAGTTGCATACCTGCCGAGAGAATCAACTAAAGATCAGCACAATAACAACCTTTATAATAGAGTAGAATTGTATTCTTAACTGGCATTGGTACATATGCAGAGTTTCAATTATGATCACACAGCAAGAAAGGATACATTGTGTCATTGTCTTATTGCAACTAGTTTTTACAAGTCATTGGGTCTAGATGCTAATGCAGGACATCTACAGCCATTCAGCAGCAGCTACTGATGTAACATGTGTAGCTGTGTTTGCAGGAAGCCTCTGGGGTGTTTCATTGACGTAAGCTCTGCTGTTTTGACACTCTACCCAGATGCTCTGAATTTGCTTCAGTGACTCAGAGCTGAATCAGAATGCCTCAGAACATGAGTAAAAGGAGCTGTGGGTGGGGGAAGGTTGGGTGGCAATGAACCTGTCACCTGCGCTGATTTCCTGTCTAAGAACTAGGTGAAAACAATGCACTGAAAATGGTATAGTGGTCTTAACTGGGCACTCAGGTGCTAACATCCAAATGGAACACAAGGATGGGGGTTTGTCTGGTTCTCTTTACTATAATGCTTCTTTGTGTAGGTTTTTTCTTTTAAAGATATTGCATAAATAGATAATCTTTAAGAGTATTATCTGATATCCATCAAAATATGTGATTACCTATTTACAGTATAAAACAACCTTGGGTTGTCCTACATATATTAAGGACAGTTTAATGTTGCATTTTCTTGTTTCTTGTCAACATATTCATGCAAATTCCGCAAATCTTTAATCTAGGAGGAGTCTTCCAACACTAAGATGATTTTTTAATACTAAGTAGCTTTTTGTGAAAGTTATTAATCAAGAGACTTGACAGACTTAACCATACAGGTATAAAGTCACATAGAAGGGAAAGACATTGGGAGATGACGATAGAAAATTTGTGTTTTCAGATTATATTTAGGAGGAGAGTTACCTGAGGAAAAGGACATAAAAACTTGTATATTTAACAGAACCTGACGAGAAATTGGTTTGAAAAGGATATGAACATAATCATGGTGTTGAATAGCACATTGTGCAATGAGCCTGATTCCAATACAGTGACTGGCACAAACCAGAAATAGAGCTATTCCACAGTCATGAGACTAGTGTGTGTGTGTGTGTGTGTGTGTGTGTGTGTGTGTGTGTGTGTGTGTGTGTGTGGGTGTGTGTGTGCCTGCGTGTGTGTGTGCCTGCGTGTGTGTGTGTGTGCGTGTGATATGCTCTCAGAAGCTGGGTTGAGTATTAACATCAAGATAAAAAATTGCAGGACTCTAAGGTATACACAAAAGTGATAAAATTACAAGAGATCATTGATAGCCATGGAAACAGGTCCTTTTCAGATTGAGTAGCAGTATTAGTGGTATATGGTACTATGATGACCTATCTGTGAATACCAGCATCTTGGTGTTGCTATCATCTGGGAGAAAATGTCCATTGCAATGTCTCTAACAGGGAAAGGATGGGTGAAAAAAGAATGAACAATTGCAGACAATTTGAAGCCATAACAAAAATTAGGAATTAGTGCCGATTAAGGAATGATGCACGTTTTAAGAAAGATTAGCTAGAAGGGTTAATAGGTCACTGCCTTTTGGAGTAACTTTTCACAGTGAAATGGTTGTTTTTCCTGAGCAGGGATCACACCAGTCTTCAGTGTCATCCCCATGTTTGAAGCAGGTGAAAGAGCTGTAGGGCACAGCACAGCTGAGCACTACAGTAATACGAATGGATCAGTGAAGTGGTCCACTCCAGCACTCAGTTCAACAGCTAGAGCATCAACTGCCATTTGTCTCTGCATTTCTTCCAGCTACTCAGAGCACAGAATTCTTTTGCTATCACTGGGCCCTTAGTTCCTTTTTATTTCACCCTCTGTCTTTAGTAGAGGTTTCCACTACTCTATGGCTACTATCACACTGCATGCTCACCTTGGAACAAAAAAGCTTTTCCTGCTTTGGTCTGTGGTTTTGCATGTGAGGACAACTACTACCCTGGTCTTGTATACTCTTCCACTTTCTTTGGTTACCTGGAACAGAAGTTACAGATAGTGTGAAGTGCCATCTGAGTGGCTGGAAATTGAACCTGGATCTTCTAGAGGAGCAGCCAGTTCTCTTAATTGCTGAGTCATCTCTCCAGCCCCCAACTTATTCATTCACTCAAAATCTATAACCTACTCCTCCAGTCGCATGCATGTCTTTGTTTCTTGGCAAGTATCTTAAACCATGCATAGGGAAACAAATGTAATAGCTTATGCATCTTGGTTCAAATAAACAAATCTAACCTGTGTATGTTTGTGTTTGTGTGCTCACACCTATGCCCTAAAATAGTACAGGACAACACTTGAAATTGTATTATTCTAATATACTTAAAATATCTTATTTATTTTTATTTGTGTATATGAGTATTTGCCTGAATATAAATTTATGAACCATATGCTTTGAGTGTTTAGGAAGGCTGGAAGAGGGTTAAAAATTACCTGGAACTGGAGTTACAGATGGTTATGTCCTCCCATGTAGGTGCTGCAAATCATTGAGCTGTCTCTGCAGACCCCCTAAAATTGTATTATTCTAGAATGAGGCCATTGGAAATTAGCCTATTTAAGTTTACCTTTTGTTTCGGAATTGTTTTATGCAACCTTTAGCCATGTAAGAATCAATTCAAGTGAGAACATTTGTGTAATAGAGAAAAGAGCACAATCTATCTTGGGTCTGTTTTTGTCTCAATTGCTTAGATTGTTTCCATTTTTTTAAATTAACAGAAAAGTGTCTGGCATCTGCCAAATATGGCACTGACAAATGGGAAGAGTAGAATAAAGGAAGCTGGTGTGCTGATGGAATTTGTCAGTGGAAAGCACATTCCCTATAGATGTCATGATAATGTCAGGACTCCCCATGTTAGGTGTCTGCAACTCATTTGCATTAATTATTGAATATTACTAGTCTTAGATTACAGTCTATACAGCTACTCCTCTCCATCCTTAGCCTTAGCAAACCATTATTCACTAATGCTATTACACACTTGCTAAACTTCCCATTCAGTGATGATGGTATCAGCATTCTTTGCACCTCTGAATGGGTTTAGGTGACAAGAAACACTCATTCCTTCTTTTTGTAACATGGGCTTTATAATAAGTTTGTGAATAAAGTAATTTTCTTATGTAAACATTATCAAAGGACCAAATCTCATATAAATTACATACTCTTACAGTTGTTCAATAGAAATAAATGGCAATATATACAAGTTTACATATTTGTTGCTCCAAACCAGAGCTGTAAAAGTTAAGAGAAAGGACAAATCATTGTAATTTACAGTATCTCATATATTCATGAATGCATTCATTCAGTACAAATGTAAACTGTTTGTTATTCTTGGTTCTGTGAATGTCTAAGTGGAAAAGATGGCACAATGCAAAGATTTCAATTAAAGTGTGAATATGGAATATATTAGACAGCAGTATGTTAATATGAAAATAATTCAGGTGAGGATAATAAAAATAGCTGGAGGGAAGTTTCAAGTTCAAGGGCAGTATCTAGAAAAGCTCTAACTGGGGAGGCTATAAATGATTAAAACTGTAAAACTGAGAAAAGAAGTTACATGAATAATCATGGTAGGAGTTCACAGAGGCTGTAAATGGGGTGTGCATAGTCTATTAAAAACAAAACATAGAGCTAGAAGGCCTGTGAGTGAATAAGAGACAGAAAGTGGTAGAAGTTAAGTTATCAGAAGACTGAGCATTGCCCCAGTAATGCTATGAGTCAGTGTAAGAATGGTGCCTCTTATTCCAAAACTGATGTTCTTGAATAGCTTTAAGCATAAAAGTAGCATGATCTGAACTCAATTGAACAAGACTGCCATGGGTGGTTTATTGACGGTAAAACTGGGGTAGGATTGATAGCAATGTCAATCATAAGGCTGTTCCATTTTCCAGCAAGGAACGTTGGTGGTAGCCATAGTACATACAAGTCTTTCAGGGGATGATATTACACTGTCTGGATAGGATACGAGAAAAAGCTCTCAGAGACAAAATTAAAATAGATAAACTAAGCAATTAGTGAACTAGAAATATTGAGATATGTTTTGACTGTGTGGGGCTAGAATTAGGGAAGAGGAGGTTATTTACTAATAACCTCCTGAGAGTTTTGACTCAGTTTAGATGATTTCTTTTTCTTCATAGATGCACATTATTCCCAAGCCATCCTTGAGAATGCAGTATGTGTAAGAGCCTGTACCCCAGATAGAGGAGTAGCTGATTGAATTGTATATTGCTAGTAGACTTTTCCCGGTAGTTGTAGCTTTTATGTTCTTTCTGAATTTTGGGTGATTGAGACACAATTTTGTGCAGGAGCCTTATAATACATGCCAAACTATAGAGCCTACATGATCCAGAGTGGAGAACACACTTGCTATTTTATTCATTCACAAAATTTGGACTAGCAATTTTCAAAGTAGAATAAAGAAACATAGTTTGGCTTATATCTTACTACACACTAGTATAATCTAACTGATATTTTGAGGTGCATGAAGATATTCTTAGTAAAACCATCTTTTCCTCCCATGTAATGGGATCAAGAATATAAAGAAGATAATGGAAAAATATGAAATATCTATGTTAGTAAATTCTTTATATAGACACAAAAAGGAAAATAAACTGGAAAAAATAATAAAGTAAATATGACAACTAACTAAATAATGAAACAAATAAAAAAGAAATAACAAAATATATGGGAAATATAAGTGATAAAGGCTTGAGAAATTTCAAGGTGTGCCCATCGATAAAATAGGACTGAGTTATATCTATGAAAGGAGGATTTGGCTTCTGCTGAGAACTGGGAATGGAAAGAACAGGGAAAGAAAATAGCACAAAAGTAGAATGCAGATGGAAACCCATGTAAATGTGATCTGATTACTTCAGATTTCTTCGTGCATTGGGGAAAAAAGACTCAACTATAGTTTCTGGAGAAATAACATTTGCATTTGACATTGTCATGTTTTAGGTTAAATTAAACAGAAAAAGAAAGAACTCATTGCATTAAAAATTAGAAGCAAAGGCACAACGATAAAAATGAAAGTCAATATTATTTTTTCTATACAGAGAATATATAAAAGATAAATTTTGTTCATGTTGAATTCTTGTTAGGGACTAGTACAAGTAGCTATAGTTTGGATCTTAAAGGTTTCCCCAGGGGCCCAGTTGTTCTGGGTTTGTTCTTCAATTCATGTTCCTATTGGAATGCTGTCGAACCTTAAGCAGTTGTGTTCTAACTAAAAAAAAAAAAAGTTAACTTAATAGAGGTTTACTCAAAAAGGGAATGCTGAAATTTTGTTCCCTCCTCTTCCTCTCTCTCTTTTTCCTGGACACCATCAGATAAATAGCTTCTCTACTAGGTGCTGCCTGCATAATATATGTGTCAATACAAATCCAAAGCAACAAGGCCAAATGAACCTGAACTCATATCTTTTAATCCATGAGTTAAAACAATCAATTTCTTATTCTAATTTCATTATCATTACAGCAATGAAACAATAACACATAGATAAACAAGTTATATGAATCCACAAGGATGATCCCAGCTATGACTCCTAGCAATAGTGAAGAAATCCCAGCTATGACTCCTAGCAATAGTGAAGAAATTGCCAGAACTTACCTACCCTATAATCAGATTGGTGAATACCCTTACTATCATCATAAATTCTTCATCCAGTAATTGATGGAACCAGATGAAGAGATCCACAACCAAGGATCAGGCTGAGCTCGGGGAATACAACTGAGGAGTGGGAGGAGAGAATATATGACCAAGATCATAATGGAGAAATCTACAGAGAGCTGAACCAAGCTTGTGAAAACTTATGAACTCTGGACTGACAGCTATGGAGACTTCAGGGTTCTGAACTAGGCCCTCTGTATCTGGAAAACAGTAGTATAGCTTAGACTCTCTGATGGGCCCCGGCAGTAGGACCCGGTACAAACCTGCTACATGAACTAGGTTGTTGCAGCCCATTCCCTGTGGTGGGATGTAACACTCAGCCTTGATGCAAGGGAGAAGGGCTTGGTCCTGCCCCTAGCCATTGTGCCAGACTTAGTTGATTCCTAATGGGAGTCCTTACCAGTGAGGAAGAATGGACTGGGGATTGGCTAGGGGGAAAGAGAGGGAGGGGTGAGAGGAGGAATGAGAGGCAGAACTGTTTTTGGAATATACAGTGAAATTTAAAAGAAAAAATAAATTTAAAAAAAGTTACATAAAACATAGGTAGGTTATGGAAAGTTCTTGTCACCAATGGATTTCGCATTTGGAACTACAAAAGGAAAGTTCAAGTTCAGAGATCAAAGCATCTGGGTACTGCATTTAGCTCTGCTAATAAGCCTCTATTTCTCAAATGCTGGCTGGGTTTGATGAGGATCAAATTGATTTTTAATTAACACTGTAAAAGTGCAAACAATTATGTGGGATTATTTAATTAAGTCCACAATAACAGGAAGTATTGTAGCCTTGGAGTAGTGTGTTATATGTATTAATATTGATATTGGTGGATTCACTTCATTTCCATGTGCAAGCATTCTCTGTAGTCTATTTTGTCAATATTGTTGAAGAGGAAAACTAGCTAATCCTCAGATGAAGCAGACAACACATGTGTGACTTCCACTGGCCATTCTGTGGGTTTGTGGGTTGTTTTTGTTCTTCTCACTATTTTTTTTGTTGTTGTTTTTCTGTTTTTTGGTTTTTTTTTTTTAGATTTAAATCAAGCAGAATATGAGGATACATGCTGTAATTTGTATGAAATAATTGGAACAAGAATTCCCATTTCTGTTGGAGTTGAATGGCAGGCAGACATAATGGGAGTGGGGAGATTTTAGCATCATTGTGTCTGCCTGCCAGTCCAGGCACAAAGAGAAGGAAGACATTAGAGTTCCTTTAAATAAACTGCAAACCACATGTGTACCTGAATTTCCCTTTGCAAAAGCCTCATAAGAAACTGCACTGTCTCCCCTTTTCCAAAACTTTGCTTCAAACCCTTTGACCAAGAATTTTGTCATTGTTGTTATGGAAATTTTGCATAAGAAAACAATGAACAAAACATCTATCATGGTTCATTTGTAGCAAAGAGAGCAGTGATAGGTGATCTGAGGAGTATGACAGCCATCCAGGCACAGGGTGACCCATCTCTCCTGGAAGCAATGGCTTCACAAAGGAGAAGTGGTTATCTTGGGGAAGAAGTATGAACAATCTTACTGTTTTGGATACGGAGTAAATCATAGATGACCTCAAGCCTTGCATCTAGCCAGTTGGGAAAAGTGTCTGAGGCAAGGAGGGTTATGCTATGAGGAAAATTCTCAGGTGGCCCAATAGCAGACAGCTAGGGAATCCCAGGAGAGTTGAAGAGGGACTTCTGAGCATCACTATTACACACCTGCCAAACATAGAAGAAAATCATTCCTAAGACCTTTGGGGTTTCATTAAAGATATACAGAATAATTTTGTGAAGCTCTCAGCGAATCCTCTAAGAGAGGAAATGTATAGTATACACACACACACACACACACACACACACACACATACATATATATAATCTACTTTATGTATATGGAAAGAAAAATATATATAAGGAATAGATATATAAATATGGCAAGAAATTTTCAGTTTTTAGTATTCCTCTATTTTCCCTTTCTTTAAAAATATTGTTCTGAAGATTTTGATGAACGCCCATGGGAGGCCTCACGCTCCCTGAGGAACAGATGTGGGGTGGGATAGTGTTTGCTTGGGGTAATAGGAGGGTGGGAGGGAGAGGGAACTGGGACTTATATATAAAACTGGTATATAAAACAAGATTGTTCTTAATTTAAATACAAATTAATTTTAAAAATTTCCCAACAAAAAAATTATTACCTAAAATTCTTCATAGAAAAGTTGTACTTTGGTTTATCTCTCAGGTCTGGAACCCCAAAATTTGACAGAGCTTGCCATGATAGATGTGCCTTATCTTTCTTTTAGGGAAAAAAAGTAACGATACCATCTCCTTTTTTTAAAGTTTTCTCTTCAGGTTCTTCTCACAGATGGTTTCTTCCATCATGTCTATAATTATATATTTTCATTACAGCCGGACAATTTTTTTAAGAGTATTCTTTTTCTATTAGGCATCTCATCTCTTCCACAATAGTCTGGCTGATGGGAGATTGTTACTGAATGCTGGCTTGGAATCCTTGCTTTCGGGATCATAACTGAAGATCATTTGAACTATTGATGATAGATAAATCTCCAACTGTAACTCCCTTCAGGGACCCAAATCTTTGTTTATAGTATAGTTTTCAAATGTATGCATATAAATAGCAGTGGGAGGCACAAGGTTGGTCACTGGGTTCAGCATTGTATTCCATGGCATTTCTACTTGGACTTCACAGCCCTTTTCAATGTTAAACTTACGGAGAAGCCATAGACTTCAATGAAATATGCTATAAAAATTTCTTGTGCCAATTACACACCATATTTGGATGAATCACTGCACAAAATATCATATATATGTGTATAAGGACATAAGAAATACAACAAAGGATATTTTAGTTATTTGCAGGATGAGCTATCATGCTGCATATGGGTAGGTTGTTATATTACTCTTTGTGATCACCTAGCCTTTCTAAGCAGAGCAATCAGTCTTCCTTTCCCATTGGATTCTAAATTTCATATGGTACCTCTTAAAGTAGGCCTTATTCTCAACAACTGTGACTCAATGCAGTGAAACAGACTCTCATCTGTTGCTTGGTATAGCTCCACATCATCAGTACTGGAAGCAAAGCAGGTTCCATCATTGCTAAGGTCACTGCCAGCTGCAATTCTCCTTGGTGATATAGAAATGTAAACTCATTTACATATGCCTTAAAAGCAAGCAGCATTGGCCTGGATCATTGCCAACTTTAATTCCAGTTTATCCTATGAATTAGGAATCTCTCCAACAAACTCTTTGTTACTTCTATGCTCTGTAGGCCCCAACAACACCTCACCTTCTTCACGTTGAAGCAACTCAATAGGATCCTATTTTTCTTCTTAAAGACTCAGCTGCTCCTAAAGGAAGTGTTCTAGTATGCTCCATCATTGTGTGCCCTCCTTCCCCAATTGAGAAAGTTAGTATAAATGTAAAACCACTTCCCTTATAGGGCAAACATTATATAATTATGTTTATTTGTTTTCTCTCCCCTACCTTTAAACAATCAATGACCATAATTCCTCTTTCCAATGTTACAATGTTCTCTTATTTCCATGAAGTTATGTCAAGGACATCTTTCAGAATGTTGATCACTTGTTATGAGGACTAAATTCTCCTAACTACTTTGAAAATATTTATATCCACAGTAACTTTGCTTCCACTTTCTGGGTGTTTGAAATGACTATGCTTTGATACTGCACATTTGACTCATATATGAGGGATTCAGAAATATGAACCCAACCTGTACAAGGACATGTAAATGACCCAATTTGATGCTACCTAGGGAATTACGTACTCTGTGAAATGGCAGAAGTGATGCCTCTAGGGAATTCTGAGGGCTAGGGAAGAGTTGGGGAATGAAACGAGGCTGGACAGCATTGAAATAAAACTTTGCTGGAGAATCTGTTCTGATAAGATTTAGGTCTTTTGGCTACTTCATGAAGCTATGATATATTGAACAGATATCATTGTCTGGGTACTCACAAGGTTCCAAGAAATCAGAAGGCCCTCAAAGGTTAGAAAGGTAGAGGAAATGTTGGGATTTGGTATAGGAGGTAGGAAGGAGAATGTTTAAGTAGGAGGTAATAGAAAAGATAATGCAGTGAAAGAAAAGAAAGGTGGAAAATAATAGGACAACATTCGCAAAGTGTTGTAAGAAAAAAGAAAATACCACATCAATGGCAACATTGTAACTATAGTCTCTGCCACTTGTGCTGTGGCAAACATATAACACAGAAGTAATTTATTTTGGCTGAGCTGACATATTGTCCAAAGAATCCTTTAAAGGTAGAGAAGAACATTCCATTCTTTAGACAATTGTATATACAAACCATATTTGAGGTTGACTAAATTAGATCATTTGCCTTATTTTATATATCTCAAAATACTTGAAACAGATTCAACCCAGATTTTCTATGTTTAGCAATACTTACTGATGATGAAATGTACTCATTAAAAATGAGATTATACAGCATGTTAGAACATTTACTATAGAAGATAAGTATCAACATTGTGTCAATTTCTTATTAGCTTATAAGTAAAAAAATAACTCCACATTAAAACATAATTTTATTAAATGACCACAACGTAGAACTATATGACTCTCCTATTCCTTATGTGCCTCCTTTTATCAAGGTAGAAGGAATACTATGATAAGACATTAATGGTTATTAAAGGAAAGTGTTTTCAATTTCGTTATTCTTACTAATCTAACCTGAAAGTTGAGGTTCTTAGAATATAATATACTTTAGTTTTTTTATGGTGAGAGAAATGTTGCATGCTATAAGATGCTGCGTTGTGTCAGATTCTGCTGTAATATTCAACAAAATACCTGTGCTGCCTAATTTGATGCCAAGTTGATATAAAACAGAATAATTTTGGAAGAGGGAATCTCAGTTGAGAAAATTCCCCCACATATTGGCCTGTGGGCAATACTGTAATTTGTTTTCTTGATTGATGATTGATAGGGGATATGAGGACTCATGTCACTTATGAGCTGCGCCATGCATCGGCTGGCGGTCCTACATGCTATAGGCAAGCTGTCTGAACAAAGCATAAGAAACAAGCCCATTGCTTCCCTCAGTGATAGGGAACAACTTGAGATTTACAAGTTGAAGCAAACCCTTTTTTTATTCAAGGTGCTCATGATCATGGTGTTTTGTCATAGCAATAGCAACCCCAACTAAGACAACAGTCAAGTATAAGAGTCTCTGTGACCAGAGGAAGATCATTTAATTTTGATGAACACTTTTTTCTCTTTATTAACAACCTGTGAATTAGTTTTATACCTACAACTTGAGAGGGGTTTTTTGAAGTTTATCCAGGTAATATTTATAAACTCCCCTCAAATCCCAAGCGGAAGACAAAATGTCAAGTAATATTACTTATCTAAAAATGAGACCTTTTATAAGCCTTAATTATAATTTTAAATTCCCTTACATTACGGAATCAATCAAATATAATGAGCAGTGACTATTTGTACACTTTGAGCTCTTTAGAGCCAAACAAATGAATCACTCATCTCTTTTATTTCCCAAAACATATGACCATTAAAATCATTAGTGATAATAATAATAATGACTATATTACATGTAATATGAGTGGCAGAGACAACAATTTGATTTTCTTGTCTTTGGTATCATATGCCACTCTACTGTTTTGTGAATTGTTAAGCAAGGGGAAATTATTCTTTATGGCTTTTGAATAGAGATCAGTACAAAACTAAAGAAAATGAAGAATCGTATCCATGTGGAAGCACCTGAGTCCCTGTCTGCTTGATCTCTGACACCCACCATCAGTCCTCTGTTGGACTCTGGGCCCCTGTCAGAGATCTGACTATCCCTGCTGGACCATCCTGAGTTCTTGTCTTTCTGATCTCTGATCCCCATCACTGGGCCCCTGCCTGAGGAGAGACCTCCTAGAGAGCTTGGACCACCCAGAGCTACAGACATCAAAATTCTGACCCACATAAGCCAACTGGGGGGGTAGCATAGAGAGAGAGAGAGAGACCCAACCTGTACCCACTGGAAGAAGCAATGGAAGACAGCAATACAAGAAAACACCCAACAATAGAAAGACAAGCATGACACCACCAGAATCTAGGGACTCTATACCAACTAGACCTGAATACTCCAAAGCAAATGAAACTGAAGAGAATGACTTAGAAAAGGTATTCATAAAAATGATAGAGACCTTCAAAGACAATGTGAGAAAATCCCTTAAAGAAATGGAAGAAAAAAATGAATTGGAAGAAATAGAGGAAAAGAACATGCAAAAATGCAAGAAGTAAAGAAATCTCTTAAAGAAAGTAAGAAAAGCCAAGAAAAAACAATCAAACAGGTGAAAGAAACAGTTCAAGACTTGAAAACTGAAATAGAGACAATGAAGAAAACACAAACTGAGGGAATGCTGAAAATAGAAAAACTGGGCAACTGATCAGGGGCTACATACTCAAACATACCAAACAGAATACAAGAGATAGAAGAGAGAATCTCAGGTGCTAAAGATAAACTAGAGGAAATAGATTCATCAACCAAACAAAATCTTAAGTCCAACAAATCTTTAATACAAAACATCCAGGAAATGTGGGACATTGTCAAAAGGTGAAACATAAGAATAGAAGAAGGTGAAGAAGCCCAGCTCAAAGGTTCAGAAAATATGTTCAGCAAAATCATTGAAGAAAACTTTCCAAATCTGAAGAAGGACATGCCCATGAAAGTACAAGAAGCATACCCAACACTAAATAGACTGGACCAAAAAAAAGACCCTTCAATACATAATTGTCAAAACACATACCATAAAGAATAATGAAAGAATATTAAGAGCAGCGAAGGAAAAAGGACAGGTAACATATAAAGGCAGACTTATCAAAATTACACCTGACTTCTCCATGAAAACTCTCAAGGCCAGAAGGTCCTGGATAGATGTTCTACAAGTACTAAGAGTCCAGGGATACCAGTCCCACCTACTATACCCAGCAATCTCTCAATAACTATAGATGGTGAAAACAAGATATTGAATGAAAAAGCCAGATTTTTCACAATACATATCTACAAATCCAGCCCTACAGAAAGTTCTGGAAGGAAAACTCCAACCCAAGGAAGTTAACTATTCTCACAAAGACATAGGCAATAGATAGTCCCACTTCACCAGAACCCAAGGGTAAAGCAGAACAAATATATTCACAATACCACTGCCACCAATAAATCTAAAACTAGTGTGGCTATCATAATATCTAACAAATTAGACTTCAAACCAAAATCAATCAAAAGAGATAAAGACAGTCATTTCATATTCATCACAGGAGAAATCAATCAGCACAAAGTCTGAATCCTGAACATCTATGCCACAAATACAAAGGCACTCACATTCATAAAGAAATGCTACTGAAAATCAAAGCTCACATAAAATCTCACACACTCATAGTGGGAGATTTCAACACCCAACTCTCACCACTAGACAGGACCACCAGTCAGAAACTTAATAAAGAAACAAGAGAACTAACAGAAATTATTGTCCCATGTAACTTATCAGACCACCATGCTTTAAAGTCAGAATTCAACAACAACACAAATAGCAGAAAACCTACAAACTCATAAAAAAAATCAACAAGATAGAAAAAACTTTATCCAAACTAACAAAAAAGAAGAGAGAAAATATGCAAATTAACAAAATCAGAAAGGAAAAGGGGAACATAACAATGGACACTGAGGAAATCCAGACAATTTTCAGGTCATACTTTGAAAACTTGTACTCTACAAAATTTGAAAATTTAAAGGAAATGGACAAATTTCTGGATAACAATCACTTACCAAAATTACATCATGAACAGATAAAGTTAAATACACCTATAACCCCTGCTAAAATAGAAGCAGTTATCAAAAGCCTCTCAACCAAAAAGAGCCCAGGGACAGGTGGCTTCAGTACAGAATTCTACCAGAAATTCAAGGAAGAGATAATACCAATACTCCTCAAATTGTTCCACACAATAGAAACAGAAGGTTCATTACCAAACTCTCTTTAAGTGGCCACAATCACCTTGGTAACCAAGCCACACAAAGATTCAACTAAGAAAGAAAACTATAGACCAATATCCTTCATGACCATTGATGCAAAAATACTCAATAAAATACTGCCAAACTAAATCCAAGAATACATCAGAGAAATCATCCACCATGACCAAGTAGGTTTTATCCCTGGGTTGCAGGGATGATTCAACATATGAAAATCTATCGATGTGATCCACCATATAAACAAACTGAAAAAGAAAAACAACATGATCATCTCACTAGATGCTGAAAAGGCCTTTGACAAAATTTAACACCCTTTCATGATAAAGGACTTGGAGGTAACAGGAACATACCTAAACATAATAAAATAATATACAGTAAACCAATAGCTAACATCAAACTGAATGGAGAGAAGCTTAAGGCTATTTCTCTAAAATCAGGAACAAAAAAGTTTGCCCTCTCTCTCCATATCTCTTCAATATTCTGCTTGAAAGTCTAGACATCAACAGACAACAAAAAGAAATCAATGGGATACAAATTGGAAAGGAAGAAGTCAAACTTTCACTATCTGCAGATAATATGGTAGTTTACATAAGCGACCCAAACAACTCTACCAGGGAACTCCTACAGCTGATACACAGAAAAATGGCAGGATACAAGATAAACTCAAAAAAAATCAGTAGCCCTACTATATACAGATGACAAAGGGGCTGAGTAAGAAATCAGAGAAGCATCAACCTTTACAATAACCAAAAACAACATAAACGTGTCTTGGGGCAACGCTTACCAAACAAGGGAAAGACCTATATGGCAAAAACTTTGTGTCGTTAAAGAAATAAATTAAAGAAGATACCTGAAAAGGGATTGCCAAAAGAATCTACAGATTAAATGCAGTCCCCATCAAAATTCTGGCACAATTCTTCACTGACCTTGAAATGATAATAATCAAACTTGATATGGTAAAACAAAAGACCCAGGATAGCCAGAAAAATAAATGAACTTAAGGAGGCATCTCCATCCCCTACTTTAAGCACTACTACAGAGCTATAGTCCTAAAAACATCCTGGTATTGGCACAAAAATAGACAGGTAGACCAATGGAATCGAATTGAAAAGCCTGATTTTTGACAAAACAGCTAAAAGTATACAATGATAGGAGGAGGAAATCATCTTCAACAAATGGTGGTGGCACAACTGGATGATGGTGGGTAGAATACTTCAGATAGACCCATGTCTATCGCCACACACAAAACTCAAGTTCAAATGGATCAAAGACCTCAATATAAATCCAGCCATACTGAATCTCTTAGATGAGAAATTTGGAGGTAACCTTGAACAAATTGCTACAGGAGACTGCTTTCTGAACATAACTCCAGTAGCTCAGACACTGAGACCAACAATTAATAAATGGGACCTCCTCAAACTTAGAAGCTTCTGTAAGGCAAAGGACACAGTAGACAAGACCAAATGGCAGCCAGGAGACTTGGGAAAGATCTTCACCAATCCTACATTTGACAAAGGGCTGATCTCCAATATATACAAAGAACTCAAGAAACTAGTCAACAAAACACCTAATAACCCTATTAAAAATGGGGTATGCAATTGAATAGAGAGAATTCTCAAGAGAGGAAATCAAAAAGGCTGAAAGACACTTAAGAAAGTGCTCAACATCCTTAGCTATCAGGGAAATACAGATCAAAACAATTGCGAGATACCATCTTACTCCTACCAAAATGGCTAAAACTAGAAACACCAATGACTACTTATGCTAGAGAGAATGTGGAGAAAGAAGATCACTCCTCCACTGCTGGTGGGAATGCAAACTCATACAGCCATTTTCGAGATCAGTATGGCAGTTCCTCAGGAAAATGAGAATCAGTCTACCACAGGACCCGACAATCCCCCTCTTAGGCATATACCCAAATGATCCACATCCATGCAACAAGGACATCTGTTCAACTATGTTCCTAGCAGCATTATTTGTAATAGCATAAACCTGAAAGCAACCTAGATGTCCCTCAACTGAAGAATGGAAAAAGAAGATGTGGCACATTTACTACTCTGCAGAAAAAAATCAATGGAATCTTGAAATTCTCAGGCAAATGAATGGAACTTGAAGAAACCATCCTGAATGAGGTAACCCAGTCACAAAAAGAAGAACATGGTATGTACTCACTCATATATGGATTTTAGACATAGAGCAAAGGATCACCAGCCTATAATTCACACCACCAGAGAAATTAGGATACAAGGAGGATTCTAAAGAGAGAGAGGGAGAGAGAGAGAGAGATAGAGAGAGAGAGAGAGAGAGAGAGGGAGAGAGAGAGAGAGACAGAGACAGAGACAGAGACAGAGAGAGACAGAGAGAGACAAAGAGAGAGAGACAGAGAGAGACAGAGACAGAGACAGAGAGAGAGACAGAGACAGAGACAGACAGACAGACAGACAGACAGACAGAGACAGAGAGCATAAAATAGGCAGCCATTATAGGTTTGAAGAGAAAACTGACTCTATAGAAATGTCCAGAGTGTCCAGGGACCTACAAGCCTGACACCAACTAACAATTTGAGCAACAGTGGAAAGGCTGCCATAAATGCCCTTCCCTGATAATGAAATTGATGGTTACCTTATTCCCATCATAGAGCCCTCATCTAGTAGCTGAGAGTAACTAAACACTGAGCTGAACTGGAATCTAGATGCCTAGAGGGAGGAAAAGATCAGGCTACAGAAACCCACAGAGACAGCTGACCTGAACAAGGAGGAGCTGATGGGCCTCCAGACTGATAGCTGGGGATCCAGCATTTGACTGACACAGACCCCCCTGAACATGGGTCTCTGTTAGAAGGCCTGGGCAGTCTAAGGGACCTCAGAAATTAGAACCAGGATTCATCCCTGGAGTACAAAAGGACTTTGGGAGCACATGCCCCATGGATCAGTACTCCCCTTAACCTAGAGGCAGGAGGGGGGCCTAGTCCCTACTCCAAATGACTTGACAGATTTAGAAGACCCCTTCTGGAAGTCATCATCCTACAAGTGGAGTGGGGGGTTGATGGAAGGGGAAGGTGGTCAGGGGGTGAGGTTGGATGGTAGAGAGGAAATGATGGAGGGAGGGTTGGAGGGAGGGAGAGAGGGAGAGAGAGGGAACTGGGATTGATGTGTAAAGTAAAAATAAAAATAAAGAAAAATAAGAAAATTATAATCATGTTTTTGATTATCTTTAAAGGAAGTGGCATTTCACAGAGGAAGATAGTTAAAGAGGAGATTAAAAAGCAATTGAGAACTGGTAATGCAGAGCCTTGTAGACATTGACATCAATATTAGGTAATTTATTGTTTTATTTACTTTTATACTATTCAAAATTCAGCAAGTTAATTTTATTGATGCCTAAGAAAGCCCTCTAGATAGAGTTTCTAAGAGGTGAGCATTTCCCATGCTAGGATTAGGGGTCTTTTCCTTATGTTGAGTGAAATAAATCTACTTGGATAAGAAGGAGTGGTATCTGAGTGAATCTGAGTGAAAACAGTGATTTTGAGAATATTCTGAAAGCATCATGGGCACAGACATGTTCTTCACACTCATGTATAAATATCTATAATTTGGTACATTGTGAAAACCATGCAGAATAATGCAATGTCATGGAACATGTGATGAAGTCCTTTGTCACACCCTTTCATTTTTTTTTTTTTGTGCAAAAAACGTCATGAAGGGTGAGGTATTTTCTTCGTAATTATTGCTGAAGACAAGCATCCCCATTAATCTATCTTTGGTCAATAATTTAACCATCATTTTTAGATTTCAGAATAGAGTAAGCATTTAATTTTCTGTCAAAACACAGCACGTTTAACAGACAAAATGGGTATCAGTGTCAGTTATACCAAGGCCATCTGCATCCTGGCCTTGAGCTAACAATTATGCATGGCACTGATGCCTACTGAAGGTCCCTTTGGTGGTAGGCAAGGACATCTATTTGGGTGTTTTCCCCCAATGCTTAAAGCAAGTAGATTTTACTTATGTTCCTGTGTAACTCTTTCTCAATGGATTTTATAGTAACTGAACCACATTTTAACTGCACAAAAGATTATTGCAACTTAGAGGAATTATGTGGCTATTTCTATTGCATATTGGGTAATGGTAACTCCCAATTTCTCTTTTATAAATGTTTCTATAGGCTGAAATTACTTAACTCTCAGTTCATCTTTATTGTAATCCCTAATAGCTCTGCAAAAATATATGTATGTTAACAAATTTTCTAAGAAAAAATTGAAGTCATCCTGTTCTCTCTCATTCACACCTCACATTCACTCCTTCTTCAAATCCAGTTTGTCATTTCTTTGAATTCTGTCCTGAATCTGAGTGCTACTTACCAGACACCAACCAGAAGCTTTTTCAACTTATCTACTACAGTAGTATATTGATGGGATTATTCCCCAAAGATTATTTTGGTAACACATGAGATCACTCATCCCAGTGAAGCTCTTCTCACAGTTCCCACAACACAGCAGTAGAATAGAATATTATAACTGCCCTGAAAGGATTCAAGTACCTCATATTGGCTATATTTCTCTCAATCCCTGCTACTTCTTGAGTACCCAATCATTCCTCCAACTTTGTATCTAAACACAAGGAAAAAAAAGAGGGGAAGGGAGGGCAGGGAAGGAGAGGAGAGAGTGGGGAGGGGAGGAGAGGGGAGTGCAAGAGAGGAGAGGGGAGGGCAGAGGAGGGGAGGGGAAAGGGGAGAAGAGAAGAGAGGAGAGAAGAGAAGAGAAGGAGAGGAGAGGAGAGGAGAGGAGAGGAGAAGAGAAGAGAAGAGAAGAGAAGAGAAGAGAAAGAGAAGAGAAGAGAAGAGAAGAGAAGAGAAGAGAAGAGAAGAGAAGAGAAGAGAAGAGAAGAGAAGAGAAGAGAAGAGAAGAGAAGAGAAGAGAAGAGAAGAGAAGAGACCTAGGAACTTACACAAGTTGGGTAAGCTTTTTATAACTGAGCTACATCCAGTGTGTTTCTTTAGCTTCTACAAAGAGTGAGATCAATGAAAATAGGACCAACTTGGAAAGAATACAACAGCCAGTAACAAACCCTGAAGTCTTGAAGCCAAGGAAGCATTGTGTGTGTGTGTGTGTGTGTGTGTGTGTGTGTGTGTGTGTGTGTGTGTGTGTGTGTGTTTCTTTACAGTGCCTCACTGGAAAGTTTCAGCAGATTTAAGGAAGGAATCTCGGAATGTATTACTTTAAAAAAAAAAAAAAGTAGAGATTCCCTGCTTTTCAACTCTGCCATGCTGTAAAAATTCCCACATTTTTCTTTAAAGGTAAGGCATCTATACCACTACCACTACCACCCCCCCTCCTGGCCCTCCTTGTAAAGTTCCCTGTTTCTGGTTCCCTGGAGATGTAAGCTAGAGATACAAGTGACCCTCCAGTTGATCTCAATGGCTCCATTGTTGCCCAGGGAGATAGGCTGATCTCTAAATGGTGAAGGCCCAGCCATTTAGTGCTTTATAGACCATGGCCTATTGCACTCAGGAGCAAAATGGCAGGAGGTAGTAGCTGCGAAGCTCAGATGCGATGTGCTGCCTGCAGTGCCATCCAAGCAGTAGCCAAGCAACCCTGCTTTTTGCCTCTCCTTGGCTGTGGCTGTCCTCCAGGAGAGGGCAATTGCTTAACTGGAATAAAGGCATGCAGTTGTATAAAACCAGGCACAACTTTTAAATTGAAACCATACTTAATTCAGGACCTGTCTTTTGACAGAAGTCATTAAGAAATTATTTTTAATCATGATGTCTCCCTGCCAAACACTGCAGTTATTAATAATTCTGTACACATTCCAAATAAAATATTAACTACTTTGTTGTAAGTAGTAACTTTGTAATGAGGATGGTGGTAATGTCTGAACAGACATTAAAAAAAAAAAAACAAAAACAAACAAAAAAAACAAAAAAAAAACTTTGTTAGAAGGCCCTGATCATTGTAGGTTGCTGTCTACAGTCCCCCTGGCAGCTTTCTCCAAGCTCAGCAACATGGAGGACTCCCCCTCCCTGCTCAATACCTAACCCTCTCTAGAGGATGTCTCTAGGCCCAGGATGCATAAGTTATCTGAAGGGTGGTCTGAAAATGCTCTTTCCCTGACGATGTGACATTAACATTAAAACAATTACCTGAGAGATTGAGAAAAATATTTTCTAAACATGTAAGTCTAGATCTCTGAATTTTGTAATAAGGGAAAGAGGAGTAAGTTTTAGACACCTTCAGCAGACATACTCTTATGGTATATGTGTTATATGAATGTACAAAAACCTTCTCTGGATCATTTAGAAACATTAATTTAAAGACTAATAATTTAGAACTGTGTTGAACAAAACAAAAGTCAGCTGTGTGGCTGTTGAGCATGTGTAATGTGGCTCATTAAGAAATGAGACACACTATGAACATAAAATTCATCCTGTTTCCTGAGGATGCCATCAGAAAGAACATAGCTGAGGATGGTGATACATGATTCTAAGCCCTGATTTGAGGTGTAGAGGCAGGAGACAACTACTGTTTTAAAATTAGCCTGGGCTTTAGTGTGTGACCCTATCTCTGAAAACAAATAAAACAGGAGAATATAAAACACTTCAATAATAAATTTCGTAGTGATAATATATTGGAATAATATTTTAAGCATCTTGACTTGAAAAGGTGTATTATTGGCTCATTAGAACAAAACAAATACAGCTACTAGAAAATTTAAAATTACATGTGTAGTCCAGTGTATTTCTGTAAAACAGGGTGTTACACAAAAGTGTAACAACATGGCTGCCAGATTTTGTTATTGCTGAAAGAGAACAGATTTATGTATGTGAGTCAGTGGCCAGTGGCAGGACATGTGTTTTTAAATGGACAAATTATTGGTTAGAGAAAAATAACATGTCTAAATAAGATCAAAAATAGGAAAATCGAGTGTGGTTCTTAGTGCCAGGGAAAGTGTGACCTCTGTGATCTCAGTGGTCATGGATCTCTGGACTCTGGACTGGATAGGAAAGAGGGAATCCATGGGTATGGGGGTTGGCAGAGGAAAGGCAAAAGCAAGTTAGAAAGAATTGTGCTTCCTCTCTGAGTTCAGAAAAGATAATGCCTGATCAGCCCTTACAGAATTTTTCTGATCTTCATCAAATCTATATTAATCATATGTTGTCAAGTAAAACATACATTTTAGAAAGTCATGTGATATATTTTCTATTTCCTAAAAGAAATGTTTTTTAGCCACAAATGAATTTTTATGCTTGTTTCTCTCTTCTAAGATCAATTTACCCTTTTTATTTCTACCAAATAACCCTGTATAAAACAGCTTTGAAAATCATTATGGATTCTCAATGTTACATGGTTCATTGCTCCATGCATTTGTCAAAATTTCTGTTAGGAGAATGAAAACCTAAGGACATAAAAATTAACACATGTAAATTAATCACTCAAATCTGGTTTGAGTTATGAAATCAATAAGAAAAATACATCCACTCCTAAACTTAAATTAAAAAAGACATACCCAGAAGTGCTGTAACTGATAATCTGGCTGGTTTCAGTGAGAGCATGTGCTGAAACCATATGTCAAAGAGAACACCAGAAATATAATTCATAAGAAATGATTTGTTTTTAAATTTGGAATCAAAGTGGTAGAGGGAAAGTCATGTTTTCTTCTACTCCAAGTAGTCTAATTTATATGAAACACCAAAATAACGAAGTTGTTTCTGGGTTATTGGCCTCTTAATCTTGTATATTAATTCAGGTAATGCACCACTAACATTCTCTTCTATTTAATTATTTTTATTTATGTACCATTAAGCTCCATTTCCATTACTTTTGCAGTATAGAAAAAAGGGACAGACCTAGGGTACTTGAGCAACACCAACAGCCTCATTTTTAATCTTCAGAAGACCCCTTTCTTGGTGGAGAATAAAAAGGATAATCTTTAACGTTATTTAAAGCTAGTTTTATTTTTTTAATTAGGAGTTTCAGGCAAGCTGTTCTACTTGCACCTTGAACATTTCCAGACACTTTTGCCTCACTACTAAGAGACTATTCCCAAGTTTATGTTGAATACATTCTTGATTTGCAGGAAGGCTGCTTTCAGACCCTTTCATATTGTGCTATAATCCCTTGGTAATTACAAAGTTTCTCTCTGCAACAATAGGTAAATCCTGGAGGAATTCAGTAGTTATGTTTCACGTGTGAAATTGTACTTGGACATCTTGTCTGAACTCACCCTCTAGGGACCCTCACTTAGGCAACAGTCCTGTTAGGAATGCCAAAACATAAGAGCTCAAAGGTAATAATGAAAATAACTCTGCACCAGTGGAAAACACTGTTTGAATAAAGAATGGTGCATCAAATTTCAATGAAAGCACTCATTTACTAGTGCATGCATTCTAACTGTAAAAGATCCATCATTAATATAGTATATCCCAGGCTCTGTAACACTTCAAGGATAACAATGTCTCCCTCTAATGGGTGTTAAGCCATCAGGAAATCTATACTTCCTTTCCTTTTCTTTCCTCTAATTATTTACATTCATTTCTCCTTTGTTCCTTTGAGTTACTGACATTAAAAACCATATCAGAAACTCATTAGTGTGACTAAAATCACAAATTGCAAAATAATATTTCTCTAATTACTCTTTTGACTATTTGCAATTTATCTTGTGATTAGGCATCAGTAATTGGTCATAATTATTGATTGAGTTTCAAGTTTTATAACAGTTGCTTTCCTTTTCTTTTTCTTGACCATAAATCACAATGAAGTAAACATTTTCCAAGCACTTCTATACACTGTAATTTTGAAAACGTTTAAGTCTTCATACTCCAATATAATGTAAACTATTCCTATTAGTTTTGTCTAATGACAAGCATGGCACATTCCCTATAATTCTCTTAGAAACCAATGGATAAAGTAATATAGGTAGGTGGTAAAAAAAAAAAAGTGTATGGTATTTGCAAACTCAAAGGAGTAAAAGGGTAATCAGTGACTGAATTTTTAAAAGAATTATTTCTTTATGTATTTTTATGTATATAAGTATTTTTTGCATGTATGCGTACAGGATAGGAAGGGGGAAACAGACAGACAAGGACGTCAGATCCCATTATAGATGCTTGTGAGCCACCATGTGGTTGCTGGGAATTGAACTCAGGACCTCTGGAAGAGCAGATAGTGATCGTAACTGCTGGATCATCTCTCTAGCCCCCAGTTGAAGTTTTTGAGGATTAATACCCTTGCCTATTTTGTTTTACATAACATTTATGCACTGAGAATTGAAAAATACCACCTTCTCCTTTTTCTTTTTTTTTTAACACCAAGAATGTCAATTGTATGACATTTCTGAATTTGTTGCATATTTATACTGAAACCACATCGTGTAAAGGACTACAGGTAAATTTAGGAATAAATATGACCAAGGGAACTCTGAAGAGATTTGCTTCTGCTTTCCTATGGGCAGTGAGGTGTTTAGTCTGGAGCTGGCAATCTCAGCTTTCAAGAACATGTTAGAGATATTCCAATAATGCCAATAGGAAGAATATAGCAGAACATGAAGCCATACAGCAGTTAGATACATGGCCTTGTGCCTCTTTTCCCTTTATTACTGTTATAGTCTACTTCTAAACTTTAGGAAAGTCCACACATTTGCAATCCCCCTGCCTGCCTCTGTCTCTGCCTCCTGCCATTGCACCTGCCTCTGTCTCCTCCCTTTGCCTCTGTCTCCTGCCTCTCCAGCCTCCTGCCTCCTCCCTCTGCCTCTGCTTCTGCCTCCTTACTGTTGGTAATAAAGTAAGGCCTGGACAGAGCAGAAACTTTTTGTTTTTTGTATCACTGGAATTTCTGAGCTATCGTGGCAGATTTCTAAAAGAGTCTTAAGACAAACTACAATGTGGATGATGCTATCTAATCCTTGATGACTCATAGTGACCTAAAAGTCATCCCGGTTAATAGTTCTAAAAGTCTCTGTATGGAGGTAAGTAACTACAGGCCACTGGTACCTCTTGGGCTATATGTTCACCTTTTCAGTTTTAATTTAGGTGACATGTGAAAATGAAAAAGAAGAAGGGCAAGGGGAAAGAGTAGGACTAAAAAAGGAAAAAAACAAGGAGAGGGCTAGGAGGATGATAACAAGGAGAAGCATTTGAATTTCAAGCTGTTCGACTTTCAGTAATTTAATATAAGTAGCAAAGAGAAGATGCTCCACTATAAGCACTTACATATTCAACCCATTGGGCTTTTCAATAAACCATTCAAGAGGCAAAACATGTACAAAACACTTTCCATTGGCAAATGCTTGTTAAATCTCCTAAAACAACTTTTTCTTTACCCCCTGCCTTTAGAGCACTCAGCTCCATCCTATAAATTGGTTGAGGTGGGGAAAAAATTAGTTCCTTAGGTCCTTGTAAACATTTCACTTTTATTTTTAGAAAAAAAGAGGAGATTATTTTTCAAAAAGTGCAGGTATGAAAAAAAATAATGTTGAAAGTCTCCTGTGAACAGTTTTATACTTCACCCCATCAGAGTGCCCACAGACTGAAAACAAATTGGATAAGAACACAAACCTTGCAGCTTGAGATACTCAAAAGCTTATTATGGCTGGAAATGAGTACAGTATTGCAATCACTGTGCCTATTAGAATAGAGAACAGACCTAGTCTATGCTCAGAGGTTAAAGTCTCTTCATTGCAGTCTCTAGAAGCAAACAAGCTTGTGCTGCAGGGTTTGACTCTGGCTATTATTGAACTCACATACTAAAATGCAGCCTGGTTCTTAACAGTAAATACTGATGACAAAACAAAGAAAGTATTTCTTTTCAGGGGAAAATGTTAATATAAAAGAGATGTTTATTGAGTTTCTAATCATTATGTTTCTTTTATGTATACTATTGTGTAAGCAGAGAATAAAAGATAAATGCTATGTTGTTTTATTTATCTTATTTTACTTGCTGTATGTTAACTCTCTGATCATCAACCCATAACATGTACCTTTCCCGTGACCCTAAAACTAACTGTAAAATTCTTCTTTTTATCATTTGCTTACTTGGTATAAAGAGACTACTCTGCCTTTAATCTGGCCTGTTTTCATTCTCCTACTATGGGAACCTGAAAATATGAACTGGCCTTTAATAAATTTTTTCCTTGCTATAAAAATAAGAGGTGTTTATTGAATTAAAAGTTTTAATTCATACTTAAGTAGCACAATGTCTCTTAAAATGCCTTTGAATTTCAGTCAAGACATTTACACTATTACTGCAATCATTAAGTCTCCTAAAACTAGCACTGAGGGACACCTCCATTTTACTGCAAGTGCATGACACACTTATTTACCTGATTTTTTTTATGAAGAACTCACACCCTACTAATGTCTTTTACAAATTAAGGAGAAAACACAATGTATAATACACATATGTATGTATATATTCATAAATATATGGGTTCATATATTTAAGACAAGCTAAGGTCCCAATTAAAGCACAATGTTAGGGTCCTTTGTATTAGTCATAAATATGAACTTTGAATTAACAAGGAAATGTCTACAGGGGCAAATTTCTTCACATATATCCCCTTTGTAAAACATTTTTCTTCTAAATAAGTATATGAACAATGACACAGTGATACCTGATTATTTACTACTCAGGCTTATGGCAGGTAATTTAGGAAACATGAAAACTTAAATTTGAGCTTACAGTATAAACTGAACTCCATTCTTATATTTTTCGTGTTTATAAAGGATTCTCAGGGATCTATGTAAAAGAGGATTCACAATGATGGAAGAGCCAGAGTTGGCAGGTGACTCAAGGGAAACAGTATCTTTTAGACACAGAGAGGCAGATGCATCTATGACCCCACAGAGACTACGGCATGATACACAGGACCTATACAAATTCAGACCAGACACAATCCCAAGGAGCTATTTGCAATTGATATATGTTGGGAAAGAAAAGGTCAGGACAATGGAATGTCACTGGGAAGGACACTCCAGAGCTACCCCATGCCAGGAGTAATTGGCCAGCACAAAACAAACTCCACACTTCTTGTCTGTGTGCTTTTTTATTTTGTCTTCATTCTTTGAGTTTTATCAGTTTGTTTGTCTTGATATTTGTTTATACTTATTGATTTCTTCTGATTTTCTATATTCTTAGAGAGAGAGATATAGGGTGATAAAGAAAGACAGATAGAATATGAATAGATTAGTAGTGAGTTAGTGGCATATATGGGAAGATTGAGAAAGCGTATGATCAAATATACTGTATGTAAAAAAATTTCTCTTTAAATAAAAAAGAAATAAAATCTTCCACAACATCTTAGAAACAAAATAACACCAATTTCTTTGTTTTTATTTATAAAACTTAGTTCTCAATAACTCATTGTTTTTATTGCACTTACTTTCTATGACTTTTCAAAGACATGAAATTAGTTTTGACTACAAACATAAATCGATGCCTTGTACTAATAAGAATAATAAAAATAAACTTATAAATTGAGAAATGCTATATCCTACATATTAATGAGGATCACCAAATATTAGAATTGGAAATACATTCCAAATATTTTATGTTGATATGAAAAAAATAGGACTTAAAGCAACTAAGTGACTTTTCAAATGTTATTGGAAGAAAGGAGAAAAGCATAAAGATTTTCTGTCACCATTACATGCTTTTACTCTGATATCAAACTTTCATTTGAAAGAACATCTCACAAATGCAGTGTGTAATTTGTATCTTTAGGTTACTTGTTGATCAAAGTATACTTCATCAAAAAGATATTCTCTCACTGTGCCAAGCTTCATGTGATGTGCTCTCTATCAGAGTTTTTCTTGATTCAGACAAAACCTTTTCTCAGATCTGCTTTAACATGATCATCATTAATATTTGCTTGTAAATGCATGTGGTTGTTAATGCTTGGCACAATTCCTCTTGGGTGTTAGTAAGTATACATTGTGCATGATAAACTTTTAACTACATCTCATACACTATGGCCTCATGGGTAAAGAAACCTTCTACTTCTTTGACTGCTTCCCAATTACCTCTAAAAAGAATTCATTTGTGTAACATTTTTCATTTGAGTCGATATTTTTGGTCATTATTTCTTGTGTCACATGCCAGATTCACTACCAGGAAAGTGAGAAACAGGTGGTGGGGTAAGTAAGAAAAACTCTCTCAGCTGATAGCAGTAAAAGTTCTCCTACTGGAAGTGAGATAGTGTTAAAGATTAGGTCCATGGTTCCACATTTTAAAGCAAAGTAAGGTTTCAGTGGAAATTCAAAGACTGTATCACAAATTAAGTAGCTGAAAACCATTGAGTACTAGCTGGAAAGAGAGACTATGAGGGCAACCAAGCAAATCCTTAAAGCAAATAACCCTCTGGTCAAACATTTTCTTGTTCTTCAAACAAGTTGTGGGCGTTTGTTTTAACTCAAGACTCTGGGTGGGTCACAATGGAAACATAGAGGAGTGGAACAGTGATTTCAGCTTAGTGGTGGAGGAGGCAGACAGGAAATGATAACCCACACATAAACAATAGTGAACTTTTCTGGGGATATTAGATAAATAATAGTATTGGGGAACAAAAATGAAGTGGAAGCATGTAGCCATATTCTTGTATTAGTTTCTCATGCTTCAGAAACAAGTTTATGGTTGAGAAAGAATAAATCTTCTGTGTCCTTACAGGTATGAGGTTGCAAATAGTTGTAGCTTTGTCTTAGTGGGAAAAAAAATCAAGAAGTTGACAGAATTTGTTGCAAGTCTTCTCAAGAATAAAGTAAAATCTATCTCCATACTTTCTCTGACCTTAAAGGTTATCTGCAGTTTCTTTCTACCATTCAAACAATGATCACATGAGTCTTTTTCGTTTCTCGCCACACTACATCTGATCTCTTTACCTTTGCCTTTCACTTAAAATGATCTTCATAATTATATAGTATCCAAGCAGATAATTCTACATGATATTGCCATCTCAAGAACCGTATCTCAGTCTCATCTGCCAAACCAAACCACCAAGCATGGCAAACATATTCATATGTTCAAAGAAACTAGACGTGGATGTCTTTCTAGAGGGGAAGGCTTTATTCTATACAGTATTAAATGAAATGAAGGTGTCCTAAAAACATTTTACATGAAAACCTTGTGTAATTACACATGTTAAATAGGTGTTTTCCACACAGAATGCATTTGTTTGAAGATAGTGGGAGATGGACTGAAGCAAAGAGAGACTTAGAAGTCTTATATTCTTTGCTTTCTTGGTAAATATACAACCTTTTGTGTAGGAAGTTTGGTTTAATATTACCAGTCATTTAGCTTGTGACAAATATATAATACTTTACTAGATAGTATTTCTGTACCTACCCAGTTTGTACTTCTGTGCCTAGGCAAATGTTTACCATAATCAAGATGACATAGCTACAATTTTCATTTTTTCTCTTCCCCTTTAAAGACATCCAGTTAAAGATAATCTCTTCCTCTTTAAATATAATCCAATTAAAAAGTGGGGTAGAGAACTAAATAGAGAAATCTCAATGGAGGAATCTAAAATGGTTGAAAGACACTTAAGAAAGTGTTCAACATCCCTAGCCATCAGGGAAATGCAAATCAAAACAACTCTGAGATAACATCTTACTCCTGTCAGAATGGCTAAATAAAAAACACTAAAGACAGTTTATGCTGGAGAGAATGTGGAGAAAGGGGCACACTCCTCCACTGCTGGTAGAAGTGCAAACTTGTATAGCCACTTTGGAAATCAGTGTGGCAGCTCCTCAGAAAAATGGGAATTTATCTACCTTAAGATCCACTAATTCTACTCTTAGGCATATACCCAAAAGATGTACATTCATACAACAAGGACATCTGTTCAACCATCTTCATAGCAGCATTATTTGTAATACCCAGAACCTGGAAGCAATATAGATGTCCCTCAACTGAAGACTGGATCCAGAAAATGTGGTCCACTTACACAATGGAGTACTACTCAGCAGAAAAACATAATGAAATCCTGAAATTTGCAGGCAAATGGATGGAACTGGAAAAAAACCATCCTGACTGAGGTAACCCAGTCACAAAAAGACATACATGGTATGTACTCATTCATACATGGATTTTAGAAATAGAACAAAGGATCACCAGCCTACAATTTACACCTGCAGAGAAGCTATGAAACAAGCAGGACCCTAAGACAGACATACTTGGTCTACTGGAGAAGGGGAAATGGACAAGATCTACTGAGCAAATTGGGAGCACAGAAGCAGGGGAGAAGGAGTTAGGAAAAAGAGAAGGGTAGAAGAGGAGGGGAGAGATGGGCATGAAGGAACAGGAAGATTGAGACAGGGAAAGAATAGAGAAAAACAAGAAAAGAGATACCATAATAGAGTGAGCCATTATAGATTTAAAGAGAAATCTGGCACTAGGGAAATGTCCAGATATCAACAAGGATGACCCCAACTAAGAATCTGAGCAATAGTAGAGAGGCTACCTTAATGCTAATAATAATGCTAATAATGCTTTCCATGATAATGAGATTGATGACTACCTTATATGCCCTCCTAGAGCCTTCATCTAGTAGCTGATGGAAGCAGAAGCAGACACCCACAGCTAAATACTAGCTGCACTCCTGGAATCCAGTTTCAGAGAGGGAGGAGTCCAGACTAGGCTGGAGAAACCAAGGGATACAGCTGGTCTGAACAAGGGGTATCTCATGCACACCAGTGTGAAACCTTGGAAACCAACCTAGGACTGACCTAGATTCCCTGAATGTGCCTGTTAGTTAGGAAGACTGGGCAGTCTATGGGGTCTTTAGTAATGGATCAGGATTTATCCCTAGTATACAAGTGGACTTTTGAAGCCCATCCCACATAGAGGGATACTTTTTTCAGCTTAGACACATGGGAGAGGGCAGGCATTTGGCCTGCCCCCCCCCAAAATGAGACAAACTTTAAAGACTCCACATGGTAGGCCTCACCCTCCCTGTGGAGCAAAAAGGGGATGGGCTGGGGTTTGGTGGGAGTGATAGGGGAGGATGGGAGGGTGAGGGAACTGGAATTGACATGTAAACCAACCTTGTTTCAAATGTAAATTAAAAAAGAAAAAAAATAAAAACAGTTTCTCTTGTGCAGAGAGCAATCTTTTCACTATGCATAAGGCTTAAACACTATCATAATTAGAAATCCTGTTTAATTACAAAGAGCCACCTCCTTAAATCAACAAAAACTTTCATCATCTGGTTTTGTTTACCTTCAAACTCCATTTACAGAGTAACCTTCATTGGCATCTAGGTTCTAAGTCTTCCAACAGTCCATGATAAAGATGGAATGGATTGAATACTACCAAATTGCAATTGCTCTGGACTTAGAATCAACAGTCTCCAGGGAAGTTTAAGGCATATATGAAAATAGATTAAAAGGAATTAAGAAAATGAATGCGGAATTTAAGTTATTATCATTGATTACAAACAAACAAAGAAAAACTTGCTTTTTGACTGCCTCATCAGATTCCCTGTATCCAATCATGGTTCAAGGATATTTCTATCCACTCTCATGTACCAAATGGATATTTCCAGACTATCCCTAATCATAAACATGCTGTGGTTTTTAATCCATTTGTCTTCATTGTATATCTTAAAACCAGTTATTAAATATACTCTTGTCCAAAACTGATTTGAGAAGTATAAATGATTACAAGGGAGTGATTTTGTAGCAATCTGAACCTAAGAGCTATGTGGAGAAATATGTGTTCTCATTTAAGGATATGATATGAATCAAGTTAGAAAATACAAGCAATCCTTTTGAGAAAGTTGTTTACTTTTTTTTTTTTTTTTTTTTTTAGAAAAGTACATGATTAAAAGTCATCAGGGCTTCATAAATTTGACTAAACATTGAGATTACATGAATAAATTTACAGGGATATGATGACATGATGTAGTTAAATGTGGTACTCCTAAACCTCCTCTTAGATGTTTCTTTACACTGACCACAATTGTATTTTATTTTTATCACAGAAAGTGTATGTAGGTATGTATTACTTAAAAATATATTTCATTGAAAATAGAATCTTCCCTTAGCAAATATACCTTGATCACAGGTTCTCCTCCCTTCACCTATCTTAGTTCCTGCTCCTACCTGCCCTTTCCCTTGGATCTACTCCTCCATCTGTTTCTTCTTCAGAAAATGGCAGGCTGCAAAGAGACAACAACCAAACCTGAGAAATCAAACACAGTAAGACAAAGTAACAGCTCTCATAGCTGGCTGGGAAAGGCAAGACAATAAGAGGAATAGAATCCTAAGAACAGGCAAAGAGTCAGAGACACAACCCCTCCTATTTTTAGGAGTCGCACAAAACCAAGCTCATAACAGCAGTAACATATATACAGAGGACTTGCTGTCCTTCATCCTCTTTCACTTCCCAGTCTTTTCTTTCCTTCCTCTGTGGGGCTCCCAGAGCTCTGAGGGGAGAGACCCAATGAAGACCTCTAATTAGATTCTCTCTTTCTCTGCAAGTGGTCTTCAGGAAGAATATTTCTTTTGCTTAGTGTTTTGTTTCCCATGTATGTCCCAACATTTTCAGCTTTTCTTAAGATTCCTCCTCAGTGACCTAGCCTAATTTTCTAGCTAATTGCATCCCACCTGATCTTCAGAATTCTTAGTGACCTGATTTTTGCAACATTTGTATTTTTATATTGTTTTAGTTTTGTCCATGCATTGGGAATTTTAGCTGTACAGAATTTTCTTTTAAATGCAACAGTGTTTTTGCCTACAGTATCATCCATAAAAGGCTGCAAAATAGAGCAATATCTAAATCTGTATCTGTATCTATATTATCTATGTATATATCTATGTCTATATCTATATATTTGGGACTCAACCTTACACACTCTGTCTATGAATGTTTGAGAATTGTAGGCTTTTAAGCAACAAATAATATTTTTATAGTTCTTGCTGCATATCAAATTATCAGGGTGTAGCTTTGAGATGAGATGTTTATAAATGAGGAAGATGTGGTCACTGCCATCAAGGAAAATAGTCCAGATAGCATACAGATATGCAAATAGTTCTAATGCAATGTGATAAGAGCTCTTACAAATGTATGAACTATCTCCTTTGGGAACATAGATAAAGGAGCAATTAATTCAGCCAAGAAAAACTCAGGGAAGCTTCTGATAAGAGGTCACATTTCATCTGGACCTTGAAAAAGGGAACTGGACTTCAGCAGGGAAATAAGGGCATTGAGATGAAGGAGAATTACAGGGGGAAAGTGCATAAGGAGAGGCAGGATCAATATAAACAGGTTCAGGGAAGTTCATATGTGGGTCCTGGAACATGATAATTACTGTTGAATGAATTGCTACATAAAAAACATATCGAAAACCATAAGTATAATGTTTCATACATTTTATATTTGAAACTGTATATAGTGGGATATAAGGAGTAAATGTAATTGTTACCAGTAGCAAAGGTTATTAACCCAAATTCCTCTGTGTGGATTGGTTTTCATGCTCATAGACACATGGTCTTCTTTCAAATATCTCTCTCCTTTTTTTTTTTTTCTTTCTGAAATGGAATGTGGTCTCAGTACTAATGGATGAAATATTTGGTATTCCTTAGCTAGCACTCTCTAGCCTTATCCTATACTGTCTGGTTGCCACTGAAGAACAATGGTCTGGACATGTGTTTAGATGTGATAGATTAAGTAATAATAAACTAGTTCTGGCACCCAAAATAGGAGCTAAGACATCCCCTGAGAAAGGTAGCCTATGGGATCTTGATAGTCATAGACCTTAGAGAATAAAGAAGTATCTATAAAAGATTCAGAACAAGAAGCCAAGGTCAGAACCCAAGACTCGGACCTTGTAGAGCATGTTATAAATGAAATACTAGGTATGTATTCACTCATATATGGGTTTTAGACACAGAACAAAGGATCACCAGCCTATAATCCACATTGACAGAGAAGCTAGGAAACAAAGAGTGATGTACATGGTCCCTCAGAGAAGGGGAAAGGGATGAGATCTCCTGAGCAAATTAGGAGCAGGGAGGGTGGTAGAGGGAGTCAGGACAAAGAGAAAGGGAAAATAGTGTAAGGATGGAAAAATTTAGCCTAACTCCACTGACCCCAGGAAGCTGGGAGTCTTAAATCCCAGGCTGAAGGTCACCTTCTTGAATGTTTACGACAGCACCTGTGAGTGAGTGAACACAGGAAATGAGCTTTGTCATCCCACCCAGAAGCCTGCACAAAAGCAGACTTCCTGGGCTAAGCACGGGCTTGGATAGTTTAAATTAATTGGTCCACACTGGATGCTACGAGGTGATTGGTTCACGATGCGTGGGCTTTGTTGTAACCCTATAAAAGCTGTCTCAAGCCTGTACCAAAGTGCCCAGTCCTCTATCCCCACATGGAGTACGGCTGTGGATCCCAGTGCACTTAGAATAAAAGGGACCTCTTGCTTTTGCATCAAGACTGCTTCTCATGAGTGATTTGGGGGTGCTGCCTTTCCTGACTGGGAGCATGAAGGACCACACTCTCCAGGTCTTTCAATAGGAGGAGGAAGGAGGACATGAGAGAACAGGAAGATTGAACTGGGGGAAGAATAGAGGAGAACAAGAAAAGAGATACTGTAATAAAAGGAGCCATCATAGGTTTAATGAAATATCTCACACTAGGAAAATGTCTAGAGACCTACAAGGATGACCCCAACTAACAATCTAAGCAATAGTGGACAGGCTACCTTTAATGCTCTTCCAGTAGCTTATGGAAGCAGAGGCAGACACCCACAGCTAAACACTGAATCAAACTCTTGGAATCCAGTTGCAGAGAGGAAGGAGTGATGAGCAAAGGGGTCAAGACCATGCTACTGAAACCCACAGAAGCAGCTGACCTGAACAAGGGGAGCTCATAGTCACCAGAATAATAGCTGGGAAACCAGAATATGACAAACCTAGACCCCCTGAATGTGGGTATCAGTTAAAAGGCCTGGGCAATCTATATGGTCTCCGGTAGTGGGTCAGTATTTATCCCTAGCATATGAATGGACTTTGAGAACCCATTCCACATAGAGGAATACTCTCTCAGTCTGTCACATGGGAGCGAGCCTAGACCTTGCTGCAAGTGATATGACAGACCTTGAAGATCCCCCATGGAGGTCTTCACCCTCCTTGAGGAGTAGAAATGTAATGGGATAAGGAGTTGTTGGAAGGCAGGGGAGAAAGCGAGGGAGAGGGAACTGGGATTGACATGTAAAAACAATTTGTTTCTAATTCAAGTAAAAAAATCAAATCATAGAAATGAAATATGAAGAAATTTAAGAGGGTTAAATTCAATACAGAACACCACATTTGGTAGTTATAAAACATTGAGAAATCAAACTGGTAATAACCCAGAAATTTTAACCCTCCTAGCTAGCTTTCATTGTGCTAGGAGGTACCAGGCATACTACTAACAAAGACAACTATCAATAATACAAATCTGTGGAACCTGTGAGCTACCACAATAACCAGCCTGGTAGGCCCTATCCAGTGCTACAGCAATAGCTTGGACATCATGGAAGTAAACCAGCCATTTCTGATTGAATTTAAGACTTGATCCATAAGATAAAACTTGCTCCCAAGAACCTATGACTAGATAGATCATAGGCAAAATGGAGAACCAACTACTAATACTCTGCTAAATGAACATAAAATACAAGATCCCCTAATGACTCATCATTATATCCATAGATTATAGCTCCCTACAACCCTCAATGGATAAGATGCTTCTTATACTAGATGATAATTAACAAAAAGACCCACAATTGGCCAAGGTACAGAAATTAAGGGACTGCGGTATTTTCTATCCAAGTGGAATACATTTTCTATCCAAATGAAATGCACACCTTCCTCTAGGTTCAAGAATCATTGTAGTTAAGGAATGGAGAGAGTGTAATAGCCAGAGGCAGTAGATGGTTATAAGAAAACAGTATCTTCTAAGCAAAGCAAGATACCTGCACATGTGAACTTATATGAAGGAGTTTAGACTTTAAATATTTCTAGAAGCTGGTAATCTCATGGCATTATAAATAGGAGCCAATGGTATTACTTTAATCAAGAGAGATAATAGTATTGTGAAGTTGATGACTCCAGAAGAATTGCAGAGAAACAGCCAGACACTCAAGTGATAGGTAAGGTAAAAGAGAACTGAAAGTATAACCCAACTGAGATTTGAAGCTGGCTCCTCTTTCAGAAGCTGTCAATTATGAATAGTTACTTATATATGGGTAGAATTTAATCTTTACCTCTCATCTCCCTGAATGGATTTTTGTCTGGGTTGAGTTTACACACATTGTTTTGCAAACTGTCACAACTGCTATGAGTTTATATATGAACACTGCCATTTTGTGTCCAGAAAACATTGTTTTACTCTACTCATCACACGTTCAAATCTATATGAGATTGATGGCTACTTTTCTCTGTTAGTAGTGTGCAGAATACCTTCCACAACAGTAAGAGGATAAAACTATCCAGTCTGGATGAAGATTTCTAGAAACAAACAGCTTGATTTCTCCATGTTCTATAGATCAAGTATGTATAACTTTAGCGAGTGTCTTTTTAAAGTATATATTTAATAGCTCCATATAAATACACATTTCCCCCTGTCTTTCCTCCCTTTACCACTTCACACTGTCCAGTCTCAGATTCATGGCTTCTTTTTTCTTTATTTAAGGTCACACAGGAATTGTGTATTAATATCAAAATCTGTAATGTAATAAAGAGCATAGCTAATAGCCTGTAATATTTGGGGATCTATTGGACTTCATTAGCCATTGACTCCAAAAGAGGTAAAACATTCCTGGTATTAGGGTTTTAATGTGTTAGCCTGTGGTGACTAATAAGAATATCCGGGTCCCATTATAGAATGACTCCATTTAAACTCTTTTTATAGGTATGTGTATAATTTCAAACTGAAAGTACCTTGAAATTTCATCTTACCCCATTCAGAAGGACTACAGAGAAGAAGGATGAAAAGAACAGGAGGAGGAGGAGGAAGAGGAGGAGGAGGAGAAGGAGAAGGAGAATATAGCAAATAATGTCATGAAGGTGAGAAATAGGGGAAAGGGGAACGGGAAAAGGGACCTATTTTGTAATGGTGGGAGTGTAAATGGTGTAGCCATTCCCATACATAAAAATCAGTGTGTGGGATCCTCAAAAACCTACAAGTAAATCTATCATGAGTCTTCTATACAATTTTGATACATATATGCAAAGAACTCTGTATCCTGTTATAAAGAGACCTGCTTATTCATGGCCATTGCTATTTTATATATAATAGCCAAATATAAAAGAGTAGATGATCATCAGCTATTGAATAGATAATGAAAACATTGTGTATTTACACAGTGTAGCATTATTCAGTTGGAAAAACCAAAGTTATTAAATTTGCAGGCAAATTTATGAAGCTGTAAATAATCATTCTGAGAGGTACCCCAGATACAAAAAAAAAACATGGAATGGTTTTTCTTATTTTTGGTGTTAGTGATGAGTCTTCAGACATGTGCATTCCAACATTCCAATTAGTAATAGTAAGGGGTCATGGAGATGGGGTTATGGAAAAAGAGGATGGGAATTTTGGTATAAAAGGGCTAAATGGGAATTATGGTATGGGAAGGGTTAAATTATGGTGGGTATGGAAGGGCTGAGTTGAAAAGGAAAATCAATGAAAGGAGCCTCCTCCTAAAAATACACAGACTTAAAACTATAAATGCAATGGTCCAACATATACTTCATTCCTATTTCATATAATGATATGAACATTTTAAAATTAGTTACATTAAAGTTGTAGTTTTATAGAAGTGACCTTTGGGGAAGTAATTTTGTAACAGGCCATATTTTTAATCTATGTTTCTATCAATGTGCTTATCGATGTGTTATGATTGACTCCTTTGTTAAATTTATTCTTCATCAAAATCTAGAAGTCATGTATATAAAGAACTATCAATATTGTGATTTTCTTAAGTTGGAAATGTGCAACAGGGGGACTTTTTTTTTATAATTCTGTGTATATTGTTATATTTATAAAGTGAAATTTTTATGGATAGGTAAGACATGTTTGTTTAGAAATAAAAGAAAGCTTATTACAATACAGTAAAATTGCCCAGCCTATGTCTAGAATGCTGTCTCTGCTGCTCATGCTAATTTGCCATGTTCTTTTAGAGGAGGAATCTGAAACCTTGAGGGAGAAGAAAAACATACAAACGCTATTAGCATACACATTTCTAAGCAGCAGGAAGTCAGTAGTGAGTGTCAGCAATTGATCAAGCCAGTGTTCTAAGTATAAACAATTGCCATCAGGTGTAGCTTGGCATGAGGTCAGCCATGCACCCAAGTAGGAATTTGAGCAACTTAGAATCGGGGGTAGCCTAGACAGGAGATAAATTATTGACAAGTTCAACTTCAAGTGTAAAATGTGTCCTTATGACCGATTTTTCAAAGAAACCGGTTTTGCTCTCTCATATTAAATTGATTAGCTGAATCAATAAATTTTAAATTATTCATAATCACATAAAGATATGTTAGGCTACCAATAGTTTTGCCTAATTTTTATTCAAAAATTTTAAAAACATCAAAAATTAATAAATAGTTTTGCTGACTAAAATAAAATTATGAAATTTTTATTTCTATACAGACACTCTAAAATATAGTCTATATTTATTGAAAAACAGTTTAGATTAATTCTAGGATCTAGATTCTTAGACAAATTGTAAATTTGTTAACTTTGAATCTGCTTTAATCAAATGTCGCATTCTTCTTTTTAAACTAACATTGTTACAGTGTGTGTGTGTGTGTGTGTGTGTGTGTGTGTATGTCAACGGACACACGTGGAAGTCAGAGGACAACTTTCAAGAGTCTGCTCTCTACTTCCTCCATGTGGGTCCTGGGAATGGAACTCAGATCCTCAGGTTCGGTGACACCTATCTTTATCCATGAAGCAATCCATAGAAACCAATGGAACACTATTCACATCAGAAGAATTCCATGGGACAGCTTGACATGTATTTTCTTTCATTTTCTTTTTAAAGTTTTAGAGCAGTGGTTCTCATCCTGTGGGTTGAGACCCCTTTGGGGTCAAATATCAGATATTCTGCATTTCAGATAATTACAATTCATAACAGTAGCAAAATTAGAATTATGAATAGCAATGAAATAAGTTTATGATGGGGTGTCGCCACAACATGAGTATTCAGGTTCACATCATTAGGACGGTTGAAAACCATTGTTTTAGCAACATAGACTACAAGGCTATTTCATTAAACCTCCATTGAAATTGTGGTCACATATAAAACCATGTGATGAATGTTACCTACAGATGACATTTCCTCAGAAAATTATGCTTGTACTGTCTCATTCCCCTTGATGAGGATTCAAAGGCCCTTTTGATAGCTTTAACAACCTAATAAATCCCAGACAAGAACCTCTTTGCCTATTGGTCCTTGATATCTAGCTGTGACATAGATAGACTCATAATTTTTTTCTATTTTGCTGAGATAACTCTTTTATACATTAGTCATTTACATCCTTGTAATAATTATCTTTTTAGGACCATTAATGTTACACTCATGTTTCCTAACTTTAAAAATTTCAGTGTTTGGGTTTTGGAATTATCCATTTGGTTTGAAATAAAATTTAAAGTACAGGAATTGCTAAATCATAGATAAGACTGTCTTATACATAAAACAAAATGGATGTTTATGTTTTGATAAAACAGAAACATACTTTTTCTCAGTGATGTTTTGACCTAAAAGGTGATGCTAGAAATACACATACAGCTCCACTGAGTGACTCATAAGTACAAAAGAATGTCTTAAATAACCAGACTGCAAGCATGCCATTGGATATCTTCAAGACCAAAATACTTTCCAGTAGATTTTTTTGACTACCACATCTGTGAACAAAGTTTGGAACTAATTAGGGAAGGAACCAGGCTGAGCAAAAAAAACCAAAAAAAACAAAAAACAAAACAAACAAAAAAAAAAAAACACAAAGACAAAGGTGATTATCACCCAAAGTAAATAGAGAGACTTTGCCCAGTCACCCCACTTCAGAAATTCTGTAATGCAATTTTAGCTTTTAAAAATCAGATTATAGTCATAATAGTAAAATTTCACACTTCCTATTTGATTTTGAGAATGCAAACTCTATGTGGAGAGAGACAAGGTCTATGTCATTGACCTATCTATATATGCGGGTGTTCAGCATAGTTTGAAGTAATTTATATATGTTTGGTATATGACTAAGTAAAAAATACATTTTAGTGCAATACTTCCTATTTGATTTACTTTCTCTTTCCATGTTCTGAAGACTGGCATAATGAGAGAAGAATGGAACATGAAGATACTGAGAACACGCTGAGGCTCCCAAAGTGTTGACTCAAAAAACTTCAGACAACAATGTGTGGAAAGAAGACCATTGCATACAGGAAATAGCACAGGGAAAGTCACTCATGAGATCAACTTGCTAAGCTAGGATTATACTAATTGATTAAAAATAGCACAACCTAAATGATTGGCTAATCTAAGAATGGTTTTGTGATTCTATTCTTAGTTATGTGCCCATCAAAACTGAAAATAAGCATCTGATAAATAATATACAAGGACATATTTTCATAGGCTAATAGCTAATGGTTGGGAAAGCCAATATGGTATTAATGGAAGAAAGAAGAAATAAGCAATTGGATTTATGGAGGGGAATATATTTTATACATCACATTTATAATGGAATATTATTCATTCAAAGAAAGGATTAAAGCACAAGTTGTAAATATATAACATGGATGAATCTTAAAACTATTGCATTAAGCTGAAGAAAGCAAATGTCAGCACATTGTAATTCCATGTATATGGATATTTCAGAGTTGATAAATCTGTAGGAAAGCCGTGCATAGTAGCGTTCCTAAGGGTTAAGGCGAGTAAGGAGGAGTTGCATACTAGGCAATAAGTTTGAATTAACAGAGATGCAGGTGTTTAGAAATAGGCATGGTCATTATATTACATTGACTTTGTTCACTGTATAGCGGCTAACTTCTTATTCTGAAATTCATTCATTAAAACGGAAAAAATAATTAATATTTTTAAATGTTTCAATAGCTTTTGAAAGTAAATTTTAGAAATTAATCTTGTAACAAGTCCTGTCCCCTCTCGCTGTCTCGCTCCCCTTTTCATGAACACACTTACCTTGGGTTTGTTCAGCGCTAATCCCTGTGGCCATGTGCACAACAACAGGGAAGACAATAAATAACAGGCTGAGGCTCTGACACTATGAGTCCACATGAAATGCTTTTCTTCATAAGTTGATTAACTTGGGTCCTTGTTGAAGGTAGAGACATTGAACTAACACCATGAGATTGAAAAACAAAAAAAAAAGTGGAAAGTGTGGTGTTCTTCCTGCAAGATGGTGAATTAGACAAAACACTCAGACCCGGGGCTGCCCTCTTGGAGCTCTTATGTAATGGACAATGTGAGCAGCACCCAGAACAGGGCCCCAACAGGGCTTCTGTGTATTAGGTGCTGCACCTTTTGGGAGCATGGCATCTTTTCTATTCTGACTTACTGCAGGTGACCCTGTCCTCTACCCCTGGACTCCAGGGAAGTTTCCTTTCTCTGTAATTCATGAAGAGGAGCTGCAAGATGCAGCTCACTTTCAAAGAAAGAAGCAGCTCATGAATTTTCATTACATGCACAGATGCAGATACAGGTCAAAGGCAGCTCCACTGAGTGTGGAAGGCACTCTCTACACCTCCTACTCCCTGAGGCAAAGTTGGAAAAGGGGGCACTTGTAAGTTGCACATCCTCGGTAAAGCTGTCACATTGAATTAAGCATTGCTTTTAAGGGAAGCAAAGGCTTTTGAGTTGAATCTTAAAAATAAACAACTGTCTAGACTATTTACACAATTACATAATTACAATATTTTAAAATCAAATAATAACATGAGAAAAGGGGAGAGAGTGGCTGAAGACATTGTCTATAAATTAGTATTTGAATACTTTTTACAGTGGAGGAGAAATGATTTCTGTTGGGATGTTCTCATGATTAAAGGTGCTACATATGTGTAAAAAGAAGTTATCTACTGAAAGGAAAGTATGAGAGTGTTGACAACAGAGTTTATGGTGCAGATACATTATGAACCATGATGGCAACCTCAAATAATGCTAGTGTATAGTCTCTGAGTATTCATGTCAATTGTATTAAGTACACACAAAGTAATGAACTAAATAGATGAATCTCATACTATTAGTACTGAGGAATACATACTCTGGAACCAGCCAACTTGTATTCAGAAGTCGGCAGTTTTCCTCTAGACCAGGACTGCGAACTATACCTCATATGGTTAAATGAGCACTTGATACTCACAGGGATGACATAGCTATGGCCATCACTCCTTAAAAAAAAGTCCTGTTGGTGTATTTTTCAGGTCTCGGTTGATATCATGTAAGATAGTCAAATTATGTATAGGTTTTGAGATACAAAGACGTTTCCCATCCATGCTCTACTGTATGCTGGAAGGTCCATGTATGATCTGACCTTGCTGTAGCCCTTCTGCTGAAGTGTACTCAGACAAAGAGTGATCAAGGTGTCCTCTCTGATTAAAAATTCAGTGCCTGAAACAACTTCCAGAAAAGCAGCACGATGCTAGTGTTTATGATATGTACTTTATCAATATTTTTCTTTTTTATTTTTCAATTGCAGATGTCACTTCCACAAATTTTCATTTCAGCCATTGGCACATGCATGTCATTTGAAAGCAGCACTGCCCATGTGCTGGCTGTTACTGGGACACTCACTGGGGACTGCTTCACACAAATTAGGTGAGAACTTAGCTTTGTGAAGGAATGTCTGTCACTGACAATTATGGTGATCCCCAGCCTATGGCCATGGTGCGAACGCAGAATGTCAACATGAATTTTTCAAGTTTTATGATTCAAGAAGCAAACATCAGCTTTGAAAGAAAAACAAACAAACCAAAAACAGACAAGCAATTTGATTTTCCCACTGTCACAATTGTACCCTATTTCAAGTGGCAGTGCCTAGACTCCATTAGTTAGCTTAAGTCACATTCTAATAAAAAGGTGAGCAATCTATATTCCACCACCATAAAGTGGGTCACTACTCTACTCTTATGAAAGACGGTCTTTATATTAATTTATTTATTTACTATTCCAAACAAAGTATGTAGTGTCAGAGGCTTTTTTGGAGGATTCATTGACATTGCTTTGGAAAGTCCTGCATGTGGGGAGCTGGTGAGCTAAATTTCTTTGTCAAGAAATAACCAGGACATTTATGGCCATAGACCAGATTTCTGTATACTTCCCTTTGGAGTATTTTAACATACACAAGCAACCTTGAAGCACATGTTTTGTGTTTTGAGTTGGAGATGAAAACTGAAAGTTAAAGCATGTTATTTTGTGGTTAGTCACAGTTACAATGCCTGATTTCCTTGATACACACATTGAACTTTCTAATTTCAGGTTAATGTTTGTAAGCCATAACCCTAAAAACAAATGCTTACAATAGGACCATTGCAAACCACATTATAGCTGGCAATCCCTTTGTAATTCTTCATAAAATATGTGAGGCTATAATGTTATATATTCATATATAATATCTATATGCATATATATATATGCCAACATATGTTTGCTTGTTGCATAGCTAACATAATGTGTGTGAAACAAATCAACAGGAATTGAACTTGGAAGACATTAAATATGGTATTATAATTATCACTAATGAAGCCCTGGGAAACTCTGACCAAGCTGTTGGATTATAAGTGCTAAGTGTGAACACATGCTTATGAAGATGTAGAAGTAGCATGAAATTTAAATACCATTCTGCTTTGCTTATCTTTCTGGTTCTGTTGAATGTGATAATCACCTGTGGAATGAAAGCGCTCAAGCCACCTGTGCGTCTTTTCCCAGACAACTTCTATTACTACTCCTCTGTAATGATGACATCAGTGGCTTCATGAAGTAAAGCAAAGCAAAAACTGCTGTGAAAGTTTGTTTGTGCAGGCTTCATCAAGGCAGTAAAGTCCCAACTCACACTAGCTAAGAGTAATTGAGCATTATCCCTCCCTTAAGAGCTTTGCCTGCATTATATCATCTAACCCTTGCACAATTAGCCCTTCCTTTCTACTCCTAACACAAAACAAATCTAAATCACATCTATGCAGTAACTGATATTTATTAAGTACTTCCTGTGCAGTAAATATATTACTTGCATTATCTTAGATCAATGCTCAGTTTTGTAATCACAGATAATTTCAGTTCCTGGTGACTTATTTGGAGATTATTCTCTTTTGAGTCATGTGTATTCTCTTCGGCAACTCATATAAATCTCGTTCATTGTCGTCTGCAATTTGCAAACGAGATGGATCTGGAGAAGCTGCATCAGGAATCAAAAGAATATTTAAGAGCCAGGTGACCAGGACATATGCTGCTAGATCGTGCCTCCCAGAATGATAGAGAAACATGCTCACAACATTGCAATAAAAGGTTTCCTGAGCAAGACTGCACATGGGCAACACCAGTTGACTGGCTAGCAGAGACAAGGAGGAACACACAAGGTTACACTCACTTGTCATTTACTGCTGAGAAAGGCAGAAGTTTCCCCTACGCAGGTTGTCCATTTCAAAGTGGTCATCCAGAAACACATGTGCATAAAGCAATGCTAAATTAACTCAATTACCTTTATTTACATGTTCAAACATGTGTTTGTAACATGTAATAATAGTAACTAAAAAGAAAGAGGGCATAGGGAAATAAGTTAGGCACACAAGGAGTTAGAGCAGGGATGTAGAGACAGGAATGATGGAGATTTGGGGCTCAAAAATTAAAACTGACTGGAAGAACAAAGGGAAGACAGAGAGCTGGTATGTCTGGTGCTTAAGAGGGAAGAGGACTTGTAGTTTCATTTTCCTTAATGCTTACTGTAATCATCAGAGAGGGTTTTTTCAGTTTCCTCACATTAAATATGGAAAAATGAGAGATTGTAGAACCAAAAACTTCATCACGTATGTGGGAGCCACATGTGAGTTATTAAATGTTGGAACCCTGGCTACACCCTGGTACTTATGAGCCTGCCAGACACAGAGGGTCATTGCCCATCACCTGTAGAAGCAGAGTGAACCATATTGTGAGCTTTGTCTCAAGGAAAGAAACACAGCTATTGGAAATGACAGCTGGAAGAAGACCCTTTTTAATACAAAAGCCACTTCAGCCTGCTAGGGCATAACATTCCCTGGAGAAAAGAGATACATGCCATATGAAAACTCATTGCAAAAACTGCACCCTTCCTATTTTACATCGTTTTGGCACTCTTTGAAATTACTTAGGAATAAAAGGTGAGAACCACACTGGCTCTGGTATATTGCTTAAGAGCTATGTTTATGTGATTCTTGTTATTGTTCCTCCCTCTTAATATTTAACATGCCTCTATTCTTCATAGTGTTTAAAGACTATAACAAGGAAGTATGAACGGAGTTATAGAGTATAACGATGTCACATTATTCTGAATTCTTTAGCTTAACTATTTTTCCCCTTAGACAATGAGCTTCTTTGAAGCAGAGATTTATTTTACTTATTAATGAAAGTTTGATATTGTTTTTATGGCCTGATTTATTCCTTATAACTGTTCCTGAATATTCTAATGTTCTAATCCGTACCATTCACGACTAGCACAATCATTCTATATGGGTTATATGGAGAAAAAATCTCAGAGAATAGCTTTTAGACTCAGGGATCAGTATCACAGTGAGTAAAATTCTGCCTCTACTAAACTTTAAACCTGTATTTTTCTTTAAGTCCTCTTGTTCACATCCATTTTGGAAAGGGGGTAATCTTTGAATGAAATCAATCCTTGACATATTCACCTTGTGTATTTCAGGTCCAACCCGAAACACTGCTGTCTGCTTCCCTATGGTTTCCAAGACAATTTTATTTATCACTTAAAATAGAATGACACTTTTTAATTTTATGCCTGGATCATAAAGGATTGCTTAACTTTGAGCAGCCTTTCTAGTAGCGTTCACATCACCATCTCTTAAGATTTAAACCTCCATAGGAAGCTGATAAATTGTTTTTAAAGCCAAGCATTGCAATGGGCTAATTTAAACAGAATGGATTCAGTTAAAAAACCTACCCCCAAACCCTTTAAAAGCTGATGGCTATGAGATTCTGAGCCTTGAGTGGCTGCCACTAATAATAGATTAAAAGTAGAAACGTTTTTAACAAGTATCCAGGATGCTTACAAAGGCTAGAAAAAAATATAAAAGAGAAATTTAAATATTTTTAAAGCATGTCCGACACAGAGGAAAAGATTTCATTTTCTCTTTAGAGTTACTGAGGCGCAAGATAAGACTGGGAAAGTTCACCTGGCCATGTATATTTTCCAGCAAACATGTCATTTTAGACATCTTTCAAAATGTATCTGGAATATGGAAAGCAATCCTACTGGGCTATTGTTTGGTATAGCTCATTGACATATTTATGTTTGCCAAATCAGTCAGATCAGGGCAAAGATGAGCTTGGGAGTTTTATTTCTATGTGAGAGAATGAAGTTTGGAAATTTTCATAAAATACAAAAATGAAAGAAATGTCTGCTGCTTTGTGTCTATCATTTTGTTAATTTGCTTTTTGTTTGTTTGTTTGTTTTGAATAAGAGTAAAAATCTTATGAGTTGATGTTCAACTCATAAGCTTGGCTTCGAAGCCAAGTTGACCCTCATCCTTTGTTTTGTCAATTTTCAGAAAGTCAACTACTAATCAGAACCTCAGATGTCACCTAAAACAGTGACAGTGAACATAATTAACTGTTTTCTGGTAATGATAACAAGGAACAAATAACACACACACACACACACACACACACACACACAAAACACACCTGTAAAACCTAACAAACCACAAGTTTTTCAAACATAGGCAACATTTAGTGCGGATGTAGTACTATTTTATTAGAACAAGCTATTGTCTAGGAGCCTCAATAAAATTTAAAACTGTATCAATTTATTATATTCTAATTATCATTACTCAGAGGAAAGAGAAACTTAGGTCTGATAGAACACTTTTAGAAAATGGTAGAATTAAATGTATTTTATAGCTCAATGGTTGTGGCATTTGTTAGAAATGGGTGTGAATATAGCTTCACCAAAACAGACTTCCTTAAAAAAAAAACAGTCTCTGAGGCATAGATTTATTTTGACAATCATTGACATCCTTATGTAAGTTATAGTTTTAATTACAATGAAAACAAAAGAATAAAAAGGAAGACTATGAGGAATATTATGGAAGAAAATCTGCAGAAGATTTTGTTCTAAAACAATGTTCAAGTGAAGATTTGTCTCCCAGGAGTAAAGGGACACATCAGACTACATGCTGAGAAAGTTCTTTTTCCTAAGTTCTGTTTCTTTGCCTTCTTAAGCATCTTCTGCTATATCATTTCCAGCAATATTTTGGCAGCCTAAAATTACAACATCCTGACCTTGGCATCAGTATTCAACAGCACCGACAAAAACTCACAGCTTCCCCATCCTGGTGGGTGAGCTTGCACGCTTTTACTTTCATGACTATGGAGTTTCTGTCAAATGTGCTTCCAACTGAATGATCGCATCCTTTTGAATTATGAAGTGGCTGCAAACTGTGTTAATTGCATCCACACTGACACCATTGATAAGGATTAAATAGCTGTATCTAAAGTCACAAACATATGTAACTTTATTTGTATGTATGTATGTATGTATGTATGTATGTATGTATGTATGTATTATTCTTAACATAAGGACAGCCATGGAGAATTGTTTCGTTTAATTAAAGTAGCCATTAAAGACATTAAGATGAATTAGAGGCAAGCCAAAAAAGAGATGAACATAATAGCTGAGAGGAACTATAAATGAGAAGTTAAACATTGTCATGATTTTTATTATTTATGAAGTGTAAATGCTATACTTAGGGTTCAGAAAATATCAAAGAAGATACCCTCTTGTCCAGAAGTACAAACAGAAGAATAAAAGAGGAAAGTTCACAGGTGCTGAAGAATTTGTAAGAAACAATGGCCATTGGGTTTTAAAATCCACTGTCACACCTAAAGGTTCTTTGAGCAGTCAGCTTCTCATAGGCAGGGGGAAGAGAGAAGAGTTTTGTACTCTAGCTAGTACAGTGTCATATACATATGGATGCTTATTAATCAATTACCATCTGATATAAGATCCTGAACAATTGTAGTATATAGTGATGGAGTAGTTTAATGTCCTTCAACCACACATTATACTGACATTCTCAAAGACAGAATTAAAATAAGTTATTAAACTACAGAAAAAGCAAAGAATAATAAAGTATTATACTTTATTATGAAACAGTTTTTTTTTTTACTGAGTTGCTATTTGTGTTTAATGTGTGTACACTGAGCTGTCTTATTAAATAATTTATCATGGAAAGTTTTCTACAGAGAGATATAGGAAAAGATATTGTTCACGGCAGAAAAAATCTGGATTTTTGTAGAGAGCCGCGTAGTGCCACGCCTTAAAGTGGTGCTGGCTTCTGCCTTACACCTTCGCGCTGGTAAATACTCTCTGGGTAAACAAGCCCTTGGTTGGTTGAGTCTGTTCAGCCTGTCTGCTTCCACATTAGAGTAGCCTATCTGCAGGGTCCACGTGGCTCACTGGAGTTGGTTAGCTCAAGGGTATTTAAGCCTGTGCAGGGGTGCTCTCTCTCTCTCTCTCTCTCTCTCTCTCTCTCTCTCTCTCTCTCTCTCTCTCTCTCTCTCTCTCTCTCTCTCTCTCTCTCCCTGTGGGCCAGAAGCAACATGTTTAAAGGATCCTGATTAAAACTGCATGAAGATCTACCCGGAGTCGCGTCTTCCTTGCTGGTGAGGGCAGGCGCGTACAGATTTTAAACTTCATATTATTTCCTAACATTTTCTTTAAATAATGTGCGTAAGAGTATAGTTGTGTTTTCTGATCTTGCAACCTCTCCTCCAGTACCAGTGATAACCTCTATACTGGAACCATCAGTCCTGACTGTATTTTGATAGTTATTAAATTTGTATATTGTAATACATATGTAACAATGTATACATAATATACTTCTGTGAGGAATGTACTATATTTATTTGTTCTCAATTTTAAATCAATATTTCTAAAATTCTTATGTTACAACTTGATTTTTTTGCTTAACGTTATTTTTTGAGGTTGTTGCCATTGATAATTTTTTTATTCATTTGTAGATTCTTTATTAAATTCACATGTTGTATATAGTCAGTCAATTTCATAGCCCACTCAGCAGTCTAAGAAGGCATATCAATGGATGCATCCTTACATGTAAGAAATAAGAACATTTTTAAAAGTTCATAATAACTAGCAACACTACTGTGTACAACTTAAACAGTGCACCAATACAGCAGTCTGAGAGGAAAAATAAAAGGGTGCAATAGCAAGTTTGCATGTTGGTCATATCATTAATGCTTTCTACATATTATTAAGTAGTTGACCTAAATACATATACCCAACAACATTGTAAGTGAGGGCCCATCAGTTTCTATTTTTGCTTTGTTAATTTTAGACAGATGTGTAGTGATATGGTCCTTCACTGTCTTTTGCTTTCTTTCCACTTCCCATGATAATGGGCATCCTACATAGAAGTATAACTTATTCTCTCTTGAATTGTCTGTTTATAGTAACTCTCTACATTTACATCAAGTAAATTATTTTTCCTTACTTATTTTTAGAAAAATGTTTATTAGCTCTGTAAATTAGTTAATTTTTGGACATATGGTTTGTTTGTCTTAGGATGTGACTTATATTTTTAATCCATTTTTGCCTTTCTTTTATGATTTCTGGCAGTCTTCCAACCAAAGATTTTATGGGACTGCCTTACACAGACAATCTTTAACTCCTTGGCTATTTCTCCACTCTCTATCCAAAGCAACAGCAGCAACAGCATCCCTAAGAAGTACTCTACTAAGAATGCTACCATTCTCAAGTAAAATGTTGGCAAAGAAAAACTAAGATATTAAGGAATAAATGTTGAAGTATCACAATGCTTGCCTCTAAAATTGTATTTCAAAACTATAGTTTATAAACATGCCATGTAGACTAAAGGAATAAAATAGAGGAACAAGAAATAAACCCAACAGAGGTGCCCGAAGTATACATTGGATAATTGACAACATCAACAAAGGATTTTGGGAAACAGGATATCCACACATACAAGAATGACATTAGGCACAATGTCATTAGCAAAATCCATCAATGCAGGGAGCTAAAATAACAAAGAGTAGAAACTTTGAAAGTAGTAGAGGAAAACATGTAGATATTTAAATATATAGACACTGGCAAAGGACTTTCTCAAATAATTTCAAAAGCACAGTAAATAATGAAAGAATTGATAAAGGAATTGCATTATGATATAAAACTAGAGCTGGGTGGTGGTGGTACACACTTTTAATTCCATTATTTGGGAGGCAGAGGCAGGTGGATCTCTGTGAGTGCAATACCACCAGCCTGCTATATATAGAGTGAGTTCCAGGACAGCCAATGATATACAGAGAAACCCTGTCTGGAATATACAAACAAACAAAAGATATAAACTACTATGAATAACTGCTTATCTAAATAGAACTCACAACTCTCAAAACTTAAGAAATATCTTGGAAGAGGTGATGCTAAAAATAAAAAAAAAAAAACAGGGAACAAAAAATGGAGGAGTGCTGTGGAATGCTTTCTTCTGTACATGGTCAAGGAATTACAAACATGAACTCCTAGCAGCTTTATTTATCTTCAAAATAATTGGGGAAGATCAAAACATCCAAAATCCCTACTGAGTATGTGATCTTCAGGCCCTGTCACTCACTGGGAAACTATTAGCAATACATTGTTACTAGGAGAAAGAGAATCATTCTTTATTAAGGATGTGACCCCTTGTAGATTTTCCATGCTCCTGAGTTTGGCTCTCCACATGCACATATAGGCATCTCTAACATAGTGTGCAATAAAATATTAATAAAAGATATGAACTTGGGAGTGGGTACCTTGGGGCAATATGGGAGTAGTGGGAGAGGACAATGAGGCATATATAATCATATTCCATTGTATGCATGTATGTCATCCTACAAAACCAAAATCAAAGATTATGCAAGGTTTCTGAGCAGCAATTACCATAGTCATGAAGAAGTCTAAAGATGTGAAGAAATATTTGTCTGCTATTATGTTAACTTATAAATTATTGGCATCCACCATATATAAAAATAAAATGTGTCTACATATACAATCATTGTGACTGTTAACTAGTTCAACCACGATTGAAATCAGATTTGGGATTCTTCAAAATCTATCAAGAGAACTAACAAACAATTCTGTTACTCTCAAACATCATATAAATCATTATTCAATTTAACAATGGGTGTGCACTCAAAGGAATCATTGTTAGCCTGTAGTAGAGAAATCTGTATATCCTTGTGTATTGCAGCAGCTCTAATAACACCTAGCTTATGAAGTCAAACCAAATACTCAAGGATGGATGAATAGGGAAAGGATATGTTAACCTGCCAGGTAGTGTTATTCATACTAAAACAAGAATGAAAAAAAAGAAAGGGCAATTTGTGAAATGGTAATGGACCAGTGGCACTGGAAAGAACAGGAGAGTATCATGAGGAGCAGAGTGATCTATCTATCTATCTATCTATCTATCTATCTATCTATCTATCTATGTATATATCATCTATCTGTGTATATGTGCCTGAAAAAGCCAGAACAAAACCAATTGTTTTGTACAAATATAATGGTTAAAATTATAACTACTACCCTCCTCCCCATCCCTAATGTTAGCACTGATACTGCAATGACTGGGCATCTACATTAGGAATAATAGAACTAAGAAATCTTCCCAAATATAACATTTTTAACAATGATTAGAATTTAAAATTCACTTTGTCTTGTAAACAATTCTGCCATTTATAAACTGTGAGATTTTGACAAATTGATCACTTGTGTAATGGAAGCAAATTATTGCCTTATGATGGTAGCAAGACCGGTAATATCAATGACATGTTCACTATATGTTTACTACAGTGTCTGGTACATGCAAACATTCTTAAGTGATGCTACACTATCATTGCTATCATTTTCTTTATCAACGTTGATGTGATTAGAAGCTAGGAGAAGGATTATTTTTTAACATAGCATGGTCCTGCTTGTCCCAGCTCACAGAAGTAAGTAGTCTCTTGCTTTGTCCAATTATGAAAATTGCTCAATGGAGGTTTATAACTTCTGAGCTTTCACAAGTAACATGGCAAGATCAGGAATTGATTATTTCTTATGAAGAATTATTGCAATTCTACTGACATCGCCATCGTCATCATTAGTAACACTTTGGTGAAAGTGTTGGGAAGCCCTCTGACACGTGCACTGCTGCCCAGCCCAAGAGTATGCTAAATATGTTATCTGTGCAAACTGTAGAAATCTGCAAGCAGGTAATATTTCTCTAGATTTTATTCTTTTGTCCTCATTGCTGACTAAGAGAATAATAATCTTGTGAGCATAAATGCATGTTCTCCCCATTTTAACACTGGAAAAAGAAAAAAAAAAGTTCACTCATTGCTCCATCTTAAACCTTTCAAATGAGGAGGCTGAGACAAGATGAGCTCTAGATATGTAGACTACAAAAACTTTCTGTCACAGCTTCTACCCTTTTGCCCTTCTTGAACTGATAGCTGACAAGTGGAGAGGAAAAAAGGACTCCCATGTGTTATATTTGAAGTTGGCATTTTAAGTTTGTAAATAACAAGCAATGTGTAGTTATTAAAAATTAATTTGAGTATAGTTGACATAAAAGTCAGTAGAAGATGAAAGAATTTTCTAGTGATTAGATTAAAAAAAACTAAGGGATTAAATTCATCCTAAGAACCAGTTATAGTGTTGATTGTACAGGTCTCATTATCCCATGAATTATTAATTCATTTTCAAATAAGGAAAGTGTGAGGCTTAATTAATTTCTACAAAATGTTTGATGACATTATTAGAGGAAGTGTGGATCAATATTATTATCATTCTAATTATTCAATGTTATTACAGCTTTTCTTAAACCTACTTTGTTTGGACGTCACTTTTAAATAACATTTATGTTAAGTTTTATAGGCTCATCTGTGTTGATAAGAAATAAACATGATTCACCAGCACTGTCAATATCTACATAAATCTAAACAAAACTAATTTTAGGTGTATGAATCTGAACTTGATTCATTAATATTTGGATATTACTACATTGGCTGCAAAAATGACAAAATAAACTGTTAATTATAGTTTATAATTAACACTCCTTTTCATTTTCCAAGTTATTTCTGTAGGCAATGTTATATATATATATAATTTTATCAAAACTTCTGAGGTTAGAACAAGACTGGTGTCCTGGGCGGTTTTGTTGATACAAACCTAGATGTACCTGAGAAGAGGGAATCTTAATTTAAGAAAAAGATCTCTGTAAATTTAATCTCCAGGCAAGAATGCAGGATATTTTTCTTGATTGATGATTGAAGTGGGAAGGTCCAGCCTCCAGCCTTCTATCAGGTGGTGCTACATGTATTCCCAATTGTCCTGGATATATAAGAAAGCAGGTTGAGCATGCCACATGGTTGTACTATTGAACAGTACTCCTCCATTGCCTCTGCTTTGCCTGCTTTGCTCTACTCCTGCCTCCATGTTCCTGTCCATCGTGTTCCTGTACTGACTTCTTTCAGTGATGGAATGTGATCCAAGAACTGTGAGAAGAAATAAACATTTTTATCTCCAAGTTGCTTTTGCTTATGGCATTTTGTCACATACAGCTGTAGAAACCCTTAACAACATAATCGAGTAGTATACTTTTATAGATTAGCAAACAAAGGCTCAGGGGTTTGTCTTAAGAATCATAACCCAGCAGTTATCCTCAAGTAGGCACACATACATTCTTCAGGACTCCTATATCAGTGCTAAAGCCATTGCATTATAAGCTTCTTTACCAATTTCTCTGGGAGCAGAGAGTAAGGTACCTATTGCAATAAGAATTTAATACCAATTTAAGATAATGACAGTGGTATGCAAGTGTGTATATATGTGTGCAATAGGCATTCATATACCTATATTCCATTTGCTCATGAACAAAATCATGTGTCACATTTAATATTTCACAAGGTTTCAATATGGAGTCTTTGCAAGCACAAGAAAACTACCAAAGATGAACCCAAGAAATAAGCTGGAATGGTTGAAGTTAAACGTTAAATTTTATTTGTGATTCTTAATTGGTTGTACTTTGTTTTCATAATACAATATGAACTGGAATGTGCAGAAGATAGAAGTTATTTTCCTTTGGTCATCTCAAGTCCATGGTCTGGGATAGGCATAATATAAATTTTATTGTCACCAAGGAAAAAGGGAATCCAGAAGTCTTTGTGTTGAGAATAAATCCTTTAGTTAGTGATTTTTTTGTTGTTGTTGTTTAAGCCAGAACAAGATGAAACAAAATAATCTCTAAATCTGATAGGTCACATAAGCTTAGTATAGTACCTAAGCATCCCTTGCAAAGAAATTCTAGGTGGTAAGGGAATAGGGGCTCGAGAAGAAGCCGGGGCAAAGTACTTCCTGAAATGTTCCATGGTTAATATTAACAGCATGACAATAACATAATTTTCACTAAAAATGCTATTTTCAGCAATGTTTATATCTCTGTACAGTGTGGATTGCCTTATATTCCATATCTGCTTGTGCCTAAATGATTTTGATCACAATTAACATTAAATGTGTACCTTCTCTTTTTCCTTAGTTGATGTTAGATTATTGGAAATATAAATTATATTCAGTGACTGAAAGACTAGAGTTGCAAAGGTTATGTTTATAAGAATCCATTCAGTTGTGGAAATATTCTTCACATAATACAGGCTTCCCTTTCTAAAAATATCATCTTTGAGTTTGCCTCATCATTTCAATAAGTCAAATTCATAATGATAATTTGTTAATGGCATAATTACACTTTTAAAATTCTCTCCTATCTGTGATCAGTAAATGATGCCTCTAATAGATTACTTTAATAATTGGTCCCTGAGAGATTATATTAATATGGGAAGTCAGCCTGCTCACACATACTTATTTTGAGAAAGACACAAGGAAGACTACCATTGTATTGGTGATCATGTAAATAGACTAGGAATTTATTGATTTTCACATATTAATCTTGTCTCTTAGAATTTAATGTAAATTAAATGTTCTAAGTCCACCTCTGCAACCAAGGTGCCATTAAATGTTAAAAAAGAGAAATAAACTAAAAGTGTTAAAATAAAACGATTGTGTCTAGTTTGGATATCAGGCTTTAAAGTTGCTAATGTAGAACACCTTAGGCATTGTATATTGCAAGATTAATGCAAGATTAGCTACCAGGTTTACTCATTAATTTGGTGAGCACATGGAATTCTTTAAAAGGATACTGAAACAGCACTGGTGCCTGTGTTGTGATACACAACACAGAGTGCTCATGTATGCATACACATACAGTAATAAAGTTGTATTTTGGGTGCCTTTCAATAACTAAGGACAACACATTTCACCAGGATGTTCTCCCTCTAGCAGGAACAATGTCTGAAACTTTACTACTGTTGGCTTTTGTTCTTTCTGGTTTGGCAATTGTAATGCTAGCCAATGACTTATTGAAAATATATTTGATGGTGTGGCCTCTCCAAGGTGAAGTTTCTGTGATAAGTGGGATGGAATAGCTTAGATCAATCTGAACACTGTTGAGAAAGTTGCTGCACTTACAGTTAAAATTAATTAGGATCCTGTTCATGCTATTTCATCACAATGACACATGAATACTCCTTTAAAATACATCGGTAGCTTCTGTTTTTGAATAAAATGAAGGGCTTCCTGTTTGCTAAGAGTTGCACCATTCAAGCAGCAAGTCAGTGAGAAAGAAGACTAACAGCTAAGAAAAGTAAAGAATTCAGTGAGAATATACTGGCAGGCTGAATGGTGCAAGGAAATGGAGTTAATGGAGGCTTTTGAGCCAGATGAGATGTTTCAGGGTACAAGGAGGTCATATCAAAAAGGACAAGCAATGAACAGGCTCAAAGAGGCGGAAAGGCAGGATTAGGGAGGTGAAAAAGGAAAAACCATATAGGCAGCCTCATGCCAGAGAGAAATGATGGAAGGCAAGCCAGGGGGCAGCCACGATCAGTATCCACCTGCCAGTCAATAACTTCTATAAGGAAGCTTTCATAAAGTAGATGCCGCCTGGATTTATACAACTAAAGGCTGGCAATCATATGGTGTATTCATATTTGAAGATATGTACATTTGAAGATTTGTCAATGAAGATAATTTTCTTAAGACTTTTGTCAGGAACTTTAATTCAGAGTGATTATATTACAAAGTCATTAACAGGAACACTTGCAAATCTTGGAAGGAGAAAAAAAGAACATACAGTATTTATCTGTCTTTTGTGGCTCTGGAAATTATTATTTTTTAAATATCTTAGAGAAAACTTTTGAATGGCAGAGAAAAAGAAATAAAACAAAGTGCATGGCTGTGTTTACTTAAAGGCCAATTTGATTTATAATTTCTGGAAAGAGAAACAGGAAGAAAAGTGTCAGAGTTCAGGATATTGACCACCCTGAAGTTAGAACCAAACCTTAGACTGTCAATCCCTCATTGGGAGGCATTAAACCACTTTAGTCACTAACAGCTTAAGTTACTCAACTGTAAAATGACAATGATATTTATCATTTGTTCATTGAGGGAATGAAAAAAGGTTAATACCAACAAAACAGGTGGAGGTACACACTCAACTCAGTACATTTGATACCAGACATTAATAAACTTACAATTCAAACTATTGGTTCTGCATTGAAGTTTTGATTCTTGTCAACAAAGTAATGAACAAACGTAGTGGAGTTTCATGTATAAAGCAAAAATGTGTTCATAATTTCATATAAAACTTCTATGCTGGCTGTCATCCTGGAAATGTGGGGCTCTGAGAGGCACTTACATATATGTTTTCAAGTCATGATTGAATGCATACTCTTCCTTTTGATGAGAACAAAACCCCAAACTCAGGTGCTCAAGTCATTCATTATCAGTGCCCAGCATAATATTAAAGAACACAGTTGCTAACCAAGTTCTTGGTATGAGAATAGTCAATTTAAATAGCACAATATGGATAGGATAGATAAAAGAGAGCACATTGCCGCAGGCCATCTTAATTCACTCTTTCCTTTGAATTAAATCATTGAGTCAGAAAGTAGAAGATGGAATGGTTGGAAAATTCTGTTATAATGTCAACTAGTTAAAGGGCCTACATGGAGAATTCTTACTTGAAACTTCAAAATCTTTATGGATGCAACTTCAAACTCATGAGTAGAATTCAGATTAATATGATTGCTTTCTTTTCAACAAGGAGATTCTTGATAAAATCATATGATCTACATGTTCCTTCTGGGCAGTATCGATGGTGTTATGACCATTACCACTTCTCCAAAGACTTATCTACAGCTCTGTCCACTTGAGACAAGGGCTGTGTTTATTAAAAAATTGAATTTACTGTAGCTAAAACTGGGATTGACTGCTAACCATGTCACTATTCAGAGCTCTGGGTGAATAGCCACTCTATGAATATTGCTTAATTTTTAACTGCTTGGTGGTCATTGCCTTAAGTCCATAAGACCTAATGAAATGAGGAAATAGGAAACCTTTTGCATGTGTTACAGTGATCTTGTAAATCTCCCATGGAGAAGTGTTAAACAATTGGTATGATCTGAAAGAGACCCCAAGGGTAGTGTACAAAGTCAAACAAAACTTTGAAATTACAGACAAAGGAACTCATGCAAATAAAATGTTATGACTGCTGAAAAGCAACAAGGATCACATAGCCATAAGGCTGACGGATTCCATTAAGAACAACACCAACAACCAGTGACTAAAGACTGGTCATTTTGAAGACATGAGAGACAGAGGGCTTGGACTATTACCCTGCCTCAGAAAATCATACAAAACACTTTTTATGTTCAGAGGATACTAAAGTGCTTTAAATAAACAAGTGAGATGTGATCTCTATGGTCCTGGCTTCCTGTCCACTTCCCCTTTTCACTGGGACTCAGCACTCACAGGATCCCTGATATGCTTGGATACACTGGTCACCCCACAGATCTGAATGTGCATAAGCTAAGACCATGTTCCCTCTGACTCACTCTGGCACAAGATGTCTCTCTAAGCCAGGCACATCAGTGCCATGTACTGATGAAGTAAACAGTGTTTAAGGCCGAGTGGATTTGCAACATTTGAAAAATAATTGAACATGAATAAAATGACAAATTATTTTCCACATTCTTTGTTAATTCATTTGAAACTTTCATGGTATGTTTAGTTAATCATGATTTATGTTATTACAATTAACATTAAATGATAAAATAATGATGGACCTCTTGTTCTTAGTTCACATAGCTACATCCTGGACTTTGACACTGGAGTAAGGGGAGAAAATGAAACTACTGATGAAAATAAAACCAATCATTCTCATTCTTTATAACTCAGCATTTTCCTTTTGAATTGCTTTGCTGGCTTCTTGTGGGTTTGGGTCAGAACATTTTCCATTATGCTATGATGTTCCAAAAGACCAGTGGCAAGAGTAATAAACTCCTAAAGTGAGTTCTAAGGTTTTGAAGCCCAAAAATGTACAGGAGGCAATAACATGTTTGCTTTAAGAGCTTTTGAAATGTAAGCACTGACCTCAGTGTGCTCACTAATGCTAGATAATTGAATGTAGACACTGAGGATTGGAAAATGAGGGACTTGTGAGGCAAGGATCATATTCAACTCGCCCTTGTAATGGAGGAGCACAATTTATCTGAGATTGTATATCCTGCCTCGAAGACCCTCAATAATCATAAGCAGTGGGAGATTCCCACTTTCCATAGTGATAGCACTACAATTCTTGTTGCTGGTCACACAGAGGAGGAATAAGAAACAAAAACAATACTGAGGGTGTTCATATGGCATGCACCCCCTGGGAAAATGAGTGGCAACACCCAACTTGTGACTATGGAATGCTATCCTGCAACTATAATTTTACGTGTCTCACTTTGAGACTGATTCTAATCTCAGATACAGCTAGAATAAATACTATTTTTTCACTTTTCATTACTTGTTTTTGAAGTTTAATGTGAAATTCTGATTTTTTTGTGTAATGCATAATAGAAGCTTACTGTATTTTGTTCCAGTCAAGTTTGGATGAGCTCTGCAATCTATAACAATGGCACATCCATTGCTAACCTGAACAGCCTGTGTACATGGTATTTGCTGTGATGTATTTCTCTTGAGGGTGGTCATAGGCAAAATATGAACCCTTAACTATACCTAAAAGAAATGCAATATTGTGGTTTTATTGTTTTAACTTTTTATTTTTGAAGTAGCACCTCATAAGGTAGCCCAAGGCTAACCTGTACCCCTCGCAATCCCCTTGTCTCAGTCATCTGGATGCTGAGATTGTATGTAGAAGCCACCATGCCTGAGTGGCTTAAAATTACAACTGCCTCCAGTGACAAACTTTAAAATATGACAGTATTGTTACATTTTTTTTGCTAAAACTTTATGATCTAAAGAATGACTGCTGATGGAGATAAAAAGAAAGTGGATTTTTGCAATAGGATATAGTCTTGGTAATATCTTGTGTGCATTACTGAAATAATAACTAAGAATTCTGAATATTTAAAAAGTTCTTTCATAATGCTGTAGTGGAGGTTTTAAAATTTCAAAGAATCTCTACTCTTACAAAATAAATATTGAGCATCCTTTCATGATAAGGAATATCTTCTATGAATGGAATTTTCAATTTAGATGGAAAAAAGACTTAGACAAATATCACATTTTCTCTCATGCAGAATGGTCAACAAGAGACAGGAGACAATAAGCAGAGGCAATAGTGTAGGTAAATATGACATAAATATTAATGCATATGTATAAAACTTTCCCAATAAAACCTATCATTTTTGTTGTTGTTTTTTGTTTGTTTGTTTGTTTTACTGTTTCTTTTTTGGTTGTTTGTTTTATTTACAATGTTTCTTTGTGTACCAGCTCTGGCTGGCCCTACTTACTGGAACTTGCTTTGTAGATCAGCCTAACCCTCAAACTCTCAGAGATCCACCTGCTTCTGCCTTTCAAATGCTAGAATTAAAAATGTTTTGATAGAGGTTCATCTGTGTCTGCCTGGCTGTTCTAGAACTAACTTCATCGAACAGGCTTGCCTTGAAACAAGAAATCGGAATGCCTCTGTCTCCTGAGAGCTGGGATTAAGGTGTGTGCCACAACTCCTGGCGTCAAACCCAATAGTTTGTACAAAAAATATATTCAAATTAAAAATTATTGACAAAAATAAACAAAATGCAAAAAGTATATCAAACACAGACTAGAGAAATATAAAAGAATAAAACCCAATGTTTTCATTTTGAGCATGAGGATCTAAATTCAGTTCCCAATTTCCCACATAAAGCCTAATGTGCTGGTATGTACCTACTGATGAGAGATGTTATTCTGTAAATATGTTTCTCGTACTGGTTAATGAATAAAGCACTGTTGGCCAATAGGAGGGCACGATGGGTGGGGCTAGGAGGCAAGGAGGAAAGAGGAAGTATTTAGGAGGAGTCAACATGGAGAGCCTGGCGAGAGCAGCATGTGGCCCGCTGCTCTCCAATAAGATGACCACGTGGACATACTTAGATAAGTAGAAATGGGTTAATCATTAAGACAGAGCTAGCTGGTAATAAACTAGTACCTGACCAATAGCCTTATATTAAATATAGAGTCTCAGCATGTTATTTGGTGCTGGCGCGACAGCCAGCAGGAAAAACCAACTTGTAACATACCTATAATTCCAGCACTCCTACAGTAAGATGGGAGGCTGACAGGAGAATCCTCAGACAACTATGGGCCAATTAGCCTAGTGCACACAGCAGACAAATAGCAATGGACCCTGTCTCAAACAAAGTGGAAGGCAGGGACACCAGAGGTGATTTTGTACCTCAACACATTATCCATTCTCTCCCTCCCTCCCTCCCTCCCTCCCTCCCTCCCTCCCTCCCTCTCTCTCTCTCTCTCTCTCTCTCTCTCTCTATATATATATATATATATATATATATACACACACACACACATATACATATATATATGTATATGTGTGTGTGTGTGTGTGTCACACACAGTATTAAAAATTCAAAACTGAAATGAAACTCAAGAGAAATGGGTGAATTGGTTGAGAGTGAAGAAATGTGGACCCTTCAGCTATTCTTCATTGAAAGAGTGGTGGGTTTTTCTCCCATTATAGTGAAAATGGTTTTTTGCTCTTCGAGTAGAAACTGACAGTATACAATGATTTGTTTCCTTAATGACTATGATTTACCACTTTCTAACAAGTCATTTATTACTGTGACATTTTTAGGTCAAGAGATGTGAGCCCTCAGTTCAAGCATAGGTTGCTGTCCTTTAGAGAAGACCTGCAATGGATCTTAGCCATTTAGAGATTGTAAATCTCAAGATATTAGCAGCAGTTCCAGCCGCAAGTCTCATACTGCATTCACATCCTTTTGCTAAATGTACTTTCTATTTCCCCTATACTTGGCATGTCAAATGGTTGGGCTTTCATTTAAATCTACTGACTGAGTTTCTAGATAGGTTCATTTTAGGTGTCTTTATTTATTATTATTTAATTAACCTTCTCTGGTTTCTAATTTCAAAAAAAAATTATGGTATACCACCTGAAACTCTCATTGACATTACTGATTGAGAGAAAAGGTCTAAACATAAAGCCTAGAAAGCTGTGGCCACTTCTTACAAAAGCCTAAAGTCTTTGTTGTATCTAGACCAGGTAAGAAGCGCTATAAAGGACAAAAGTGAACCTTTCTTGGGTATGCTCTTAGACAAGGTAATCATTGTGACCCTACATCATTCCCCCTGATTCTTTTGATGGTCCAAGCTTCTGTGTCTTTGCTAGGTTTTATGGCATGTTTGACCTCCTCTGCAGTGTTCTCAGTTAATTGGGCCATAGTTTTGAGCTGTTAGCTTGACACCATAGGTGGCTTTGCTTTCTAAAAGCACAACTTCATTCATCTTTTAGGTACAGTTAGGAATCCACACTCTGTCCCTGTAAAACACTGGGAGAAGCATGTCTGAGCATCATTGTGAGCAGAATGAGGAGATAATTATGATAATGAAGTTACCATGGTAGAGCATAATCCTTCATAGGAATTTAGCTAAAGTGAAGTAAATGCCACACATACTTGTCATAAAAAGGCATACCATTACATTAATCTTTAACAGCAGACAATAAGAGAGAGGCTTAATTTTACTGTCTTAAAATATTTTAGCATATTGCAAATTGTTCCACAGCCAGAATATGTATTTTAAAATAAGTTTACAAGGTGACAATAAAATTTGGATACTCTTGAGTAGAGATACCAAGTAAATAGATATTGTTCAAAATATTTGATGAGAAAGATATTAAAGTATTCTTACAAGATCAGACTAGTTTATGTTTGACTAATTATCTGCAAATGAATAGGTGATTTCATGGTGGCTTCCAAAACACCAAATCTTCAGTTGCCACATTTAGCAAGCAAGTGATCCAGGGCTTGATCAAGACAATGGTCAAAAGGCACTGAAGAATTTAGATGTCAGTGGAAGTCACATATCCTTTCCAGAGTGTTTGGACATTCCATTAGAAAATCAGGTCCTTTCTACATAATACAACTATGTCATGTCAAAGTAACCTCTCTCTGGCTTTCTTATACACACACACACACATAAACAAACAAACACACATATATATTGTCTTCTGTTACATAATTTTCCTTTTCTCCCTGTATCCTTCCCTCCTTGTACTTTCCTGTCTTCTCCTTTTGTTTTTCTGCTTCTGCTCCACTTCTTTCCCTCTTCTTCACTCAGACCACCACACACTGGAGCACATTTGTGGACTTAGGAAGGACATGAAGCAGTAATTGTAATGCACAGTCATCATGCAGATGAGAAAAGGAAGCCAACCAACATTAGCATTTTGCTCAAGATTCCACAAGTAAAAATGTTCATATTCCAACTATATGGATCTCTCTCTCTCTCTCTCTCTCTCTCTCTCTCTCTCTCTCTCTCTCTCTCTCTCTCTCTCTCTCTCTGTGTTTGTGTGTATTTGTATCAGTGTTTATGAACATTAGTGTTTTTTAAAATGCCACAACATTACTGTATTTGGTAAGGAGAAATTATCTTATACAGAACATACCAACTGCATACACATCAACAAATTGTCAGCATTAAAAACATATATAAAATTAATATTTTGCAGACTGAAAAAATTGTGTTTATAAGTTTAGGAATATATAAATATATGTGTGTATAAATATACATTGTAAATGTGTAAAATATAGGAAATCAATTTTAAAGATAGCAAGGAGGAGAATGTGAGAGGCTTTGGAGGGTAGAAAAGAAGGCAAAATATTGTAATTTTATTCTGATCTCAGAAAAATAAGAATAAAAGGAAGGCAGAAATTTGGGTGAGAAGGGAAGAGAGATGGAACTGGGAGAAGTCTCCAAAGGGCATAATATAATCAAATTACTTGAATAAAATTATCAAAGAACTAATAAAAATGAAGAATAAAAAGATTTGATACTAATCTAGATCTTAAAATTTTAACAGAATTTGAGAGCTATCTATGCTAGGAGGGTCAGTGCTTCAAGGAAATTGAACTGATTGAAAAATTACTGGTGGAAAGGCTGGGGCAGATTTGAATGATGGATCATAAACTGCTGTGAATGGAGGTGAAGAAAGGCATAGTTGAAGAAAGGGATGGAAATACACAAGAGGTGAAGTGTGGCTGTGGATTTTAGATCTATTTCCTGCTGGAACACTTGCAGAAGAGAGATGTTGCTCTTTCTGGAGTCTGAGACTGAGAGGCATGATGCAGTCTGGCCACTGGGATATGATACTAATAGCTCAAATGAGAGATAGTGAAATCATGAGCCAACACAGGGGGAGTTATATTAATTATAGCCCAAAATATTCAGATGTTTGACAAATTTGCTAATCCATTAGATGCAAAGGAGAATATGAAAAAAATTCAACTTGACATGTTATGCAATAGTCATTCCATTTAGGACTGAGCATTCTGTAGTGTCTCTTCTCTGGACCTTGACCTATTGTTTGTTCTGTGTTCATCTCTCCAGGATATGCTAGCTCAGATAGAGCTGCTAGCAAACCTCCTGTCATTCTGTACTTTTATCTTATCTCATCCTTCCACAGGCCTGCTCATTCTCATTCAAAATAAAGAAATGAAGTAGATACTGAGCTACTTGCAACTGCAATAATTAATGACGCTAGCAATGACATTCAGATATATTAGTCTGTGAATATGGGGTGTCATGAACACATCAACATGTATTTGTTCAAAGGACAGATAAAAAAGGGATTGAGGAGACTGTAGAGAAATGACCCAGACTCTTATAGGAACAAACAATTCTAGTATTAAAGCATCTAATTTAGCTCCTGGCGCTGGTGAGGAAGCTCACTTCAGTGTAGGCTCTCTGGAGCTAGAAAAGGATTTGTGCCTGGCAGCTAGAAACAGCCTTGGAATCTCCAGTGGCATGAAGCCACATTTCCCTTCCAAGGCTTGAGGTCTCACCAGTGTACACAGAGAGACACTTGGTTCCACCTTGAACAGCAAAGCCTTAGTTTCATTACACTGCCATGAAAGACTGCCCCCATAGATGTGAGAAGGGGATTAGGTTGACATGCTCTGAAGAAAATGTTTCCCTTCAGCTTTGAAGATCCAGTAGCATTGTTGCTTACTCATTTTTCAATCTGTTTGAATCCATGCAAAATTGTTCTGCTAAGTCTAGTGGGGGACATGTGCCTGTAGGCTTAATGCCTGCAACATAATGGATACCCAACAAATATTTGTAGTGTCCTTGCCAAGTTGCGCATATGAGGTAGACACCCAGAGTGCAGAAACATATTTGTCCTTACACATTTTTATAGGTGGCTCAAAATAAATGGACTAAAACTTAAAAGTAAGTGAACATAGATGAGTCTCTACATCTACACATAATGTTTCCAGGAAATGTAGAAGATAAAAAGTAGATTGAGCTTCATAAAATAGAAATGGAGTTTTCTTGGTAAGGTTATACGCACAATTATATGCACACACAGGTACAACACCATGTTCAACCCTTTCCTAACTGGATCTCTCATTTAGATATGACTTCATTATTGGACTAGTGTGTTCTCTATTCTCTTTAGTCTTATCCTCTTGCATTTTTATCCTTCCTATTGCCTTCATTAGGAACACTGAGAGGTTGAACCTTAAGTTTTCCCTTACAATACACCTAAACAATTCTTTGTGTAAATTACATCATGTTTGTGAAATTAACTCTTGTTTGTTTCTATCCTTTTAAAATTTAATTAGCTTGTTTTTGAGGACTTCATGCATGAAACCATATTTACTTAATTTCACCTCTCTTTCCCACCTGCAACCCTTCCTGTGTCTCCTCTCAAATTTATGATTTCTTCTTTAATTGTTATAATATGCATATGTACATGTATATAAAAACACAGTCCACTGAGTCCATTTATTTTAACTTTTCACATCTACCACTAAATAAGGACAGTATCTAACTGAACATTCCAAACCAGGGACTCCTGGATAGACAAGCATGATGTGCTGATGAGCTATAGCTGTGGCTGACAGCCCTAACACATGGTATTTTATTTTATATTTGCTCATTGGTTTATGAAAAAATATGCACAGAAATAGAGCCTACATAGTCAAGGCCTAATGAGCACAAATAACCTAAAGATAAAACATCAAAGTTGGGTTTATTAAGAAAATAAATTTGATATTTATGGAGTCAGTTGTGAGATTGAGGCAGGGTCCTAATATGTGTTGCACACTCAATCTGGCATCAGGATATGTATACATCACAATCACAGACAGATATACATTTCCTACACTGATCTTGGATTATTATTTTATGCATACAATTTTTCATATTATAAGAATGAGGTTCAAAGGCATGAATTATTTACCCTGGGTTATAGAGACAACCCCTGGTGAATCTGGAAGTCCAGGTCTCTGTTGGGGCACTGAGGACTACAAGGTATTTTGGGTGATCTATAACATAACCTGAAGGCAACACAAATTGGCTACAGGGGTTCTCATCTTCAGGCACTTTGATCCTTGGGATTTTGTCATGCTGTAGCAATTTCCTGGCAGGGAAGAACAATTAGGTTCCCGTGAAATACCCTGGCATCTGTCCATCCCTCATGAATGGAGCATGACATACCCCCCTCTACAGTCATCACAGAAGACACACTGAGTTAAGGCTAATATGTTCTTTTAATAGTTACTTCTGGAAGCCAACCAAGAGCAGCCATCATTTGAATTTGGCATGATTTCATTGATGCTTGTTGCTTATAATTTCATTATTCTCCAGATGTTAACATATTTTTCTGTGATACTAATTTTTCCTTGCCAATTGACTCTGTCAGATTGGTGAGGCAGTTTTCTTTTGGATAATTTATTACACATTGATTCTTCTAAAATGTAAGCTCCCTAGGGGTAGGGATTTTATTTTTGTTCAGAGATTGAATTTTCAAGAGACAAAACACTTGTGTGGTTAATGAGTATACCTACATGTATACATACATGTATATATATATATATATATATATATATATATATATATATATATGTGTGTGTGTGTAACATATATACATATATATTCATTTATGTATCACATGTGTGTGTGTGTGTGTGCGCGCGCGCATGCAAGTTTCCTATCGTGTGAAAGCATTTAAAGTAGGATACCTAAACATATTTTCAACAACTAGCAAATAAACAGCTGAAATTAATTCTTATGTTTCTTCTTAGAAGTTTGTATAGTGACAAACTAAATATCACAGCCATTTACACATTGGTTTTTTTATTACTGGGTGACTCCTAGATGCATCATTCATATTGAACTCTAATAAAACAAATCATCTAAAAAGAATCAGTATAAAATAATTGGTGCTAAAAGTCTTCCCTTTTTTCAATTAAAACCAGTATTCTGAGTACTCCTTATATTACCTATTTCTCCTCTAAAGTTTGTGTGCTTCATTAACTGACAGTTTGTTATCCTAATTTTAAACATTCCATGTGAAACAGAATTATATTTTTAAATATTCTTTCATTTCTTTTCGGCTAAACTCAGCATACATACTGGTGATTTAAAGCCTTAATTCCTGTTAGTTTCACTTCTCCTCGAAAGCGCTGAGTGTTAGGCAGTCATTTTGTGCACACTAGAGGGCATCTTTATATTTCTCGTCCACATTTGAAACTGTCAAACAACAGAGACCCACAAAATAGGGGCAGGCAGTGTTTAGGAAGTTCTGCCCACAACTGTGGTTGCAGTTGCCTGGAGGGTTGGACAATGATGGCATGTGAAGTGCCTCTGTACTATGCAAATAGGAAACTCCATTTCAATTCAAGCTCCAAGCAGAAAGGGGGATCTTTCCCTCCCCAAAAGCAGGTTTAGCATTCCTCATTCATAGACTGTTCAACAATGTGCAGCTAATGGCATGCAGAACACTCAGTATGTAACCTACATATAGTTAAAAAAGAACACACCACAGTGCATACTAACAGCTGACATGGTTAATAGAAGAAATCACCAGCCCTTAGTTGAATAAAGTGGAAAGTGGGGATTTAAGTGTCCCAAATCAAGAAGTCATCTAACCCAGAGCTTGGCTGGGGGAGAAATCACAAGTTAGATACTTTTAAAATGCCTCTTTCTTGATAAAATCATAAAGTCGTTAAGTGAGTCTCCATTGAAAAACTTTCTCTTGTATCAAATTTGCTACACTAAATTTCTGAATAGGCAGGGAATTCTTATTTCATTCATAGCATGGACAGTCTTTGTCCAGCATGATCAAAACTAGAGGGAGTTTTTCTTTTCTTTTTTTTTATGTGTTTTCCCCCACCCAGGCTAGAACATCACACTAATATTAGTGTGCACACACATGTGTGCATATAAATCTTCTGGGGGTTTATGAACATTCACTTTTTTGATGCTGCAGTCTGGGTTGGGCCTCAGAGGGCTCCTTATCATCTCCACCAAGCTTCCTGGTGATACAATTGGTAGATCACCTTGAGCAGCAAGGCTTTAGGTTATAAAATCCTGTATACATGTGCAAATAGAATTCTTATTTCTCAGTGAACTTTATTGAACTAGCAACTGTTCCTCATAAGCCAATTTACCTGCGAGCATGTCTTTCTTCTTATTGAGATCCGAGTCTCTGTTATACCCTGAGGCTAGCTCATTATTTAGCGTCCCCTATACAGATTTTCTGGTCGGATCGGTAGCTGTTTGATTTCGTTCCATAAATTGCAAGTTGTGAACTCTGGTCTTCAGGAGAAAACCGAAGTCATGGGGGTAGTGATTCCTGGTGGGGTTCTCTTTCTCGTGCTACAAGGAAGAGGATAACATATGGATATATTGTGGGGCTTCCCGTGCCATCTCTTAAATTGCCAGACCACGTTGTAAGGTACAGCAGATGGCCAGAGCTACAGGACGTGCCAATCCATGCACTGCGGAGCCCTTCTGTAGGGGCCTGCTCTCGTACCTCTAGTAGGTCTTGAGAATATGCTCAGGGCCTTTCACAAAGACAAATTATCCGGTGGCTTTTCAGATGGTGCTATCAAAATTGTCATATAGAGTAGGTGATTTACCTCTTCTGTGCTCTGGCAAGTTAACATTGTGTTAGGGAAAGAAAAGGAAAAGGGAAAAAAAAAAAAAGAAGAACTTATTGGAAAATTTTAAACTATTAACGTTTGCTTTTTAAACCTCCGAGCGTGGGCAGATAACAGTACTCTATTTAGTTCTCAGCATAAAATGGAGACTCTTCCTGTTTTGTCTCCGACCTAATGTCCATCTCTTGTGCCTGAGACCCTCTGGCCAGAACTGTGTGACAGAGCTCTTGCTTTGTGATTAACCCTTCCTGGAGGCTCTGCTTTCCTTTTGTGGTTTCATACCTTCCCATTATGCCCCGTTCTTCCTCTTTAAAATGGCTCCCTTCTACTTAAATCTCTAAGTCAGATTCCCCCATTCTAAATCTTCCAGCTCTTTGTCTTCCTTTATGCTTTTAAAATCCAATCATTTGGCATGTCAGTAACTTTTTTTAACAGCTATTTAATTACTTTGTTGTTTACTTTTTAAAATATATATACATTTTATTATCATTTAACAGAAATCTTTGTAAAAGAAACAGATATTAGTACAATTTTTAAATCCATAAAAGTGGATGAACACAGTCCTATCAGGGCATAGCTATTAAAGGTGCAGCAAGTAGAGACACTATTCTTCCTCCCAAAGATGAAGGCAACTAGGAGTTCTGTTCAGAGTCAGTGGCCATGAAAAAAACAGCAAAGATGGGAGTGAGGAGGCCAAGACTGACATCCATAATTCCTTTCCCACATTAGTGAAACAAGGATAAAATATTTCTTTCTCCCTGCTACTTGTATCATGCTGGGCTGAGGAGTATAGTGTACAGGCTTGTTCTGTTTACCCTGGAGGGTTGGTGATGTTGCTCACTCTCAGGGCTTACCCCCTTACTACTACCCAGGAGGCTTCCTTTCCTGGGAATCCCATACCATAAGCTAGCTCCTAACTTGCGTAGCATAGATTAGACTCAGAAATTTATTGTTAGTTGCCTTAATAATGCTTCAGAAAGTCATTATTTTGTTTTGAATTAAATTTGAAATACTTCCTTGGAATGAGCCCCAGCTCAATTCCAGCCAATTGGCTTAATGTCTCCATCACCCAGTCATTCTACACAAGCCTTTTCCAAATTGTGCCATATTCTTGGAATGCTATTTCCTACCAACTGCCAAGTTTTCTCTCTTTTATCGTCCAAATAGCTCATGCAATCCCACCTCTTCCACACAATCTTCCAAAACTATTTGGAAAAGGTCTAATAGCTTCTCCCTGTACATCCAGTGTACATCCAGTGCAATGTACCATGCAGCCTGAGCATTAGCCACTTAAGGCTCTCTCACTCCTCACTGCCCTGCTGGTGTTCTTCACCTTCAAGTGGACACAATTCACATGCTATGAGTTGTACTGTTCAACCAACTTTCCTTGTTACCCTTTTGTACACTTTCTGTGCACTCAGGTACTTTTACTCTCGTTGGCTGACCACAACTCTCTCTTCAGTGTTGAATACAATAAATAGATAACGAAAATATCAAGAGACTTTGCAGATTGGATTTTTTAACACACAAAGAGTACAGACCATATTTAATGTTTCAAAAATCCACAGGACCCACTGGAGAAATTTTCTTTAGCCTTGAGCAAGAATGCTAGCTTTCATTGGGGTAGCATTTCTCCAGTGGCTCAGCCTTAGCTACTATGGGTAGTAATTGCAGATAGAACAAAGAAGAGGTTAGAAGACACCCACAAGACTGAAGGACAAGATTGTGATAGGTCTTTCCCTGGGAGAAAACTGTAGCAACGATTAAGAATAATGTAGGGAGGTCAGGTGTAGAAGTACTCCCTCTTTTAGAGAAGGCTGAAGGCAACCATGATAGAAAGAGTTAGACTATGACCTTGGCCTGACCTGCACCTCACATAGGAGTGGATTCTCAAAGTGGTTTTGACCAGTGAGAAAGGGAATCCTTTTCTTTACCTCCATGATAAGAATGTAACTTGGAACATAGATAGTCCGTCCTAGCTCATCTGTTTGAGGAAATAACAAGCAGGCAGAGTCTTCTGGGGACAGTTTGAAGGGTTACAAAACAGTCTAGGAAACAAGATGTGTCTGTTTTGATCCAGTAATGATCAAAAGAGACAAATGCCATCCTCTGGACAGCATTGCAGGGCCAGTACAAGATGAAAACACTGGGGCCTCTGTTAAAGATAGATTAAAAACTTGAAGACAGTAACAGCAGAGCACTGAACTATGGGAGAGACTCTTTTGAACAAGGCTTCCCAAGTGACTACGTAGGCTCCCTGCCCTTGGAGATGGCCTTGGTCTGCAGACATCAGTGGGATGGGTACTTCTTGTCAAGTGCACAGATCTAGTTTTAACCTGTTCAAAATGCCAATCTTCATAACAAAGCTTTGATGAACTAATAGGCATTTGGATTATACACTCCATTTTCTAAATACCTCTAGCCCAGAAAGTGAAATCTTTTGAAAAAGGAGTCCATATTGAATTTGGGGCCTTTCTTGACATCTCTTGATCATTTGAGGTTTTAATTAATTAAAAAAAAATAATTTTTATGTAAATTGCTTGAACTCTCTGTCCACCCACTCCTTTCTTCTGTAAAAAGAGGAATAATAATTACCTCAGTTCTCTGCTTCACTAGCATTTACTGAGGTAATATATTTGAATTTTCTGATGAACACTAACTACTTCCTTTTAACCCATCCCCTGCCCCCCCCCACATCTCCTTGTTCAGCTCATAATTTCTTAAACTGACTTAATGGCCATGCATATGAGTGTTTTGTCTCATACAGGATCTGTAAGCAAGTGAACAGTTCAGGGGCTGTGGCTTGGTCCTTCACATTGATTGATAATCCACAGTGAAGCTGAGCCCTGCAGTGTAGACATGTTATCCTAGCTATTCAGGAAGCTAAAGCAGACAGACATATCCCAAGTTAAGGCCTTGATTACAATGTGAATTCAAGGGCAGTCTGGAAAACTTAATATGGGTCTGCCTTAAAATTAACTGGAAAAGGAAAGGAAAAGAAAAAATAAAAAAGGAAGAAAGGAAGGAAGGAAAAAGGAAGAAACAAATAAAATAGAAAAAGAAAATGAAGGAGGGTGCTGTGTTAGACATATAGGTCAGCGGTACAGTACTTTCCAAACTTGTGGAAGGCCCTAGTTCAATCCAAACAAAGCCAGCAAATAAACAAAAATTTAGCCAAAGAGGATGCAGCCAGGGCAGTTATGTAACCTCCTTTCCCACTTTGACCCTTTCTTTCTATGGCAGGATTTATCATAGGAATTTGTAGGCTTCAGAGCTGGGCAAGAATACGGGAAAAGAGAACAAGTTCCAGGACATTTCTTGTGACTCTCTCATTATCTGAACATCCAGCTACTGTGCTGTAATTTCAGTCTCCTAACAACTGATTCCACTGCAGGGAGGGCTGGATGAAAGGAAGGCAAAGACTGGGTGACGGATAGAGAGGAAAAACGATTCAGGATTTACAAGCAGGATGCAAAGATGCCTAGATCTATTTGATCAACGGGGAGGGGTGCACTTTTGTCAAGCTGCCTGCTTTGTTTAGAGGCTCTACCATTCTCACACATTTGTGTCTCAGATTTAATGCTGTCTCGATTGATTTCTCAACCACTGCTGGATGATCTGTGTCCAGTGCAATTTTCCCCCCTGCAACAGATTTATTTAAATGTACTAAACTTTTAGGCAATCAGATAACAGAACCTATTAGTGTATCTTTTTCTTTATTTATAACCAAATATATATATCACACAAAGGATGCCCAAACTATGTGGAGGATTAGGGGACTAGGGGAATTTGGTGCCACAGGAAACAAAGCTTGGGTAGCATTATGTGTTACAAATGATGGCTTTTCTTCCTTATGGGCAAGGAGAAATAAGTTTTCCAACACATAATAAATTTATTAGCCTTTCTGACCTCATCATTCCTACCTTAACTTCGATGCAGCATCAAAGACAAGAACATCTGTTTGACAGTAGTATTTGCAATTCTGTGCTTTTACCATTTGGTGTTGGCTGTTTCAAAGTTGCTGCATGAGCGCCACCTGGTGGCCGTACTGTAGATTACCTAATGTAGCATCTCATACTGGAAAAGAATCACAGATGCTTTCGCTAACCGAAAGGCATATTCACAGGGAACTGCGTTTCAAAGATGAATTTGAACTCATTATCATGTTATTTGTCCTAAAAGATCATTTGCTACATAAATTCAGATTCTTATCCTAACCCGGATGATGGGGGATGTCCTTCTGTATATATGTTTCTCTTATTGATTGATGAATAGAACATTGATTGGCAAGTAGCTAGGCAGGAGCTATACATGAGTCTATCAGATGAGGAGAAGTTTGAGAATAGGATGTGGAGAGAAGCTGCCAGGGTGATGGATGTAGCTGAAGGAGTAACAGGTCCAGGTATTCTCCGGTAAGAAAAGATCATGTGGAATCACATAGATTGATAGTTATAGGTTATAGTTATAGGTTAATAATTAAGAGAACCAGTAAGAACCCTGAGCCATTGGCCAAGCAGTTTATAACTAATGTAAGTCTATTTGTGTTTATGTGGAGCTAAATGCCAGTGGGATCAGGCAGGAAAGAAACTCTGTCTACACCCGGAAGTATAAATAAACACTTTTCATATTTTTTCTTTCTTGTGATTTCAATGTTCTGTTTCCTTTGTTCTTTTTTTTATTCCAGCCAGTTTTCCCAACTTCCAAACATCTTCAAGAAGTAAGTCATTATGTGCTTTCAATTTCACTTTTACAGATGCACTGAAGAATAATTTAATCTAAAGAAAACATCAACAAAAAGACTAGTAGGTCATACGGGGAACCAACACACAATTAGGCAGAATCCCAAGCATAAACACATGGCTAGGCTTCACAAATTCTGATGGGGCAAAGGGAAAGTGAGCTGTTAGGAAAGTTCCCACATGCGGCTTCTGTGGACAGGCCTCTCCAGTCCCACGTACGCTTTGTGGGTTAAGCCTATGAGAAAGCCAGAATAGGGGAAAACATCCAAACACAAGGATAATGGCACCTACACTCTGTGAAGGAGCCAGCAGACAACATCTGGTCTCAAACCTGTTCCTTTCCCCACCATTTTGGGGGACAAGAATCCATTTTCAGACAGAAGGAACATAGACCAGACAGAGAAACACTATATTGAAAGAATAGCACCTACATATACATATACATATATATATATATATATATATATATATATATATATATATTATGTCAGCTGGACATCTCATTCTTAGCTTTTTCCATCACTTTATTCATTGCTCTGTCAGCCTCTTTCTAATGTTATGGTCAACTCATAGCTACAGTAGTGACAGCACCGCTTCAGTTTCTGCTAGTATTGACACATTACCATTTGTAAGGATACCTGTATCCTTAACCAGATAACAGATACAATCTGATAAATTGATGCTAATTAGTGTCTGCCAAGTCTCATCCCTCAGTGTCTGGAGGGTACCCCAGAAACCTCTTTGAGTCAGTGTTCTCTAGCTCTCAACCCTTTGTAAGATAGCAATCCATTGAACGGGTACACTGGCTAACAAAGCTGTAAGGAGTCTCTGAATAAATCCTAACTCAGGAGGGACAACATGGTGTTCAGGACTGTTTTTGTCTGCAGAGTGGTATTGAATTCCAACAGACAAAGGAGTAGGCCAAGCTGACCCACAAGTGCAGACATACGCGGAGAATTAGTCTCAGGATGTTCCCAGGCTGGAAAAAAAAAAAGGTGATTTTAATGACATCCACACACACACAGTTGGGAATTCTTCCTTTCTTCTGAAATAGAGTAGGTAGGAAGACTGGAGTCATTTCCTTTTGCCTGTTTCTCACCAACCAGACTTCTTAGTACCAGTGAGACAGTGAATAGAAACAGTTCTACGGTGCTTCAGACCAAGAGATTTCCAGAAGGAACTTGCATACTTGAAATATAGGCATTTATAAGAGAGATTGAGGCAGGAAACTAAGTAAAAAAGTGGGAAATTGTGGTCGAGAAGGAATATGTAAAGAGAATGTACATAAATATGCTCATGAGTGCTCATGTCCTGAGGCCTCTCAGGGCATCCCCAGCATTGTACAATAGGTAGCTTTCTTAGTTAGGGCTTCTAATGATATGATGAATTACCAAGACCAAAAGTCAAGTTGGGAAGGAAAGGTCTTATAAAGGGTGTATTTGTCTCATACTTCCACATCGCTGTTCATCACCAAAGGTAGTTATGACAGGAAATCACATAGGACAGGGACCTGGAGGCAGGAGCTGATGCAGAGGCCATAGAGGGGTGCTGCTTACTAGCATGCTCCCCATGGCTTACTTAACCTGCTTTCTTATGCAATCCAGAACCATAGCCCCATCCATAATGAACTAGATGTTCCCTCCCTGTTCAAAATGACTTGACATATTTTGTTGACCCCTCCTGAAAGGCATCACCCTCCCTATAGAGGTGGGGGAAATGGAATGGGAGGGTGGTAGGGGGCATGGGAGGGGGAAGAGGGAAGGAGGGAGAGGAAACTGGGATCAATATGTAAAATGAGAAAATAAATAAATAAAAAAGAAAATGCCTTACATATGGATCTTATGGATCTCAACTAAGTGATCTTCCTTTCAGATAACCCTAGTTTGTCTACTAAATGAACACAACACCAGACAACATAGTAATCTTCTCAGAGTTGAGCCTGGTGCTGTTGGTGCTAACAGTAAGGCTGTAGCTCAATTAAGAATCCAAAGCTACAACATATTTAGTTTTGTGCACTTTGCTTTTTTTGTGGGGGAGATGAGGGGACACAGGCATCTGAGTTCTCCTAATGCTTGAGGGTGGAGAGAGGGCACCCTAAGTTGACTATTATTAGAGTTCTTGTCAACCTTGGTGATGTTGACTTCACACTAGGATTTAATATATCTTAGAAAATAAAGAAAGTGACATTTCTTGCACTCTGAGTAGCAGAGAGCAAGTTGTACTAGTTACAAGTATAAATTTTTCCATTGCTATCATATAATAGTTATTTTTATGAGTGAGGGGTTATATCTCAGTATCAGGGAGATCACTTTATCTAGTACCTTTTATTTTTAGAAGTTTTTTTTTAAAGGAGAGTGTTTCTTACTATACTATTTTCTGGTCCACCTAAACGAGAAAAAAAATAGATTTTTTTTTTTTTACAATTGTTTTTGTAGAAACATAAGCTCTTTGGGGCATAGGGCTTGTGCACTGAATTGCAGCCCAGCATGAAATTTTACAGCTGAATTATGAACTCCTGCCAATAAAAGTTTACAACAGAACAGCCTTGACTCTCTAGCTGTGAGAGCTGAGAGGCAGAAAAAATATACATGATCCAGTTTATACTGTTTTCCTGGAACACTGAAAGTCGCAGTAGCACAATTTGAGAATAAAAGATTTAAAATGTGAGAAGACAGTTAATTAGAAATACTCAAGAACTATGCCATTTATTACCTAGGTCTCATGCATAGTATTTACTTTATACAAATGTAAACTCAGAATGATTTGACATCTCTTTCAATTTCATAATTAAATTAGAAGATTTGAAAATTCACAGGTTTTAAATGGAACTACTATTGACTTTAAATTATCCCCAGTAAGAGGTAAAGTAATAGGGTGAATAAATTAAGTTCATTCAACACTTTGATTTTTTGTATCATTAATTTCCCTCCTAAAGATAATTCTTTTCCTATTGAATGCATTTATACCACAATTTCCCAGACAGTCAATATTCCAAAGAATTAAATAGTTATAGATTATTTTAAATACAAAGTGAGGTGATATGGTTAGTTATAACCCATTTCTGAGTGGGGTGCTGTTGGCATGGTCCCTAGGGGACTGGCAAGAGAGACATCAAATAAAACACATTTAACAGCAAGGGTTTGTTTATTCTCTATGTGTATTGTGTGTATGTGTGTGCATGTGCATGATTCAATGCTTGTGAGAAAACATGATTTTGTGCATGTAAAAGAAAGGGCTTGAAGTTGGTGGTCCTCCTTGATTGTGCTCTGCCTTATTAACAGAGGCAGTGTTACATAGAGATTATGGATAATATTAGCCTGGTCAGCTGATGTCTCTAGGGATGGCCTGTCTCTCCTACCTGCTTTTATTTGGGTGCTTGGGATCCACACCCATATCCTCATGGTTGTGAACACTCTAATCACTGAGCAATTTGTCCCCACCAAGTGTATTTTATAATAAATAAAATTGCTACATTTTTGTAGTTACTGAAAATCCTTTGCAGTGTCCAAATAAAGATCTACATGTATGTAGCAGTGCTTTTTTGGAGATTCTGCAACCAGAGTTGTGATTCATTCTGCCTAGCCTCAGCTATTCCCCCAGTACTTTATTAAACCTGGTGGTGATGGCTGCCATGAGCTTATGGGTACCACTAACACTGTGATATGTATGACAGCCATAATGTAGCTACAAGTCACTTAACATCCACAGCACATAGAAAAGTTATGACTTGTAAGGAAGAGTCGGGAGGACACAATGAGGTTATGAAATTCACTACAAGCTCGTAACCAGCCACAGAGGGGCTTAGGGAGTCACCTAACTGTGTTATCTGTCATTGTTCCCTCCTGACTACAGACCAAGACAGAAAAGCTTAGAGTCTCAGGATCTCAGCTGGAATGTCTTTAAGTCATAAAAGTGATGTTGGGAGGATTTGGATGAAATGTTATAGCATAGCATTTAGTAGACATGAAATGCAGAGGAGCATATCAACAACTTTTTTTTTCTTTATGGAACACCAAGCATTTCTGTAAATTGGAGTAACCGGGATAATTCGTCTCAGAAAAATATTGCAAATAATAACTACCACCAAAAATGATAAACTTTTTCTGAACACCACATAACACAAATATGTCCTGGTAGCCTCTTGGTCGGCCTGTGTGCATGCTCCCACCAATGTATTCATGTCTTTAGTAATCCTTCAGTATCTACTATCTACCATGTCTCAAGTACTGTGCTCAGAGCCAGAAATCAGGCGAGTAAAGCACATCACTTTCTCTTCAGGAGTTCAGTCTTTAGTGGAGGGAGACTAAGAAAGCAAACCGAAATGCCTTCCTTGTGGGGAAAAGCAATGCCATGTAGCAGTGCCTAGGAAGGTGTCATACAAAAACGCGATGGACAGAAGATGGTATCTGGGATCTCTGAGGCTTTAGCAGGAAGAAGAAATAGCAGGACCGTGTTTGGAGACCTACCCATGGAATGCCTTAGCAAACCCAGGCAAATGGAAGGCCCAAGAATGGACACAGTAGGGGAACAGGGGCTAAAACATCTCACTAAGGCAATGGGCATTGGGTCAAATGCTTACTTTTGCATCTATGAAGATGATTCTTATGAAGTGAATTGATTAAGGGGAATGAGTGAAGAAACAGGAAACTTCTCCACAGGAAGCATACATTACCCGTACCAATTCAAATTGTAATTCTCAGCACCTGCTTGCAGAGGTCACAAGTGCACACCTCTTCTATCTTTAACAGCAGGGGACCAAAGGCCCTTCAGCTGCTGAAATCTCATGTACATCAGAGCATTAACTCCAAGGTCATGTGATTCCCAAGGGCGGGTCTCAGCTGTCAATCAAACAGCTAGGCTAGGAAGGCAGTGAGAGCTGCCCACATGAAGAAGTTGCTCTCAGAACTCCCAACAACCTTGTTGTACCTTCTGTGGACTTCATGATGCCTCCTTACATTCTCTTTCCTTCACTCTGAGTCAGTCTTACCTGGCAGGCTGAAAACTCTTGCAGTTTCTCTGCTCTCTCCCCATTTGTTTTTCCTCACAGGAATGTGTTCTACAACAGTCTGTCCACCCATTATTCCATATTAGCATCTACTCCCCAGAAGACTCATACTTACATGCGGAGACTGTATTTACTGAACAAACAATACCTAAATTAACACAAACTGGGGGAATTTCAAAATAAGGTAAAGTAGAGTAATCTCACTCTTGCACTACTGCTAAGCATAAAGAGACAGTTTAAGGAATGATGAAAAGAATAAATGTCTCTATAGACTTGGACAAGCTGCAGTGTTTACCTTTATAGTTCAAGGTGGTGTGTTAGCCACACTGTTTTTAATGAATGCAACAAAAGAGCTTGAAAGGGGATATGCTTTTTATCATAGATGTCCTCTGTCCAAGTGATTAGAACCAACAATATAGTTGTTTGTTATGGGATATTTGTACAGAGTGTTAAGATACATTGCTGTGATTGGTTTAATAAAGAGCCAGATGGCCATTAGCTAGGCGGGAGTTATAGCCAAGACTTCTGGGCATAGAGAACTTGCTAATAAGACATAGAGTGTGTCAGACATCCAGAATAAAAGAAATGTAAAAAGACACATGGTAAAACATATATTAATAAAAGCGGGTTACTTTAAGTATAAGAGCTAGTAGGACAAACCTAAGCTAAGGCTGAGCTTTAATAATTTATAATAAGTCTGTGTCATTGTTTGTGAGCTGACAGACAAAAGAAAAATCTGTCTACAGTTGTTTAACTTTTAACAGTCAGTTAAAGTAGGGAAAGGGATACATAAAAATGATTCAAATTGTAGTACTCTACTACAGCACTAAACACTCCAGCAAATGTTCATAATCAATGAATGAAATTTTCTGCATAGGCTACTACATATTTTTCTTGCCTAAAACACACTTATATGGACAATTTGTAATTTTGTTTACAATTTATTAATGATGAATTAGAACTTCAATACTCATATGAGAACATTAGAAGGTGCCATCCAAAAGCAATGCAGAATAGAAACTTTTGAAGTAGCATGTCTGAAATTCTCAGGGATGAAATTCACAGAGGAAAAAAAATATCAAAATACTAAAAGGTAATTGGAAGGATTGGAGTGAAAAATTGGGAAAACCATACTGAGAGGTCAAAAACACATTCCAAAAATTTAAATAATCAAAGATTCAAAGAAAACAAACCTATGTCATAAGTAAATTATAAGAGAAAACAAAACTGGGCCTTGGTCTGCATATATCAATGGGCAAGTATAAATAGTGGTTCTTCAAGTAGAACATCATTAGGTAGAATTCCACAATCAAGTACTTCGACCATATATGTCAAGCAAAGTCACTCTAAATAACTTCAGCTTAATTGTCCAATCGAATTAACACACTCCATTTCCTCTTGATATGACCAGGCTTCTGCTAATAAACAAAATTTGATTGTGTCTTCTCACATGAACTTCCATGTGTTGAATGGAATATTCCAATGGCATTTTTCATTAGTTAATCTCTCTGAGTTTCCTTGAGTTTGGATCAAGTATATTATTATTTATACACTTGCCTTTTGGGAAAAAATTAGAGTCATCTTGTGTTTTCTTTCTGTTTAGTCCCTCTTTTCTCTCCTTTATTAATGTCCTTATTCCTTCTCTGTTAAGTGAATTCATGTTTAGTGAACAACTTTTAAGTCCAACTTTTGGGTTCACAAACTACTATTCAAATGTCCTTTAGCAAAATGTTGCTTACTATGAATAATTATGGTGTATTTAACTCATTGCTACAAATATCTTAGGAAGATAACACAAGCCAGAATATTTAAAATATATTACATATGGCTTACTGAATAGTTACCATTCAGTAAACAAAGCTAACAACAATGAAAATAACTGGTGTTTCCTGTTCTTATACCTTATGTAGACTCTACATTTAATACACATTTATGTTTCAACATAAGTCTATATGTAATTTGTTAGATTTTATTATAAAGTCTGAACTGTCACATTTACCCTTGAATCACATTTTCACTTAAAAATACATACCCAATCCAATATAGTCTCTGTTATTTCTCTTTTTGTAATAAACTCACCTGCTAATTTTTACCAAAAAGTTTTAATAGTACAAAAATCTAACAAATGAAATATTACTATGTTCCAGTTATATTGTATATGGCCTAGAGAGTGATTTATGATAGTCATAATTCCAGTTTCAAATGACAAAATTTATTAAGTTACTGGGGAAGCCTGTTTTAGGAAGTCAACTATATTTCCCAAGAGTGAGTTCCAGGCAGAACAGAGTGTCCCCTTGAGTGAGGCTTCTAAATAAAATTACAAATAACAGCAAAAAGGTGACATCATCAAATTGAGGACTTAGAAACATCCAACAGAAATTGATTGAGGAAGCCTCCTTAAGGCAGTCTCTTGTAGTTCCTGCTGGGGAATAACCCATAGCAGAGCAGTGTTTCCTCAGGAGAGGTGCCAAGTTAAAGAACAAATGGCAAAAGAGAGAAAAAAGTCACCAAAGCAAGCTTTCATAACATCCATGCAAAATGTATTAGGGAAATTAAGTCAGTCAGCTGGAGTTCCCACTGGACAGAGTCTCTTCATCTCCATGGCTCAGTTTCTTTGGCTGAACTTCTCATGGTCCAATTCCCAACTTCCTGGGATTTTTTCTATTCCTGAGCTCTTTTGATGTTCCTCCTCCCTTTCACAGAGTTAAAGAGAGACAGCCCAGACCAGAGGACTTGGAGGGCATTCGACACAAGCATGCATGTAGTTTTAATGGGGGGCGGGGAGGGCTGAGGCTGCCTGGCTTCTCAAAAAAGTGACCTCAAAAAGCACAGGACAATGTACCAATACAACTAACATTAAAAGTCACCCCTCCACTACTCCTCTGAAATTACTTTGGGATCTTCTACAAGTGTCCTTCTGTTACTTAATAACCTTCTAATTGATGTCCATGTCTCAAGCCTTTAGACACCACATCTATTAACTTTAATTCAATCAATATTTATTGAACATCTTCACTACATAAGAACCTTGAGAGATACCTAGAGGCTAAGAAATATCTCTACTTTGTGATTTCCTAGTCCTATATGGTTGTCACTCAATCTTAACATCATAGTCACCTAATATTCTTTAATTCAGGGGCTACCTATTTTTGTAACAACGAAAGGAAAATCTAGACAAAAGGTTATGAGAACCTACAAATTTAAAACAAAAAAAAAGGGCTCTTTTTTCTTGTAGTAATCTTCCTAAACTGTTGCTTTCTCATGTTACTTTCCTGCCAAAGAAAATACAATGGCTCTTCATTTGCCTCTATGAGTCTTCTTTTTTCTTAAATTAATTTTATTTAAATTTAAAACAACCTTATTTACATACCAATCCCAGTTCCCTCAGTTCCTGTCCTCTCAGTCCCTCCATAATCCCTCATCCCATCCCCCATTCACCTCAGTGAAGGTGAAGCCTCCCAATGGGAGCTCATCAAAGTCTGTCACATCATTTGGGGCAGGACCTAGGCCATCTCCCCATGTATTTATACTGTGAGTATCCCTACATAGGAAATGGGCTCTTAAAGACCATTTGTGCACTAGGGATAAATACCAGATCAATTGCTAGAGGCCCTATAGGCAACCAAAGTCCCCGAACTGACATCCATATTCAGGGGGCCTGCTTTGGTCTTATGCAAGTTCCCAAGGTGTCAGACTAGGGTCCATCAGCTCCAACTTGCTCAGGTCAGCTGTTTCTGTGGGTTTCCCCAGCAAGGTCCTCACCCTTTGCTCATCACTCCTCCCTCTCTGCAACTGAATTCTAAGAATTAGGCTCAGTGTTTATCTGTGGGCACCTGCTTCTGCTTCTATCAGCTACTGGATAAAAGGCTCTAGCATGGTATTTAAGGTAGTCATCAACCTCATTATAGAGGAAGGGCATTTAAGGTAGACTTTACAGTATTTCTTAGAGTTTTGGTGGGGATCATCCTTGTGATTTTCTGGAGATTTTCCTAGTACCATATTTCTCGTTAAGATCATAATGCCTCCCTCTATTAAGGTATCTCTTTCCTTGCTCTCCTTCTCTATTCTTCACCCAACTTGAATTTCCTGATCCCTCATGTTCTCTTCAATATGATACTTGAAATTCTAGCTTGAAGAATAGGACAACAAAAGTAAATCAAGGGGTTACAAATTAGAAAGGAAAAAGTCAAACTTTGACTATCTGCAGATGACATAGTTTACATAAGTGTCCTCAAAAATTCTACATGGAATCCCTACAGCTGATAAAGACCTTCAGTAAAGTTACAGGATACAAAATTAACTAAAAGAGTCAGTAGCCCTCATATATATATATATATATATATATATATATATATATATATATTCTTCATAATAGCCACAAACAACATTAGATAGGGTAACTCTAACCAAACAGGTGAAAGACATGTATGACAAGAACTTTAAGAACTTTAAGCTGGCCCAGCAATGGTGACACATGACTTTAATCTCAGCACTCAGGAGGCACAGGAAGATCTCTGTGAGTTCAAGACTAGCCTGGTCTAAAAGAGCTAGTTCCGGGACGGTCTCCAAAACTACGGAGAAACCCTGTCATGTCTTAAAAAAATAAAAAACAAACAAACAAAAAGAATTCTAAACTATTTTCTTGCCCTTGTCAAAAATGTTTGTCCAAAGCTAAAATGAAGAATTTTTGATTAATTCCAGTGGCTGAAGAAATCTCAAAATAGTCTCATATATACGCACTCTGTTGTGTGGTTTCTGGTGGGAACTCTAATGAAGACATAATAAAAAAGAATTTTAAAAAGGCCTTGACTCAGGTATGGTACTACACACCTTTAACACCAGCACTGAGAAAGCAGAGGCTGGCAGATTTCAAGACCAGCCTGGCTTGTAGAGCAAGTTCAAGAATAGCCAACCTTAGGCAGTTGAAGGTAGAAAACAGAAAGCTGGTGAAAATGTAATTGAACAAGGGGGGTCGCATTGCAGCCCCAGTAAGCAACAAAACTTGGCAGCTTTGGTCTCCTGATTCTGGGTTTAGAGTTAAGGACTAAAGAAAGGAGTTATGGAACAAAGGCACTGAGGGCAGGAATGTGTCAAGCATGTCTATAAATGGAGGCCTAGTAGAGAAGCCATTGTGTGAAGCTGTGAGGTTGAAGCCTGGATTCCTTGGAGAACTGATGATGTTAAGGATGTCTGAGAAATGGCATACCTGTTGAAGAGAGCTGGTATCAGGGAGTAGAAACAGCTCAAGAGAAAGAAGTGTGTTGCAGTTAGCGAAGCTGAACAGAGTTGGAGAGCATTTTGAAACAGAGTTTGAAGCTTGAAGCTGGTTTTGTTCTTACAGTGGTTCAGTATTTCCTCATTATGCTCCCTTCCCTACATTTTGGAATCGTAATGTATATCCTATGCCATTATATTTTGGAATATGTGATTTGCTTTTTGATTTTTTTTCACAGGAGAGAACAATTAAGATTGCCATGTGTTTCAGAACACACTTTGGACTTGGAAATAAGTCTGAGAGTGTTATAGACTACAAGGACTTTAGAATTTGAGCTGAATGCATTTTTTTTGCATTATGATATGACTATAAGCTTTTGGGGATCAGTGAATGGAATGTGGTGGTTTTAAAAAAGTGGCCCTCAAAAGAAATGACAGCATTTAGGAAGTATAGCCTTACCCTAGGAAGTATATCACTGTGGGGCAGGTTTGGGAGTCTCTTTTCTCAATCGTCCCTCAATATGACCTCTGAGTCAAGAGGTAGGACTCTCAGCTCAAACATGACTGACATGCTACCATGTTTCCTACCATGATAACTCACTGAACCTCTGAAAATGTAGACAAGCCCCTTCAATTAAATGTGTTCTTTTGTAAGAGCTGCTCTGGTCATGGTGTCTATTCACAGCAATTAAAAACTCTAACTAAGACAAGAACCAAAAGATTTTGTTTCGTTGAGGTTTCTTCAGGGATAGAGTAGAATGAATCAATGCAATAGGTCTTCAGTACCAGGAATGAGTACAATTAGGCTATCTCCCAATCTTCCCTGCCAAGTCCAGTACTTCAGTAAGACAGGCACAGATTTTCCTATCTGTATCATTTTATCTCTCTATCAGAATCCAGACCATGAGAGAGAAGAAACACATGCTCTGCTCTGTGGTTTCTCTTGAACACTTAACTATCCCAGAGCACAGGAAGCATCCCTAGCCTTTATTTTGGCCTTGTGGAGGGCTCTTTCCCCACATCATTTTTGAGGTAACCTCAGCTTTTCATTCAAGCTCTGTCCCTTGAGAAGAAACATGTGGTTGTCTTTCAGGAATGTTTTTCCCAGGTGGCAATTCAACATAGTGAAAGGAACTTAGACATCTCCAGTTATTTTTCAGAGGGTGCCTCCTTCCCTGAATGTCAACACAGCCTTGCTACAATTGAGGGCATAAAAATCCATAGCCCCATGGTGGTTACTCAGTGCTTTCTGAAAATAGTAACTTTGCACAGACAGCTTCGAGGGAAAACAAAACCAAATAAAATGAGTTTAATAATAATAAAAAATAACAAAACAATCACACCAACAACAAAATACTCAAGTTCTCAATACTGTGATGAATTTTGTTCCTTGATAAAATTTCCAAGGAATTTCATTAGACAGTGATTCTGCTTTATTTAGAGAGAATGCCTCCACCCCTTTCAACTCCTCTATAAATGTGTGCCTTCTACAGGAAGCAGGTGGATATAGTCTCAAGTATGTTTCTTTTTTCAAACCCCATGCTTCCTCGTGGATTGTTCCTCCCAAATGCCTATGAGAAAGCTTTTGGCTTTGCCTTCTTCAGCCTCTAGGCTGTATAGTTCCCTGTGGAGTTTCACACATTATACATATTTTCTAATTTCCATTTTTAGTTTTCTAAATGATTCCCTAAATGTCCCTACCTGTTTCCTTTTTCTTTTTTATTACAGCTTGCCATAGCTTTTTTCACCCCAAAAGAAAGTCTCAAATAAATTATTTCTATTAACATTCCTTTATTTTTGAACAAAGTAGCTTAAGTGAACTCAAGCATGCTTTTTTTAATTCATCAGCTTGATTCATACACAGAGACTCCAGAGTTTAGCTATGCATTCTTTTCAGCATTAGGTCAAGAACATCTGTATGGTTCAGTCTCTTTGTTCTTTATCTGAAAAGAAGAAAAGTCATCATATTCTTTTTATTTTTGCCTTAAAATATTTTAGGGGGACAATGTCTTCCTGTATATGACATATGGAATCGAAACTTAGAATTCTTATGCCTCAGCCATGAGGGCTTAGATTACAAGTATGTATCATCAGGTCTTGCCTAAGGCATCTTACTGTTTTAAGTTGTTATGCTTACACTATGAGTAGAACTAAGGGCAAGTAGTCTCGTGCCCTCATTTCTCACTCTCTCACTCTCACTCACAAGTATACACTCACACCATCACACATTGTACAACAACGTTGAAATAAGAATTAGACATTATCTTTCAAACCCAGACAATCAGAAAATAACAAGATTAACAAAGACAAGGAAAGTGATATACAGTTAAGGTCAGTGATAATTTGGTACTCTGTTTTATTTTTTTTTTTGTTATTTTGGAGATGAATTTATATATTATAGTATATAAATATATTTGTACTAGAAGGGCTTCCTTGAAAATAATAACTCCATTTTACTAGGATATCTAATAAGAGTTAAGGCCTGATTTTGTGGGTTTTTTAAAGATTTTTTTAATCACATTTGAATGCAAGCATGTCGGCAAGCAAGGCACCAAACAAAACATGGAAGGTACGTGAAACCATCATAACAGACTAATAGAGCTGCCCACAGAAGAAGTAGATGGCTATGAACTATCTGTTCATTGGAACACTAGTTAAAAGTACTGGAGGGACAATAAAAAGTCATCTCTAACTGTGAGTGTAAATGCAAAGGAGGAGGTTGAGGATGCCAGGTATACAGTCAAAAAGGAGAAATGAAATGTAGATTGTAGAAGAGTTTGAAAAGTCAGAGAAGAGACATGTGATACAAACATGTATCACTACTCCCCCAAATTGACATAGACAGGCAGAAGCATCTAAGCTATGAAAATAATGTTATTAAGTTTCTATGGTGTGATAAAACACCACAACCAAAAGCAATTTATGGAAGGCATTTGTTTTGGCTTAATGATTCAGAGCCTAGAGTCCATCATGGTATGGCAGAGGTACTGAAGTGAGCAGCAGGGATGGTGATGGCACAGAAAGGTGAGAGCTCATAATCTAAACTGCAAGAATGACACATAGAGGGCAACCTAGATATTGGGCAAGTAAATAAGCTCTTGAAGCTTGCATTCAATGATGTAAAACCTCCCCCATAAAGACCATACCTTCCAAACCTCCCAAACAGTATTAGCAACTGGCAAGTATGTGTTTAAATACTGGAGCCTATGGGTGTGTCACACCAACGAGGAAACAAACATTCCCTTGCATTAAGTAAGCAAAAAGCAATTCATGATGAAGAAATAATGATTATGTGTTCCAGATAATTTATTACATCAGTAACTGTGATAAATTTAGTGGAAAGAAAATGTAAATCAAGGTGAAAGTGATTAGGGATTTGAGGAGACAGTTGAGGGCTTTGCATAGAATTGCCAGATGGACTCTGCTCAACAGTTAGACAAGATTTTTATGAGTTATTTTTTTTATTTATATTTGCTACAAGCTTGTTTTACAGGTCAATCCCAGTTCCCTCACCCTCCTTTCCTTCCCTGTCACCCTTGCAACCCCTATCCCACCCCCTTTCTTCTCCCTAGGGAGGGTGAAGCCTCCCATGGGGGATCTTTAAAGTCTGTCATATCACCTGGGGCAGTGCCCAGGCCCTCCTCCATGTGTCTAGGCTGAGAGAGTATCACTCTATGTGGAATGGGCTCCCAAAGTCCATTCATACACTAGTGATAAATACTGATCCACTACCAGAGGCCCCATAGACTGTCCACTCCTCCTAACTGACACTCATGTTCAGGGGTTCTGGGTGAATCCTATGCTGGTTTCCCAGCTATCAAACTGGGATCCAGGAGCTTCCCCCTTGTCCACATCAGCTGTTTCTGTTTAGACAAGTTTCAGGGAAAGAATAATGAGCCCTGCAGGGGACTAAGATAAGTGCTTCAGGCTAAGACAGGAGAAAGGGTAAGCTTTGGAATTATGGGTATCTTGAAGAAATTAACAATCATATGCATATAGAAACATGCACACACACACACACACACACACACACACACACACACACACACAAGCAAAGGTTTTACTATATTCTGCAGAGTTCATCACATTTTTCATTCCTTTCTCTGTTGCATCTTCAATCCTTTCAAACCCACTGTATCCTTCCACCAATATTAAAACTAGTACTTTGAATGTTGTCAAATTCTTCCCTTCATCTCCTTTTTAATTTTAATTTTGGTTATTACTTCCGTTTTCTCCAAAGCTGTACCTACCAAAGATTTATCTTTCCTAAATGACTCTTCTTTGTCATCCCTGAGTCATTTTCTCCATTTTCTTTCTATTTGTATCATTTAGTTAAATTTTACTTCTGAAACTTACAGGTCAATGCTGTGTTTTTATATCCCATGAAAATTCCTGTTTTAAATGAACTTAGATGGTCCAAAGCAAGTCTTAGGTTCCTGGTCACTTTTGGCTTTTGTATGCAATAGCCCTTCAGTTGCCTTTGTCCTCTGTTGTCAATCATGCTAAGTTCACATATCACCAACTGCTCCCCCTCAATTTAATCCCTAGCAAACCAAGAGTTGCTGGACACATGTTTGCATCTTCTTCTCTTTGTAGTCTCTACATTCTCTTTTAGGACTTTCCACTCCAGTGGCTTGGAATGTCACCCTCATGCTGCCAGCCACATGTAATCCTATCTTAGCTCTTTTTCACAAGTTACAGAGAAATTCACCAATGCTTTTCTTTACAACTCCTTCAACTTTCTTCAGATTTCATAGAAATCCCAAGACAAGTTAACTAGTCCGAATCTCCACTGTGAATGACATTACCCCTCTACCTATCTTTAATTTAGTCTGTTCCAGGACTCTGTGTTTACATGAAGACTACCTTCTTGTGAATATTTGCCAAATCTGAAATCAAGGAGTCATCTTGTGGATGGCACCTCTGTCTTTCATCACCTGGATTCCTTGCATTAAAATTCTTACTTGACTATTTCTCCAGAACATCTGGTTCCCATCTGTCTACCTCACCCCACCTGCACAGTTTCAACTCCGATCCAAGTCACTGTCATCTCTTTCCTGAAATATTGCAACCTCCCTTTTATTTGTCTTTCTGTTTCTATACTTGGCCCCTTTCCATCCATCCTCCATGCAGTAACTAAAGTTATGTATTTTAAAATGCAAAATGGCTTATGTTCTTTCTATGCTTTAAACCATTCAATTGCTTTTGAATTAAAAATTCTTAACATGGTCTTGAGAACCTTGTGCGATTTTGGCTCATGAATCTCCCTAGCTTTAACATAAATTTTCTTTGTTACCAACAAAATCCACTTTCCTAACTCTTATTTGTGTGTACCCTGCCTCTCCTCCATCTTTTTCTTTCTCCCTTCTTCCCTCTCTTCTTCCCTCTCACCCTCTCTCTCTCCCTCCCTCCATCCATCCCTCTCTCCACCCTTTCCTCTGTTCTTTCATTCTTTTGTTTCTATCTTCCTTGTTTAAAGGCAAGCTCTGGTTTATCCCCACCCCTCAGGAACTCTGCTTTCCTTGGGTGACTTACATTGTCCTCTCTGTCTTTAATCCCTAGAGTATACACTCATCTTTCAGATCCTTCGCGAGAAATACAGCCATTGATAAAGTTTATTGGCTTAAAACATAACTTTGTATTTCCTCCTGAGAAGTCAATATAAACTGAACTCAGCCAAGTAGCACTTCTGTTAGATTTGTAACTATCACTCACACAACGCTAGATGGTGGTGGCACATGCCTTTAATCAGAGCACTGGGGAGGCAGAGGCAGGCAGGCAGATCTCTGTGAGTTTGAGGCCAGCCTTGTCTACAAAGCTACACAGAGAAACCCTGTCTAGTAAAAGCAAACCAACCAAACAAACACAACCCCAAAACTTCACTCACATAGTTGATGGGAAATGTCATTCTGTAAATATGTTTCTCTTATTGGTTAATGAATAAAGCACTGTTGGCCAATAGGAAAGCAAGATAGGTTAGACTAGGAGACTAGGAGAAGAGAGGAAGGAGAGTCAAGAGGGAGGACTGAGAGAGCAGAACACCAGTCCTTCTCTTCGGTAAGATAAGACCACATGGAAATACTTGGATTAATAGAAATGGGTTAATATTTAAGACAGAGCTAGCCAATAAGAAACACTAGTAACTGGCAAACAGTTTAATATCTAATAAAGCTTCTCTCTATGTTATTTGGGGCTGGCATGGCATTGGGACCATACTGGCAGGGAAAAACCGCTCCTAACACATAGTTCATTTACCTGATGAACCTACTTTTGCCTTGACCTAGCTTTTTCTCTTTGTGCTTTTTCATGGTGTTTCTTCATGCTCTTTCTAAATTGAATCCCCAAGAAAGGTATTCCAGGTAGCTCCAAAAGGCAGTAGCAGTCATTTCCAGAAATTTTGAAGGATTAGCATTAAAAGTGGAGTCTAGTACATTCTATTAATTAAAACATGGCTTAGCAACTGCATCAGCATCTGGACACTTGGCTTTGTGATTAAGAAGGCTACCATTGAACCAGATTATGGCCAAATACCCTAATCTGAATTAGCACTATTCAGGAGGAGCAACATGTAGCATGGCGATACGGAAAAGAATAGCAATAAAGTGTGAAATTCATTTACCAACTTAATGCAATACTCATGCAGAGCAAGGAAGATGAGGAAATAATGTAATCATGACACATTTCTTGGTCTTGAGAATTTTAAATATAGTGTTAATGGAAGAAATGAAATTTATCACCTTGTTATACCAATTTTTTACACAAAGCACATCAAGTAAGGAGTGTGGTATTTTCCTTGAAATCACCAGAAGGTTACATTTACAAAGGAAAGTTCATTAGAGCATTTCAGCTATAATTTAACTAAGTCTGGAACAATCTAAATTTCTCTAATGTCTTCTACCATATTTATCAATATTGCAAGACAAGCCTGAAGGCAGAGTCTGTTTCAAACAAACACAGATCAGGTAAACTAGTGGTTCCACTATTATTGCTGTTAAAACTGGCATACTGTCTTCTTTTGTGGGAGTGCCATTTATTTGCTACTTTATACAATAAGAGCCAGAACAGCAAATATAAGCAAGCAGAAACAACACTGTGGCCTCAGTCTCCTGGAGAGAAAATTAAATGTTTCCCCAGAACATGAGGAATATTCATCTATGGTTAATCAAATTATCCATTCTGTGGCAAATGGAGTTTGATGTCATTATGTGGCAGCTGCTGTGAGGGACACCAGATCTTCCTTACAGATGAACAGGTCACGTGCTCATCTCCTAAATCGCAATTCTTCTATTATGTCCATTTTACAACATATCATATTTAAATAAGCCCACATGAAAAGCATGGGAATGAGAATTTAGAGGAGGACCTCCTGTGGGTGGAAGTTTTATTTTGAAGATTAATGACTGATGTGTTTAAAAATCAGAAAAAAAAAGATTCTACCATTTTTTCCCCCATGGAACTTGTAAGTGGTTAGGAAATAGCCGAAACTCCTTGGAAATTTATATTTGTTTCTTTTCCACAGCCAATTTGGCTTTCCTGAAACATTACTGTGTTAGCATTTTCAAACAATGAAGTAACATGTAAAAAATGTGTATTCTGTTGTTTTAACTGAAGAAAACATATCTAGGTGGTTACTGGATAATTTATGCTCTGATAAAATATTTCCCTGAAAGACAACACCATATTTGAAACAAATGTGCAGCTAATACTAAATATAATAACTATGGTTTTTTCATGCTCATTCTTTAAAGCTAATAATGATCCAGATAGAGAGACAGGAGAGTTCCCAGAGTTTTTGAGTTTCTAAAACTAAGTAAAAGGATAGAACAAGAATGAAGCTCCCCTGGTGACACTAGATAAAGTCCCCCGGAAAGAGTCAGAAACCAAATAAGTCATTTTCACAGTACAGAAATACAAATACTGCAACATTGACATTATGTTACATTTTCATGTTTTAAACATGTAAGGTGCAGGAGGTGGAGAAATAGCTCAGTGATTAAAATGTTTGCTGTACAGTTTTGAGGACTTGAGTCAGGTTCCCAACTCTCACATAAAAGCTAGTTACATGATGTGTTTGTTACATTACGTAGTTCTAGGGGACAAGACCCTCCAACTCTAGAGCATAGTAGTTAGCCAGACTTGCCTGATCAGTGAGCTCCAGACTCAATAGGCCATTGTGACTCCAAAGGTAAGATGGAGAACCACTCGGGAATATGTCCTGCTTCAACCTCTGGCTTCCACATCTACATTCATGAACTCACAACTATATGTGGATTCCCATGACAGGAACATGTACCAACAGGCTGACAGAGAGACAGATAAATACACACACACACACACACACACACACACACACACACACACACACACACACACACACACATTGTCTATTTTAAAATATTCTCTTATTTGTTAGAAAAATTACTATGATAGTATGATAGATTGTATATTTCAATTTATTTTTATTAATAAACTTTGATTAAACCACTTTCTTGCTTACTTTCTGCAAAAGTACTCATTTCAAAGAATGATCATGAAAATAATATCAAGAATAGTGGACAGGAGCAAAATGGCTAAGATGGAAATCCCCATTTACTCTGACATGTGGTTAGAGTTATACATCCTCTAAATAGCTACAGACACTATCTTTAATCAAACATTTTTATCTGCAAAATTGAACTGGAAATTGCTTGTTAATGCCCAGTTAATAGCCCCTTTCTTTCCTAACAGCTGAGAAAAATCTCATTTCAGAACAGCATTAACTAGGAAGTGACAATTCTGAGAATTTATGGTTCTCTTGTAGTTTGTCTCCAAACTCATTTCAGCTCTTTCTGACCAGGTTGAACAAATGCAGTACGCTCTGCGGTCAAGCCAGCATCATTCAAGGCATGTGCTCAGGCCATGAGGTGCTCATAATGGAGAAGCCTTTGTCTCCCTTTTTATTTCTTTAATGAAATCAGGTTTGTCTTTACCCTGTCCAAATTCTGGGCTGATTCTCTGTCAGCATCTGTTGGGAAACTGTATAATATCACCAACACAGGAAATAAATATTTATAAACACTTGGTTCCTTATTATACTATTTTGGGCCTTGTATTTCATTGAAGTATATATTCTCATGATGTTTAAAAATGGGTAAAGCACTTGCTGCATGTGTGTGAGGACCCATGAGAAGATGGAGCTGATCCCACCTGTCTACAATCTCTGGGTTCCTACTGTGAGAGGGGAGGCAGGGGCAGGAGAGTCTGCTAGCCCAGGCCAGCTAACAGTTGTGGATGAGAAAGTCTGTCCAGAATAAAGTTGAAGTTGAGGAGCTACAGCCAAGATTGTCTTCTGATTGCCACAATGATGCTGTGGTATGAGAGCATCCCCCAAATCACACACACACACACAGAGAGAGAGAGAGAGAGAGAGAGAGAGAGAGAGAGAGAGAGAGAGAGAGAGAGAGAGAGAGAGAGAGAGAGAGAGAGAGAGAGAGAGAAGAGAGAAGAGAGGAGACAGAGACATTGAAACAGAGAAAAAGAGACATGAGACATGTGTTTGGACACTATAAAATAACATTCCCATGTGAGGAATGTACTGATAGGTATTAATTATATCTAAAATCAAGATGAGAGGTGGAATGTAAACACATCTGTATGCCATCATGCTTATAAAACATAATTATTCATAGACCCAAACCAGTTAACTTGGCTGCTAGCCAAAAGATACTTATTTTTATCTTTCCACTTCAATCATGTATATCTCTCATTGTTCTGCCTTAAAGCGATCAACACATCACACGCCAAACATTGAGGCTCAAGGTTCATTCTTAACTAGCCAACAGTGTGCTGCCTGGCTTAGTGTTTGTTCTGTGATATATTATGTGTATAGGATCCAGTTGTTTGGGATGTAACAAATGTGCTTTAGAAATTTTAGTGGGAACTTTCTTTTATGAAACCATTTCTGGTCTTTGTCCCATTAGAACAATATGCCAGTTTGCCAAAATAAATCTAAATTTTATTTTGCCTTCTAAATATAAATCCAAAAGCGCTTGAGATAGAGTACAAGCTCCTAAGAGAGAAGGGATTGCATTTATATCTTTGAGTTACATGTATTCAGTGGGAAGAAGACTAAAATTTGAGTTAGAACAACAGTGAATGGACTCTGAACAAAATCACCAGGTAAGTACTTTGCTTGTCTGAACAATAAGCTTTGTCCTCACTGGAAAGATGGAAATGTGAGGAACCTCACAGCTTAAAAATCATTTCCTTTCTGGGCAGTGGTGGCAAATGCTCTTAATTTCAGAACTTGGTGGGCAGAGGCAGGTGGATCTCTGTGAGTTTGAGGCCAGTCTGGTCTACAGATCATAAAAATGGAATAGAGAAGGGGAGAAGACCAGCCTCCAGAGTCAGAAGCAGCAGGAAAGAGGAAAAAGGAAAGAGGTGAGAGAGCAACAGTCACAAAAAGGGAGAGAAAGAAAGAGAGAGAGAAGAGGATGGGAGGTGGGCAGGGCCTTTTAAAAGAGAATATAGTAAATGTGCGCAGGTTTTTCTCTTAGTGGCAACAGCTGAGAGCGTAACCTGTCAGGCTGTCAGGACCCCATTGGCAGGCCAGTACAGATGCCTGAATACTAAATAAGCTGCCCTCCACACCAAATCTCCCCCTCATTCTTTAGTTATTTTTCACTAATTTAGCAAACTTTTTTTTTCTGGACAGGGTTTCTCTGTAAAAAAAAAAAATCCTGCCTGTCCTAGAACTCTCTGTACAGGCCTCAAACTGACAAGAGATCTGCCTGCCTCTGCTTCCTGAGTGCTGGGATTACAGCCAAACACCACCACCCAGCAAAATTATTTATTTGTTTGTTTGTTTGTTTGTTTGTTTATGTGTGTTCTGCACGTATATCTGCATGCCATAACAGGACATCATATCCTACTATAGATGGTTGTCAGACACCATGTGGTTACTGGGAATTTAATTCAGGGCCTCTAGAAGTGCAGCCAGGGCTTTTAACCACTGAGCCGTCACTCGAACCCCAACTTTCCAGTAATTCCTTATGATTCTTTTTGGGAATAAAGTCACTAACTCATTGCTCACATATTGTATTGCGGTTCAATAAGGGTCAGGATAAACAAATAGGTCGAATAGATGTTTATTAAGGGAGAAACAACTCACAACACAGACAGATGAACACAGCAGTTAAAACTGGATGCTCCTCTCTCCGCGTCCCGCCAGAAAGGGCCTTTCTCCGCCTCCTCCCGAGACTAAACTCCATTGGTCACTTCCGCCCCTGGCTCCACCCCTCAATGGGTGTGGTCAGTGCCACAGACGCAGACACGGTGAATATCCCACTACAATATTGTTTTCCTCCCTCCCTCCTTCCATCTTTCCTTTCCTCCCTCCCTCCCTTTCTCCCTCTCTCTCCTCTCTTTCTCTTTTCTTCTCCCTTCCCTCCCTCGCTCCCTCCCTCCCTCTCTCCCTTCCTCCCTCCCTCCTTCTTTCCTTCCTTCTTTCCTTTCTTCCTTTCTTCCTTGTCCTGATGATTCATTGTGTAGGCTGGCAAACTACAGTCCATAGATGATACCAAGACTTCAACTTATTTTGAAAACACAACGTCCTTAGGACATGGTCAATGTCGTTCACTTAAGCCCATGACTGCTGATGTACAACCACAGCACGTTGTAGATACAACGGGGACTGGAAGACTGTGTAAGTTACACAGATTCATTATCTTTCCTTTAGAAGAAAAGTTTTGTTGACCCCACTTTGGATACTGCAGTCTACTTATCCTACTATGGGTGTACTACTAGTGAAGTCACGTGTATAGCAACGCTCTATTAGAATACAGCCACTGCTTTGGTGTGTCCTCCTCTTTGATCTTTACAGTCTTGTTATTATTGTAGCACCAGGAGTGTCATGAGTGCCAACATGAACTGATGAATGAGACCAATAGATACATTAATTTAAGAACTACTTTAATTCTGTGATAAGAATCACAACACAAAGGGGCCTTTTTAATGTATCATCAGTCCTCTGAGATGAAATAACTTCAGATTTCACAAGGTTAGAATTTGTAAAATTGCAGAATTGTATAATCAGTATTGTCTAACACACAGACTACAATTTTCTAATCTTCTAATTTCTCTCTTTCTAGAAACGTTGCTCTGAATAAAAAGCCTTTCATAAAGTTCTTTCTTTGGGGGTTTATAAAATGTATACATTAAATAACCACTGGTTCCATAATAAAATACTTGAGTGACTTATGGTGAGGGAACTAATTATGAGGGAATTACTTACTTTTTATTCAATTACTTTTGGCATCACCTCTGCTGCAAGTCTGCTTTGTTGTCTGCTACTGTGCACCCCTCCCATGTTCCTATTTTGCATAAACAATATATCAGAAAACGTTTTACAGTGAATGCCCGGCAGCTCCTGGCCTTGAAGAGCTTATTCGCCTAATTGCGCATCCCTTGTGGATTTTTCATAATACTTTACAGATCTAATTTAAATACTTTTACAAATTCATCAAATACATTCTCCGAGGCACATTTACTCAGCTTACTTTTGAAACTTCTAATGAATTCTCTCGATGTGTAATTTTATACTCAGCATCATGATTTGAATTAAATATTATTGAACAAGGTGTTCATTATTGGATGTGAATTATAATTACAATGATAGGCAACCTTAACTATGATAATAGTTTTAGTCAATTTCCTGTGGGACTTCCAGTTTTCAATCCAGTACAAAGACCAATACTCTCCTCAAAGACCCTTATAGGGGTTACAAGTAAATTAAACAATGTCAATGCTAGGTGCTTAAAAAGCTGAGCTTAGAGTATTCAATTTGACTCTTAGAGGCAAATAGCAGACTGCCTTGGTGCTGCCTAGCAGAGTAAGACAGCTAGCCTTGAATGCAATTTAGCACTGTGATATTGAAACATTGATGACCTCCATTTTCCACTAACCTTGTGTCTGTTCACAGTATGCATACATCAAAATCTCAGCCATGGATATACTATTTCCTAAAGTACATTTGTTGATTTAATACTACAAAGACATGCCAAATGTTCACCAAAAGTTTCTTTTTTGTAGTTTTGCTTTCAAATGTGATAGAAATGTGAAATTTTTCTTCTAACATATTTTCAAATGTAACTATTATTCTTTAAAAGAGAACCCTTGATGAAATTTGTGAAAAAATGTAACTGAACAATCCACTGTTGTCAGGTATATTTGATATACTTTTATTCAGTGGACATTTCAATTAATGTGATATGAATCTCCCATTGCAGAGTGGTTTTTAGTTCAAGGAGTCCAGGTGATGTGAGGGAGGCTACAATCTAAGTATGTACTGTCTTATAACATGTGACATATAGTAAGTCTTCATTAAATGACATCTCCCTCTCTTCATTGTGAATTATGTTCATTGTCAGTGCAAATACACATTCTTTTGCATTTTCTGAAATGCTACATATTCATTTATAATTTAAATCATCTTGGACTAAGAGATTCTTTATCTGAGCACCATTTCAAAGTAAAAAAAATGAAGAAAAAACTGTGGAGTAAGAGAAAGCCTGAACCAATGTTATCTTACACTTTTAAAATCATTACTTTCCCATAGCATGATCAGGACATTTATGGATTTATTGACTTGGAGTAACCATGCCCACCATATCCATGACATATTCATTACAGATATTGTTACAGTATCTTTAAAAAGTAAATCTGGGTCAGTAATTTCATATCACCTACTTCCTGTAATTTTGTCAACCTATGATCACTTCTATTCATTTCTATTATATGCTCCCCTTACAGAATACACATTAAGTACAAACTGATATTACATCTTCCTCTATTACTCAGTTATTTCCCACCTCAATGTTCTGCCAGCTCTCATACCAGACCCCAGATGAAGACAGACTATTTCTTATATCTTAACTCTTTTTCCTTCAGTTCAGTGTGTTTTTGGCATTCCAAGGCCTTAGTGTGTGCACACACTGTCATATATGAGAGAGAATAAAAGTGGACTGGTCACTGGAGAGGAAAATGATCAAATAGGTGAATGTACATTACATATTAACCAATTCATTTTCATGTTCCTCCTGACATTTTTGTTGTCATGGTTTATTATTATTTTTTGTTGTTGTTTTTACATTGCAATCAAAGTTTCCCCTCCCTCTCCTCTTCCCAGTTCTTCCCTACCTTCTTCTTCACCGTTGCCCCATCCTTTCCTCCTCCACTGTTTCTCTTCAGATACTGGCAGGCCTCCCATGGATATCAGCCTGCCATGGGATATCAAATTGCAGTGAGACTTAGGCACCTCCTTTTCTAGTAAGGCTGGATGAGGCAATCTGGTAGGAGAATGCATATTCACTCATTCTAATAAAACTATAAGGAGTAAACTTCAAGGGAGTGATAATTTATTCATGCCTGATCTATCAGTCATTCTAGACACTTTTTCCCCCCTTTTCATACTTCTTGATGTAGACTCAGTCCTTTTAGCAAATATTAGACATAGAAAGTTTGGTTACTTAAGAACATTGAGTTGTTTGTTTGGTTGTGTCAATATGCATGTGTACCTGCACATGTGTCACAGAGTATGTGTGAAGGTTAGATGACACCTTGCAGGGGTGTTTCTTATGCCCATTCTGTACAATGTAGGGATTGAATTTAAGTCTTCAAGTTTTCAAGATAGATATCAAGTGTTCTAATCCGCTAAGGCATCAAAGTAGCCCATGTTTGTATGTTTCTTCTGTTTCTGTTAAGTTTGTATGCATGAGAGGGTAGAGGCCTATCCTCTGTGGCTTGGCCCATTTCTTTTCCCCGCAGATGGGGTGTCTCTTGATCTCTTCTTATCATCTACTGTAATTTGGGATTTTTTTCCATGGAGGTCAAATAGAGACTTTTACTTTCACTGTTGCTTCATAAATCTCCCAAGAGACAGGGACTTTTGAACACTCAGCCTAACATCTGTTGCCTGGATTACTAAGAAAATTAATAAAAGCTTAACAATTTTCTTGCCAGCAGGGTTCTCTGGTATGCATCAGACAATTCCTGCCACCTTCTTATAAAACTTACAGTGATATAGAATATTGATCTGAGGCCAACACACAATGTGTAGATGCCAAATAAATGTAAGGCACACTTATTTTCTATATTTAGATATGCATACATGAAGAAGGAAAATTACAGGGAGCCAGAAATGAAGGTAAGGACACATGTAAATGTGCAAATGATATACATACAAATATAGGTCTTTTTATTCAAGATTTGGAAGGTAATGGCTATACAGTGACAAAGCTTATCTCTCTGCTACAGACCATAGATGGGAGTGGATCATTGCACAGATATGAAATCCCACCAGGTATTACTTAAAGCAAGAAGGGACTCTCTACTCACAGCCTCTGTAAAGCAACAAGAAAGACTTTCATCTGTCTTAGCTCCATCTGGAAAGTAAGACCAGCTACACGTAGATAGAAATCCACTTTATATACAACACACAGGATGAGGTGCTCAATATAAACCCTGGTTTTGAAATCACTGGGTTTTTCAGCACATGATGCTTATCCAGGCAAATATCATTGACACCTGGCATTGTGGTACATGTCTGAGATCTAGCATTCATGAGATAGAGTCAGGATGATGGATCATTCAAAGCCTTCAGGTAGTGTAGAGTGAATTTGTGAGAAACTCTCCCAAGAAGCAATAGGCTTGAGGTAAAGCTTATTGGCAAAGCAATTGCCTAACTCTTACTGGGCCTTGGGTTTGATTCTCAGAGATAGGTCTTCCTCTGTACATCACTGGAGAGGATACAAAAAGAAAACATTTCAGTCATACTATGAGCAAATCTCCATGAAATGAGGTCTCTTAATAAAGGAGAAAAATGGCAAAGACCCGGAAGAAAATGAAGTGACAAGGTAAGTTTTGAAATAGTAAAAATAATTATTTAAAATAATTTTATGTATAAAATTGTAAAAATGATTACAGATTGGAGTGGGTCAATTTCAAAAACGAATATTATAAACTTGAGAAATATAGTCTCTTCTGTTCCCAAATGAAAGCATGGGTATAAAATTCATGAACTAGAACTTTGGAGAATATCATACAGGAGAGTTGACTAGTAATATTCTGAGATTATTTTATTGTTCATTGAGTATATCCTATTGCATATTGGTAAGATTAATGGTAGTAAAGAACAAATTTATATAGAAAGGAGTGATGGGGGCTTATTAGACAGAATAATAAAACGTAGACAACGAATGTAAAACAAAGAATACAGCAAAGGAGAGACCACTGGATTAAGTGATAGACAGCATGTGTGTTAGCATTTAGGGCATTATTTATATTAAACAGAGAAAGAACTGCTGAGAAAGTGACAGAAGTTGTGTGATGGTCCATGGTATGAGATTGGCTATGAGCTATGACTAATGACGCCACATTTCTTTCTCGAGTATAGTGAGATCATTCAGTTACTTTGCCCTGGTATTCATGCAAACAATCTTCTTAAGATTCTGGTTCATAAAGAGGTTGGCTGGAATAATATTCAATTCATATATAATGGTTTACTGGAGTATTCTTTATTTCTGCTTGGCAGTGTCCTTGACTCCCATTTGATGGGAGATGTTATTCTGTAAATATGTTTTTCATACTGGTTAATTAATAAAGCCCTGTTGGCCAATAGAAAAGGAAGATGGGAGGGACTAAGAAACTAGGAGGAAGGAGGAAGTAGTAAGGAGGAGTCAGCATGTAGAACAGAGAGGAAGGAAGACGCCCCGGCTGAGGCTCTCCGATAAGATGACCACATGGAAATACTTAGATAAATAGAAATGGGTTAATAATTAAGACAGAGCTAGCCCATAAACAATAATGGTAACTGGTCAACAGGATTGTATCAAATACAGAGTTTCTGAGTGTTATTTGGGGCCTGCACGCCAGACTAGCAGCAGGCGGGTTGGCGGAAAACAAACAATGCTTCACCCATTCTCCCCCATTTCTCCATCTCCTCATGGTCTCAAAAAATTGTTCACAGATGCATTTATATGTGTATTTGTATATGTGTGTGTGTGTGTGTGTGTGTGTGTATGTCTAAGTAAAGGTGGGTCAGCTACTTTCACATAATCTACCTGCTGTAATTTTATCAACCTATAATCAGTATATGTATGTATGTATATATATATATATATATATATATATATATATATATATTAATACTTGATTTTGGTCACATATTTTGCTTTTAATTTCAAATAAACTTTTAAGATACCATTATTCAACAGTGACAAAAGAACTATAATTGGGTATTGAGTTTAGCAAACCTTTATTCTATACCACTCACACTTCTAACTTTTCTTCAGTGCAATATTTTTAACATCAATTTTATCATCACTGGTTGAAACCAAGTATTCAATAATTCATTTGAATAATTTTGCCAGGTAATTTATTGGGGCACGTACTGAATGGTCATTCTATGAGCATATAATTTCTCATTTCAATATTCTTGAATGTGTAATTATCTCAGGACTTCCCCAATAAAAATTTTTTTGATATATTTGTTAAAATCTCTTCCACAGTAATGTGAAGTTCACATTTTTTGCACCTGAGGTCTTCTTTCCATTCCAGGAATAAAAGGTGTATTAAAATCAGGCTGGGATATTTATTTTCAATTTTTCATATATTCGCATGCCAAGTGTTCTTGACCAGAATAATTACGATGAATCTTTAAATACTTTCTTCTGGAAGGAATCAATTTCAATGGGTCTATATTTTGCCTAGAATCATAGCAAGCCCTTCCTACTGGTACTAAAATGTTTACTTACTTGACTATGAAAGTACTCACACAAAATGCCAAAGCTACACATTCCTCATTTAGCTTCCCAAATATAAATGAGAACAATGGGACCATTAGTAACTTATAAATAAATATGATTTTATGATCAAAGAGGACCCTGTCTGTACCTTAATGTTAAAACATTAGCCTGTCATGCAGGAGTCCCTGGATTTGCTCTCTAGAACAGTAAAAACAAACAAGATCAGCAGCCAGAAAGCAGATATTTATCAAGAAAATATCCCTCCTCCCTAGTAATAGTTCAGAAGAATTTAGAAAAACCATAGGCACCAAATCAAATAACAGATTAATGTGTTCTGTCACAAAAAAAAAAAAACAAGCTCCACGAAGCTTTGGAAACAAATTCCAAAATTACAGTACTTAAAGGCAGCCAGCTAAGATAACCTGGATCCATACCTCAAAAATAATATTTAGAAAGTCTGGAAATGATCTAGAGATTCATGTTTAGACACCCTCCCATCAGGACCGTATTCTATACTAATATTTGAGAATGGTTTATTTAATCTTCAATAATGAACACATGTTATATAAGCTTTTTAAACATGTTACTAGAATCAGAATAGAAGTAATCCACTCATTTGAGAGGACTATGATACTGAAGAAGGTTTCTAATTTTTTGTTTTTTTCAGCAGAGGGTAGAGGGGAGAGAATGGAGGAGGATAGGTGAGAGGGCGACAGAGTTTGTGCAGGAGAGTTTTTGAAACGAGAGAGAGAGAGAGAGAGAGAGAGAGAGAGAGAGAGAGAGAGAGAGAGAGAGAGAGAGAGAGAGAGAGAGAGAGAGAGAGAGAGAGAACCTTGGAATTTTAGTAAAAGTTAAAAAAATACTATGCAAGTTTCCCTGAAACTTAAAAACTATAGCATCAAACACAGAATTACAGTCACTTATTTCATCAGCTAAAATTAAATCCTGGAAAGGCCAATGATGCTGGCCCCTTGAAATCAAGTAGCATTGTCTGTAATAGTAGGAAACTCCCCATGATTTGAAGAGTAACAGAGTCACGAAACCACTTGCTGAGAATATTGCCATTCATCCTGCCTCTATTTCTGCCCAGGTACCATCACTGTGTAATCAAAGAGGTATCGAGTTATTCTGGGGAAGGTTCTTTGCTTTCTTTTCCCTCTGAAATTTAGGGTAATGAACACTAAGCACAATTCCATGGTTTCATAGAAAAAAAGGCAAGGCAGTGTGGAACAGCATCTTTCTCCTGAATTTGGCAGGAGTAACCTCTCTGGACCAGTCTCCCCAAACCACTTATACACAGAATAGAAACACCTAGTTATGGCGAAGCATGTCTGATCAGATGTATGTGATATACTTAATCCATAGTTAAAGAAGGAATGGATGGATAAGTGCGTGAGCTTTGACAGAAATGAAGAAACAAAGTGATTAAAAAATAAATAGGAACAGAGGGAGTTTTTGGAGACTGTGAACTGCTAAAAGACTGTTGCATTGTCACAGTGTGGAGAAATGATAAGAAGATCATCACTATGGTGCATATTGCTGAATGACAAAAAGAAAGATGTTACTGGTTGCAGAATTAAACAGAGGCAAGTCGATGTCTGGTACAGTCAAAAAGCATGTCTTGAGTGTGAGATGGCAATATAAAGATGAAGTTTCCGTAAAGGCCAATGTTGGAAGGCAAATGCTATATTTGAAACTGTATATGTAGTATTGCATACTGTGTATTATTGCTTCCCTTTTTGTGTGATTGAAAAATGATTTCATTGGAAAGTGGGATCACAAGAAATGATCAGATGCTGAACAGCTAGATTTCTGTAATGACTTAGCACCCTTAAGAAAGGAACCTAATCTGTGATTTAGAGTTCAGCCTAGTCTACAGAGCTAGTTCCACGGTAGGTTCCAAAGCAATACAGAAAAAGCCTGTCTTGGAAAACAAAACAAAACAAAAACAAACAAACAAACAAACAAAGGAACTTAACTAGCTGCTTCCTTCTAACACCTGACAGTTCAGTTGTTACTGGGTAACTTGACATGGGAAATCCCTGACTCCAGCCTTACTGGAAGTAATTTTTTTTCTGGAAATAAGTATTTGTAAAGAAGGAAATATTCCTAGACTGTGGGAATCCTGTTGAAGTAACCCAAACAGCCTAATGATTGCAACAGATGACTCAGGTTATGTGCCAGTTGGAACTGTTAGGTGGGTTCACCAACACTCTTTATAATGAACCCCTGTAAGTAAAGCTATTTTTCCTATCATTTTGTACTTAAGAAACTTTGTCCAGGGCTCTAGGAAGTTAAGAACTCTCTCCCATACACTGTAAATGAGCAACTCACCAAGGCTCATTCTTATTTACTTTTCCAGCAAGCCATACTCACACTGCTTTTATAGTTTATTATGTAGAGAGGATTTAAAATTAAGAGCTTATTGGTTCTAAGGAAAACAGAGATAGTTATATTTATTATTAATTAATACTATCACTATTGGCATGCATATACATGTTAATGTATTATACATGTGTGTGCAAATGCATATGTGTGTGCAATGTGCCATTGCATTAATGTGTGTGCACATTAATGCAGAGGCTAGAAGTTGATGTCTATTTACAATGTGCATTCTGAGTCAGATTGTTCCACTCAGCCCAGAGTTTGTGGAGATTACCGGGGGCCAAACAGCTACCTGGCAACTATGTGGGTGTTGGGATTGGAATTCCAGTCCTTCAGTTTGCATGGCAAACATTTTATCTATTGACACATCTCATAAGCTCCAGGGTTTAGCTACCTATGTAATTGTTCCTGGGAACAATGATCTCCTTCCACACAATCCACTGATAATTTTGTGGTGAGGATTACTAGGAAGTAAATGTAAATATAAGTAGTCTCTGAGTTTACATAAAGGAGGTAATTACAAATGCAAGGAAATGAATATTTGGGTTGCATATTCTTTTTCATCTGAAATAATTATTTTAAACTTTATTACATTCATTCATGTATTTAGGGTGTGTGTGTGTGTGTGTGTGTGTGTGTGTGTGTGTGTGTGTGTGTCTACACATATACATCCATGAATACCACAGCCTACATTTTACAAGGTGGCTCTATCCTATCATGTGGGTCTTTGAGAGCAAATTCAGATAGTTATGCTTGTTGTCAAGTGGCTTTGTTTGCTGAGCCATCTCATAGGTCCTCAGGTAGACTAATTAAGTGCCAGCAAAATTCAGTTATTTCTTCAGCTCCAGTATTTAGAATCCATGAAATGGAAAGAGGAAGAGTTAATCCTGTTTGGTGTTGAAGTGATTTCTTATAGAGAAACATTGTATGCATACATTGAAATTTTCTGTCTCAAAAAATTTCAGCATTTTTCCTTTATAGAAATTGTATTTAGCAGTCTTACATTCCTTCAACACTTTAGTATTTTCCTATAATACTATGCTAACTCTGTAAGTTATACATGCCTCAGACTATTAATTCCACTCCACTGCTATGCTTCATGTGTAGAGACTTTTTCAATGTTTGAGAAATATCTGTTTTATGTCTAAATTTGCCATTGGTGATTTATTCTCAAGCATATAGTTATGCTAAAGAACTATTTTCATTATTGGAGACTGTGATTCAGATAATAGCAGCAGTTCACCTAGTTTTCCATTGTCCAGCCCTGATATACATTTAAGAGGATAAAATCCAGCACTGTCATGGATGTAATAAAATTGCCCTCATCTGCTATAACTAAAAATTTATTTCAGAAGACTCTTGCAACAATTTCGAGAACTGTTTTGGTATTCTTCATCTATGAGATCACCTACTTAGTTTTCAGTAAGCTCTTTCACCCTTGGGACAATCTACCCTTCCATCCAACAACCTGCCTACACCTTATTCAAGAATATTTAAATATAACAAAAATACCCATTAGAATCCATGGCTAATAATGGTTATATAACATATGTAATGGAATATTTGTGATAAGTAAATAATAACCAGTGTGATCAAGGATATCCACAGCATATTGTGGGAGTAAAAATTCAAATCAGAAAATACGTTTTTTTTTTTTTTTAAATTAGAATGAATCTTAGATTACACATCAGTCCACATGATTCCTACTCCCTCCCATCTTCTCATGCCCCCAACCCACCCCCAGTAGCTGATGAAAGCCAAAACAGGCACTCACAGCTAACTACTGAGCCTTATTCCTGGAGTCCAGTTGTAGAGAGGGAGGAGTGACAAACAAAGGGCTTCAGGCTGTGCTGGAGAAACCAGAAGAAACAGCTGACCTGAACAAGTGAGAGCACACGGATCCCAGTTATGAAGCTGGGCAAACAGCATTGGATCAAACCAAGCCCTTTGAATGTGGGTGCCCGTTAGGAGGACTGAGCAGTCTTTGGGACCTCTACCAATGGAATCAACACTCATCCCTAGTGCACAAATGGACTTTGGGAGAAAATAGTTTTAAAAGTACCAAGGCATGGAGATGAGAATTATGAGTATGTGGGGCATGGGTGTGTGCCCCAGAAAGCAAAGCATCTGGATATAAGACAACAGACCATTAACAGCTGTCTGCATCTGGAGTTTGCAGCAGAGGTGAGTTATCTCCTTGGAAAGTTTACATCTCTTTTCATCAATTCATTTTAACAGGCATATGCTATTTTTAATTTTAAAGCCTTAAAACAACACGATTCTAATGTATGTATTAAGACTCTTATGGATGAGAATATGAAGATCTATGTCTAGGGACAGCAACCTTTGTCAATTAAGAATCCTGAATTATTTGAGAAATCATACTGGTAAATGCATATAGCATCCCAAAGTTGCTATAGTAAGGTGACCCATAACACTTTGGTCTTTGAAGCCACAGGATGGTTGTAACTTCCAGCGAAGAAAACTAAGGCAACGTGAAGAGCCAATTCTTTCTTCCCTCTGGTAACAGAAGAGGGAGCAATATCTGAGCAAAGTTCCTACTTTATTGTACCTAGGAAGGAAAGGGGTGAGTGTCTGATGTGTAATTGTGTTTCCAGATTTTTCTGATACAATAGTGCAGTGCCTTACTGCCCCTCTATTTTAGAAATAGGACAAAATAATAAGCTTTTCAAAAAGAAGTACAATACCACTATGCACTGGATTTTCTTCATATCTGTGAAAAAAATCAAATCACTTCAGAAAGCTGAATCTTTGACAGAATGTACAAATCACTGTATCTAAAAATATTAAGAACTATGCATTAGCTTTGTAATGGTTGATTTCTCCTAGGTATGTTAATGTTGATTTATCTGTATTAGAGAGCTTATTTTATGCCATCATTTTATGTTGGCCTGTGTAGTTGTAAACATAATATTAGACAACAAATAAATTATGCCCTGATGTTTTCTACTTTCTATTGATTATCTCAGTCTTAGTCCCTGGCCACAAATCCAAGGCTATTTATTAGCTTTAACTGATCGATTGACGCATAGTTACTTAAAGGCTATGCCTTGCAAGCTGTTGCTTTTTAAGTCAGATAATTATAAGTTGACTTTGTAAATGTACCTTTAAAAGTAGGGAAAGTACCAATTCATAAAAAGTTCAAGTTTTCAAAAGATGCAATTCAACATAATTACAGCAGGCAATTACACAATGCCCACGTCACGAATCTGAATGGATTATAGATAGTCACATTAGTGTGCTTAAAATTAACATGCATTTTCACACCAAAGTAACAACATACTGTCTTTCTAAAAATAGGAACAGGAATAAATGGCATGGCAATTTCAGTCTTCTTTTCTGTTTCAATCACTTTCTACACCATTAAGATTTTGCAGGTAGGGGGTATCATTGTCCCATGTTGGAGGCTTTTAAAGATTTCTGTTATAGCAAAATCACACCTGGAAACTGCTGGAAGGTGGGTTATGACTTTAACTTTTTCTTCTCATCACTTTGGGGCTAATAGGACAACTAATAGGTTAAGAGGGGATGCTCTGAAATGTAATTTTAAAAATTGCTTTAAGTAATTCTGACCAAAACTCATTAACCTTTCTATATTTCTACCAGAAAAGCAGGAAGAAGCTGATTCTAAAGCTTGGCCATACTGTGCCAGCCAAGTGCTTCAAGCACTATGTGGCACGTCTGGTGGATTTGTGATAATGAGAAAGATGCCCTTTATGGATGCTCAAAATTTACAGATTAGCAAGACAGAGAAAAATGTGACTTAAAAAGAAAGTATATATTTGTTTGTTTGTCTTATATTTGTACAAATTAAATCTAACTTTAATTCTCATTTAATTAGCTTATATAATAGATAGTCTGAGAGTGTTTTTTTTCACTATGTTCAATTATCTTAATTGTGAAGTAAATCGCTCTGGTTGAAATTCTTGAAATAAGTATAATTGTTTTGGGAAATGTGGATGTGAGATTTAAACATTAGTGAATTATGATAGGTGATTTACATATTTACCCCTCATGTCCTGGAGCAGAAATTAATGTATACATTTGAAAAACATGAGAATCTACACAATATTACAAAATACATAGAAAGGCAAAATTATCTTCTTTGTACTTATGTTTTTTACAGGCTTCTAAAGAAAGACATGGAAACATACCACACCCTCAGCGGATCGGTCTACCCTTATTCTAAGAAATTGTTTGGCCAAAGTTTGAATTCACAACATAGAAATAATACAGTAACTTATTTGATTAATGACAAGAAAAGGGTGTAATTCAAAAATATAAGGACCAGAGCATAGGTAAGTAAATACATCGGGTTGCACTAATATTTAAATATCTTTGCTGCTTTTTTTCTGACATGACAAAGTGATTAATAACTTCTAATTTGAGAGAGGTGATATTATAGTGAATAAGATTTATAGTTTGGAAAATGCCATGAGAAAATATTACACAGATTTCTAAATTATCCAGTTTACATTATTTAAAAAAATTATAGGTGTGATCCTTCGACTTCCAAATTGAGCCTACAGTCTAACATAAGCTCCTTTAATTAGCTAAGTAGATTTGAGCCTTTCTTTTATTGGGGGGATTCCAATTTTATGTCATTTGGAACATTGCCTATATTTAAAATCACTTGGAAGAGCTAAGTTAGTCTCAAAAATATTAATAGGTACTCTAATACTGCATGCATTATTAATACTGCCTAATGCTATGTGTGGTCTCTAATACATTTGTGAGCAGCTAATGAATATTCATAAAATGAATTGACACCAATAAACATGGATAGAGAGATCCTTTTAACAGACTGTCACCTATGAAAAGAATGTTTTAAACATCAAATTTAGAATAATTTTATTTTTGTCAAAACTACACCAAAAAATTTCTTTGGTTAAAGAACAAAGAACACTTTAGAAATGTGTAGTCTTAAGAGAATATATCTAAAGATTTAGTGCAAATAAGTACAAGTCCTGAAGAATGCAATTTCTGGTAGGAATAAGAGAAAACTGGCTTTTATTCCTTTTAGTAGCAGCAAGACTATTATACAAATATCAGACTAAAATAAAAAAAATAAACGTAAAGGTTGTGCACCAAATACACCTGCTTATTATGTTGCTAATAACGTAATATTTTTTTTTACACCCTTGCCAATTCCTGCTGCTCAGCTCACTTATTTACCTGGATACTTCGATTTTTTTCAGGAGGATCTTTTCAAAGGAAATCAGTGTGTACAGTCCTTTTCAATGTGATGCTGTCTTCTGATTCACACATAGTAACCTGGATCCCTGTACATTATTTGTGTATGTATTTTATTGTAAATACTGAATACCCATATTATAAGTAAGTCATACAACTAAATGCCACTTGCCCTAACATTTTGTCAAAGTGGTAGAAGTTTTATCTGGCAATGTAGTTATAAGTTAAATATAGCCCTAAAGCAAATTGAAAGAGGAATCAAATACATTTTCTCAAAAATGAAAGTGGGGATGTAGTTACATTATAGATTAAGTTTTTCAAACTCCTGTCTCCCATCACCAATATGAAGAACAAAATAAATTGTTTTTCAAAATCTACTTATATTACAATATGCTACATTTAAGCAACTCACATATTAAATACTTGAGACAATATTGCAAATGATATGATTCTAAAAGAAGTTTGTGAACATGCAGTAAACTTCTAGGTTTTAGCTGCTCATTTCATGTTGCACGAACAAGACTCATTTTTATTCATTCTCATTAATGCTTCTCAGAACTTGTACTCCAACCATCTTGGGTACAGATATCCTTTCTCCAATCTGTGTCTGTGTTATGGCCTGAACTTCTTGTTACCAGGATGCACCAAGTCTGCAGCAGGCAGCTTCATTAGGCACTTTGATTGTCTGATAGATTTGTGTATACAAAAACAGCCCAAATCCACACATCTGCAGTTCTAACATCCATGGTCTCCATATGGGGGAAACTATCTAATTATATTCACTAGTGGTGAACTCTAACACCACTCTTTCTATTTGTATTTACCCATTTTTACAACTAATTACATTGCTTTCCCTTAAATATGATAGAATATATACTGTCCATATATATTCCCAGAGACATAAATTTAACTTTCTATATGTCATCTAACATATTGCCATATTCACATAAGGTGTTAAATTTTACTTATTCAGTCAACTATTCCTTGATTAATTTGCCCAATATCTAGTTCTTATCATATATTTGCTGGAACAATAAATGGAGAATGTTATTTTCTAATCTTTCAGTATGTTTGGACACTCTAGATTTTAGTTAATCTTTCTGAAATAAATTGTGACACACTGCTTGGGACGTAGAGTGAGAAGAGAGATGTTAAACAATTGTTTTATTTGAAGGGGTGAAGACAAAGTTGATGAAGTGACCTGTGCAGCAAGCTCCAGTGAGAGCTTATAGTCTGTGAACCTATACCACAGATGCTGAGTTGTCAAATATTCTTTAAACAACTGCCTGTCATTTCTTGTTGACTAAATGAGACTCCAACTTCACAACTCATTAATAAACTGGAATCCCATGAGCAAATCTGCAAGAAACTCCACTGTAATTCTATAGTCACTTAATACCTTCCAATTGATTTTCCATGTGTTATTTCATTAAGCATATGCACATCAAAAAATCAGAAAGATTTTTTGAGCCTAATTTTCAATTAACCAGATAAACCTTAATAAAGTATCTCTCTCTCTCTCTCTCTCTCTCTCCCTCTCCCCCCTCTCTCTCCCTCTGTGTGTGTGTGTGTATACACTCACATACACACAGTAGAAAAGCAGACAGAGAGGGACTTGGATGTCAACTTACTATGTAATATGTCCTTATAATGCTATTTACATTTGACCAGATATATCTAGAGTCTCATAATGATGTATTAACTCTTTCAAACCAAGGATTTTCATGCACTTAGTCTATAGAGGTTCTATATTATTGAACAAAGATTGATGCAATGACTTCATGGCGGGTTACACAAGGCCCATTTTATGTGAAGGGAATGAATAGGGGCCCAGAGAAAATGCATCCATGAGTTATAAACATGAGGGGACATGGGGTGAGTGACATTCATCTTCAGAGCTTGCTGTGCATTTGCTTAGGGAAACAATGGGGATGCTCCACAGACAATGCAGAATAAACCAGTCCCATATGTGTGTGTTTCTTTAAAAGCAGTCATAACAACTGGAGAACAGAGCTGGGAGTTTGGGACTCTAGTTTACAAACACCAGTTTACTGAAGCTGCACCACACTAATAACTAAGTTGGAAAATGAGTCAAACTGAAATGGAATGCTGAACAATTAAGATTCTCTCCCCATAAGCCCATCTCTATCATTTTATTAAAGGCTACTGGGAAAACCCTTACTGAATAACTAATTCTAAATTATATTCGATGAAAACAAATTAATGTAATAATTTTCTTTCTGAAATTAATTTAAATCTCTGTGGATGCTGCAACAATTTTAGTCTTTACTATGCATACAAAAAGTTATGAAAAGCCTTATTGCATTCACTGCTTTAGGCAAAGATTCATTGTTTCACAGTCACTGGTAATGGCTATTATTTCAATTTAGCAAACGTGCTCTAATCAATCATGTTTGTGTATTTACTTTAAATATTTAAAATTATCTCTATTTTGTTATTCCAGAAAGCATAGTAGCAGAGGTGATTTCAGAGTAGCAGAGGTGATTTCAGATCCATTCTGTGTATTGGTTCTGTTGTTTCCGTACAAAGGTAGAGTGGTTTATCTTTTCTATATTAACTCTCGTACAAACCTTTTCTCTAACAGTTGCCTTGTCATTGAGTTAAAACCAAAAAATTCCATCTTTCTGTGATTTATAGGGTTAAAATGTTGCTTTTCTTCAATCATTTAAATATAAAATGAATCAGCGTTTACAATGGTATTTGTATTTTCAGTAACTAAGCCCCCTTTGCTTTACAAATGTTCCCAGCATGTATTATGTCTGGTCTACGTTAAAATTATCCTTTTCATTTTAATGGATCTATTTAGGTTTTTAACATAAATTCAAATGAGTTCTTTTTTAAAAACGAATTTCATCTGACAGTAAAAATAACAGGTAAAAGACAAAGCAGAGGAAAAACAAATTCTGTGCAAAGTTACAATATAATGCAAGTATTTGTGATAATATGAGAAAAGGAACTATTGGAAAAAATAGAACGACAGAGAAATAAAGGAAAAGAGAAGACAGTTTTATACAGGTATAGGACAGTTGACCAGGCATGTACTATATAAGTAGATATCTGGATTGGCATCATATAGTCAGGGAAAGAGACTGTCCCCAAGTAGTTAACAGTCTCAGGACAACTGTGTAACGTCACAAATCTTCAGTTTCTTTTTCAATTTATAGTACTTGAAGTTGATAAACTTGAATGTTGATAAACATTGAGATAATTGAAGACCCTACACTGGTGCATTATTCCTCCAAGCACATTTGCATAAAGAGAACAGGCCCTGCCTGTAGACGGAGAAGATGTGGCAGAGTGTTCTGCCCAGATATGTCCTAACACTCACACTGTTGAGAATGTGAAGTGTCTCCCCAAAAGACCACACACTCCTGCTGATATTTTTTTTATGTGTACAGTTCTTTATGGGCTGAATATAAGTGTAACATGAAAGTATATAACTAACACTGTCCTCTTTTCTTTCCTTATCGTATTTTTTTTGTCTTGTTCTTTTGGATTATATGATTTGAAATCTATAACTTTAGCTTGTGAGAATTAAAGCTACAAAGACTCACAATAAAAAAATAACTTGTGAAATATTCAGACACAGACTTAAAAACATAATAGGGGTTTTGAAGCATGACAGTAGTGTAGTCTTGTCCACTATATGTTGTTATTCAGTTTACAATAGAATGAAAGCCTGATCCATGGGGATATATTTCAGAATACTCACTGCATACTTAAAACCTTAGTATAGTTCTTATTCATGCTATAGTGAAGTTTAATTTATAAATTAAGTTAAGTAAACACTTTCAAAATAAATTGTCATAACTCAACATCAGTATGTAATTATTTACTTTTCAAAAATATGTTGGAATGCATTGATGGATTTATTGTTATTTAATTATATGTGTATGTCTGTCTATACTTGTGTGGCTACCCAGATCATCTGCAGTTGAAGGTACAGATGGCTGTGAACCTTTTATATATGATATATGTGTGCTGGTACCATTATCACCAGGTCCCAAAATTGCACATCTTTATTCTAAAACTGAAAAGGCATACTGAAAATTAAATACTGACTTGATATTAACAAAAGGTATGACTCTACCCTTTATCATTATTAGAATTAAAAATGGCAAACAATTTCAAGTGACTCAATACATTCCTCTAAGTAATAGTTGATGCTCTACAACCAATTTTTATTTATCTAAATAATGTTTTCTGAATTTAGCCTGGAATGTAAATAAAATATTTCCAATTTTATCATGGTTAATTAATATAAAAGGTTTGCATCAAGATTGCCATTTTCTTATATGTTAATGGGATTAGTGTCTTAAGTAAATGTGACTTTGTCTGAAAGTTTTGTGTCTTAAATAAGAACTCAGAATAGTTTGAACATCCTTTACTGCACTAAAAATTTGAGCTTGTCTGTGTAGATGATTGACAGGCAACTAGATATTATATTTGATGTAAATTTCATTTTATTTCAGTGAAATCTGAGACTGAAAAAGTAGTAGCATATTTTGTTCATTATGGTTTTGAGTGTTTTCTTACTTTTGCTATTGCTACTGTGATTATTTAATGAACATTTGTCCACAGTTGATCTTTCAGACGCTGATGAAATGTCTCATTGAAGAGTGCCCTGTGCGTGTGCCAAAATTGGAAATTCCTGCACACTGAGGCTTTGGCCTTCCACACTCTCCTTTACTTACATACAGAGTTCTGATAATGTTAAATGAAAATGGGAGTCCCTTTGTTTTGAAAAACAAGACAGCAAAGTTTTAGATTTAGCATATTTATATATTTGATGGTAATTCCTGGAATATCAAGTATGTTTTCAAATGAAGTCAATGCTATGCTATATGAGAATGTTTGCCATAGTTTTTTTTTTTTCAGTTCCTCAAAGTGAAAGTAAACTTTATGGTTTAAGTATATTTTTGGTTATTGTGATTCAGGAATTCAGTTTCTACTCGGTTTCGGTTCATTCTCTGAAACAGCACAGATTTGGTAGTTACAGATCATCCTGGTTATGTATGTAACAGACATAATGTTTTATAACTGAAAAAGTGATATGCCAGCATTAAGGATTGAATCAATTGATATTCTGTCTATAATCAATATTAAATGTGTAATAAAATTTCTAACATGCTAGACAGATTATTCATATATTAAGGTCAACCATGTTATGTATATTTTATATTCTGGTTCATATTCTAAAAATGACAAATTGACACAATAGGATCAAAGAGTTTACACTGAGACATTCAGGATAATGTCCCCAAGCCATTCTTTATCCAGACCTTTTAGACATTATCTTTGTGTTTGTTACAGTGTTGTAATAGGTTTGGCAGTGACACTGGTAAAGATCAAGGCTATCCCCTGGCCAACAAGAGCCATCCTCAACAGGAAGCAACAATAGGCAATAGTCAGCACTTGGATGTGTAAGTAATGATGACACACACAAAAAACAAAGCATCTACAAATGGCAAAAGGAGGGCATATTTCATAATGTATTTCTTTATTGTTCAAGTTTATCTTACATATAATGAAATTATGAACTCTTAATATTAAGGCTGGGTTTCAAATTATTCATAGTCATCTCAAAGAAAAAAATAATCAGGGAAAAGAAGAACAAACTAGCAAACAATGCCAACCACAAAATATTGAAGAGCTAATAATCATAGTTTAACTACTAAGCTCTCTGTTTAGTTTATGCTGTTGCTGGGGTATTAAGTGCGGATATGGAGGAACAAAAACAACAGCATCTGACCCTTCTTCCTCAAGAGATCCTGAAATCTGTGAAGCTTCCAAGACAACAGATGAGAATTAATATTTATGCTAAAAGTCAGTTTTAAACCAATTCCTCACTATGAAAAAATCAATTTATGATTCTGTATATCTATGTAATAACTATGTGCTTATTTAGCCATAAAATCTATAAAGCACACCCACAAGAGACAAGCATTTGCAGGGCAATGAAAACTGTAGAAATGCGGGAGATGTCAATGAAGTCTACTGAACAGGATCCCATTCTTATTCAGTTAAATGCTTCACCCATTTGTCTTCAAGCTGCTGTTGTTCCCAGCCTCCTTTAATTCTGCTTAGTGAAAGAGGACAAACTCCATGCCTTCACCCTTTGCTTTAATCACACCATTGTTTTGAATCTTGAAATGATGCTTACACTGTGTTAGTTTACAATGGGATGTCAAGGAATCACTTCATCAAGCAATGTTAATTGCCTTGTGTATTTAATTAGATTCTACAAAAGAGATAGAAAGGTAGATATAAGTGACTGATTTACTCCAAAACCGACCTATGTAAAATATGGACTAGAAACATACTAACAATTTGAATGCAAGAGAGAGGTGCTGAATAATTAAGGCACATTTTGAAAACTCCAGATTTACACATTAACAGTACAGTGTAGTGAAAGGAATGTCTTTGAAGGGCTTTTTTCTTCTGTGTATCACTGTAGTTTTGCTATTATAAACATTAGTTTTAAGCCTACTACAGCAAAGAGTATAGGACACTCTCTCCTATCTTTCTTTAAAATATATGAATGAAGGTTCCTAACACACACACACACATGCATGCGCATACACACACACACTTAACACAATTTCATGATGACTCAAATTTTAGTAATAAGTATTTAAACTATTAATTAATAAAAACTGTGACTTTTGTCATTTTGTTGTCTGTGCTGCACCTGACCCTCGCCAGCAAGGAGTTCGGATCTGAAGAATTCCCCATACTGGCCACCATTTGTAAGGCCTACCTGTTACAGCAGGTTCCTCCCCGCCGGCCTCCCGGACCTGCCGCCATTGTCCTGCAAGCACGTGTGCCCCAAATAACACTCTGAGAATCTGTATTTGATACAATCCTGTTGGCCAGTTACCATTACTGTTTATGGGCTAGCTCTGTCTTAATTATTAACCCATTTCTACTTATCTAAGTATTTCCACGTGGTCGTCTTATCGGGGAGCCGTGGCTGGCGTCCTGCTCCTTCCCTGGGCTACATCTCGACCCCTACTACTTCCTCTCTCCTCCTCCTGGTCTCCTAGCTCCGCCTATCTTGTTATCTCATTGGCCACAGGGCTTTATTAACCAGTATGAGAAACATATATACAGAATCACATCTCCCATCATCTCCTCTTTTCTGTCTAAAGTAAAAGAAGGGGTTTAACCTTAACATAGCAAAATGTACCATACAACAGTTATCAAATAAGAATCACAGTTAACAATATTTAGTCAATTAACATTTTGTAAGACTTAAAGAAAATATCATCTATCCTATCTTTGTGAGTCTAAAGTCCTATATGTAACTTATCTTTAATCCTAACTAAGGAAAACTATAACCATAACTATCTGTCTTCAACTCCATCAAAGACCACAGAAGGATAATATATAAACTCTAGAAATGACAGAGACAATTCATTGCCTGGTCAGTCACCCGAAGTTCTTCTGTAATGTTCCATCTTCAGCCCATAGGCCATAGTGTGTGTCCAGACACCTCAACAAGGCAGGCAAATTTCTCTGTGTCCTGTAGACTGTCTGGCTGTCTGGCAGCCTCTTCCATGAAGCAGGAATCCTGTAGCAATGTCCACTTGAATCAGCAGTCACCTTTTTGTGGGTCCTGCATGTCCAGTTTCTACAACATAAAGTCAAACAGTCTAGACAAGAGAAGTACCTTGCTCAAATGGCTAGTCTTGCCATATTAGAAGCAAACTTCATAACGAGTTTCTTCAAGGTCCATCTTCCTTTCTTTTGTAGGTGGTGTTACCAGGAGCAGTTGTGCCTCATTGTCAAGAAAATCCCTAAACCATTTTAAATGCCATATTCTATAGGTCTTTGAAAGATTTGAAGAATGCCTATCCATCTCAAATACATTTCTATATATCTAGAAAACCTAACTAACTTAACTCCAAGTATTAACTATCACAAGTAACTCTCTATAATCTGTATTAAATTATACATTACATTTTCCAATGAGCTATATAAACACAATACCTAAACAAGAGGAGAAATATACATATCATAAAATTGACCTTAAATTGTATCAATAAAAGAAAATCCATTCCAAAGCAAAGTATTCATATCTATACCACAATTCCCTTTTTACCTTTAAAAAGATTGTTTGTGGTTATAGCCATTTATAACCAAGTCCATTTAAATGAAAACAAACATTTATAAACAATATTTGGGAATTTGGGCGTTGTTCTTTCCAAACTACTTCCTGCTGGTAGAGGGCGCTGTCATGGGGATCCAAATCTCTGTCTACAGCAAAATGAATCCAACTGAGAAAATACTGCTACTAAGAAGTCTTCTCTGTTCCCTTGTTTCTAAAAACTATTTTTTAAGCTTTTGTTAAGTTTTAAGCGAAAGTTCTCAATCCCGCTTCTGACACCATTATGTTACGGTAGGTTTCCCAGGTATGCACTGAATTCCAGGAGATAAAAGTTACACAGAGAAACCCTGTCTCAAAAAATGTAAAAATAGAAGTAGAATAAATAGAATAATAAAAAAGCCACGTAAAGATGGAAAACACAGAGAGATTTTGGATATTATACATGTTTCTTTTGTCTTTAAATTATTTGATTGCTGAGAAAATAACTACTGATAAAAGAAATGCTGCTAGATTAATTAAATTTATATATTTTAAAAATGCTTTGACTCAAAAATTTAAGCCTAAGGACAAGTTACTGGGGAAAAGGATTTCTATTTTTGTTTCCACAGAAAATGAAAAGCTATGGATTCTTTCCAGACTTATGTGGTTTGATCAAGCCAGACCCCCTGAAACAATGCCCCAGATGATCCAACATTCAAAGCAGTTGAGACAAAGCCTTACAGACCACTACAGCCAAGATTTCTGCATCTTCTTTGGACCCCCATGACAGCGCCCACTACCAGCAGGAAGTAGTTTGGAAAGAACGACGTCCAAATTCCCAAATATTGTTTATAAATGTTTGTTTTCATTTATATGGACTTGGTTATAAATGGCTATAACCACAAACAATCTTTTTAAAGGTAAAAAGGGAATTGTGGTATAGATATGAATACTTTGCTTTGGAATGGATTTTCTTTTATTGATACAATTTAAGGTCAATTTTATGATATGTATATTTCTCCTCTTGTTTAGGTATTGTGTTTATATAGCTCATTGGAAAATGTAATGTATAATTTAGTACAGATTAGAGAGTTACCTATGATAGTCAAAACTTGGAGTTAAGTTAGTTACGATTTCTAGATATGCAGAGATGTATTTGAGATGAATAGACATTCTTCAAACCTTTCAAAGACCTACAGAATATGGCATTTAAAATGGTTTAGGGATTTTCTTGACAATGAGGCACAACTGCTCCTGGTAACACCACCTACAGAAGAAAGGAAGATGGACATTGAAGAAACACATTATGAAGTTTGCTTCTAATATGGCAAGACTAGCCATTTGAGCAAGGTACTTCTCTTGTCTAGACTGTTTGATTTTATGTTGTAGAAACTGGACATGCAGGACCCACAAAAAGGTGACTGCTGATTCAAGTGGACATTGCTACAGGATTCCTGCTTCATGGAAGAGGCTGCCAGACAGCCAGACAGTCTACAGGACACAGAGAAATTTGCCTGCCTTGTTGAGGTGTCTGGACACACACTATGGCCTATGGGCTGAAGATGGAACATTACAGAAGAACTTCGGGTGACTGACCAGGCAATGAATTGTCTCTGTCATTTCTAGAGTTTATATATTATCCTTCTGTGGTCTTTGATGGAGTTGAAGACAGATAGTTATGGTTATAGTTTTCCTTAGTTAGGATTAAAGATAAGTTACATATAGGACTTTAGACTCACAAAGATAGGATAGATGAAATTTTCTTTAAGTCTTACAAAATGTTAATTGACTAAATATTGTTAACTGTGATTCTTATTTGATAACTGTTGTATGGTATATTTTGCTATGTTAAGGTTAAACCCCTTCTTTTACTTTAGACAGAAAAGAGGAAATGATGGGAGATGTTATTCTGTATATATGTTTCTCATACTGGTTAATAAAGCCCTGTGGCCAATGAGATAGCAAGATAGGCGGGGCTAAGAGACAAGGAGGAAGAGGAAGTGAGTAGGGAGGAGTCGAGATGTAGCCCGGGAAGCAGCAGGAAGCCTGCCGCTCGGCTCCCCGATAAGACGACCACATGGAATTACTTAGATAAGTAGAAATGGGTTAATTATTAAGGCAGAGCTAGCCCATTAACAATAATGGTAACTGGCCAACAGGATTGTATCAAATAGAGAGTCTCTGAATGTTATTTGGGGCTGGCACGGCTGTGGGCCCACATGGCGGCAGGACCGGGAGGCCGGCAGGGAGACCTGCGCTAACACCTACCCCTGCCAGCAAGGAAGACAAGACTCCGGGAAGAACCTTCTTCATGCAGTTTTAATCAGGATCCTTGAAACATGTTCTTCTGATCCGCGAGAGCCCGGGGGACCCTTGCACAGGCTTAAACCCCCTTGCACTAACCAACCCCAGTGAGCTTCGTGGACCCTGCAGATAGGCTACTCTAACACGGAAGCAGACAGGCTGAACAGACTTAACCAAATAAGGGCTTGTTTACTCCAGAGAGCACTACCCCTTGGGGAGGTGGAAGGTGGCAGAAGCCAGCACCATCTTTAAGGTGAGGCACTTCGCGGCTCTCTACAGTTGTCTGCAAGGCTTGCAGCATAATTTTAAATGAACTATAACAAAGTTAAATTTTCAGGTGATGCTTAGTATGTCCCCAGCCACTTAGACATGGCTCATATTGAAGAGTAAAATTAATCAATTAATTGCTATTAGGTCTGATATAAAATACCACCAACATTTCATTAAGTGTCACCAAAGCTAAGACTAAAACTTTTTTTCCTGTGTTTGCCCTCCGAGGTATCATTTGCTAGCATAGATGTTATAGACTCAGCTCAATAGAGAGATTTTCTTGTCTCTTCTCAGGTTTTTGTGGAGAATGCACCTTATTGTATGGGTTTTCTTTCTTATATATATGAAACTTCCTAACTTTTCCTTTAAATAGAGTTTTGTTTTGGTTGATACTAAACTGTCCCAATCATAATATAAGGTGTACTTTTATTTCTTGTAATTGTATTTTCTAGGGAAAGATGAATTATATAAAGGAAATTGTCAATAAAAATATTCTGCATTTGAGAACTTTAGGATTATTTCCTTTCAATTAGCTGAAAAATTAACAATTTTTATTGTCTGCACATTTCTCTTGAAGTGACATGCTAACTCTACCTGTGCTGTAAATGTTGAGGACACATCACGTAGTGCCAGCCTACTTAGTGATGGACACTTTCCAATGTTTTTACTGCATGTGTTTATTGTCCCTTATAATTCCATGAAGTTGGATGGTTTTCTCAACTTTACCAAGAATTAGCAAAACACTAAGAAACTTGATATGGCTAGCAACTGCTAGACTGTCATTCAAATGAAGGTCTGTTTATGTTATGCCATTTACCTGTAAGTTACTTTGACATATAAAACATATAGGATTGGCTGAGCAAGAAAATATCACATATAATAAAACATTACAGTGTTTAGATGGAAAAGATTCTACATAAGAATTATTTAATACACAGTGCAATAATAGAGTACATGATATATATGACAGTTGACATATAAATGGGAAGCTATGAGCTATGAAACCCCTACCCCCAAAAATATTTTCTTACAGTGGTCCAATAATGAATTATTATAAGGAATAAATCTCAGACTCCCATGAGTTGATTTATCTTCTCTGTATAGCATTATCATTATTAAGATATTGCCAGAGGTGCTGAAGACTTGGCTCAGTGATTAAAATTACAGGTTCAATTCCCAGCAACCACATGGCAGCTCAACAGAATTTGTAACTCCAATTATAGGGATTTAATGCTTTTGTCTGACAGACACAGGTACCAGGCACACACTTGGTACATGCAAGTAAACATTCCCATTATCAAAAAGCACCAATATAAATAAAATAATAAAATTAAATTTTAAAAAATGTCAAATCTGGCTTGTTTATAATTAAAACAAGTAGTAATTTGAGAAATTCAATTCACTTCTAGTAATTCACTTCACTTTCTTTCACTTTTAGTTTACATAAAAATTATGTGTGTAAATATATGCATTAAATGTATATCAATTAAAATATAGATTATACTTTCAAGAGAGAACATGAAGTATTTGCCTTTCTGAATTTGGCTCACTTGATTATAAGATAATCACTTCTAATAAATTTCATCAGATAGAGTCAGTAGGCTGAAGACAGATCCCTTGTCACTAATAGCATTTGATAATCTCCCCTTCATCTATGACCTAGACTTATTTACTTATTTCTAATGGATGGGATAAGCTAGTGTGGTGGAGGTGACTGAATTCTGCTTTTGGATGTTGGTCATAAATGTCCATGGATTTTATTTTGGGCTTTGGCATCCATCCCTTTCCTTCTATTCCAGAGTTGTTACTGTAGGGCCAGATGTCATGGAGAAATTCAGAGCAAAGAAGGACTCACTTTTGTTTGAGGGCCAGATATGATGCTACCAATAAGGACATATGTGAGCATGGACATTTTCCTTATCCTGCACTGAGATATATGCAGGCCTGGCAAGCTCTGGGCATAGCATTTGAGACTTCAGAACCAGCATTATTTAGCAAACCAGCACTCAGAGTCCTGATCCACAAATCTTAGGAAAGCCTTTACAACTTCACTTTACTGCAATAGTAGAGGAGATATGTAAAGCAATGGGTATCCTTTCAATACAATGTAGTGGCAACATGAACATATAAACTCATGGAAAATGTTGTTGAAGCTGCATATTTTAAAAATAGAATTTTAATTCTGTTTTTGCCCCCCCAATTTTTTTTTTTTACTTCAATTTGCAACAAGCTTGTTTTACATGTCAATCCCAGTTCCCTCACACGTCCCTCCTTCCCTGCCCCCTCCTAACTCCCAACACATCTCCTTTCTGCTTCTCAGGGAGTGTGAGTCCTTTCATGAGGATCACCAAGTCTGTCATATCATTGGAGCAGGGCCCCATGTGTCTAGGCTGAAGGAGTATCCCTTTATGTGGAATGGGCTCCTAAAGTCCATTTGTATATTAGGGATAGATACTGATCCAATACCAGAGGCCCCATAGACTGCCCAGGCCTACTAACTAACACCCATATTCAGGGGTACTGGGTTGGTCCTATGCTGGTCTCTCAGCTATCAGACTGGGGTTCATGAGCTCTCCCTTGTTCAGGTCAGCTGTTTCTGTGGGTTTCTGCAGCCTGGTCTTCACTCCTTTGCTCATCACTCCTCCAAGTCTGCAACTGGATTAAAGGAGTTCAGCTCAGTGTTTAGCTGTGGGTGTCTGCTTCTGCTTCTATCAGCTACTGCATGAAGGCTCTAGGACGGCATATAAGGTAGTCATCAATCTCATTATTGGGGAAGGGCATTTAAGGTAGCCTCTCCACTTTTGCCACAGTGAGGAAAGAATCAGTATTGAATAGTTGTTATCTGACTTCCAAAGCTACATCATGGCATGCGAGTGGGAGCATGTGTGTGTGAGCACACACACACACATCTAAACACACACATTCAGACACACACATTTATACATGTGTCTACACTGACACATGTGACACACATATAAATCTAAACTCACAGACACACACTTGTCTGAACTGACACATCCACACATCCATACATAAACATCGACACACACCTTTAATAATAATAATAATAAACTGATGACATGAGGGATTTTTCACAACATTTACTCTGTGTGCTTCTTCATTATTTTGACAAATTTGCCATCATTTTTAGCATTCAATGCACAACTACAAAGTGAATGAATTTTGAAATATTTTCATTCAGTCCTTAATGATTTCTTACAGATTGATCAACATACTTCAGATTTAAGCTTTAAGGCTTATATTCCTAAAACAAGTTCAAAGTAGTGAACCCACAGTAAAAGTTTCAGTCAATATCTATTCAAATCTAATTTCAAAGGAAATTTTATGCTTCTGTCTACAAAGTCAAAGTCGTTTTAGTCTTTTCAGTGATGTTCAATATACGTTTTGCAAGTGGAGCTCTGCAAAAGCCCTTACTATCCCTGATTAATATAACTATTAGATAGAGGTTTTAGAAAGCAAAACACAATGAGGCTGTAATTGCATAGCTTAGTGGATGCTACAAAATAATTTCTAATACATTTTATATTACACAGGGGTCCAGCTTAAACTTGCTTTTCTACAGAGCAGGATGAGTGGGAGAGTTGTGACATTGGTTCATGGGATAGGAACTGACTCTTCCAAACTACTCAATTCAAGCTTTCAGAGCCTGAGCATTCTTCTCACTGTGAATATGTCGGATTACTGGACTTTACAGACTAACAACTAGAAATTATTATAAATAAAAGTGAAATATATTTCTGAAGATTTCATTCAGATGAGCTAATTAATAGAAGGAACAATTCTTTAATTAAAGCCAATGAGCAGGCATAGAATCATAGGTTACTGCATCTCAATGTAATGATACACGCTGCAGTTGGTTGAGGTGTTTCTTATTTAAACTATATCCCTTCTTGTGTGCTCTGCAATGCCCAATAAAATGGAAAGACAACTCAAACATGTATCAGCTGAATCAAGAACAGAAGAGCCTATATATAATAATTTTCAAAGTATAATTTATACATATTTAAGATGGCTTCAGTTGTTTTAAGTTACAAGGTAGAAACTAAGATAAATGTTAATAAATTATTAATGGCTCATTCTGACAGAAATTAAAGATGGATTTGATTCAAATAGAATTCCTGCAGGGAGAAACATGCACATTTTATTTATGATTTAAATTCTTCAGAGAGCACAGTTTGATATGCAACACTTCAGAGAATTACAAACACCAGAAACAATCAACTTTCATTCTAAATGATAAAAATTAATACAGATGATATTTTAAATTAAATCTGAAGCATTTATAGGCAGAAAAATGGCTATGAAAATGACTAATCTTAAAAATACCTATAATCTACCAAAGATAATGTTTTACATTGTGATGAACTTGTCATAGTAATTTTCCTGTTTAAAAATATGTATTAAAAAAGCAATTTTGGTTCAGAAAGTTAGTTTTCAGCTCTTTCTCATCCTTTCTCCCAAATTAAATCTTGTGAGATTTATGATTTACAGGTCATAATATGAAGGTTTATAAGATACAAAGTCTTCTGGGGAGAATTAAAGCAAAACAACTGGGTTGATTTAAAGAAAAAATAAACAACAATTCTACAAAAGAAAGCAAACATTTTGCAAGGTAAGAAAAAAAATTTAAAAACATGGCCTCATACCAATACCTGGGTGATATTTTGACTCAGAGAAAACATCAAAATATTGGTATAGGTTTTATATAGAACAATTCTTTTTTTGCTAAAGATATTCTATGAAAAATGCAAAAACACTTTGTCCCACACATAAGACAAAAGAATGTATAGATTTTGGAGTAGCATGCAGAACAGAGCATGAGCCAGACGTATTTATACATGTGATGCAGGCTTCATATTGATGAGTATTACTAATGGTACATAAAATCTTACTGTTTCATGATTAACTTTATTATTGTATTTTAGTTTCAGGCACCAAGATTTTTATATAGTGTCCTTAATGTCTGAGATAATCACTTCTAGAATCCAGGAAAAATAAATGATTTGAGATACTAAAGAAATTTAAGATATTTTATGTGTGGGTTTCTAATATAGTTAGCATTCTCATAAATCTTATAAAGAGGTGAACGATAAAATATTAATTTCTCGTGATGATTTTATTATGTATGGTAAACTAAATTGGAGTGGATAAATCTGGAAGTTCAACAAAAGTCCCAGGCTGCTTGGTTAATGGCTTGTTTGTAGCTATTTTTAAGTACTAAATTTACATATCACTTTCCATCTGATGATGCAACGTTTTCTCATGTAGTAAATTTATAGTGACGTGCATAAAAAGATAATTTTATGCATATTGTGGACCTTATCAGAATGACTATCAAAATTAAAGTAGTACAATCTATTGACAACTTTGTCAGAATTCTTTGACAGCTATGTTGTGGTGAATTGTGAAAGCAATATTTGACATATTCTGCTGCTGAGGAGCATCTTCTTTATTGCATTTGTTTATTTTGCATGTGTATGCATGTGCACACAAGTGAGTGCTCCTGCACACACACACACACACACACACACACACACACACACACACACACATATATGTATATGTATATATGTATATATATGTACATATATGTACATATGTATGTATATGGAGTCAGACGAGTGCTCAAGGGAGTATATTTTTCCCTTCCACCATTTTAGTTCCAGATATCCAGCTCAGGTCATAAGACCTAGGGGGAAGTACTATTTTCCAACAAGCCATGTTGCTGGCTTTATACTTTGTGTCTTATTCATTACTTCAACATTGCAAAGGATAAATTCTCCAATATGACTAATCTTTCTTATCATAGTTTTATTGTCTGCATAATGAGTACAATCCAGGGAAAATTGAATTCTTCACTGGTTACCCCTGAATTCTGCCTGTTTCACAGAAAGTTGTTCTACAAAGACTATAACCTTTAGAGACGTGAATATAGAACATAAGCAAATGTTACTTTTTAAAAATTATGATTTTAGTCTAAGACTGAGAATGAGGCTTCTGTCTTTCTCAAATTGCCATCATGTTGGAAACAATTTTAATCTGTCTTATAAAAATCAAATTTAAAGTCATGTTAATGAGGCTTTCTGAGGTAGCACCTGATCACATGACTTCCTAAACATGAGCTGGATAAGAACTGCAAAAATAGACATATTGAAGTAGACAGGGGAGACAGCAAGTCCTCAACTCTACACAAAGAACTGGTAAATAAATGCTGAAAACATGAGAAGTAGTCTCCCCCAGGGAAGAACAGTGCAAATGGTTATCCAATACCAATTGTGTGGACTAAGCAGGTAGTATCTACAAACATATATGTCGATAAATATATGTATATACATGCAATAGCAATTAATGAAAAAGAGGCTGCAAATTTGAAAGAAAGCAGGAAGGGCTACAAGGGATGACTTGCAGAGAGGAAAGGGAAGAGGGAAATCATGTAGCAATATTATCATCTCAAAAGAAATAAAAGAAATTAAAGAATATAGAAAACATAAATTGATATGATAGGGTACACTGGGCTGTGAGTGGAGAATCCTAAATTTTTGTCTAAATGTTCTTTAGGCATGTAATCTTGGACAGATGACAAACTTATTGGAAATTTAGTGTTTCATCTGTGTATAACAGCAAGTATCAAAGCACAGAACACAGAAGAGCAAGGAGGTAAAGGAGATATAAATTGGTAGGAAAAAATCATATTTTCACTATTTGCTCATGATATGATAGTATACATAAGTGACTAAATATGTTACCAGGGAACTCCTATAACTGATAAAAACCTTCAGTAATGTGGCAGGATAAAGATTAACTCAAAAAATTAAGTAGCCCTCCTATATACAAATGATAAATGGGCTGAGAAAGAAATCAGAGAAACATCACCTTTTATAATAGCCATAAATAGTATAAAATATCTTGGGATAACTATAACTAAACAAGTGAAAGACCTTTATGACAAATACTTAAAGTCTTTGAAGAAAGAAATTGAAGAAGATATCAGAAAAACTTGGATAGGTAGGATCAACATAGTAAAAATGGCAATCTTTGAACAAACAATATACAGATTCAATGAAATCCCCATCAAAATCCAAACACAATTTTTCGCATACATTGAAAGAACAATACTCAATTACATATGGAAAAACAAACAAACAAACAAACAAACAACCCAGGAGAGCCTGAACAATAAAGGAACCTTCTGAGGTATCACCAACCTTGATTTCAAGCTTGATTTCAATATGGCTAAAATGAATAACACTGACGAGAGTTTATTCTGGAGAAGATTGGAGAAGGGGGAACACTCTTCCATAGCTGGTGGGAGTACAGACTTGTACAGTCACTTTGGAAATCAGCATTGTGAGTTTCTCAGAAAATTGGGAATCAATCTACCTCCAGATCCAGCAATACTACTCTTGAGACAATAGCTAAAAAAGGCACAACCACACCAGAAGGACATTTGCTTAACTATGTTCATAGCAGTGTTAATTGAACATCCAGAAACTGGAAACAACCTAGATGTCCATCTGTCAGATAAATGATAAAAAAAAAATGTGGTGGATTTACACAATAGAGTATTACTCAGTGATAAAAAAAAATGACATCTTTAAGACTGTAGGCAAATGGATAAAACTAGAAAAAATTCCTGAGTGAGGCAACTCAGACCCAGAAAGACAAACACAATACATGCTCAGTCTAAGTGGATATTACATGTAAAACAAAGGATAGCTAGGCTACAATCCACAACCCCATAGAAGCTAGGAAAAAGCAGAACCCTAAGAGGGACACATGAAGGGCTCCAGGAATGGAAAATAGTTAAGATCTCATGGGTAATCTGGGAGGAGTGGTGGAAGGGAGGGGATGAGGGGTGAGAACATGAGGGATAGATAAGGCTGACTTGGAGAATGAATGGAGGAGGAGAGCAATGACATAGATATTTTGATAGAGGGAGCCATTATGGTGTTATGGAGAAACCTGGTACTAGAGAAATTCCTAGGAATCCACAAGGATGACCTCAGCTAAGACTCCTAGCAATAATTGAGAGGGTATCTGAATGGGCTTTCCCTTTAATCAAATTAGTGATTTACACTAATTGTTATCATAAAACCTAAACCCAGTAACTGATGGAAGCAGATGCAGTGACCCACAGCCAGGCACTGGGCTGAGCTCCTAGAGTTCAGTAGAAGAGAGGGAGGAGGGATCATATGAACAAGGGAGTTTGAGATCACGATGGGAAAAACCTCAGAGACAGTTGACCCAAGGTAGTGGGAGCTCGATGCCTCTGTATTAGTAGCTGGGGAAGCTGCATGGGAAGTTGTGTGGCTTTATCTGTTGGAGGGTCTCTGGAAGTGGCACCAGAACCTATCCCAGGTTCATGAACTGGCTTTTTGGAGCCCATTCCCTATAGTGGGATACTTTGCTTAGCCTTGATACAGGGAGTGGGGGGTGGGAATGGGGATGGTCCTGCCACACTCTTTTGACTTTTCAAGAACCTTGCCCCCTATGAGTAGTAGACTGGGGGTGAAAAAGGGGTATGTGGGGGCAGCAGGAGGGGAGCAAGGGGAAACAGAAATGGGTTGCCATGTAAAACCAAAAACAAACGAAAAAAAAAAAACAAAAAAGCAAAACAAACAAAACCAATAAATAAAAAGCAGAAAAGTGCCCGTTAAATTTACTACAATTTTGCCTGATAGGAATTGTCCAGCAAAATCTTTTCCAGAAATACAGGTACTCTTTATTTCATTATTTTATTACAGCAGAAAGACTTGAAAAAGTCAAAGCTTGGTAACCTGATGCTGTACAAATTTAGTCCTTTACAGTGGATGTAAAAGAGACCCTTACATGTTCAGAATGTTTTGGCCAGCTGGCCTACTCTACCTAGCAAATTCCAGACCAATGGGACATACTGTCTCACACACAAAAAATGAGGTGGAAAACATCCCAAGAACAACAATGACATTGCTAGCTGTCTTCTTATTTCCTCTGGCATTTACACAATCAGATTCTCTCTGTCTCTCTTCCCCTGACCATTCCTCTCTCTCCCCCCCTCTCTCTCTCTTTCCTCTCTCTTTTTCTCTCTCCCTCCCTCCCTCCCTCTCTCTCTCTCTCTCTCTCTCTCTCTCTCTCTCTCTCTCTCTTCCTCTCTCCCTCTCTTGCCTCCCTTTTTGCCCCCCTTTCTCTTCCTCTCCCTTCATCTATTCTGGGCTCTGGCTTTATATCTGTTATAAACCAAGGAGTAGATGCAAAGCATGGACTCCTTTATAAGCGGTTCTACTCAAATTATTCCCAGTTCAAGAAATGCCTGACTCACAGGCATTATCACTGTGATTCCATACTCTACCTTAATTTGAGGAAAGTTGGTAACACTCCCTGGGCTGTAGTGCCAAAGATGGTGGGGGAGGTTAGCAGTTATGTAAGCACGTGCCACAGACTCATTTTCTGTGACAATCAGTTTGCGGTAGCAGCCCTATCAGTATGAAATTCAAATTTAAATCTATGTCACATTACTTGTTTTTGTTCTTATTTTTTTTTTGCTTGGTTAATTTTCATTTATGATTTCTGATGCACTGCCTCATTATGTAGCCCAGACTGGTCTTAAATCAACAGCAATCCTTTTGCTGTGCTGAGACCACAGGTATGAACCATCCTCACCAGGCTACTTTCTTCTTTTTAGAAATCAGACTTTAATAATCTGGGGGCCTCCAGAAGCTTCAGAACAGGATTGTAAAATATTAACTATTTAAAAGCCTTTAAAAATGGACAGGGTATGTTCATTTGAAAGAGAAATCCCTGGTGGTTATTGATCCTGAACAGGAAATGGTCCTGGAAACTGGAGTCTGTGTGGTGTGGGATGAGAGGCTGCTCTCTTGGTTGGATAGAGCTCTAAGGTCTCTCGACAATAGACAGCACTATAACTTGAACACACCTCATTCCACCTAAGTGCTTATCCTAGGAAATGCCAGTCAAGTCGAAGATCCAAAAACAAAAATGATCCTGCCTTTAAGGTAGGAAATAAATATTCCTCATACAAATTCCCTTTACATTTCTTCCCCCAGCGGCCTTAACATCTAGAACCAGCTGCTTAAGGCTTAATGAAGTCAACAGCGCAGGAGGGGCACCCACTTAACGCCTGGCCAGATACCAGGGCTTGCTGCTGTCAGTGGCTACCCAGACTAGCTCGGGTTATGTGGTTCACTCAAAGGTCAAGCCCGCCTTCCCCCCTGATGTGGCATTCTCTGCACAGATGTATTCTATTGTGTACTAATAATGAAATTGCCCTGTCTGGCATTAATAAAACAATAAGCAGATGCTGTGTAGAATTAGAGGGACTTCTCCCTGCTACATTCAGAACCGGAGGCATTTAGACATAAGGCTTCTCATTTGCCGTGTATCTATTTGTTATTTTAAAACACCTTGGTTTCTGCAGTCGCACTTTAAAACACATTTATAATGAAATCCAGAGAAGGTAATTCATCAAATTGCAGCGAGAATCGAAACAGGTTTGATAGCAGTTTTATTGTGAGAGAAGTCCAAAGAGCCAAAATGAGGTGCATTTTACAAAAACCGCAGACTTGAGTTCTATAAAATCAACTTTGCTGCTAACTGAATCTTAGAGCTTCTTAAAACAATGACCTGCATGTCAGCAGGCAGTGTGGCCTAAGCAAATGAGTCAGACAGGATCTGGCAAGCAGTGGCTCACAACTGTGAGACAGCTATGCAGCTCTATGGCAAGAAACACAGCCCACAGGCCTGGGCTACAGGGTAAAAAGAAAGCCCAAGAGTGTCGGATAGGATTGGTTTCTTTATTATATTTCATGACTTATTTAACAAATGTTCAAATGCAGACTACACATCCCTTGGTCGCAATTTTCCATAGATTAGCTTTTAATTTTCAGCCGGTGGTCTTACCTACTGCTGGTCTTAATATTGAAAATAAACAGTGATTCTGATTGGAATGCAATGTTATGGACATATTTCATACTGGGATCACTCTCTGTAGATGTTTTCATTTTACTTTCTGTTTACTCAACCTTGCAGGGAAGCCAATATTAGTAACATACATGACACAATTCAATTTTTTTTCTCTTTAGAAACCACTTGTAAGGATATAAACTTGCACTGGAAATTATGCTTTGTATGGCAAAATTACACAGCCAGTGTACATAAATGAAGGGAAAACATCATTTTCTTGTATGCTTCAAGAGATACTTGTATAACAACTGTCAACCTTTCAAGAATAACAGTGCAGTCACATAATTCCCTCTATATAAATATACAGATATTTGGTAACATTTGTAATAATCTCAAATGATATGTTCTCACACCATAGACTGTCCCTTTAATCTAAAACACAGTGGTACAGGAAAAGATACTAGACACTATATCTAAAACTACTTATACCAAAAGATCACTTTGTAATAAAAGGACATACAATGATTTAGCAAGAACATAGAGATTGATTTAATTTACATGACTTATTCCTATTACTATGATTTTATGTAACTGAAATTATAGTCTTGTGTCTCTATATTAGTTTGAATGATAGTTTATGGTCATGGTCAACTGTTTGAATACCTGTTTAAATCTGTTAACTACATGATTAAGGACAATCTCTCTCTCTCCTTCTCTCTCTCTCTCTCTCTCTCTCTCTCTCTCTCTCTCTCTCTCTCTCTCTCTCTCTCTCTCTCTCTGTGTGTGTATCGAGTAAGGCACTAGAGTGTAAATATGCAAAATTCATTATAACATTTTATTTAAAAATTACACTTAAATACATTCTAAATATCACCACTTCCCAGTGAAATTTTTCAATGTGAGTTTTTCTGGCTGCGTTTCATTACAGGTATAAAGCTAATATAGTACCTGTGATCATCTTGATAAAAAAGTATTTTGTTCAGACACTGCAGAAGTTAAATTTCCTTATGCATTCATTCATTCATTCCTCACAAAGGATAATACACTTGGAATAAAAGGGATTTCAGGAGACCCCTTTTTCCCCTCGAATTATACAACCAAAACTATTCATATTATAAGATTCATATTACCTGTTAAGATTTGATTATGGTTAAATGAACGATTCATATTCACATTCGTGCCACAAACACCACATGAGCTTGGTAGTTTTAGAATCTTCTGGGTATTAGAAACTCCCTGAATCAGGCCCCCTGGATGTGGGTGTTTGTTGGGAGGGCCTGGGAAGTCTGGCACTGGAACCAGTATTCATTCTTAGTGCAAAAATGGGCTTGGGAGCCCATTCCCTATGGAGGGATACTTTCAGCCTAGATACATGGAGAAGGACCTATGCTTTGCCCCAAATGATGAGACAGACTGATGATCCCTCATGGAAGGCCACATCGCCACATCCTTCCTGCGGAGTGTATGGGGGTGGGATGGGTAGATATTGAGGGGAATGGGAGAACAGGAGGAAGACGGAAGTGGGGTTAGTATGTAAAATAAGATTTTAAAATTTTAATTATTTAACTTTTAAAAAATTGGCTTTTATAATGCCTCTTCAGCAAAATGCCTTTTATTTGATCCTCTTTCTCTTTTTTTCTCTTCTCTCTCTCTCTCTCTCTCTCTCTCTCTCTCTCTCTCTCTCTCTCTCTCTCTCTCTCTCTCTTAACAGGTGGCTTTCGGGAAACTTCTGGGGTTCAGGTTCAATTTCCTTTAAAAAGATCCACGTATAAATGCCATTGGAAACCTCAGCAAATGGCTTCTGAAATCTTGTGAGATCATTCATTACTTACATGTTTAGATTATGTTTGTAATATTTCAAACTCCATTAGCCCAATTTTTTTTGATACCCTGTCATTGTTTCAAGGTGTAATGGCATTGTGATTCAACTTGCAGTTTTAATGCTGTTTTTACACCATTTCTAAAGATGCTTTCACAGATTACAAAAAGCTAAGCAAGGCATCAATCATATACACTCGTCATGCTATAGCAATTATTCTAAATCTTTTTTTCTCTTTTCTTTTTGCTTGTCAGTGGCATTCCCAAGCTCTAGGTCAGCTATGTACAGAAAAATGCATGTTGTGTCTTTCTCCATTAGCAAACACTGCACAAAAAGGGTTATAGTTTATCTTCATGAATATTTCTCTTAGGGGCTTTTAAAAAGTGTGGGCCTAGGCAGAAATGTATATGGCAATGATGTCTGCATTCATATTTGTAGCAAGATTCTTTTTAATGTACCTATTAGTGGGAGCTAAACAGTTTGTATGTTGAAAGGCAGAGGCATGCATTTGATGTATCATCTAACAGCCAATGGAATCTGGACTCATTAAACAGAATGCCTTCCACATAGCATCTTGAGTTGCACATAATTCATAATCCTTGATGGTTACATAATTTCAACATAGCTATGGCAGTTAAAAAATAAATCTAAAGGAAGATATCTTTGCTTCCTTTCACATAACTCACTACAACCTAGCCGAACTTAAACTTTGAATTCAGTCTCACCACACCATGCTGATTTCAATCAGAGAAGAAGTTTGATTGATTTGTTATAGCAGCAAGTTACATTTTATAACTAATGATGTCATCCATGATAATCTGATGTCAGCATTTCTATCCTTAGTGAAAAGAAAGACTTCCTGAAGTGGGCCTAGGGGAGAACAAATTGGAATCTTGCCTAGAATGCACAAATTTTGGAAAAGGCTTTGAATTGTAGTACTTCAGTTATTACAGTCTGTTTCACCTAGTTACCGATGGCCGCCTTTGCCAAGCCTCCAGGAGGCTGAAAATCTTCGTGCTTAGACCCTGCTCTAACACATCTGAACACAGTAGATATAGGTTAGTTTCCCTAGGAGAACATTGAAGTTGATTGAGGTCATTGTGGCTAAATAAATAAAACTGAACAAAAAAAAAAAAAAAAAAAAACAGAAGAAAAAAGAAAGAAAACTGTCCACAGCAAGGAAAGACAGAAATGACTGAAGATATCAAATTTGAGAGGAGAGTGTTCACACAAGCACAGAAGTAGACATCCACCACAGGTATATATTTTGTACCCTATCAGGGCTGTACCCGTTTCTGTACTTGAACATGAGTTGATTTCCATTTATAAGTTAGGCTATTTGTTTTATGTTCATGTATACAGTCTAATCCAGAACACTACCACAAATTATCAGCCCATCAGTTTTTAAATATGGAAGGAAATGTTAGTCTGTATTTTTGTTTTGATGTGAATGTTACATGCTGTATGTTTAGTACTGAGGACTGAGCCTACAGCTTTGCATATGCTGAGCACAAGCCAATCAAAGGAGCTATTTGCCAAATCTTGCAAACTACATTGAGTGGTTTGCATTTTTACATGAATCCTGTAGTTTCAGTCTAACAGGTCCAAGGTAACACTAGCTTGCGAATAAAGTAACTGATGACCTATGACATAGCTCAGATCTAGCTTTTATAAACATGGAGAAGGATGTTCTCTGTGGGTTTATGACAAGTTTAGAGACTTTCCGAGGTGTCTTGAAATAAATAATGAAGTTAGAGATTCATATATACAAGAAATACAAACTATTCTTCTTCCATAATGGGTATAGAATTATATTGGAGCTAACAGTTTGCAGCTTTCCCTAGTTGGAAGGCGCTCTGCACTCTACTGGAAGATAACAATATAAGTACTATTCAGCTATCAACTCTGCAAGCTCCAATAACAATCGTGGCAAAAGAATTGCCTGCTTGGTGCAATGGTGATATGGATGTCATGAGAATAACCACCACTATCTAAATTTAAGCCATCCTCCCCAAGACAAAACCCATACCTGATCCCATGACTGAGGTCAAAAACTAGTGGCTACACATGCCATAGGATCTGGAGGGAGAACCTACACTTCCAACTGGAGATAGTATTCAGTTGACTCCTAGTGATGCTATTATAATCAGATTAGTACATTTATTAATTGCCATCAGAGAGGCTTCTTTTGCAATAGGTGGTGATTTACACAGAGCCCAACACTGGTCACAGTGTAAAACACAAATGACTGTTTAGTACTTATCCCTAAATGGACATTTTATATTACACCACACCCTCAACACTTTTAGATAATCAAGAAAGACTTTTCAGAATGGCTGTAAAAGACATAAGCCAGAGGCAGTGGGTGAATATAATGAGAGTGTTTTTAAAATACAACTGGAGAGTTGCATATAAGAATGATTGTGACAACATGCCCAAGACCTATAGAAGGTTAAGTCAGACAAATTCTGAAAAGGGAACTCTACCCCATAGTTGAGGAACCCTTGGTATGTGGGGAGAAAGAGTTGTTCTTTTCTTCTTAGCATGGACTCTTGTAGGTTGAACATGCGCCAGTGGATAGCTACACTCACAAAAATATATAGGCAGCACAAATTGGACTGTATTTTTCAAAAACAATAAAAAGTCACAAAGATAGATAGGTCAGGAATAGAGGTAGATCTGGAAGGATTTGGGGGAAGTGGTAACCATTATCAAACTGCAGTTTATAATATTTCATGTATTAATAAAAATACTTTAAACTAAATAAAAATGACAAATGCAATAATTTTATAGCCATAGTATGTTCATTTTTTTCTGAAATTTACTTTTGTTTTTTGAAGCATTACAGATCCTCACAAATACTCAGGGAAAACTTATGAACTTATATTGCTAGGCTCACAACAAGATCTTGAAGTAGGTATTATTTATTATCTACATCTTACAAGATGAACTGTTTTGGCTCAGTGAGGTAGAGAAAGTTGAAAGTAGACTTTAGGAAGCATAAATGGCCATTCTTTGCTACAGGCTGAATTGGGTGAGCTAGCCTAGGCAGGGCTTGAGATCTCATCTGGGTAGTGACAAAGAGGGAAAGCTGGAAGGCTGACCAAGACTGACCCAGAAGGCTGACCCAGAGCCTGAACGAGCCGAACCATAGCTATGAATTGACCTATTCCAACATCCACCTCATTTATGAACTGTTGGAACAGGTGAAAGGGATGAATCTTAACCTACTTACCCAAAACAGCAGGGTCTGCATAACATAGGACCACAACAGGCTCCCCCAATGAATGACACTTTTTTGTGGTGTAGCAGAAGCCAGAGGCCTTGAACCAGATTAATGATTCATATAATGAACATTTGCAAGTAAAAGTGATTGGACTAAAAGGTAAACTGTGACATGTCACACTATAGCATTCACTACAAGATTCTTCTCTCTCTCTCTCTCTCTCTCTCTCTCTCTCTCTCTCTCTCTCTCTCTCGATTGTTGGTTTGTTTTGTTTGATTTTTGGCTTTTCTTTTAAATAGTTTTCTTTTTAATAGTTTTGTTTTGAGGGGCAGCTTGTAAGAGCACTGGGAGGATGTAAGGGCACAGGGAGATACACAGAACTGATTGCATGACTTTAGATCCACAAAGAATCAATAAAAGTTAAAAAAAATAAACAAGTGATTCAAATGTTTGAAGAACTACAAGAGACAGCAGTTGTGCATTTGGTCAAAACAAAAAAAATAGCAATATTAAAAATGATTCAGGGGATTTCAATACTCAGGATATCTTCCTGAACATGTATTTAGAAATTAAGTAAGGAATGCAATCAGACGCACTGTATTTATCCATATTGGGTTCAACAAATATATTGGGTTATACAAATATATTCTCACTCACAATAAGAATCTTTCTCATTGGAATATTAAATAAAATTTTCAAATAAAATCAAAAAGTGTCTAGATTTCTAACTGTAAGTGAGCAGAACATTGTTTTTTTTTAATATTAAGTGTCAATTCTAGTTCCCTCTCCCTCCCTCCCTCCCTCCCTCCCTCCCTCTGTCCCTCCCTCCCTCCCTCCGTCCCTCCCTCCCTGCTTCCTTCCCTCCCTCCCATGTCTCCAGCTCTTCTTCCCTTCCCATTCCCCCACCCCCCCACACACACTGCACAGAAAGGGTGGTGCCTTCCAGGAGGGATCATCAAAATCGGTCAATTCATTTGGAGTAGGGTCTAGGCCCTTCCTCCTGTCTCTAGGCTGAGGGAGTATCTCTCCATGGGGAATGTGCTCCCAAAATCCTTTCATGCACCAGAGATACATCCTGGTTCCACTGTCAGGGATCACTTAGTCTGCCCAGGCCTTCTAACTGAGACCGACATTCAGGGGCGTCTGAGTCAGTATAATGCTGGTTTCCCAACTATCAGTCTGAGCGTCCATGAGCTCCCCCTTGTTTACTTATACAGTTGAAAGTGTTTACCAATTACATTGTCAAATTTAGCAAAGTCTTATGATGCTCCCCAAATTAGGAAAATGTACCAAATAGAAACCCTAGGAATCAACCACCTTTGATTATTAATAGGACAGAGGGAGTTGATATAAAGAAGTCAGGGTGAAGAGAGAAGATATGGCATATTAGTCACATGCATATATATATATATATATATATATATATATATATATATATATTCTACGGGACTGCTTTTGATGAAAACCTAAAACTATCCTTTGGTATTATAAGAAATAATAGGTAAGAATGAATAGCAACCCTCAAGAAGAGAACTGTGTAATATAATCTAATGGGATCAAATACTCTTCAGTGTTTAAATGGAACTATATTGAGAAAGACAAAGAGCTTAAATGAAAATACAACCATGCTTTTATTTGAATGATTTAAAAGCTCCATAAAGCCTTCAATTGTACATATATATTATATACAATCCATATCTTCAAAATGACAGAGGATTTTCCATGTATAAATGCTGGATTGATTTCTAAAATTAGGAAAACCATTAATACAATTAGTCTATGTCACCTGCTGGATTGGATTTACTACAAAACTTTAAGGGGGTATGGGTTGAGAAGGTGTCAGGGACATGGGAAGGAGGGAGAAAAATAAGAAAAAAATACATACGTATGTACATACATGTATATATATATACATATGTATGTATATTAAAAATCATTTAAAAGGATTTTAGATGTGCCTAAACTTTTGACATTGCAATGTAACATTGAAATCTACAATCTCTGTGACTGAAGACCATTTCAGAAAAACTTTTCATAATGTTTTACATAAGTAAATCTTTGGGGCCTTGCTCACACCTGTTCTTTGGTACAAGGAGCCAGTAGGTTGAGGGTTAGTCATGAGAGTTCATAAGTAGATCAGAGCCATCAATGATGACATTTATAAAATAGACACGAGAAATCTAGTTTCCCTTTAATTTGGAAAAGATACTGCTAGAAGGAATCACCTATGAACCTCAATCAAATATTCATTGGATCCCAAATCTGCTACCACCTTATGGTGGGAGTTCATATGTCTAGAACTTGAGAAATAATTTTCTGTTGTTCATGAGAAGCTGAACAAATGAGAGTTTGCCACATCAGTTCAAATGAACTGAGATACACACACACACACACACACACACACACACACACACACACACACCCATCCCTCTTGTGTTTCTAACACACAACATCAGTAAAAACTTGAAGAAAAGCAAACATCCCAAAAATTCAGAGAATTTTTTTTTATATTAATTGGACTTGACTCAATAATGTGTCTCACAAGAGAGCATGGAGAATGAATAAACTCCTGATGTTTAGTTAAACAAGTTACAAGTAAGAAAAAGTATGATTCCCACTGCTGACGGTAAGATAAAGAGAAATAACAAAAGATTACCATTTAATGTTGCTGGTTGTACATCTACAGACACAATGTTCTGGTGCTTGCAGATGGTGTTGTAAACATAGTAAAAGAGATGATGAGAGAGTAAGTGCATGTGATTTCCTACACATTTCTTTTAGGTTAGAGACAAATACAATGAAACAAAGAGAGGTGAATTTATGGGATATTGCCTAATATTTTAAATATTCTTCAGCTATCAGTACATCTCATGTTCTTTCTTTTATTTTTTCACTTTCCCACCCTTTCTTCCGAGTCTCATAACTTAGTTTAAACATAAACTCAGAAGCACATACCCATCCATATACAGGGTATGCCATCTGTGAGTATAGTGAGCTGTTGTGTACTTCAGTGGTGTTTCTCTTGGCTAATTGTCTTTTTTCTTTCCATAATCATATTTTCCTTCTCATTATTTGCTTAAGTATTTCAAGGAGAAAAGCTGCTGAACCAGAGTCTCTCTTACCACACGGACTGTGAGTTGTCTCTACATTTCTTGTAATATATATGTGCAGGTGTCTAGTTTATTTATATACATTGAGATTTCCATAATACAGCAAATGTCTGTTCAAAAACAAATGCTTGAGTTCTCTTCTTAGAAATATTGCTTGTTCTACAGATGTTCTACTCCTGCCTTTGCATTTTATAAAGGTCCAAATCGGTGTTTTACAAAACAACATTTTTGTTCATCATAATTGTTTGTCAAAAAAATAGCACTTATGTGTTTGTCAATGGAAGCTGCATAATATACTACTACTAATAAATAATAAAAATTAATCTAATATAAATAACCCATTAAAATTAAATATATATAATTTGTTTTAAACTTCACTTCTATGATGCACATTACTCTTGTTCATGAAACCTTAATTGTTTGCCATCTTATGCTTTTACTTGACATCTCGTAATGGTCTCCCAAATGAATTTTTGGTTTTCCGGCTGTCATAAGGTAAATGCTGTGAAACAGTTGTGTATGTAAGCCACCCCTTTTATCAATTTCTCACTTCTTCATTGAGTCCTCAGGGTCAGAGCTCTTTCCCATTAAAACGTTTGTATCTTTCTCTGGATGATTCAAGTGCCTTCCTTCCCTTCCTACTGCATAGATAATAACGTATTTACAATGACCTGCCTTCACTGTCTCTCCGGTAATACTAAGATACATTCTCCTTCACTTTAGTGTTGGTTTATTATTTAGTAAATGAGACAACAGCTGGCATAGGCCAAACAAAAAAGTGCATGCAAACTGCAGATTGCAGTGCACCCAGGAACTCTTAAAAAATGTCTTTAATAATATTTTGCATAAAATTCACTTTTGTATAAACCCATTGGTGCAAACTAAATTTTTCCCAAGGTACATTTGTAGTTGATGATGGTTTGTTTTCTAAGATACTATTTTAATAAATATATTCATGTATTACTTCCTCATGAGAATGATTGTTTTGATTCTCTCAAATATTAATATACATATATATGTGTGTGTTTATATGTATATATATATCTTTGTGTGTGTTTGCATGTAATTGTATGCTTGTATACACAAAATCTTCAACAGCATATTTTGTACCTCATTCTTATGTATTGTTCCCTTTTCCAATGGAAGAACATATTTCTAAGACTAGCACAAGGAACTGCCCTTGGTATATCCTTGATATAGTTGTCACCCTTCTGAAGACTGTTAACTGTTATGTCTTTAGACTTCAGAAATTCACAGTCAAGATACTTCCCTGATTCTATCCTCCAATAACCTAGAAAGAATGGCAGACAAGGAGATGCATCTTCCATGCCTGTCTTCAAGTTTGAAATTGATGTTCCAAGTGGACAGTGTGGTCAGCACAGAGCTTACTGATTACTACAGAATATCAGGCTCATCTGAAACTCTTCTCTTTCACACATTAATAAACAGAGGAAGAATAAGGGTTTAAAGATAGGATTTAGATGGTTTAATCAAGGTCTGTTGAGAAATCCTGGTTCTAGGTTTCCTAATGGGTTACTTGAAGAGTAGTCTGGCTCCTCTCCAACCTCAACTTTTTTTTCTTTCTAATCCTGACTGCTGTCTCATTTTTTTAAAATTAGAAGTCTTTTTTAAATATTTTATTTCATTTACTTTGCATACCTACCACAGTTCTCCTGACCTCCCTATCCTCCCCATTTTCCCCATTTTGTAAACACCCATCCTCACAAACATTTTTTTTTTTTGTTTTGTTTTTGTCTTTTGTTTTTTCCAGACAGGATTTCTCTGTATTGCTATGGAGACTGTCCTGAACCTAGCTCTGTAGACCAGGCTTGCCTCGAACTCACAGAGATCTGCCTGCCCCTGCCCCTCAAATGCTGGTATTAAAGACTTGCACGGTCAATGCCCAGCTCCTCACAAACTTCTTGAACATTGAATACTATCTTAGTATCTGCTTCCAGAAAATTTCATGGACAGCCAATGTTCTTTCTCATCTTCCTTTCTGCCCATATCATACCTGTTTTTTATGGTCTACACACATTTTCTATGTCTCTATTTGGACTCATCCAAATTCTGTCTTAATTGCCATTTGCTACTTTAGCTACTCATATTGGTAAATCTTTCCTATAGCATTTACACTTTTTTTTAATGTGTATTTTATTTTTCTTCCCAATCATTTGAAGATGTCAATTTTATTATACTTTCTGGGTATAAATATTTTACCTGAATATATGTGTGTGTAACATATTTATACCTGTTGCCCAAAGAGGCAAGAAGAGAGTATGGGGCTGTCTGTGACTAGAGTTACAGATTGTTATTAGCCACAGTATAGAATCCTGGAATTGAGTTTGAGTCTTCTGTATGAACAACAATTGGTGCGAACTGTTGAAAAATCTCCTGAACCCCTCAAGAAACTTCTTATAGTTGAGTTTATTCTTCCTTTCTATCCATAGCAGGTGGAAGAACAGCAAAGAAGTCCCTGATATTAAATGGACAGAAAGCAGAATATTTATTTACATGCTTTTGTTTGTTTTGTAAGACAGGGTTTCTCTGAATTGCTTTGGAACCTATCCTGTAACTCCCTCTGTAGAGCAGGCTGGCCTCAAACTTACAGAAATCTGCCACCCTCTGCCTCCCTAGTGCTGGAATTAAGGCATGTGCCACCAATGCCTGACACAAATGCTTTCTTCTTTATGTTACATTTTTTGTTTTGCTAGGTACATTACCCAGCCAGCAATAGTGGAAACATGGTGTGTTCTTGCAGTAGTTCTCCCAAGGAAGTAGAACAAGTGAATCAGAAGGGTAGAGTGATTCTGGACAATAAGACAATACCAATTCTCTCAAGCACGTGTGTGTGTATGTGCGCGCGCGCACACACACACACACACACCATGAATGATCTAGAATTCCAACTTGCAGATATATATCCAAAGGAAAGTATGTGGTTGAGATGTCTTCGTTCCTATCCTCTTTGTAGTCCTAGTCAAAGTAGCCAATAAATATGAATAATTTAAGCAACTATCTAATTTACTTATAGATATACAAGGAAAATGTGGTTCAGTTGTACAATTAACATTAATCATAAGAAAGAATGAGATTCTACCATGTTACAACAAAGATGAAACTGATTATCCACTGTTTAGTGAAATAAGGCAGTCATAGAGAGATCCCATGTGTAATCTAAATAGATGTGAAAAATTGTTAATAGAGGCTAAAAAAGGTGGAAGTGAGGAAGTTGATTTGTTAGTACTAATTTAAGTGGAGCAGAAATTCTGTTGTGCTGCTGTATGATAATTAGAGTAATGGGATACAGTGCAATAAGCCATAGTAAAGAATTTTCAGATTTTTTCACCTGAATACAGATATTTAATCTGATATCCTTATAACAAAATGAATGTGGTAATACCTCACCTGCTACTTCTTTAATATACTGTATAACTTTAACATCTCTGCACATATATTAGAATAAGTTTAACTAAAAATAACAAAACAGCCAGGATGGTAGTATGGGCCTGTAATCCAGTTACTTTGAAGAATGAATTGGAAGTATTATCTATCCAAGCCACTGTGCTTGAGACTGGCTTGGGCAACACAGAAAGAGAATTTGTCTCAAAATAATAAATGTACAAATACAGGTACTACTTATGCAAATTTTGGTACATGTAATTTGAATGTTGTATTTTTAGGAAGTTCTACAAAGGAGAGTTGAGTTTAGAACCATTCTTATAATCTTGGCTAAATATTTGCATATAAATTGAGCTGTAATTTTTAAAATCCCACAGCCAGGGGTAAAACAAAATACCATTAATGTGAAATCAGCCAGGATAATGTACTAAACTGAAGTCTAAACAATGCAGCAGTGAACACATCAATATCTCCAAATTATATTTAAGAGAATCAATTCTGTTTGTGATGCAGCAAAGTAGAATTCAAAGGAATTCTGTTTTAAGTTACTAGAGCTATTTCAGTGGCTGGCTGTTAGCACACATAATAAGGGTACACTGAACTCTCTCTCGAGGAGATGGGGGTGGTCAAAAATAGACACCTTTTTTTTTCTATGTCTTTTCTGTGAAAGTGGAAGATTATGGGGGAGTCTATTTGTATGTTTTATTTCCCTACAATTCCTTCAAAGTTTTCAGTTAATTCTAGTAATTGTGCTATAATATGACAGGACATATGTTAATTAATCTTAAAGAAAAAAGGCTTTAAAAATATTGGCTTCTACATATGAATGTGACATTAAATTAAATACCATAAAAATACAATGACTGAATATAGTCATAAATGGAAAGCTACATTAATTTGCTATGTGTCTTTGCATTGACTTGGGCAGACTGACTGTGTAGTGATGTTTTGTTTTATTAGTATCATGCTCAAAGTTAATAGACACACACAGAGATGCATACATGTATGTACACACACAAACACACAATGGGGGATGTCCTTCCGTATCCTGTGAATGTATGTTTCCTATTCCTGTTTCAGCCAATGGACAGGTAAGATGTAGCCAGCCAGGAATTAAAAAGTGGTAACCAGACTAGGAGAACTCTTGGAAGACAACACAGAGTATGGGTCACCAAAAGAAGCCATGTAGCGGCTGAGGAAGAAAGGGACCTAGGAATCACCAGTAAGCCAAGACCCTGTGGAGATTCATAGATTAATAGAAATGATTTAATAGTTAAGAGAATGCTAGCCAAATAAGAAGCCTGAGACATCACCCAAATAGTTTATAATTAATATTAGCCTCTGTATGTTTTTGGGAATAAATATTCCCTTACTGGACCTGGAGGGACAGAAACACACACACACACACACACACACACACACACACACAGACATATAAACCCACTGACCTTGAAACTCACAGTAATTCTGCCTAATGCTGTCTATCTTAGGAAATATGAAATTCTGTTTACTTTTTTAATTGCTGCTGTTTCCCTCTACTTCTTGTTGGGTGGTTATTTATTTCAATTCAATTTTTAAGATCATCCGACTAAGTATTATTTTAATTCTTGCTATAACACTTTCTTGTATAGTAAAATTGATTTTTTGTCAGAAGTATATACATTGACATTAACTCATTTACTAATTTTTCCTATATAGTCTTAATATAAAGCAAAACAGCTCTAATATAGGCCTAATGGAATACCAGGCTAGCTGCAGCTCTTTCTATTGGTGTTGCATTGCTAATCAATTTGGAACATAGAAAATGAAGTTGGAGAGCCCAAAGTCATGATGAAATCATGATGAAATCTTTACTTCAGACAATCTTTTAAGCATCTAGAAGAAACAAGAAACAAAGTTTCCTTTGTTCTCTATTGACACTTTGTATTTGGGAAAGTAGCAAGGCTCTTCAATCAGGCTAAAGAATAAATAAATATATTTGATACATTATTCTATATAAGAGACTCTCAAAAGACAGATTCTTTTGTTATCTTAATGGACAATATACCCGATTTTCAGAAATATTTTGGTAGATCCTTGTAGTCCAAGGAAAGAGGAATTTCCCCTGAGATAAGAGCAAACACACTCTTTGAAAGGAATCCCAGGCATGAGGATTAGAAAGATAACTTCAAGCTTCATTTCTTTTATCTTATCACATCTCTCCTTCTTCACAGGAACATAGAAGATAAGTTCTGTTTAAAAGAATGCTGCATTGGTGCAGCTAACAGGGAAGCAGCATTTCTTCCCAATTTTATAGAGGCAATCAGGAGTGAGAGACTGGCTTTGGAACACTTGGAACACATGCAGTTTGTGAAATTGTAATGTCCTGTTTCAAAACTGTTTAAGTGTGGCAATAGGGAGTCATAACCAATTTGAAATAGGTGCTTTTAAAATTTTAGCAGAGAAAATATTGTGTTGTGGTGTAATTGATACCAAGGAAGTCACTGTGATCCAAGAACATCATGAGGTTTCTCACATTAAGAGACAAGAGTACCCACAATCTCATCTTCTTACTCATGATCAAGATTTACTTCTTTAGAACAAGAAACAATTTGATGTCAGAGAACAAGTTTTGAAATTTTAAATGAGGAGATAACTTCAAATAGAACAGTATGGCAAGAGGGATCTTGGGACTTACATATGATCTGTCTTGAGTTCTTACTTCAATTATAAAGAACAAAACTAGGAATTATCCTCAGGCCATGACAGAGAAAATGCACCAATGAACTTCAAAAATATGGTTGCCTGAACAAGATTTGCACAGTGACAGTATCGGTTGACATACTAAAGTTGATGGGAATACCCCTCCAGATATTACCCCTAAGTGCAGGTCTATATTAGCTGATATAGGGAAAATCAGTTTCTGCCTGAGACTATCTCCCATATAGGTTGTGAAATCCCAAGTGATTATAATTGGACACATGTTCATATGCACAACACTAAATGAACTCAATTGGTTGTACATTCAGGTATGTGTCTGTATATGAAACAATGAAAATTAAAGAAAAAGTAGTCACTAATTTGGGACAGAGGGAGGAATAAGGAAGTAGTTGGGAGAGGAAGCGGTAGAGTGATATAGATGCAGAACTTGTATATATGTATGTATTATATGTATATATATGAAAATCTTAAGAAAATTAAATTTAAAATGATTAATTTATTGTGTGTGCATGTTTGTGTTTGTGTTGAGAATTAGCTAAAATTTGGAATGTGAAAAAAAGTGAAATATTTTTCTGTCACTTCTAAAACAAAATGTGCTATAATGTAATATTTGTGCATATTAGGTATAAGCTACAGGTTGATATAATTTGCTTTAACATGAATGAAGGTTAAAAACATAGAAACATGTCTGCACATGAAAGATAGGGATGGACATTTGATGACTTTCTGTATCACTCTCCATTTTGCTGTTTGAGACTGAGGCTCTCAATGAAACAAAAGTTCATTGATTCTGGGAGGGTGGCTGACCAGTGCCCAGCACTAGGGTGTAGAGTCATGCTGTAACACTCACCCCTTTCATGTGGATGCTGAGGAACATACCTTGGGTTCTTGTGCTTTGGGGATAGCATCCCACCAACGGAATCATCTCCCCATCACAACAGACTGAAAATATTTTATGAATGGTTTAAAAGGAAGCACACTTTTAGATGTTAAGTATTAAAGAGATCTTATATAATTCTATTATCCAGAGATAGGAAATGAGGTACATTTGTCTTAAACATTACTCATAGCATTTAATTGCTAAGTTCTGGAAAAATGTATTTAGCAATGACCTTACTTATAAAGTATCTCTATGGCATGAACTCACAGACAATTTTCCAGCAGGATTCATAACAAAGCACCTATATCCATTTTCTTTAATAATCTATTAGAGGCCTATACAAGACAAAAAGTAGTATTTCTTTTAAATTATTCTATAGTTCAGGTGTTGTCACTGTGAACTAACCCTGTGGTCAATTAAATATGAAGTAGTGCAGTTTTTATGTGTTTTTGAGTATAGTGGACCTTAAAGCAAATATTAGTTTATGATATGTTAATAACACAAGGGCTTTTACTAGTAATATTTAGTGGAGCATACAGTCACCTAAGGCTATAACTATTTGCACAGAAGCAGAGACAATCTCAAAATGATTTGAACCATAACTTTTGGTCAAAGCCATTAGCACAGTCTGTTTAGGTAGAACAGTGCACAGAAGATGACTATGAATATAAATTTCTAACTGGAATCCTGTTTTAAAATGTCCTTCTTTGTATAGATGCCAGGTTTATACTGTGAATTAAAAACTAAGTGTATCTATCTTATTGAAATATAACCACAATCTAATCCATAATAGAACCAAGATTTTTTTAAGTGAAATTTGAGGAACAATTAGAAAGAACCAGAAACATTTTTTTCATTGCTAAAATTATTTACCATTTACATGGTAATATATAAAAATATCATCAAATTTCAAGACAGTATCAATATGTCATTTAGCTTAGAACTCAGGCCAAAACATGAATCATAAGTTTCCAGGTGAGTCAATTAGTTTCATAGAATCCATGCAGCAGTTGCTCTTAAGGATGACAAGTCAAATAAATCCATACCAAAAAAAGAAACTTATGCTTACCATTTGCTATTGGATTTACTTTATACAGTCAATAGGTAATATGATTTTACTGATATGATTATGATTTCTGCAGTAACATCAGCCAGTAAGACTGCCTTCCACCAATCTCTAATAATAAACATGTTCAATTCTTATGTCCATAGTAGAAGAGAATCAACTCTTGGAAGTTGATTTGGGATATGTACATCTGCTTTTGTTCATAGATGAAAATGAATGTATTTAATCCTGCCAGAAACTCATATCTTGTAACTGTTATTTAATCCTTTATTTTGTAGAGGAATCCTGAAGTCCAACAATTTCACAGTTGGCTCATATAGTAGCAAAAAAAAAAAAAATCCATTCAACTTCCTCTGAGTTAAAACCTCCATCTAGAGGAAGCTTATTGTGCCACTGTATGTTCTGAGAAGAGGTAAAAATATCCCACCCTGAAGAAAAGCTCATTAGTTAAGCTTCAGGAAGCCTGAAATTGACCACATTCACAAGATCCCTCTGTCTCCAAGCCTATAAGCTATAAGGACTGCTGAATGCCTCTCCTGGGATACCAGCTGAGCTGCCAAGAGGACTCTCAGACTAGACCAACCTCCCACAAGAGGTTCAGACCAACTGAGTCACTTGGAAATGGCACTCTTCAATGTGTTGAGTTGCTGCATGCCATGTAGTAATTTTCTTCTTTTGAAAATTCTCTGTTTAAACCTGTAGTCCATTTCTTAATTTGTTCATCTGTTTTCCTGATTATTTTGGTTTGATTTGGGGCTCTTTTCATATTTTGTATATAAATCCCCTAATATATATATATATATATATATATATATATATATATACTACTAAAGAAACTATATACATCAGAGACACAATACTTGGGAGAATTGAGCTGGAACTAACCTGAAATCTTCCTTGATGAAGACTAATTATAGAAGCTAGTTTGTCAGTTACCAAGGGAAAAAAATGAATCTTAGGCCTACTTAGCCACAAAGTGTATAAACTACCATAATCAGTATAACAAGATAATCCTCAAAATGTGATTGTGGCATATAATATCTTAAGAGTAACCAACAGTAATCCAATTGGATGCAAAACCAATCAATTTGAAGGGGATTCAAGCCTGATAGTCCAAACCAAGCCTTCTATGCATGGTGGTATGGTCATGAACCACAGGTAAGAATCTAATTGTGCTGTCTTCCTAAATCAGGATAATTTCTAACTACATTGTAACTACTTCTATATTATTTTTCTTAAACACACATATGAGTGTAGCTCTCACGCATTATCAAACAAACTTCTGTTTGCAATAGATGAAGGTCATTAGAACTTGTCAAAATTCAGAGAAGAGTGGAGTGTTCTGAACTGACACTTCTACCACACAACCCCTACTCCTAAAGCTCATGAAAAATCAAAAACAGGGCTGAAAGATTTTAACTGTTTGGTAGCCAGGCTCTCTACCATAGGACACCATTTTCTATGTGGCAGGAAAGCTTCATTTATGAAATCTCAAAAATATGATCACCTAAGCAAGACCTGCACAGTAATGATATGGTTGACATGTTAGTGTGGACAAGAAGAATCTCACAAGGTATCAATTTACACAGTTTTTTTTTTTTTTTTTTTTAACCTTTGAATTGCTTTTTCCATCCTGGATATGAGACCTTTTGTATCTTGTTTTGTCTTATTTGGCTGTCTCTTCATGGAGGCTTGCTCCACTCTAAGAGGGGGATTGGATCTGAGAGAAAGTGAAGGTTGGAAGTAGCTAGGAGGAATGGAGAGAGGGGATGTATTATATGAGAAAAGACTCTATTTTCAAAATAAAAAAAGAAAGGAAAGAAAGATAAGGAAAGAAGGAAAAGAAGAAAGGAAGGAAGGCAGAAAGGAAGGAGCAAACAAAAACTATAGGCAATTAATGGCTGCTGCCAAAGGGAGCAACAGTCTTTTTCAAGGATGACCCCGTTAATAGGTTATCTAATTTTAAATCCAGACCTAAACAATATACATATGAGCAACACTAAATAAACTTGACTGGCTGCATTTATGTATACCTGGGTGATGACATTGCTTTGATATGGACTTAGAGAGCATTTCAAAGAGCTGAAGTGAGGAAAAGGTAGGATACAAGTGATCTAAATACAATACTTATATAAGAATGTCTCAAAAAACTTCACAGAAGATTAAGGTGACTATGTATTGGTTAAAAAGATTGATGGATATATGAGTTGATGAAACTGTTGGGAGGTGTAAGTTGAAGGATTTGGGACATACAATGATGAGGTAGTAATGAGCCCTACCTTACATCCACATCCCTTCTTTTCTTTCCATGCCTCCTTCATCAGGAGAGCACCTTCTTTATGGTACTTCTAACCTGGCATGATAGTCTCCCACACTAAAGTGCAGAACCAATCTAACCAAGGGACAACAGGCTAAAACCTCAGAAACTAGGCCAAAATAGACCCTGCTTACTTTTACATTATTTCTTAAAAATATCCTGTTGTAGTGACAGCAACTTATGTAGTAGTAGTATTTTAGATAATTTCTACCCTTCCCCATTCCAATTCTTCTCACATCTCCCATTTTGTCTCAAATCCATGATTTCTATTTAAAATTATTCTCTCTCTCTCTCTCTTTATATATATATATATATATATATATATATATATATATATGATGAGAGATGTTATTCTGTAAATATGTTTCTCATACTGGTTAATTAATAAAGCCTGTGGCCAATATAAAACTAGATAGGCGGGTCTAGGAGACTAGGAGGAGGAAAGAAGAAGTGGGAAAGAGGAGTCAAGATGGATACCTGAGAGAAAGAAGATGCCGGCTACGGCTTCCGGATAAGATAACCACATGGAATTACTTAGATAAGTAGAAATGGGTTAATAATTAAGACAGAGCTAGCCCATAAACAATAATGGTAAGTGGCCAACAGGATTGTATCAAATACAGAGTCTCTGAATGTTATTTGGGGCTCACGTGGTGGCGGGACCTTGGCGGCAGGACTGGGAGGCCTGCGGGTAGGAAAAACCTGCCTTAACAGGTATGTGTGCAGGTAAATATAGTTCTCAAGCAATAAATAACAATGCTTTGACCTACAGTAGTGGACAGTGATGTAAACAAATAGGATCTTTGAGAAAGGCAAATTGTTAGTGCTCACTCATCAATACGGAATGTAGAGTTAGAAGGTGTTCCCACACCCAGAATACTGCCCCAATCAAGAGACTCACATCTTGGTAAGCTCTCCTTCTCTCTACAATACTTCCCAAGCCCCATGAAACAGACTCTTAAATTTTCCACAGTGTGAACAAATAACCAATGGAAATAGAAAATGTGCAAGGTCTTGTCATTTCATTTGATTCCTTTGCAACAATTAGAGATGGAATTTATGAGAATTAATATGGCAATGCTGGAACCCCCTTTCATGAAAGGAAAAGATGAAAAAATTAGAGATCATAGCTATGATTTGAGGACACATGACTGACACCAAACAAGTTGTGTTAAATACATAAAATAATATATAAGCTTGAGCAAATACTACTTAAACCAGACTACATAAAACAGTGAAGAAAATTTAAACACAACTATTTATCCAATTTTAATAAATTATTTTTCTTAAAACTTAAATCTCTGCACTCAAACCTGAATTTTGGATGATGTTGTCTGTCTAACACTGGTTCATCAAAGAGTAATTGAAATGGAATAGCTCTTGGTGTTCCTACAGAATGGAAACCTCCCTGTAAGCGCTTTGATCTACACTGGCTTTTTTGCCCAGAGTATTGGTGAGCTTTGGTTCACATCAGTTAAAACAAAGAGCTGTCCTGTGGTGGATGCCTCTTTGAAATGTGATTGTGATTTTCTGTAGAGAAGACACAGATGTCTTTGTCAGAATCCTGGATGATATTCTCTAAAGGTTGATGTAAATTGGATTGTATGTTTTTTACATTAAAATATGGGAACCAAAAAAAATTGTGGTCAATATTTAATAATATATGTCATTAAAATATTTTTCCCAGTCCTCTTATTCACTCTGTTAATGTGACTAAAAGCCAATATGAAAGTTCTCTGGTCTGTGAAGATTTAATTGCCTTTTGAAATCATATGTTCTTTATACTAGCAACCTAAGCAGACAGAGTTTTAATTTATAATTATTAATTTGATTACATTTCTTATTTCAAAACAATACTGTCAATCACAGAACAAATTTCAGGGAGAGAAAAATAGGTAAAAACTATAACACAAACATAAAAATTTTAACTGTACTGTGAAAAATTATTACAATATTAATTAAGTAAATATATGTCAAATTTCCTTATGCTTCTCATTGTTTAATAGCATACTATCAACTTCCATATTTAAGTTGACTAAAAGCAGTTTTAAAACTCAAAGGGAAACAGCATTTTCTATTAGTGTAGACACCTAGTAAAGAAAAATGTGAGTTAATGAGGTTCAGTTTCAATGTTTAAGATCACTGTGTACCTTGTATAAAATAATTATTCACTTATGTAACTGTCACAATCATATTGTCAATTATTGCTATGCCATGAAAAGCTTTTAGTATTTTAAAACTAAGATTAAATAAAATTATATGGCTTGTCACATTTTGTAAAAGAAACTTCTATCTACATGATAAAGCACCCCCATATTGACCAGGGGAAAGTCACCCCATTTTCTTTCTCTCTTGATATCTTTCTTAAAAATCATATCCCCCCAAACTTCATTTTTTTGTGACAGCACATCCACTGTCTTCCAATGATGCACTTCTATATCAGCTATTATCCTTCGTATTTTATCCCAGTGCACACCTATAATGTGTGCATGTTGTGAGTTTCTGTTTCTTAAATGGTCACAGAAAGTCTCTGTCTCATTTAATCAAGTTCAGGATGATTTACAATGCCCCACGAAGACAGACATCTGCCCCTGCCTTGATGATGCAGGCACTTAACACACAAAGAAGCTATTTTCATGCATTTTGCAATTTTCTTTGGCCCTCTCCTTCTTGTGATAGAAGGTGGACTTGCATATGTGAGAGGTACATATTTGAGATCCTTGAGGAAGAAAAATGAGCAGATCCATTAAGAATAATTAGTTTAATGGCTAAAAATGAAGTAGATATGTTAAGGTGTATTTAACAAACAGCTTCTAGCTTTGAATCTACATGGATGGGATCTATTGGCAAGCACTAGAAACTACAAGAGAATAATGGATTCTCTTTGATTTTTTTTTTAATCCCAAAATGGTAGGAAAAAGTTACTACTTTTAAGGTTTTATTTTTCTTTGACAATTACAATAAGCCATTGTCTTCTTCACTTTAGATATTTGGCATTTGTTGAATTGCATGATTCACATAATAGAAGATAACAAAACATGCTGATAGGATTCCTCAATTCAACGTGAATATCTGTTAACACCTTTGCTCAAATTATTCTTGGAAGGCACAAATTTCACTTTGTGAGATGTAATACATCTGTATGAATGAAGAATTTTCTTTCATATTTAAGCCTTTGATTTTATAACATCCTTGAAATCCTTGAAAGTACCTGTCAATAAAATCATTTTTGTGGTTTTTTCCTTTGAGGATCTAAAACTGGGAGTGAGGCCACAAGATACATGTGAAAGAAAGGAGTAGGCAGGAGGATCTTTTCCCATGGGCATCAAGTTCCTTCAGTTACAGAGTGGCAACCTAAGTTACAGACAAATAAATTCTGCACCAAACATGCTCCCCATTGGCCCTTACAAGACAGACCTAGAAAGCGCATGCTGTCTTCTTTTTATCAGTGAAAATAAAATATTAGATTTTCAAAAACTTATCCCATGCTAATGATTTTTTACATATTAAAAAATTAAATGTTCAAAGTATTCAAATACTCAAAGAAATACCTTTAATTGAAGTTATAAATAGTGCAAATATATTCTTGATCAATAGTAATTTATATAGCAATACCATAAAATATGAAATTCTTTTCATAACAAATTTATGCATTAACCAGTAAATGTTGTATACCTTAAACACAAATAAATTAAGATCATTGTTTCTAGAAACTTTTGACTCTATCAGAAAGATAAATGTTTTCTTGACTACCCAATCAAACAGAATTCTGATGGGTGAAACAAGGATACAAATTACACAACACTGCAAATATAGGATGAGTATTTGCAAGCCAGTCTTACTACCAGAAATCAAATTAGACAAACAATAATAGATGAAAACAATTAGTGTAAACATGGTATTAGTTTTACTTCACATTTTTCTGGCATTACAACATTTAGGGCATAGTTTTCCCATAACTGAAACTAGTCTGGCTGTGATATTTGCATACTCACTGTTATGTCTAACTTTCTATCCAAAGGATGCATGGATACTCTTCTTTTGGGTGATGCAGAGTACATAAAAGGAGAGCAAGAAGAGAGACAAAACATTTGTAGCCAAATTGACCTTTAGCTTTGTTCTGAAAGCATGTTAGAATCAAAGTGCCAGTAAAATACAGGAAGGTATGTTTTCACCAGTTGCATCCTGACCATATTGTTGTCAGAAACTTGGCTCTCTGTCTCTGGATGTTTAGTCTGCTCTAAGGATTGGCTGTTAAAATGAGGCTTTGGTAGTGTTGATGCATGGTATAATGCACACCATATTCACACCACTCTGAAGCTTGTGTAGAAAGACTGCCAGTTCAATGCTATTGAAAATTATGGACACAAAAAAATTTCATGGACTGCTTGAGCTACATAGCAAGTCCCTGTCTCAATGGAAAAAAGAATATTTCCATGTTTTAGAAGTTTATATCATAACTATTGATATCTCTTCACACAGGCCTAGGGATATTTATAATTCATTGAGTATTTTACTTTAATCATGAAAGTGCTATTAAAAACAATGCCTATCTAATAATAATTTGTAAGTATTGAACAGTATAAAGGATTATTACTTTTAGATTTCCAGTTAAGTACATTTTAGAGTATGTCTACATGAAAGAATAAATTAAATGAATGAATACAGAGAGATTAAATTCTTGTCCTGATATAATTTGGAAATTTAAAAGTAGATAAATGCTATTAGGAAAATTAAAAATGAGCAACTGTAGAAAAAATAATTAGAATTTCTCAAGTGCATTACACATCTCTTATTTAATCATCTGGGCAAGTGTCCAATGTCATTTTTAGAATGAAAATAAAACAGAGACTATGTCCTTTTTTTTCCCCCAAAATTTTAAGAAATAATTAGTTTCAGGAACAAATGCTGTTTCTTCAATGTGTGATGATTTAAAATTTGAGCTAAGTCCTTTAAACAATTAAGTTACTTTGGTTTTAAGAAAGAAATAATGAATAGAACAGTCATCCCACTGTGACCTAATAAGTATCAAGTTGTCTTCAAGTTCATTCGTTTCATTATTATTTTTGTCTTTATTAGCCTGTTTTTCTTTGACATAAAAGATCTTTTACTTTTGTATTGCAATATTTATTATGTTAGAGTTTCTATATATTGGTAGTTTGGGGAACATAAATCAGTGCTTGTTTTTGTTAAAAAGAGAAAGGAATCAAGAACTTTGATGTTTAAGTGGGAAGTTAGAAAATTCATTCACAAATGGTAGCAGTATTAAGAGTCACAAGCATTCCCAGTCCATTGGCTTTCTCAGAACATTTTATTGCTTGTTCACATTATGCCCAGACTCTCCACAATATTCATGAAAAGACACTAAAATATCACAAATGTACAAAGCTATAAGCACCACATTGAACAATGAGGATTGGAGCTTATCATGATCAATGGAGTTGAGAAACTTTTACATAACACAAAAGCTTCTGTGCTCACTATCTCCAAAAGAATAAGGAACAATGCTGGTTCCTGTTTCACTGGGGTTTGAGTAGGGCCCTTTTTGTCCCTTAATTTCCCTAATTAGTCTCAATTGTGTTCTCCCTCTAAGTTAGCAGGCCAAGATAGTATCTGCTTTATTGCCATGGGAGGGAAACTCAGTCTTACTGCGCATTATTAGATGCTCCACTCTCTCATTTAGAATCCTATTAAGTTTCCCCTTGGCATTTTCTAAATCAATTAGTTTTAGCCTTACCCTTCTTAATATGCTCCTTTTGGAGCCTCCTAATTTTAGTCCCTAACTCTGGTATTTGTAGTTGCCTTTCTCTTTCCTTTTGGGCAAAGATTTCAATCAATTTTCCTGGCAATACTGCTTTGCTAGCATTCCATAGAGTCATATCTGTGACCTCACCATTATCACTGTCTGCTAAATATTCAGCCCATATGTCTTTGGGCTTTTCCCTAAACTATTGCTGCTGAAGGAAGTAATTATTACTTTACCATCTTAGCACTCCCTTGTTGCTTTTCAAGGGAAATAATTCCACACCCAAGTGAATCATTGTAGGGTCCTGAACGAGAATCTTGTCAATAGAACAGCAACTTTACCCTTCATCTCTAGTGGGAATAGAGAGAAAAAAAATGGTTTGGGAAAAGAAGGAATGGTTTATACAACAAAAAGTGAGTTGTGGCTATGAGTGTACTTATATGTTTTGACAATCATATTGGTGGTGAATAAAATTTATGGTTATAATAACTCAGAAAATAATTTAGCACAATGAAATATATCCCACAATTTGTAGAGAATTTATTTGTAAGCATATGTAACATTGGTTTATATATTTCTTTTCGAAACATATATAAATTATACACAGAGAAATCATTTAGTTCTGTTAAATGCAGAAAAGATCAGATATATATTTTAAATTATAGTTATTTGTGGTTAGATTAATTTGCAAGTTGATATCTTTCAGAATTCTCAGTAATCATCAAATATCTATTAAAAAGATAACTAAAAGCCACTAGTACATTTGTACAAAAGTAATGAAATGATACATGTTTTGGTTATCTATGTACTTTAAACTGGTTGTTAATGAAACTAGAAATATTTAGTTTAGGTCATTGAACTCCATGCTTCTAAAGTGTAATATTCTAGGTATGTATCTCCTTTTATTTGAAGCATTTACATATAGTATTAAATAGTTTAAATACAGAAATGAGTAAATATATGGTAATATCAGAAAATGACATGTGAAAGGAAAAATTAATAAATTGAAGGAAAGCTCACTAAAAACACACATATGATTGATTATGTATATACTTAAAATCAGTATGAGATGAGACCACAGTAAAGTGTTTAATATTTTAAGCAGTGTTCAATACAGCTTGAAGTAAATAATACTCTTGGTATCAATTTTATTTCAATGACTCCATTGCACTTTGTTTGCACTGGTGGGGAGAGCTAGTCCAACCTGCACTCTCTTTGAGAATATAAAGCATTAACAAGACACTGTCTAATAAAATAATAGATAACACATTCATTTAAATATTGGGGGATACTATACTGTGAAAACCCTTAAGTATAAGGTGCCAAAACTAGTGTCAGGAATGATCAATATCATGGTGATGTATGAGCCTGTATTGATGCTCAGATGCTGTTTACTAAGGACACTGTTGTTCCCTCTCAACTCTTCTGTTGGATCCATACTAGGATCTTGATCTTTTATCTAGAGAGCACTAGAACTGAGTCATAGTTTTGAGTTACAGGTCTCATTCATACTGAAAACACAGTTTACTCTAATTAAGTAACAAGTCTTTCTTTTTCTTTGGATTTTAAGATTGTCTGGGAAATAAAAGCCGAATAGGACTAGCCTCAACAGGGTTCTTTTATTGAAAGATTTGTTTATTACAGCCGCAATACCTCAGGTAAGGGATCATGGTGGAAGAATGAGAAGAAATGCTAGAAAAGTCAGAGGAACAGGAAGTTTGCTCTTTGATTGTGTGTCCTAGAAATGTTGGAGAAGCTATACCAAAATATCAGCAATACAGCTATTTTTAACTATGTATAGCAGTGTTTTGCGTAAATGTATGTATATACATCACATGTTTGCAGTGCCCTCAGGCACAGAAGAGAGAAGTGGCACTGGAGTTAGAAAATTGTGAACAATCATGTGGATTCTGTGGATGCAATCTAGATCTTACACAACAGAAACATCATCCTCAATGCTCAGCCAAGTTTCTATCCCCTTCATCTGTACCTTTCCAGAGTTATACTTTCTGCACTTCCAAATTTTGATCTCAGGTAGGATCAAGAATCTGAAACTTTTATACTTTTATACTGGTGCATACACACACACACACACACACACACACACACACACACACACTTATTGAAACAAAATATTTTAAATACAGGGATAACAGAAAAAAGATGAATTAACCAATAAGAGAATTTCTTAGAAATGGAAAGTGTAGAACAAACACAGAATAAATTAATAAAGGAAGAGGATATTTGAATTGTTTCACATAAGTAACAAATACACAATATTTTATCCAACAGCTAAAACATCCATATTTTATAGTCTGTAGAAACAATGACTGTATTTGAACAGAATCCATACTTTTAACTAGTCATACAGATTTGATGATTTGACCCGAGTTATTCATGTAGTCATTTTAATAGTCCATGACTACACATATTCTGCAACCAATTGTAAGCACTTAGGAAGTCACAAAACAGTTTGACACTTTGATATCCAAGAACATAAGCATGGTACAAATGTGGTTTTACATGTTATGTACAGCAATATTGTCCTGAAAGAGCTAAATGGTTATTTATTAATATGTTTCTCCCCCACATATATGTTCTAGAAATTAGAAAAATATCTACTATAAATATTAAATATGAAATAAAAATGTGAAATGCAGACTATATGCAGACTATATATTAATTTTTAAATTATTTAAATGATACAAGAAATGCTTTGTGGTAACTGTTAGTGAGTGGTAAGGTAATTTTAAGGTTACTGAAAATATTCAAAATTCAAACCACAATTTTACAAGGTAGAAAGTTAGCCTGGCTCAACATTTAAAATATAGAAACTGGGCTGTGATTATAATATTTTCCTCCATGATCAGAGAGAAAAACATTTTTTGGTGGTGCTTGATATGTTAAGCTGGATTGGAGACACACAAGGTTACTATTCAGAAGGATAAAACTATTCAGAAGATTAGACATTACAGCTAATATTTTAATTGTACAACAGAGTTCATAATAAAAATTAAAAGACATTAAGAAATCAAATAACCCTAAGGGCTGAATTGAAATGGGGAAGAGTCCATTCCAATATGCACATGACACAACTGGTAAGAGTGCCTGTGGGTCACTTACAGGTGTCCTCAGATTTCTAACTGTAAAAGAGCACTACAGAGTCCTAGACTGAAATTTCTTTTTCAAGAAGAGAGTCCATATTCAATTGTTTCATATTGACCTGGCTAGAGATACATTTAATTAGAAGCTGGGAAAAAAAAGATGTACTTAGGCAGGATTTAATCCACAGATGTAAGAAGACAAGTTCAAAAAGATTGATCACAGGAAGACATCAACTTGTGTGCCCTACAATATCAAATTATGCAAACATATTTTCTTTGCCAGTAGGAAAATCATAGTCAAATGAGAATAACACATACCAAAGAAATCTGGCCATCATCTGGAGTCAAAACAAAATAGAAGTGTACTTTTGCTTGGTAGCCAATGTATTACTAATAAAACATCCCTAGGACACTGCTGGCAGGGAATGACAATAGTCTAGATGTTAGATGTGGATTCCTGAGAAATTGCTGAATACTGGAAATGGAAAAGTATGAGTAGTGAAAACTACAAAGAATAAAGTTAGCAAGAACAGAGCATTACCGAACTGGGTATGATCATGATAGAGTTTTAAAAGAACTAGTTTGTACAACCTATCCTCTAATGGGTATTAATTTAGGACCATGTATTTGAGCTAGGATGGTCATAAGAGTACAAAGGCCCCCTAAACAGAAGCCCCTCTTTCTGTTGGCTGGGGTATACAGAGAATATCAACAATCTCAGCTTTTGGACAAAAGAATGGAGATTTAATATATACATATTTATGCCAATGTGACATCCCATGCTGGTCTCTCTAAGCTATAGAAAAGATATTAGTGGTAAAGGTGGTCATGGCTGCAATGAATGTGATCTACTATGAGCATGTAGCTGTTGTAATTTCTAGATATCTTGGAGACTTAATGTTTGACATCTCCTTAGATGTCACACATGGGTACAAGTTAGGTGGTTTCTGTCCACTTCTTCTATTTGTAAAGACATCTGAAAATAAGTCCTACAGGTGGGGTATTATGAACAAGATTAATCCTTCCTTTTATAACTGTAGCAACAAAAACACTATCATAGTAACCTATAAGTCTAAAACCTCATTCCACTTCTTTCATTGAAGACTGGATTTTATACTGATTTATGTTTCTGTAGGGGCTCCTCTGGTCAATTGGTTATAGATTATTTTCTAATGATTACTCTTCTATTCTTCTTTTATCAAAAGGATCAAAAACATATTAACAGTGCATTGGAATTTCTTGAAAATACCTAGTTCTGGGACTGGAGGTGTGGCCAGAGGGTAAGAGAGCTTACTGCTTTTCCAGAAAATAGAGTTCAGTTCCAAGCACTCATATTTACAGCTCACAACTACATGTATTTACAGCAACAAGGATCTGCTCTTCAGGCTTCCATAGTCATGATGCCCACCACATGCATGCTCACACAGGCACAAAAATAAAATAAAATAACAAATAAAATGAACAGTCAAGAATCTGTTTTCTCTTTCAGCCATGTGACTCCCTGGGATTTCTCACAAGTCAGTAGACTTGCTGGTCACCAGTTTACATAAGGCATCTTGGCCTCCAAAAACTTACAGTTTTGTATTTAAAAACTGATAGGGAGCATATGCAATCCTACCACATCTAGAAATTAGAAATAAGAAAGTCTTTCTGGATTTACTCTTGACTTCCTACTGTCCATGTCAGAGTCAGATGAGAGGTTTGGGCAAGAACATGTATTGCTTTGGTCAGTATGACATCAGGAAAGAGATACCAAAAAATTATGGAAGTAAAGAGAAAGTTCACAGAAGACATCCACAACTACATCTTTGGGTTTTCAGTTATTTACAAATAAACATTTTAATTATAGAAGAAACTTTTACCACTGTCCACGGAGTCTTCTCCCTTCATCTGCTTTGTAAATCACTGGGCTTTTGAATAATGCTTTAGTTACAAAGCATATTTGTTAGACAAAACTCATGCAATTATTATCATGTTATATTAGGAAGATTTGTTACTATAAAATGGATAGTATAAATCATCAAAATATTAGAAATCATGAAAAACAAAAAATCTGGAGATTGTAAAAAGAAAGACAACTTAGCTTTTACAATATTTATCACTATATAAAAATTTAAAATCAGTGCAATTTTGACAAGGATGTTTGGTTCCCTGTAATATGTGTACCTAATATTGTATCTGAGTAGGGTTAAAGAATCAATCACAGGGGTCACGAGGAAATGTGCTCTTGCATCCCATGATAGACAGCAGTCCTCCCTAGTGCATTAGGTACAGAAGCTCCATCACTGAAGCAAAGTTTATCACATTCATCTCTCAGCTGTTCAAACAGTCTGGTATTAGGCAATCCTTGGTCAGCCCGATGGACTTTGCTATTTAAACATAACATCATTCCAGTACATTAAAAAATGTCAGTATCCTCTCTGGTTGTACCTTACCAAGGGAGTAAGGTTTGAAAGCAGCATATCTAATTTTCTGTAACACAAGAATTGTCTGCATTTTCACTGGAGAAATAAAGCAATTGCAAACACTTAAGTCTTGTTTATTTCCTATGATTGAGTTAGAATGAATACATAATAAAAATTTTGGAGACATTTTAGAGTTGATATCATGATTATTTACATGACAATAATTTTAGAGGACAAGAGGTTGAAATGAAACAAGCCATAGTTTGTTATGAAATATTAAATATTCAGCCCTGAGATAATATATATACAGGTTGCCTTATGCAAACCAAGCAGGGTGTGTAGGGGTGTGTGTGTGTGTGTAACAACAACTAAAGAAAGATACAATTTGAGACACACACACATACACACACACACACACACACACACACACACAGACAGAGAGACAGAGAGACAAAGAGAGAGAGACAGAGAGAGAGACAGAGAGTGTGCAGGTAATGTACATGGAAGGGGTTTGACAGAGGAGAGTGAAAGGAAAATAATATGTGATAATTTCAAAAACCTTGTAAAAATATTGAAAATCCATGTTGAGGAGCTGGAGATGTTGCTCTTATGGAAGAGCAGAAGGTTTCTAAACACTCTGCAAAGTATTTAATTATTACCTAACTCTATTTGGTGATCTGTTCTAATGTGTTGCTTTGCCAGAAACTCTATATTATTCAAGAGTATTAATACATTATTTCTTATGACTACCTACATATTTTTCCCTCAGAATATCCTGACTCGCTCTCTAATCAATATAACTACCATTATATTTGCTTTTGATATTCCTGTGAAAAAATTGATGAGTTCATCAAAAGGTACCTGCTGTTTAGCCCATTTTTCTCTTTAAGAATGACTTTCCACTAACGTTATCATTTGGAATTAACAATGATTAGTGATCATTTAGGGCAGCTAGGATTTCTTTTTGGTTGTTCTTTGTATAAGCATAATGACATTTAATCTTTTTTTAATATGTATGAAGATGAATTATGTGCTTGGTACTCTGCTGACTGTTAGAGATTCAATAGTCCATGTTTAAAATCTCCATCAAGTCAGCAGAGCTTATGTTGAAAGTATCAGTTATTCTCTTTTAAACCAACAAGAAAGCTTCTAATTCTCATTACACATGAAAAGGCTAAGTCAAATATTTTCTCCCTTAGCTGGACCTGTTTTATTCATGGTTGAAAAATAGGCTCCTATTGCTTTTTGAGCACTGTGTATACTGATATTACACCAGAATTAGTGCAGAAATCAAAACTTCAAAATATTTAACTGCTTAAGACCTGTGAAATGGTGTTGGCTTTAATCTAAAAAAAGAAAAGAAGCATACTGCATAGCATGTGTAAAGTTGAATAGCCTCAGATGTCAGTGAGAAATTCATGGGGGTAGAGAATAGGATGAGTATTCATTTCAACCATATTAGTAATGGTACTATAGTATAGCACATTATTAAATATTTTTATACATACTTTACCTAATTCTAGTTAGTGATGTTTTGCAATAAGCTGAATACGAAAGACAAAGGTTTTGTTTTTGTTTTTTGTCAAAAGCATTAATGATATTTTATGCTAGAGTGTATGTAGAGAAAGAGGAACACTCCTCCATTGATAGGGGGAAAGCAAACTTGCACAGCCACTTTGGAAATCAGTATGGAAGTTTCTCAGGAAAAAATGGGAATTAGTCTATCTCAAGATCTAGCAGTTCCACCCTTAGGCATATACCCAAAGAATGCACATTCCAACAAGGATGTCTGTTCAACTATGTTCACAACAGCATTACTTGTAATAGACAGAACCTGGAAGCAACCTAGAACCCCTCAACTGAAGAATGATTAAAAAATATGTGATACATTTTCACAATGGAGTACTAGTCAGTGGGGGAAAAACAAAAACAAAAACAAACAACAATGGAATCTTGAAATTCACAATCAAATGGATGGAATTAGAAGAAACTATCCTGAATGAGGTAACCCAGTAACGGAAAGACAAGCATGGTATTTACTCACTCATAAGTGGATATTAAACATAGAACAGGTGACTACCAGCCTGTAATACACACTGCCAAAGAAGCTAGAAAAAAGTAGGACCCCAAGAGAAACATCCATGGTAGCCTGGAGAAGGGAAGAGGGACAAGATCTCCTGAGCAAATTGGGAGCACAAGAGAGCATGAAAAGGAGAGATGGAGGAAAGAGGAAGAGAAAAGCAGAAGAGGAGGGGTGAAGAGAACAATAATAATAATAATAATCAGGGAGATTGAGTTAGGGGAAGAATAGAGGAAAGCAAGGAAAGAGATGTATACTTTAATACAGGAAGACAATATAGGTTTAAAGAGAAATCAGGCACCAGGGAAATGTCCAGAGATCCACAAGGATGACTAAACCAACTAAACATCTAAGCAATAGTGAACAGGCTACCTTATATGCCCTTCCCCTATAATGAGATTGATGACTACATTAAATACCACCCTAGAGCCTTCATCCAGTATCTGATGAAAGCAGAAGAAAAGACTCCCAGCTAAACTCCTGGAATCTATTTGTAGAGAGGGAGGAGTGATGAGCAAATGAGTTAAAACCATGCTGGGGAAACCCACAGAAACAGCTGACCTAAATAAGGGGGTGATCATGGACCCCAGAATGATAGCTGGGAAAACTGTATCATATCAAACAAGGCTTCCTCAATGTAGGTTTTAGTTAGGAGGACTGGATAGTCTATGGGGTCACTGACACTGGAACCACTATTTATCTCTATTCTACTCATGGACTTCAGGAGGGATACTCTCTCAGTGGGAAAGGCCTAGGCCCTGGTGCAAAGGATTTGAAAGACTTTGATGATTCCTTATGGAATGCCTCACCCTCTCTGGGGAGTAAATGGGGGGTGGGATTGGGGGGGTCAATCTGTGCATATGAAGATGGGAGGGAGAGGTAACTGGGATTGTTATATAAAATAAAAGTGTTCCTAATTTAAATAATAATTTATATTAAAAGGTGTTCTTTTTGAAGATAAAGGCTTGTACTTACTAAGAAAGAGAAAAATGTAATTTGTGTTTATAGAGAAAGGAGACTGGTGAGACCATGTTTAAATATAAATGCAAAAGACACAGATTATTGTAATGGAATTATTACTTTGGTATAATAAGTCAAAAGGCAACAAGAAAAGCATGATAAATATTGAATATTTGTGTAGAAAATGTTGATGTCATGGGGCCTTCCAGTATAGAATTATATATGAATTAAAATTTACTTTTTAGAATGAAAAACCCACAGGTTAATCTTTAAATTTTTTTCATGTCACCAACCAAAGCTGATGACTTAAGATTGATGGTATTTTCCAGTTTTTCTAGTATTCACTACTTGGAATAGAATAGTTATTAATATTATTATAAACCAAATTAACACCTACTATTTCTGCATATCAAATTACAAATGGTAGAACTGAGGCAAAGCAGATGAAATTACATGATATAAAGGTGAGATATCAGGGGATTAATAATAGGTAACTCATCTGTAAATAGAGTAATGTATTAGCCACACCATTCAGTGCGGTGCTTTATATTCTGATAGCATAGAGATGTTGTAAGCTATTATTTGTCATGTCTTGTTTTACTTTGTCAGTCCTAAACAAGACCATAATAATGTGACTAAAGGTCAACATTTATCATTTGGTAAAGCTTAGAAATTCTTACAGGTTAAATACAGTTACACATTATGTTTTGAGGACTGATAGGAACAAAGCTTTTATTCAAAGCCACCATTTCGTTGTTTGAGAATGCAAGCGCTATGATATTTTAGCTCAGGCTGATACTACCAGATTCCATAAATATTATAATTAAACAGATTTATTTTTCATGACTGTTGAAGCTGGGATCTGTGGTCAAAATGCCAGCATAGCTAGGTGTTGATAGAGATTTCTGGGATTTACACAACTGAAGTTCACTGTATCCTCACAGGTTGGAGAGGGGCATCTCTCTGAAGTCTCTTCTGAAAGATGGTAACTCTCCCTTATGAACACTCTATCATCATAGCAATTTGCTAACCAAATATTCACCACTAATACCATTGCTTTGGTTTAGAGTTTTAACATAGAAATGGGGGAAGCCTTCAATCTGCTGCATATGGGAAAAATTTGAAAAGTGGATTTATTAGTATTAAAGGGCAAGGGGCTCAGTGGTAATATGCTCCAGCAACTGTAGAATGGAATGGAAGGGGCATGCATAGTTGTAACCAGAATATTACAAAGATTGGAGAGGTAAAATAGCATTGTTCTGAGAACTAATTTACTACCATATGATGAATCTACCATGTTACTGTGGGCCTTGTTCTTTCAGGAACTAGAAACTTCACAACTTGTTTCTGTGCTGACATTGGTTTGAGGAGATGATTTTTTCAGTGATGTGTACATTCAAAAAACATGAGAGGATTATTTGAAGGCCTTTTGTTTTTATATGAGTGTCAGTAAACCTGGAAACCTGCAATGTTTATATGCATTGTCTATGACAGAAATTTCTTTTCTTTGCTAAGTAGAAGGTGGTCAATTACCTATAAGGATTGGTACATAATCAAAGATTACTGGAGCCATAAAATAGGACTTTAAAATGTCAAACACTTTTACCTGGTTGTCAATAATAGAATCATATTGTCTGATTGCTGAGAGCCATCACACACACTTCCTCCTCAGCAGTTTTTTTTTTTTTTAATTAAGTCCATGCTATCTCCCACTCCAACCAAACTTCACCATCAGCCCTCATCATTTAAGAAGGATCTGATAGGCTTAACTATACAAAACAGCATTCACAATGGATGATATCATTAAGCAGTACATGTGAAAGGAGTTTTGTCTTAATGGGATATTACATCTCTAGTAATAATTCTCTAATGCATGAAGAACAGACATCAAGAAAAAGGTGGAGCCAGCTATTAAAGCCTTCAGCTGCCACAGATGCCCACCCAAACTAGTCAAACTCCCATTTCTATATTTTTCAACTGTTTGATACTATTGAAAAGTTTTGAGAACTATGACTATGTCAGCAATAGCATAGTAATACTATATTGTGATGTAATTTAAAGCTATTTGCTTTGCAAATACTCATTCAATAATCCATACACTAATTTTGATTTAGATAATACAATTACATTTATAAAACATACATTATGATTAATAAAAATTATTCCATGCAACATCATTGTTTACTTAGGATGTGCATTAATGCATGAGTACCATTATACTTAGGCTTAAATGAATAGATAACATTTATATTTGCATAACTGTGATAATTTTTGTAATTGGAACAGATAATTCAGGTCAGCAAATGTCTTTTTAGGTTTGCGAGGGAAAGTGGTCTGGAGAGCTGGAATATTCACCCAGCTAAAGGAAAAGGGCCAATTCTATTTATCTGGTGTTAGAAAATTGAGTTCCACAGGTGAAAGTGGCTAGCAACATTTACAATGTTTTCATCACTATCGCTGGAAACCAAAATGTCTTAACGAAGGCCTGCAGTAATTGATAACCTTTACACACTGAATTATATTAATTAAACTATTCTGATACCAAACTCTTAGAGTGGGACATTCCGGGTCAGTGATACCTACACAAAGCAATATGTCCTTTTTGCATATTTCCTGAAAGCCTGCAGTAATTGATAACCTTTATACTACTCTGGCATCGGCAAAGGTATTCAAAGCATACCAAATCGTAGCAGAGTCTATTTCTGAATTAATGACTGCACCCATCATTCTGTGCAGTAGCATATTCTTATTAATATCTAAATATATATTTACTATAAGCAAAGAATTTTTAAAATAACAGAATGTAGTTCTTTGAAGAATTCATTGATTGTGCTTATCAAAATACATAAAGCACTTGAAAGCACCATTGCCAGTTGTGCTAATCTTTACTTAAACTATTTGCTTTAATTATAATGATTAAGCTTCCTACTGGGAATACAATTTTAATGACTTAATTTAAATGTGCTGTCCGTTAAAGTGGCATTTGGTAAAGTTACCTTTTTTCTTTTATCTCATTATCAATTTGCTGCTTCCCCAAAGATAAATAAAAGATCATCTAATAATGGGCTAGTAAGGCAAGTTTTAACTTAGGCCTAACTTTTTCGATGCATAATATAATTTACCTTTAAGAGGTTACTTGTTGTAATCTGTCAAGAGAGAAATGTTACCCAGCTATGAAGCCCGTGAACCATGGTAAGGAATGGCTAAGTAAGATATTGCTACTGGTACAATAGTGTTACATAGGTGTTGAGGATAATTGACAATCATCTAATTATCTAATCACTCAATGGGAGGGATCCCTGCCTGATACTGTAAGCCTGGCCATGCTACTCTAAACCTACTCATGAATAATCAACAGTATAGTTACTCACATAAAACATGTGCAAAGCAACATGAGTTGACATGCCAGTGTTACGGGAAAAGCGAAGCCCAACACCAGGTGAACAGATGGAGAGCTACAGGCAAGCAACAACTGGTGCAGGACATTATCTGAGAATGAGTACATGACAGGTTATCCAGCCCAAACAGTCAGCTATGGATATGGGTACATGTGAACAATATTAATTGTAGTAATTATATGTATATATATATGTATATATGTGTGTGTATGTATATGTATATATATATATATTTACCAATATACATTGCTTGACTACACACTTGTGTATAAAATAGTAATAATTATAGAAAATTATAGAAGAATACATGACTCATTCCACAATGAATATATATGCAAATAATTGAAGCAGAGTGGTGGAAATAATATAAATACAGCATACTTATGTATGAAATTCTACAAATATAAGTCTTTAAATTTGAAATAAAGAAATTAATTTTGGAGTTGAAGATTTTATTTTGAGCAAATCAACACAAGAGTGAAAATATAATTGCAGCATATCATCATATATCTTTATATTTCTGTTAGCATTAGCACTGAATAAACCCTAGCCACAATTGTGGGGTCACACGTTTGAATGTTAAAACTGCAAACTTGTTATGTATTATTGTGGTCTGTGTCCTTATGTGAAGAATACTTTTAATACTTTAAATCAGGACTACCTTCCACAGAGAGTAACCTAAGCCTGCTTAACATTAAAATCAAGAAATATTTAGAAATGCTTTTTGTAGTGGTTATGGGCTGATTTACTCTTCCATTCCTCACTTTACATGAAGGAATGTAACGTATTACATGTTGAAGGTGTAATTATCAATGATTTTATCTGGTTATTGGCCTTTAAATAAAGAAATTAAGTGGGGGCCTCCTAGTGTTTGTTAAACTAATATAGAACGTTCTTTAAGGTTTATGTAGAGGACCCATGATGCCAATGCTCAGCAGGCTGTGTGGATGCACTAGGGACCTTGGGAAACCTGAAGCCACTTCCCACCTTGATCTTGAACTCCTCACTCTAAGAACTCTATGAAAAATACATTTCCTAATTTTTGACTTTTTAAAATATATTTCTTTTTTTGAGAGTATAAGGCAATTGTAACATTCTCCCTTCCCACCTATCCTTTCCAAATTACTCTTCGTTTACTTTCTCTCAAATTCATGACTTCCATTTTCACTAATTGCTGTTCCATGCATATATGTATGTGCATATGCCCCTTTACTACTTACTATGACCTGCTCAGTCTACATAACACACCCCATATGAAGGTTTTCAGGGCTGACCATTTGGTATCAGAAAACCAATTGGTGTATTCATCCCTGGAGAAGGCTGTTTCTCCCATTCTCAGTAGTCCTTAGCTGTCTGTGGTCATTTTGTAGAGTTGAGGCTTGTGGTCTTTCCCCTCTGCAATTTGACATAGTCATCATTTTTTTTTGGTCCAGCTCACACTAGGCACTCATATTGATGAGACATTACAAGTGTAGCTTCTGGCATTATTAGGAGACACAGTCTCACTGCAAACTGACTGATGCTCTGGCTCTTGTAATCTTTCTGTCCCCTCTCCCATGCTTTAAACTTAATTATTATTTCTATATGCACATGTGATATATATGTATATATATATATATCACATGTGATATATATATATATATATATATATATATATATATATATATACACTTGTGCATGCCAAAGCAAAGCACATGTAAAGGTTAGAGGTCAACTTTTAGGAGCCTGTTTTCTCCTTCCCTCATAGGTTCTAGAGGTTAAGTACAGGATGACAGGCTTAAACAATATGCATTTTTACTCCTGAGTTATGTATCCAGTATAAAAGAGCAACGCCATGTGGTCATGCCTTAGCCACAAACAGTTTGCTTCCTTGTGCACCTAGATACATGCAAAGAATGAAAAGCAAGTGTGTGCCTGTATCCCTGGCATGAATTACAAAGCTTCTCTAAAGGATGATGGAAAATCTAGTTGGGAAATGAGACTTCATAGAGGCACATTTTTCTGGCTTCTTCAAAAATAGAATTTTGGTAGATGGTAACAAGGGGATGCTTAATGGCATAGAGGTGAGAAAAATGAAAGATTTTAAATATGACCAACATCTTACTTTTGTTATAATTTTGGCTCAAAATGTATAATTAAAGTTGGTGCTCTGTAAAGAACTGGAGTGCCAAAAGGATGCCAGAGCACCATCATAGGGTATGTAAAGATGATTTAGAGGACATGGTGGAAACCACCAAGCTACCAGAGCCCAAAGTTAAGTACTGGTCCTGCAGCTCCACTATTTGTATTCATAAAATGGATAATTGAATGGTTAGTACATGAAAAACATTTAGATTTCTATTCAGCAGATGCTACATGATACGCTTACCAATGTAAAAATAACCTCAAAATTCTGGAGAGAGTGGAAAGGATGTGTTCTTGAGGGGTGGTAATTGTCTTAGTTTGGCTCTGGTACCACATCAAAGAACCACAGACCTAAACATTACATGTGTTTTCACATAGGACTAGAGGAGGGAAACACAAGATTAAGATAAATGCCAAGTTTGTTGTTTCTGAGGTATTTTTTTGTTTGCACGTGATTTTGCACGTGATTATTATCTATCTGCATCCATGCAGTCTAATCTGTTTAAATTTCTTTTTAAAATAGAACCAATCATATTAAGTCCAAACTCAAGCAAATTTATATAACCACCTAAGTCAAGCGTTAATTCAACAATCATGTTTTGACATCCTAAGTATTAGTATGTCAGTATTTTGTTTGATAGAAGAAACATCTCATGTTATAATAGTGATAGATAATGATATAACCCTCTCGGTGTCATGATCTTGAAATTAGAGACAGTTAATGCTAGTAAAATATATGGAGCTGGGCACAAGAGTAGGTCTTCTACCAGAATGATCTTAATATAAACACATTTTTACTTCCTAGGAAAAAGTAGGTAGCAAAATTTGAGTTCCATATCAATTGATATTGAAGGCTTATCATACACTTCAATCATTACTTAAAATCTCAGTAAACTGGCCTACTATTAATAATTGTTAAAGATTAACTTTTACTGTACAACAATTCAACATGAACATCTGTGAACACATCTGGAATAGTGACATGCACAAAATAAATATTTAGCAAACATCATTCTTCATGTAGAAGGTTTTTATTGTACTATTTTCTCAGGGAGAGTGATGCGACAGTTTAGTTCACAAGTCCATCTCAATATTAGAATTCTCTTATCAAAATTTATCTTTGGAGATGCTGTTTTCATATGAGTACCTTCAAAGAAAGTGATCTATGTATGAACATATTCAACTGCAAGCTCTAGAAGAACTAAAGGTCCTTTCAACAAGTTAAAGAAAAAAAGATCTGCATAACAAAACTCACAAAATTCAAAAAGCTTTTGCTGAGAATATGATAATAATTATTCCTTTTGAATTTTCTAAAGTATATCTGCATTTATCTCATTAATAATCCCAACTGTATATAGTTAATCTAAGGCAATATAACGTTACAGCTGAGACTAAATTCAGAATGAATGTATTTAAAAATGAAATATTTGGTGTAGCCAATGCTTTCAACACACTCTCTAGTTAAAATTATATTGTAGAAATGTTGCATTATAGAGTTCAATATAGCCAGATAATTTCTCCTAAAAACTTTTTATGACTCATTTTTATATGAATAGACTTAAAGATAATATGCTTACCCAAACTTCTTTCAATAAAGAAATTTCTAGTGTAATTTATATATTTTCACAGAATGTGACATTTGTTTTATGTTTAGGGAAAATTACTATACTTAAATGACAAAATTAAATTGCATAGTATTTTATGTCAGTCATTAAAAACTTTCTTAACATCAGAGCTATCATCTTACTTTCTTCAATAAGATATGCTAAAAATAATATCATTTCTATTGAGTCCTAAAGCTTTACTCAACAGAAGGCTTTCCATTCTAATTTAGAAAAAAAAATAATTCGGGATCAAGAGGACTATATAATATACAGTTGATCACCACCTTCATTCCACAGTATTTTTGAGTTTTATACTCTATTTTCTTCTTTTGCCTGTGTTTTTTGACATTATTATCATGTGCTTTCATTGGCACTCATCTATAAGATGTATTTCTTTCACACATACATTCATCTCATTTTTCTATTTTTGTATTATGTTCAAGAAAGGTATATTCCTCAAGCACATCACTGTGTAATATATTAATCTTCTACATATTATCAACCCTACATGTTCAAAAACAGGATATCCTAAGATTACTGTGGTGTGGGTGAAAGTAAAAAATGACATAGGCTTTTGAAAAAATTCACATCACTTAGAAACTTCATCAAATGAAAAGGCAAACTGAATTTGTATTGACTATTTAGGGGCTTTCCTCATTAGTGACTGATAGTGTTCTTTATAAATGAAATTCCCAGATTTTTTAATATTATATATTATGATATGTTCAGGGAGTCTTCCAAACTCCATCTTTACTTAAACCAAGAAATTGTATCTATCATGTACACTGAGTATCTCCACAATACAAGACAGGAGATGAAACAGTTTTAGTGAATCATTAAATAGTATTACAACTGCTTCAGAACCTTCTCAAAACATTGGATCAATTTAGATATTAGAACATGCTCTGATTAAATGAATTTTCACCTGTTGCCGTTAGATAGATATACCCAAAGAGTCTCTAATTTGTTATGAAATGGTTGAAAAATTAGTAAGTAGAAAATGTAAATTACTCCAGATGGAAAATATTAAAGCCAATTAGTTATTTATAAACCCCAAACAAAAGTGCATGTGCTTGGAAGTGGTTTATTTTATTTTTGTATTTACACCAATATATCATTGTGAATATTTTGACTGGTCTCCCATTTATGGAGCATATAAAATCAATTTAGGTTTGGTGTTTTGATTCTTCTATTTTATTTTTTATTTAAGAGGAAGGAGAAAGAAAATTAATTTGGGTAAAGTATGGAGGTAAGGATGTTCTAGAATAGGAAAAGAAAAATAATATGATAAATATACTCTAAAAATTAAATAAAAATAAGTTACTTGTTTTATTTTATTTATTTGAGTGTGTTTGCCGTGATGTGTGTATGTAACATCTATTATGCAAGCGTTGGTGGAGGCCAGGAGGGAGCATATTCCCTGGAGTTCTAGTTACAGATGTTTGTGAGCAAACATACGAGGGTTAAGATTGGAGCATGAGTTCTCTACAAGAGTAGTAAGTATTTTTATTTGCTGAGCCATATCTCCAGCCCTCAACTACACTGACTTCATTAATGTTCATCACCCCTTCAGAGATCTGAAGTAACTTGTCTCTGGTTACATCTCTAGCAGTGAGCCACTGAATATGATCCTTTCACCACAGGAACACAGGTCACCAGACTGTAAAGAAGGATTTCTTAGGAAGTTGTACCTGAATGTTAAGAATACACACATTCCTTTACTTTCCCTACTCTAATGTGACTACAACATATAAAGAGTAAGATGAAAGATGCAGTAATCAATGTATACAGCACCATGTCTTCTGTTATTTTTTTTTTTATGCAGAGGAAGCTGAGTGAGAAAGAAACCATGTCTTGTTCCAGAATCTTACCAGGTGAAATGCAAATTCTGATGACCTTAAAATACAATGTTTATTAAAAATATGAAAACCATCCTTGCCAGCTTCCTCCTATAACCCCTTCTCTTATTTCTCCTAATTGACCAATGCAGTCAGTGGTATCTATCTTCATGGCCTCCAACCAGCCTTTGAAGACAGATTCCGGGGGAAAAATCTCTTATAATCTGTGTTCCATAGCCTCCAGTGTTACAGCCTCACACACTAAAAATATCATTGTCAATGCTTCTTTTCCATTGTGTGGGTAGAACAACAATTTCCCCCATATGTCCCTTTGAACAACACTCAGGCTGGTCTCAAAAGTCTTTTCAGCTATCAGCTGTCAGATCTTGGTTTTCTTCAAAGCTATTCACACTGGGCACTTCTTAGAGGCTGTTTTGATTCTTGAACCTTTGCTTCTTCATCCTTTAATTGGAGTCCCTATTTGAGCCCACATTCTCTGCTTTTCATTCTAAATAGCATAACAGTAGGCCCTGGAGTTCTGTTTTCCCATATTTATTCATTCATCTGAAGCATGCTTTGAACTCCTTTCTCCTCCTTTGATGCCTTACATCCCAACGTTTCCCTAGTCTCTACTTCCATGTTTACTCCCTTTTGTCCTTTTTGCTTGTCACATCTGTTACAGCCACACCGAGCCTCTTGTTTTCCTTCCTCCTAGTTATTTCTTCACCTGTGTTCTCAACAACTCTCCCTCCCTTTCTGATTAGTCTCCTCTAGATTTTACATAAAACTATTTCTTTATTTTTCATTTTTTAATTTAAATTTGAAACAAGCTTGTTTTACATGTCAATCCCAGTTCCTCCACCTTCCCATCTTCCCCTGTTCTCCCAACAAACCCCATCCCATTCCCTTTCTGCTTCCCAGGGAGGGTGAGACCTTTATGGGGAGCCTGCAAAGTCTGTCATATCATTTGGGGCAGGGCTATACTTTAGGCTGAAAGAGTATCCCTCTATTAGAATGGGCTCCCAAGTCCATTTGTATACTAGAGATAAATACTGATCCATTATCAGAGGCCCCATAGACTGACCAGTCCTCCAAACTAACACTCACATTCAGAAATCTGAGTTAGTCCTATGCTACTTTCCCAGCTGTTAGACTGGAGTATGTGAGTTCCCCCTTGTTCAGATCAGCAGTTTTTGTGGGTTTCTCTAGCCTTGTCTTGACCCTTTGCTCATCCCTCCTCCCTCTGTGCAACTGGATTCCAGGAGTTCGGCTCAATGTTTAGCTGTTGGCATCTGCTTCTGCTTCCATTATCTACTGGATGAAGGTTCTAGGATGGTATATAAGATAGTCATCAATCTCTGTATTGGGGAAGGGCATTTAAGGTAGCCTCTCCATTATTACTTATGTTGTTAGTTGGAGTCATTCTTGTAGATCTCTGGACATTTCCCTAATGCCAGAATTCTCTTAAAACCTAAAATGCCTCCTTCTATTATCATATCTCTTTTCTTGCTCTCCTCTATTCTTTCCATGACTCAGTCTTCCTGCCCCCTCATGCCAACCTCTTTCCTCCTCTTTGTCCTAACTTCCTTTTCCCTCCCTGATGTTCCCAATTTGCTCAGGAAATCTTGTCCCTTCCCCCTTTCCCAGGGGACATGGCTGTTTCTCCTAGGGTCCTTCATGTTTCCTAGCTTCTCTGGTGGATTGGATTATAGGCTGGTAATCCTTTGCTCTATGTCTAAAATCCATATATGAGTGAGTATATACCATGTTTGTCTTTTTGTGACTGGATTACGTCACTCAGGATGGTTATTCTAGTTCCATCCATTTGCTGAGAAGTTGAAGATTCTATTGTTTTTTTCTGCTGAGTAGTATTCTATTGTGTAAATGTATCACATTTACTCCATCCATTCTTCAGTAGATGGGCATTTAGATTGTTTCCAGGTTCTGGTTATTCTGAAATATAGTTAAAGATGTCCTTATTGTATTAATATGCATCTTTTGGGTATATGCCTAAGAGTAGAATTGCTGGATCTTGAGGTAGACTGATTCCCATTTTCCTAAGGAACCACCACACTGATTTCCAACAAAGCTGTCACCAGCAGTGAAAGAATGTAACCCCTTCTCCAAATCCTGTCCGGCATAAACTGTCTTTGGTGCTTTTTATTCAGTCATTCTGATGGGTATAAGATGGTATCTCAGAGTTGTTTTGATTTGCATTTCCCTGATGGCTAAGGATGTTGAGCATTTTCTTAAGAGTCTTTCAACCATTTTATATTCCTCTATTGAGAATACTCTATTTAATTCTGTACCTCATTTTTTAAATTGGATTATTTGTTGTTTTGGTAACTAGTTTCTTAAGTTCTTTGTGTAGTTTGAATATCAGTCATCTATCAGATGTGGGGTTGGTGAATATCTTTTCCCAATCTGTGGGTACCATTTTGTCTTGTTGACTATGTCCTTTGTCTTACAGAAGATTTTCAATTTAAGGAGGTCCCATTTATTAATTGTTGATCTCTGTATCTGTGCTACTGGTGTTTTATTCAGGAAGCAGTCTCCTGTACCAATTCATTCAAGGGTACTTCCTACTTTCTCTTCTAAGAGGTTCAGTGTGGCTGGATTTATGTTGAGGTCTTTGATTTATTTGGACTATAGTTTTATGCATGGTGATAGATATGGATCTTTCTGCAATCTTCTACAAGTGAGAATCCTTTGACAGCACCATTTGTTGAAGATTCTTTCTTTTATTCCATTGTATAATTTTAGCTTCTTTGTCAAAAAATCAGGTGTTTGTAGGTGTGTGGGTTAATATCAGGGTTTTCAATTCAATTCCATTTGTTTTCCTGTCTATTTCTGGTCAATACCAAGCTGTTTTTAGGAATATAGGTCTATAACAGAGCTTGAAGTCAGGGATGTTGATGTCTCCAGAAGTTCCTTTATTCTACAGGGTTGTTTTGGCTATCTTTGGTCTTTTGTTTTTCCACATAAAGTTTAATATTGTTCTTTAAAGGTTGTGAAGAATAGTGCTGGGGTTTTGATGAGGATTGCATTGAATCTGCCTTTGGTAAGTTTGCCAATTTTACTATTTAATTCTACCTATCCGAGAGCATGGAAGATCTTTCAATTTTCTGTTATCTTCTTTAATGTTGTTCTTTAAAGACTCAAAGTTCTTATTATATAATTCTTTCACTTGTTTGGTTAGCATTACCTTAAGATGATTTATGTTGTTTGTGGCTATTGTAAAAGGTGATGTTTCTCTGATTTCTTTCTTAGCCCCTTTATTGTCTGTATATATTAGGGCTACTGATACTTTTTTTTAGTTAATCTTGTATCCTGCCACTTTTCTGAAGGTGTGTATCAGCTATAGGATTTCCCTGATAGTTTTTTTTTTGGGTCACCTATGAAAACTATCATATCACCTGCAAATATTGAAAGTTTGGCTTCTTCCTTTCCAATATGTATCCCCTTGAAAACTTTTTGTTGTCTTATTGCTCTAGCTAGAATTTCAAGTACAATATTGAAGATACATGAAGAGAATGGACAGCCTTGTCTTGTTCCTGAGTTGAGTTTCTCTCTATTTAGTTTGATGTTGGCCATTAGTTTGTTGTTTATTGATTTTACTATGTTTAGTTATGTTCCTGTTATCCTTGATCTCTCCAATAACTTCATCCTGAAGGGGTGTTGGGTTTTATCAAAGGCTTTTTCAGCATAAGTGAAATGATCATGTGGTTTTTCTTTTTGTTTGTTTATATGGTGGTTTTTCTTTTTTGTTTGTTTATATGATGGATTAAATTGTGGATTTTCATATGTTGAAACCATCTCTGCATCCCTGGAATGAAGCCTACTTGGTCATGGTGGATGGTTTCTTTGATATGTACTTGGATTCAGTTGGCCAGTATTTTATTGAATATTTTTGCAACAATATTCATGAGGGATATTGTTCTGTAGTTCTCTTTCTTAGTCATAAAACTATTTCTTATAAAAGAAGTTTTTATGATCTTTGCTCTCAAGTTTCTTCCTTCCTTTATTTCTTCCTTCCTTCCTTTCTTCCTTCCTTTCTTTCTTTCTTTCTTTCTTTCTTTCTTTCTTTCTTTCTTTCTTTCTTTCTTTTTTTCTTTCTGCTGCTTTCTTCCTAAATCCTATTCACCCCAAATTTTGCCCTATCTCAACTCTTTGCCTATGCAGCCCCCAGAGAGATTGTTAGTCATCACTGTTGTAGATGGAAACACATTTGTTTTTCATCTCTTTGGATCTTTGAACCCTTGAATCTATCCAACATGTGCTCTCCTCACATCCATGACTGCAAGTGTTTAACTGGCTTCTATGCATATGATCATTTGCTCTCCAAATTGTATGAGCTATTTTCTCCCCAGAAGCAACATTATGCCTTTGTTTTTCATAGGCAAAATAATGTTCCATTCCTTGTGTTCATGTCATTTAAGGGCACAACACACATACAAAACAAACAAACACACACACACACACACACACACTCACGAAAAAGAAGAAGGAGGAGGAGGAGGAGGAGGAGGAGGAGGAGGAGGAGGAGGAGGAGGAGGAGGAGGAGGAGAAGAAGAAGAAGAAGAAGAAGAAGAAGAAGAAGAAGAAGAAGAAGAAGAAGAAGAGAAAGAAGAAGAAGAAGACAAAGAAGAAAAGGGAAAGAGAGAAAGTTTTCTACTTAAAATAAGCAGCTAATGTCATCATAACTTTGCCATTTTACTTTATTTTGTGCTGTGCTATTTAAATGCCATAACTCATTGCCTTCAACAGGGGCTATTGCAAATGAAAAGAGCTGTAAACAAGGTCTTTGAATTTTCTATATCCACTACAATTTTTTTTTTGAGAGAAGAAATGGCCATCTGTATCACTAACTTGTTGAATAGAGTTTAACAGATGTTGTAATCCTGATGCCTTCTTCTGGCTATTGCTTTTATAGCCAACTCAATCTATTGCACAAAAGCTGCATTTTAAAAAATGAATTAAAATATAGCATTCTTGGTTATTAGAAGCAAATGAATGATTACGATTTCTTCCTCAAACTAATTTAAGGCTGTTTTCATTCTTCCAAAATAAAAAGCATACAAATACATACAAATAAAATTAATTTACTACTCTTATTACATAGCATTATTTATTTTTTATGGGTGTGAATGTGCATAATGTGTGCACATGCATGACATTATCCAGATCAGAGATCCATTAGTAGTACATGGGTACTGTGAATGGTTCTCAGGGCGTGAGGATTGGCAGAAAAGCTGTGATCCTTTGTCTGCAGAGCCATCTTGTGGGTTAACAAATTCTCTTCAATTTTAAACATTTTCTTGATACATTCTGCACATAAGTAGCACAAAAATATCTTGAAGCCTGTGTAGAGATATCTAACTCTCTTCCTTTCATCCTATGACTTGCTGCCTTTACACATAAAAAAATAAGAACTGGACAATTTAACTTGTTTTCCATTTATTTTTCTTCATTTTTGCTCAAATAAAACCTCACACACTTATAGTGGGGAGACTTCAACATTTTTTCCCTCTCATCTCTGATTTTGATATTTCTTTCCTTTTGAAAACAGTTCACAAAATTTTGATTGGAAATTCATAATGAGAAAAAAATACTGGGGTTATTATATCCAAATTCTATACCACATAATGTCACAGTAAATTCCCATAACTCTTCATTTACCCTTGACTAGCTACAACAGCTCCTATCTCAGTTCATTGTCTCAGCTATAGTTTCCAGCAGGCTGCCTCTGGCCCCACCACAGCAGTCGCCAAGTAAAGAATAAAATCACCATCCATGATTAAAGTCATTTGAATAAATGAAGTACTATTTATTTTGTGTTCGTTGAGATTTCTATCCATCTAGATGAGACTCAAGTACCAGAGCTAGCTTTATTTTTACTTTGCACATTACTTCTGTCAGTTCAGTAAATAATATATTATTGTTACATTGAATAATTGACCATTTGAAAACAGCAAAATTAACTAGACTTAGCCCTCAAGAAAATCAGTGAAAATTCATGACTGAATCCTAGTTCTTTGGAAACTAGAACCACAGCGTCAGCTTCACAACACTCTCTGTCTTTTTGTATTTATCAGAAATTACTAAATTATAATTTTCTTTTTTTCTTTCTGTCTTTGTGTCTCCCCTCTGTATGTGTTTGCTCAGCACATACTTGTGTGCACTAATGTGTGTTGAGGGTAAATAAGTAAGGTAAGTATCAATGAAAATCTGTTTAGTTACAATAACAATTTGAAGAATACCTAAAATAAGGTCAAGTTGACAGTACAAGATTGTTCATCTCTCAGTCCTAAACAGGTGACTAGTATCAACTTCTTCAGGCTCTGAGAGTACTGTAGCGGAAAGGGCAGAAGAATACTAAGAGGTAGAATATAGATAACGATGGGGGATGTCCTTCTGCATGCTGCGAATATATGTTTCTCTTATTGGTTGGTTGATGAATAAAGCTGTTTTAGCCAATGGACAAGCAAAATTTTGACAGGTGGGAAATCCAAAAAAGGATAAAGAAAGGTAGTAGGAGGAGTCAAGGAGATGCCATGCAGGTACTGGGAAGTTAGGAGATCTGGGCATTCTCCTGTAAGCCAAAATCACATGGAGAAACACAGACTAATAGACATGGGTTAATAATTAAGAGAGAGCTAGCCAATAAGAAGCTTGAGCCATCAGCCAACAGTTTTTAATTAATATTAGCCTCTGTGTGTTTATTTGGGATGAATTGTCTGTGGGACCATACTGGACAGAAACTCATCTACAATAGATGCTTCAAACCCAGTCTTCTGGGAATTAAACAGCATAGTGACTGTAGTTCTTTGTACAAATTAGATTTGAAAATAGCCAGTCATGGATGTTAGAAGGGTTCATATGCCCCCAAAATTTTATGTTTAATGATAAGTATTTTATGGATTGTGAAATGAAAGGGAGTCTTCAGACATGCACAAATTGCTTAGCTCTCAGGCTCCATTGGATAGCTCTAAGAGAAATTGTCATGTTATTTGAGTTAGTAGTGTCTGTGATCTATGTAATCTCAGGTTTTTTTGACTGAATAACTGCAGACATGGGTTTCATCTTGGAGAGCAGGACTTCAATACAATCAAAAAATGGTTAGTTACTTTCATGACACTTGTGTCACCTTGCAACCAAAGAACAAGTTTTTCCAGATTGGTTGTTATTATGTCTCACAGGGTTCATGTCCATGACATTTTGATTATTCTATATTCTATTATGCAAGTATGTGGAAATTCAATAACAGAGTCTTACTATTCAGGTCTGACAAACAAACAAGGGCATCATTAATTAGCTCTAACATCTGGGTCTATTGCATCTCACTAACAACTACAAAGTATTAAACATTACTGGGACTTGCTTTGTTTATGAGCCTTGTCTAGTGGAGTCATTATTATTCCATTATAACACACTCATTTTGCCTCTTTTTAAGTATGAATACAACATTGAGTTATCTGTTATATAATAGGGTTGCTATTTTAACCAAAATAGCTATTATTTAATGGTTAGCTTGATTTTACAATCACAGCAAAAACATCTATTACATACTGTTTATTCAGTTTAAGGCATTTCTTTCATATTCATTCATAAAATTATTTTTGTGGTTGTTTGTTTATATCCTGGTGTTTTATCATTTTTCTTGTTTATTTTTACCATTTCTGGAAAGACACATGCCATTTTTTTAATGATCCTATGCTTCCTGGGAATTTTTATATGAAAATTATGCTTTTTAAAGAATATTTTATATTCTACTTTTAGATATATAAAACATTCATAAGTATGTATTATTTAAAATAAATATAATTAGAAAATGACAATTTTAAAATGTGGGCTTATCCTTCTCAAATGTTCATAATTATTTAACAGGCCCATCTAAATTTTATGAAAAATGTAAAATTGTAAAGGAATAAGAATAAGATCCAAATACCAAAAGCAAATAACCATGAAAAATGTTGCATGATACATTTTTTATTTGATAAAGTTGCACTCCTTTTAAAATTGTATTATGTATTATTATATACTCAGGTCACCAAGCATTATTAGGCAATGGGTGGCAAAGTCATGAAAAAAAAAATACATTGTTTAGATTTCCTAAGGAATATTCATATGTTCTATTTTTAAAATGGCAAAAATTTAGTTAATAGTGTCTGTTAAGAATGGAAAGGTAAGGAATGAAAAGAAAAAGGAAAATAGGCAAACTTAAAGTATTTAAACATATCCAAAATAATTCCTATTGCAAGGGACAGAGGTCACTAAAAGAAAACATGTAGAACTACTTCCACCACCATAGGGATTACTTTAAAAAGATCAAAAAATAAATGGCAGATATCATATATTTTATTTTGAACTCCATATTTAAAATTAATTTGACATTACTTGGGAATGAACATTGATTAAACAATAAAATATCTAATTATCCAGTGTTAGTTTTTCTTAATTTGTAAATTCAATGTATTCATTAATCAAACAACTATGCATTTATTGATGTTTGTTGAGTATATATATATATATATAATATATATATATATAATGACATGTAAAACTATATTAATATCTTAAAACTAAATATATATTTTCTTACAAATTAAAAGAAAAGAAAATTTATGTATGATATATATATATATATATATATATATATATATATATATAATTTATTAACTCTCCCTTGAAAACAAAAAAATATTCTTTGTGTTACTAAGTTTGCATCTCCCCATGCTATCTAACGCATTAATTCATTTAATTCTATGTGCTTCTTGACAGCCAGAAATGCTGGGATTTCCTTCTTTGAAGTATAAAGGACATTATAATGGTTCATTTTACTATCATTGTCATATAGTGTAAAATACATATCCAGAGAAGACACACATGACTTGCTTGCAAATATGATATCAAAAAATTATGGCTACTACAGTTTTGCTATTGCCATCAAATCATAGACTAAATAGTACTCACAAAGCCATTGACATGATACCTTCATTGCTGTCCTGTTAATAAACACACAATCAAATGACAGCGATTTCACAGTGACTCAATGATGGTCAACTCTAGAAATAGGACAGTCCTTCTTGATGTGGCCACTGCTTTCAGCCAACATAAAATGCTGTGTTTGTGACTGCAGCTCTGGTGGCATAGTTTTGGAGATATCTTAGAAGTATGCATTTACTTGTGCTGCTATTTGGTTTTAGAAAACAAGAGAAAGGGAAGAAAAGGATACATTCTTAAAAGGTAAAAAGACAAAAGAAAAGAAAAAGAAGACAGACTGGGTATAATTAAAGTGGGATTTTCTGTACTTTATTTGTATCCACAGTAGTACACATTAATTTCAGTATGTGATAGTAAATTTAAAATAATTACACTAACATTGACTACAATTAAGAACACTTTGATTTTCAATGAAGACAAATTTCTGTATGGAAAATTAGCTTAAGGTAAGGCTTCTGTTCAAACTGTTACCAGATTCAGTATTTTTAATGGTATAAGCTATAAATCACTGTAGAGTTTCTTCCCTGAAATGCCCACAATGAATTCCTGTCCTAGGTCTGAACAGTTTCTTGGAGTAAATCCAGAAAATTTAGGTGATCCTCTTACTTAGGTAATTATGCTGATTTCTTTGGGGATGAATTTCTTTGGATTGTATTTAGTTTTACTCACAATGTTCATGAAATGTTTATGGAAATCAATGTAATTTTTTAAGCTTCTATTTCTTTGCCAACGAATGATGTCTTGTGGTGTTTTATACTAGGTTTCTGTGTAAAATAAGAGTAAGAAACTGAACATTCAAATATCATATGATTAAATGCCAGGTTCTCTTATTCTTTGATATCATGAATAATGGTTTCAGATAATTGAAAATTAGGTATCCCCAATTCCTGATGACTCCAATTTTTTAAAAGTGGAAAAGATTTATCTTAAATAATAGAAATGCATTGTTCAACTCTATTTTATGAATCAGAAAATAATACACTCTCAAGTAATGACTTTTTAAAATAGTGAATTAAGTACATTTTTTTATTTCATGTTATATTATTAATATTCTAATTGTGAACTAATAGAAGAATATCATACCAAATTCAAATAAATGTTTTATGATTATAAAACAAAATCTTACAATAGGCATTCACTACCTCACCTTGAAAAAAGGAAAATAAATAAACCAACAAACAATTAAATAAGTAAATACTTGTAATTCATTCACTCTTAAGGGCTTCTTGAGAACAGTTAATGTTGGGCCTTCCTTATATAAAGTACAAGTGAAAAACAGAATGATTTTAGTAAATTTATCATACAATATATGAACATTTATTTCTTGCAAATATGACTTATATCATTCATTCATAAAAAAGTTGAGTTGATATACTTCATTGTCATCATCCTCAGAGTAATAGCAACAGTTTTGTCAATGTACATAAAATATGAACAGATTCTTAATTGTTGCAATTTTTCCTTTAACACCAATTTTCAGCCCAAGGGCAAGCACAAGCAGAGGCACAGCATCTCAGCATCACGACTTTAATTTCTGGCATTCACAGCATTTAGCTTCAGAAAGTCCCAGAGGACAACAACTACTTTCTTTTTTGCCTCCTGCAGCCACCCTGTCAGGGAAGAGGCCTGGGCTCAGAAAATGCAGCTCATTAAAATGAAGAATTTTCTCCGACTTTGATATTCACAGTTCACTGGGGACATACTACCTGTTCACTGAGCTATTTTGTCTGGAAGGGGGGGATGTAACACTGCAGACCATACTTTAATTAAACTGCTTTAATCAAATTCATTAGGTCTCTAACATTTATAAAACAAGTTGAGTTGTGGCACTGATTTTTCTCAGTATATATTTTTTTAAATTGTCAGGTTTTCTATTCCCTTATTTAATTGGGACAATGAATGATATTCAAAACAATACTTTCATCTAACTCATAAGCGTCTCACTGGCATACAAGGTATAGGTTCTTTGTATTTTCCTACACACAGCTACTGCTGCTCTCAGATGAGCATAGTTCAAGTCTATGTGCATTTAGTTACAGAGTCCTAGTTTGAAAAATCAAGGAATTGCCATTAAAACTGAATTTCCTATAAACAGCAAATAAATAGAAGCCTTCATAGTCTACATTGCATTTTACAGCTAAGTTGCAACCAGGACAGAAAAGTTCCACACATAACCATTGTCACAATAAATGTGCCACTGTGTGAACACACATCACATCAATGCACTAATGAGGCAGTGACTTTGCACAATAGAGACAATGGCTTTAACCTTTTAAATACTTCATCTAATTGCTTCTCTTGACACATAACTAAGGACCCCATTCTAAAACAAAACAAACCAAACAAATAAAATATAAAAATCATATTCTTGTGCTCCTGAGGAACTTCTGTTTTGTCTTTTGGCTGCTGCTGATTTGACTCTGTTGGGTGTGTTGTTGCTATTTTTGTGTTCCCCTTGGAGTTTATGATGCCTATATTGTCGCCAACAACTAGGATTTCACAGGCAAAGCTTAATGATCACTGAAGCTCCCACCTACTTTGCTAAAGCTCATTTATAAAATAATCATGGAAGGACTGCTGTCATTTGTATTATTTAAATTTTGATAAACCTTTAATAAGTGCTATATTTTACAAATGAGATAGGGACAGAAATATCTTATATTTTGGTTGATCAATCTAGCCATCAGTAGAAGAAACCTCAAGATATATATCTCTTTGGTAGATAAAGAATTTATTTATTTCCAGGGGCAAAAATACCTTGATCAATGTAACACTTTTTTGACTGTTAGTAAGTTTGCATTGAATCTATTAAATATAATTCCATATGGACTCATTTTTTTAAATAACATAATCATTAGAAGTGTCCTGAAAGAAAAGAAAAATTAAATAGGAAGAGAAATATGTCAGATGATGGTCACAGATGAAGATATGATCAATACTGTGATGATGAAGATTTATACATATTAGGTGATAAGTTAAGAATTTTGACAGTTCGACCTTTACTAAGCCAAAGAATATATATCAATAACAGAATAGTATAGGTGAAGAAGTAGTTAAGTTGTAATTATCTAGTATGGTGCACAGAATGAATTAAAGAATAAAAAAGGTCGACAAAATTGTAACTTGGGGGGACTAATAACTACTCTAAACTGGCCTTACTCTCTGTAAGTTATTGTAGAAAGCATGTGTCGAGTGGGTGATGCATTGGAAGAAAAAGATTCTAAATCATTGAAAACACAGAAGCATACATGGACAAGAAATGATAGATATAAAAGTGTTTGAAATTATATATAAATTAGAGATGAGTATTATATAAATACTAACAGGGAGAAGAAAGAAGTTTAGGATTTGATTCTGTAGGTAAGAATCTAAGGTGTAAAGTCACACATGTTATAGGACAGATCTGGCAGTAAATGAATGTATGAGAAAAATAGGAAAGTTGAGCATTCATTCTAAGGCTATTAAAGAGCTTCAAGAGGAAGTGTCAATTATTTCATGAACAAACAAACAAAAACAGTCTGTTAATATCCATGGGACATGAACAAATGGAGGTTATAGGTACCATTTGTGGGTTGCATTTAAACAATGGTGAGTAATAAAATCAAGATTGAAATAGAAATAGTAGGGAGTTTGGAAGTATTGTGTTGGCTATAGTTTTTGAACTTAGTAAAGAGTGAACTAGCAGTTAGTATATGTCTGTATACCCAGGGGTAATAAGGGTCAGGACTTCATAGCCAGTCATTGGTTACATAATGAGTTCATGGACTTCAATAACAGTCTGTGATACAGAGCAAGGAGTAGAGAAGCAAAGAAGGGCAGATGGGCTGTGGAATGAAATTAGAAGTTATTTTATTTTAATGCATAAGAAAGGTTCATATTATTAGCATGTAATAGAACCACATCCAAGGAAACAGTTCAAAGAAACTAGTGTAACAAAATGTAAAAATCAACAGAAAAATTGGGTGATAGTCATGATATATATTTTGTATTTTCTCCACTACCTTGTGTTTGTTAGATTGATCAAGGACAGCAATGCCATAGTTATTCTTAACATTCATTCCAAGTTACCATTCTGTTGTTAGAGATGGCAGTCTATATATGTACATTGTTACTTATTGCCTCATTTACTTATAACATACAGGGTAGACCCAGATCACATCATTTGGATGGATATAGAGTCAATGATATATCACCAAGACTTAAAACAAAGGCAAGTAACTATACCAATGATCAAGAGGACAGAATGCCAATAGAGAAATATTATGTTCCATAAATAATTTCCATGGACTATGAAATGGTAAGGAACCATTAATTGTTTTGTTATAAAACTATATCCAGAGGTTATGTTTTCATGATAACACTTTATAAATAAATTCTATATTACAAAGCTTAAGATACTTGTTTAGATATGCATAAACCATTCTGAATGCTATATTTGACAATTGCTTTGAAAAAATGAAAACATAGCATCATTATATAGGAGAGAAAGAGAGAGAGAGAGAAAAGGAGAGATAGATAGATAGATAGATAAATAGATAGAGAGAGAGAGAGAGAGAGAGAGAGAGAGAGAGAGAGAGAGAGAGAGAGAGAACATAAAAGAGGGAGCCATTATTGGTTAGAAGAGAAAACTGAACCTAAAGAAACGTCTAGAGACCTACAAGACTGAATCAAACTATCAATTTGAGCAACTGTGGAAAGGCTACCATAAATGCCCTTCCCTGACAGTGAGATCAACAACTAACTTATCCACCATCATGGAGCCCTCATCTAGAACCTTTTGGAAACAGAAACAAACACCGATAACTAAACACTGAGTAAAACTAGAATCCATATGCAGAGAGAGAGGCCAAGACCAGGTTGCAGAAACACATAGAGACAGCTGACCTGAACAAGGAGGAGCTAACAGGTCCCCAGATTGATAGCTGGGAATCCAGCATGGGACTGACTCAGACCTCTTGAATATGGGTTTCGGCTAGAAGGACTGAGCAGTCTAAGGGACCTCGGACGGTAGAACCAGGATGTATTCCTGGTGCACAAAAGGACCTTGCGGACACATACCCCATGTGAGAGAGGGTAAGAGGGAGGGAGGGAGGGAGGGGGGTAGGGAGGGAGAAGAAACTGGGATCGACATGTAAAATAAAAATAATAATAAAAAAAGGCAGTAGTGTCATTATTTAATAGAATATTTTACTGGGACAAAGCATTTAGTTGTAAATTTGAAAAAAAATAGTTCATTTTTTTAGTACTTTAGTTCATTTTCTTCTTGCTATTATTAAATGCACTACCAAAAGCAACTTATATGAAAAGGATTTATTTTGGTTCAATGTATAGGATATCATGCTAGAAAGTTAAGACAGTAGGAGTTTGATGTAGTTTGTCCTATTGCATCCACACTCAGGGAAGCAGAGAGTGATAATTGAATTATGTGTCATTTCTCTAATGACACAGTCTAGAATCTCCTTTTACAGAAGGGCCTATCTATAGTTAATATGTGCCTTCCAACATCAACTAAGTTAATCACAATATCTCCCCTCAAGTAAACCCCTGTCTCCAAGCTCACTCTAGATTCTAGAACTGGGACCAATAATAATTTACTAGATTCTAGATTGAGACAAATAATCCCATATATTAAATGTTTGATTAAGTTAAATATGCATTCATAGTTTTTTTTTTTAAATTAAACTCACAAGCTGAACTTGGAATTTAGTGTGACTTTGTCATTATAACATTAATTTTCAGGCGGAAGTGTAAAGAATGTTGTTGTTTGTTAAAACATTATGGTCATTGTCATTTAAGTCAGTCAAACATTAAGTCACTGTTTCTCTTCAACATTATACTGAAGGTATGCACATTAACACGTCTGGATAAAGAATTTCTAGCACAAAGTGTAATAACAAGAAATTTAAAATTGTTATTTTTCATTCCTAAGTTTATTTCTTATATAGAAATATAAGTAGATGTAAAACACAAAGAAGAGGGTATTATCAATACAAAATTATTTAGAAAAAGATTGGCATCTCTATATAGAGAAATAATAAAATTTGAAGTTTTAAGATGTTATTTACTGTGTTTGTGCATGTGTGATCAGTGTGCATGTATTAGGTTACCAGACAGCATAGTACAGGAGTTCTCTTATCTTTATATGAGCTCTAGGAATTAAACTCAGGTTGCCAGATTTGGGAAGGGGAGCACCTTTACCCACTATGACACCTCACAGGGTCATGAATATATTATGTTGATTCTTCTCTATTAAACTGATAGACTTCTGGTTATCTAACAAGATTGTGTTATCTGGTAGGTGAAGTATGAAAAGGAGGAAGCTGAATTTGAAGCAAGCGAATCATTTAGGTTACTGAGGCAATAGTAAAGAAAAAGAGTTCATAGTAGTTAATATTGAGATGGGATGAGAGCAGACATTTTGGATAGTAATTAAGAGGAATTGTGGCCAATTAAAACAGAAGGAAACTTTTGAAAGGATCCCAGGTCTTAATTTAAGGAGTAACAAAAGGTGATGGGGTTTGAGTGACAAGAAATAATGAAGAAGCAGGCTTCACAATGAAGCTTGAACTAGAAGTGCTGGCCTTGCTTTCAGTAAGGCCTAGCATACCAATTAGGCATTGCCATGGAGAAACAGGTAGAACTTAAAGGATGAGTCTATTTTGAAAATAAGAATTTTGAAATAAGCTTCCCAGGGAAATTTTCATGTTTGCTCCTAGTAAGAAAGAAAATATAAACAGGAGACAGCCAAGAGTTCTAGCTCAATTTCACATTACCAGTTAGACGCAGAGAAAAAAAAAAAAAGGAAATAATCTGAAAGCAGAAAAAAATAGAAGTGGATGGAGAGGCATGAAATGAAACAGATGAGAATAGCCAGGAAGTCTGATGTCAATGCCTCGGGTTGAATAGTAAAACTCTTTGCAAAACCTGGTTTCTTAAGTAACACATAAAATAACTAACAATATGAATTTCAAACACCAGCTTTGACAAGAGCTGTGATGGTGAGAATATAAGAAATTTTTGAATATTATATGGAGAATGCTATATGCAGGCAGAATTATCCTCTTCAAAGGTGAAACAAGATAGGCGGGGCTAGGAGACTAGGAGAAGGAAAGAGGAAGTGGTAAGGATGAGTCAGCTTGTAGAGCCGAGAGGAAGCAAGACGCTGGTTGCACCTCTCCGATAAGATGACCACGTGGAAATACTTAGATAAGTAGAAATGGGTTAATCATTAAGACAGAGCTAGCCAATAAGGAATTAATAACTGGCCAACAGGATTGTATCAAATACGGAGTCTCTGTGTGTTATTTGGGGCCAGCATGCCAGACCGGCAGCAGGCACGCTGGCATAAAACAAGCTACAGTTGGCACCCAACGTGGCTATAAGAACTTTCACTTAAAACTATTAAAGGCTTAAAAAATATTTTTTAGAAACAAAACAACAGAGACTAGCAAGACTTCTTGGTACTAGCATTTTTCTGGTTGGAGTTTGTTTTACTAAAAACAGAGATTTGCGCAGCTACTTTAAGGGAGTTTTCCAAAATTAGCATAAGAGGCCAAAATCCTCCTTGCTTTTAAAGAGCTCTGCTAACAATTCATTGGTGTGTAGGAGAGCTGTAATGAAGGTTTACACTGTGTTCTAAAATGACCAGGCAGTGAGTTGTCTCTATCATTTCTAGAGTTTATATATTATCCTTCTATGGTTTTTGAAGGAGTTAAAGACAAATAGTTATGGTTATAGTTTTCCTTAGTTAGGATTAAAGATAAGTTACAAGTTACACATAGGACTTTAGATTCACAAAGATAGGATAGATATCTTCTTTAAGTCTTACAAAATGTTAATGGACTAAATATTGTTAACTGTGATTCTTATTTGATAACTGTTGTATGATATATTTTGTTATGTTAAGAATAAACCCCTTCTTTTATTTTATACAAAAAAGAGGAGATGATGGGAGATGTTATTCTGTTAACATGTTTTTCATACTGGTTAATTAATAAAGCACTGATGGGCCAATGAGAAAGCAGATAGGCAGGGCTAGGAGACAAGGAGGAAGGAGGAAATAGCAAGGAGGAGTCAGCATGTACATCCTAGAGGAAGCAAGATGCCGTCCCGCAGCAGCGCTCGGAAAAGATGACCCCGTGGTAAGTAGAAATGGGTTAATCATTAAGACAGAGCTAGCCCATAAGCACTAATAGTAACTGGCCAACAGGATTGTATCAAATACAGAGTCTCAGAGTGTTATTTGGGGCTCGTGTGGTTGTGGGACTGGGTGGCTGGCGGGGAGGAGCAAAGAGTGGGGGAAAAACGTGCTCATAATACATATACTTTCAAAATAAGAGATAAAATAAAGGCAGATAACTCTAGTGTAGAAGAACATACCTGGAGTTGAACTGTGGCTTCCACATACAGGTAGATGAGAGTACCCATACATACAAGTACGTATATAGGCATATACCACACACACACACACACACACACACACACACACACACACCACAAGTAAATTAAAAAATATATTACTTGTATAAATCCTAGCATGGGAGTCAGGAGTGAAAGAACTACTAGTTTAAAGCTATATAGGGAATGCACGGCTAGCCTGGGATATATGAATACATGTGTGAGAAAATAAAATAAATATACAAAAAGGAATAACATTTTATTAAGGTTAATAAGTAAATAAAATGGTCTTCTTCAAGATGTATATTATATATGTAAATAAATATATATAGTTTATAAATATGTAATATCTATAAATGTGTGTATTCAAACACGTTCATTATTCTTAGGGAATTTTACATTGAGCTCTGTAACCATGCTCAAACTGGGCTAAATTATATCCATGTTTGACTAGGTTGATGGAATGGTTGGGTTTAGGAAAGAAAAACCTTTGTATTTTCATAAGTCACTTTAAAAAATGCCATTTATGTTAGCCCTTTGTCCTCTTCAAATGGCCTTGGTTAACGAGGTGATTTGAGAGTAAAGTTTTTACCTTTTGAACCAAAGGGGTGACAAAAAAAGCTATTACAAGGCTCTAGCGTTAGTACTGATAAGAGGAACAAAAAGACACTGTGGGCATTTATCAAAGCAATAAAAGGGCAGAGGTCCAAGATCCTGTTCAACAAGTACAGTAATGATCTACCATTTGCAGAATGGCCTATGATTGTCTAGAGACATAGAAAAAATTAAGTTATTATACTATGATGACATTGTGAAGGTAAATTTAAAGCTAAAACTTCTCTGTTAGTCCTATAGCTGGTTTCAAAGATCAGGCAACATCAGAAAATTGTGCCTTTGTTAGCCTGCTCCAATCCAGCTTGCTATCCTTATGATACATCATATCCCACCATGGGCTTCAACCAAATATACTCAGAGCACAGGAATCTGCCTCAGTATCCTAATTGAAATATAGTTCCACTCAGTTTTACTGGTTCCTTCTAAAACAAAAGAGTATATTGAGATAGCACTTCAGGTACAAATTACAATTACCTGTTTTGAAGGGATGAAATTTCAGTGTGTCCACTGAGTATTCATGCATTAGAAGCTTTTTGCCAGTGGTAGGGGTAGAGTGGTTATGAGGTAGTGAGATATTTAAAGAGTGCAACCTGTTAGTAGGCTCTTCAGTCACGTAGGTGCCATCCTGGACAGCAATGCTGTTCTATTGATCTGGATACTAGTGAAAATGATATTTAATAACTGAGATTAATCAAGCTCTTTTTTCTGTTTTAGGCTTAGTGATATGATCACTCCATCTTATACATAATCCTGCACTATTATGTGCCATAAGATACACATGATTCTTAAAAGATATTGGTTCCATGACCTTGAATACCCAAATTGGAAAGCTAAATAATTTTCTTTTTCAAAAGTAGCCCGTGTCATGTATTTCAGTATATAAGTGTAAAAGATACTATTCTAGTCGGATGGAGAAAATATGACTCAAATCATGTGACCTTGTTTTATTTTTATGATGGTTTTGTGGAACTTAAACCAAGAATCTTGTCATTTTAGGTTTTGAGAATAAATGCTTGGTTATTCCTTGCAAAAATATACTTTTAATGTGCTTACCAGTTCACAGATGGGCTTACAAACATGTGATAACAATTAGATGCAATAGGAACAGATGTGATATTCAAATAAAACCAATATAATTATTTTTTATTTATGTTGATAAAATATATATTTCCAAAATGATGGCTTATTCAAATTTTAATGTCTACTCTAATGTATGAAAATAATGACTATCATTTGTAATATTAATGTTACAAGACAACAGGTCACTTTACCTAAAAATATACTATATAGTAATGTCTATATATTCTTATTACAATACATTGAATTTCATGGAAGAATATACATTCACACACTCATACACACATAAAAAATCCTAACTTTTAAAAAGTCAATTTTTTGAAGTCTATATAAATTCATATAATCTAACTTCTAAAACGCTAAAGTGACAATTGTATTTTCTCTTCACTTTTATTTTATGTGCTGATGAAGGTACTTGAGGATTTGTCAAATTGGAAGATCTTCCATAAGTATGAGGAAGAAAAAAATCATTTATAATACATATATATATATATATATATATATATATTTAACTGTCATAATTGAATATATTCAACACTTAAAACAGTTTTTGATAACATTGTTCATATTCTCAATTGCCCATTCTCTTTAAGCAATGTAAATGCATCATTTATTTGAAAAAGTTAGATGTTCATATTGAAAAAAATTTTAAAGGCTCATTCTATATTAGAAGGTAATTTTTTGATTGTAACAAAAAACAAATCTTTAACATTGAATTAAACCTTGGTAAATGGTTTACATGTCCTTCCAAAGTAGTTAAAATTCTCTGGTCCATGATGAATGCTATGGATTAAGATGTCTTGACAAGTTCAGGATGTAATAAATAAACCATAATTCTATCATGAATGGAAATCAGCCTTATGCACTGGGAATGTAGGATATCATCAAGCTTCTTTATAGCATATAGCTTCTCATATTTATTATGTGTTGAGTAAAGCTACAAACTTACCTTCTTTTTCACAAAGTAATCTAGGTCAGTTTGAGAGTGCTGTGCAATCACAGTCTTGATCAATATGTTATATGATGCAACAGTGATACAATCATTTAGAACTACAGGTGACTTCTACTTGAACTTGCTTTGAAGAGGTAAACAAGCCCCTTTAGAAATCACCTGAATACATAGCTTTTGGTAAAAGATGTCAAAATTCCTGCATTTCCTGACAAATTACAAGCAATTTTACATGTGGAAACTTGGTGCACATTTTGTGTGTGTGTGTGTGTGTGTGTGTGTGTGTGAGAGAGAGAGAGAGAGAGAGAGAGAGAGAGAGAGAGAGAGAGAGAGAGAGAGAGAGAGAGAAACAGAGAAGAGAGAATATGAACAAGTGACATATAGAAACTATAGTTATAAAGGGATAAGGTACTGCAGATACAGATACATTTCTTAAATAAATATTAGGAAAGGCAGAAGAAGGGGTAATTTTAAAATCACATTACAATAATAAAGGAAACAAATGTCTGTATATTTTATACAAAGTGATTCTACATTTTATCAGATTGTAACTGAAACTAAGCCATAAGATTTATCAAAGTGACTATGAAGGATTCAAACCGGAGCCCGAAAAGGACAAATTGTGTACACAAAGGTTGTTTCTAATTTTAGGAGAAAAATCTCCATAGGCACATCATTGAAGAGACTTGGTGTGGGAATCAGGTGAGGCCTGAACTTACAACTCCAAAGCTCTGTCTTTCTGGAAATATGTACACCATAGTCCTGGATTCTACTTCAAAACCAATGCTTTTATGAAACATATAACCATTAATTTCACAATAAAGTACTCTGATGGATTTAGTACATTATGTCCTCCCCATGCAGTTCATTTTTCCCAGACATGACCCCAAATGTTTCTGGTTTGGGAATCAAAAGCTCACTCATTAAATGGATCATATTAACCTGGGTGATTTGATGGTCTCAGACTACCAAGTGCTTTTCTGTTCTCCATTCCTTCCCACAGATACACACAGAGAAGAACTATGAGAGAATAAAAAGTTTTGCCTAAAAATTTAGGAGAAGCCCTTCCTGGATGCTCACTAGCTTTCATTTGTGCTAAACTTCCATCCCTGGAACCAAAAGAAAACTATTTCTGTTGCCTATGCCATCCATTAATTAACATGCCATTGTAGCAAAGCTGAATAGATGAACATGGGTGCTCAGCATAAGGCTAGCTTACCACACCTCACGGACCGCTAGTCATTAATAATTAACATGGAAGAACAGAAACAATTATTCTACAACTGATAACTGAAGGGAAAAGACATTGGGGAAGAAGGGTAGACATTTTCTTATTGCCTGAGCGAGTAACAGAATGGAGATGCAATAGGTAGGTTTGACATCACCAAGCAACAGCAAAGTCAGAGATACTGCTTTTCAATTTGTCTCTTCCACCCTACTCTCTACATAGTTCATAACCAGTAGCATTTTTGATACATCAAAGGGAATTGTGTAAATAATGTAAGAAAGTATGTCATGTGCCTTATACAAAATATTTTAAAATTAACAATAATTAGAATAAGAAAGTGAACAAAGCACTTAGATAACTTATTTATTCTAAAATAAGTGCAAAACCTGTTCATAAATCAGCCAGGCAAATTTTCACTAAATATGACATTCACCATTATGGGACTTATTCTAGGCTCTAATAAAATTTTTAACCATTTTAATAAGTTACTGTAATTCCATGCTATGGTAAGTGCTATGAGAATAATGTGATAACAGGTCCAAATGATTACAAATCCTGTCTAGCAGGGATTCAAAGAGGCAGTGACACATCTGTTTAGTTTTAAAAATGGTGTGTCCTTTCCACAAGGAGAATGCAGTAGGGGCATTCTGAGAGACTAGACTGACAGATTTACTAAGAAAAAAACACAGTATGTTTGCTTAATAAAAAATGGTATGATCTGGGTAAACTGTCAGGTTCATGAAATAGATAAGCAAGCAGTGGGTTTAAATGTGATTATGGGGCCCATGGAAGGGTATGAACTAAAATAGAAGTCTGCACTTTTTAATCATGTAGGATGGAGTGCAGTAAGTATCACAGATAAACATGGCCAGATGTTTACTGGAATAATAGCCCTAGAAGGATGGTAAAGAACAAATTCAAGAAGAGAGAGACAAACAAGTAGAGATCAAACTGAGGAATTTTGGAAAGGATGAAGGAAAGGAGACCAAATCCTGTACAAGGATGATGAAATAACTTACTGTTAAAACATTGAAAATATTTACACAGAGAATACTTAGCACTGATTCAAAATTCTAAGAAGTTAAATATCAAATGGATTCATTTGAATAGTCTTTGGGCATGCAATTTGAAGAGCAAATAATCAAATTTCTCAAAATTCTTCCACAATATTAAGGTCTTAATTGAAACTATTGTTAAAGAAAGAAACATTATTACCTACCAATGAATTTCAAGAAAGCATCTTTTAGTGAAGAAAATACTCTTGTTCTTATTTTAAAAAAGGTAAATTTTTTTGGGAAAGTGTCCTCCTGCTTGGTTCTATGGACTTCTCTTCTACATTATTTTCAAATGGAGAGGAGAGTAAAAGAATCATGTGTTATGAGCAGGTTTGTTCAGAGACTCTGTATTTGATATAATTGTGTTGGCCAGTTACTAGTTTCTTATTGGCTAGCTCTGTCTTAAATATTAACTCATTTTTATTAATCTAAGTACTTCCATAGGAAAGAAACCAGAATAATCTATATTATATTGTACAGCATTTAAGCAATATGGTGCCTCTTATTTCTCCATTATCCCAGTTTTCCAAAGGATGTTAGGCTCAATGAGAAAGTCAGGTATCCAAAGTTTTCAATGAGTAGAATGCCTTTAGTTTACACCCTCAACTCCAAGTCACTCTTCCTGTTTTCTTAATAACATGTTTTAAAGTGAATTACTTTGACAAGCATACACAATTTCTCCAAGTATCACCATGTACACTGTACTTCCTGGAAACTTGACAAACATTTGCAGTTGACAAAATGAAATGAGCTCTTTGCCCAGTGTATTAGGGCAAATGTCAGTAAACTCTACCTGGGTCTTGTTGGCTCAGAACCAGGAGAGTATTATGTTAAGACTGATGGTATTTTTACTGTGCACATCAATGTCAATCCACCTGCTTCAGATTCCCAAGCACAGATATTAAGATTGTGAACCACCAATCCCAGCTCAAGACTCTTGGTTAAAAAAAAGAAAGGAAAGGAAAACTATAGTCTCAGAATATGAATATTCTTTGAAATACATAAATACAAAATTTAGTAGATACACAGCTACACTCTAGGAATGAACAACGAGAAAAATATATACAAAGAATTTTTCTCTTTTCTCTTCTAGTGAAAACTCAAGGAAAACTAATTCCATCTTTATAGCATGGGAAATCAGCTTTAAGGTAACTCTGGTGGCAAAATGCAATATGCAAAGAGGTAGAGTGAGAACTCTTCATTCATTGCTGTGCAAGTAACATGATTTCCCCTGACAGAGGAGAGGTGAGAAATAACATAAATAAAATAAATAATATCCAATCAATTTACTGAAGCTCCTCCATGGATATAAATTAAATTTATGAAAAGTAGAATACTAGGAAATAGCTTTTCTAATTGTAGATATTAATACACAGAACTCAGAAAAGTAATTGTTTCATAACATTGAGATAATTATGCTCTAGATTGACTCTTTTTTAAAAAAGTATACAAAAAGTCCATTCTTTAAAAAGAGAAGGAGAATGGCTATAACTTGTCTTGATTATCATTTTCTTCTATTATATTAGTCCATACTGAAAAACAGCACTTTCCAAACCACACTGTAAATGTATACACAACTAGTTTCCTGATGAGTCCTGGGAGCTTGTCTCCTGTAAACCCTTTCTCTTTGTTAGGTGTTTCTATTCCTAACCTTCTAGTGGAGTTGAATTTATCAATTCAGTAGGTTTTGCTTGTTTGTGTATTTGTCTTACAAAACAAAGTTGACTTATTTAGACTGAAGGTTGACAGGCATGTGCATTTACTTACTTATTCTTAGCTCTACTATTAAACAAATATTGCAGGGGAAATGCCCATTTTAGTTTTATGAAATCCATATAAAAAGTTCCCTTTCTCAGCTGCTTGGAAGCCTTTGTTTTATAATAATTTCATTTTTAATTTTAAAAATTCTATTTAAATTTCATAGTTATTTTTTGATTGGCTTACATGGCAATGTTTCAGTACTTCATCTTTGTGGCTTCTCTTTTCTCTTGCTGTTTGCTGTGCATATTTGCTGTTGTTACCAGTCTTTTGTTTGTACTGGATTAATATATCATTGGTTGATGAGACTGACATTAAAGGTCAATCATACACAATGATATTATAATTTTATATGAATTAACACATGACCTGAGGCACCAAAGTTAGTAATGTCTGGCATCCTAAAATATTACTGAATTTCAATAACCTTTTCTGGTCAGTAGTATAAATAATTAAGTTTTCCAAAGAGAATCTCAGTTTACATTTGAGTACAACTTTGAGAAAGGTGGTTATAATTATCAATGAAATTTTATGGATGACAATTTTTCAAGACTCAAAGACTGTATGTAAGAAGTTTTAATCATCTTTATTTCACTGCCACATTATTTGTAGTCATTTCACATTTTCATGTGCTATTGTTCTTCTTTAAACTACAGGGCTTGGTCTGAGTGAAGCATATGGAAACAGAATGTTTAATTCTGAATTATTTACTGATAAACAATTTTAATAAAATATGTGGAAGAGGCAAAAACAATTATCTTTATTATTTTAATAATTAAAAATATTAAAATTTATCATAATACACCTTGCATATGATCTAGATCAAACAACAACAAAAAATTCCAATGACAGAATTATTAGTTCAGAAAACAACTTAGCTTTACACTTTTCAAAATTCACATGATCTCAGAATGTAAAACAAAAATACCATATGTTTCCTTTCATATGTGCAGTCTAGCCAATAATATATGCATGCGTGTAAATCATTGTACATTTGGATACAGTACAACATCTAGAAAGCAGAATTAGAAAGGCTAAATATTAGTGATGAGGCAAAACTGATTGCAAGTAATGGGCATGGGTTATGCACTCTGCTTCTAAATATATTGTTTATGGTGGAGTCCCCTGTCCCTTCTCTCACCACAATTCTTGTATGTTGTATTTTTCCACCATAGTTTTAAAACACATCAAACTCTACTTCAAACACACACCTAACTTGGTGAGTCTCTCAAAGAAGCTTCCTCCTTTTCAGAGACTGACAGTCAGACAATATGCAGAGAGTTAGAAATCTTATATCTTATAAGAGAAGCCCTTAATTGTATGCCTCCATTAAACTCTTTCCCTGAAGTCTCAAGGACCCCTGATGCAGAGGAGGCAGAAAGAGTATAAAGGCTAGAGGAGATGGAGAACACCAAAAAATTGTGTAGTGTATCAGTCCCAGGTTCCATGATACTGTAGTCATCCTATATTTTTCATTTCATCATTCATTTTAATAGCACCCCCTTTCTTGCTTGCTTTCCTATCAATTTTAAATGTAATCTTTTGACAACTTGGGAAGATAAATAAACTAAGTCTTAAAAATCAATACCTTCAATACTCCCCTTTCCTTCATCTCTTCTGTTTAAGTTATCTTTAAGTAGATACAACAGTTTTATTCTGCATTTTTGACCCATATATTTAATTACACAGTGATAATCTCACTGTTCAATTGAATTTTAAAATCTTGCTTTAATCAGTGTTGGCATGTGTATTGGTTCTGATTCATGTCCTCCCTGAAATTCAGTTGTGTCTTCTTTTAATCATTGTAATTAGCCATAATAATATCAACTATGAAAGATCCTGGTGAGAATTAAATGAAACACCATTTGAAGGGAACCTAAAGTGTTTGATTTCCATCAAAAAGAAAATCATAAAACCTGTTGTTCCACTTAAATTATGTTTTTATAAATTTTCCAGGAAACTAAAGCAATGGCTTTCTAATTAGCCTCTTGTCTCTGTTTTCCCTTATTTTAAATCTAATTTTGGACATATGCTTAGACATAAAGTGAAAATACTTTAATAACACTACTTCTATGATGGTTGATCTTGACCACCAACTTGAATGAATACAATTAGTGTTAGACTTTTGATATGAAATACTTCTCAAAGATTCATAGATTAAAGGTCTGTGTAGCACTTGAAGGGATTTATGGGAGGTGTTTGGGTAATGCAGCTTCTGATTTTATCAACAGAGTTACTTACTGATAGTATCAAATTGATAGACATTATTGGTAGCTAATGAAACCTCGAAGACTGGAAGAAATAGGTTACTAAGTGAAAAATGAGTCTAGTCATCTGCCTCTTCTATATCCATTCTTCTTCCTAGCCACTGTGAGTAGTAATTTGTCATGCCCATTTTCCATGACATACCACCAGAGCACAGATTATAGAGTCATAGAGTGAGTTGACTACCACACAAAACCCACAAAACTATAAATAAAAACAGTTCTTTCTAACTTTTCAAGTGGCCTTGTATATGTTCAACATAATAGATCAGTACAACTTGTTTATGTTTAAAAAAATTACTTCAACTGCAAAGTGTCCAATGAGTTAGGAGATTCTTCACAGCATGAAGGTTACAACCTCAACAAATCCTCTAATGCAAGACATCATAAATTTATCAAAGTATGCCAAAAAATTTCTTTCCACTAGATTAGTTTTGAGGGTTGGTTGCCTATTACCTCCCCAATTAGCTTCATTTTTATCTTCTTTGCTATCTAGATTTATTTTGTAGGGAATGAAGAAAGCACTGAGTAAATGAGTAAAGAGAGGAAAAAGTTTTAAGGTAGTGTTTAATGGAGATATGAACTCAGCCATGTCAAGGTCTCCAATGCTTTCCATTCATGGGAATTGCAAAGCCTTCTTCATTCAGGCTTAGGGAAAAGACAAATATCCCATGCATAGATGTTGGCATTGATCAGAAAAGTTCCTCTGTAGCTGCCTCTTCCTGATTATTTTTAGCTATTGACTATTCCCCCATAGGGACCCAAAGTGAGATTGCCTAAAAATGCTTCTTTTCTTATCTCTCTATGATAAACTCACTTCCTTGTTCAGCTGTATACAATAAACCAAGCTCCTCTATTCAGATGTGTATAATTAGCTTACTAGTTGTTTGTTCCTTAGAGAACACGACCAAACCAATCCCAGATTTTCTGTATGTGTATCTTTTGTTTTATCATTTCCCCTTGCCTCAGCTGGATCAAACCTAAAGCTGTGCCAGACTCAATATATGTATGTGTCTTTTCTGAATAATGACCTGTTTAAAAGTGCTTCCATCTCACTCTGTACAATTTCAGTTTCAGACTTTGCTTCCTTGTAATCCATTATTTACACACTATCCTACCTATCTTTCCAGAGACTTGTCTTATCCCAATTTGTATTCTCATTTTTACTGAAAAGTTCTTGTTAACACTATAATTGATGAAAGAAATATTATTCCATTGAATGCCCACTAAATTCTAAGTTCCTTATATTTGCATCTTTATATTTATTGCCTTAGCTATGCTTGTAAGGATCTCAAAATACTAATAAGTATCCTTACCATTCCCTCTTTCCATCACCCCCCCTCTAGGTCTTATGTAGCCCAAAATGACCTTGAACTTTCTATAAAATAATTATAGCATAGAAATTATGAACCTCCTGCCCCAATCCTAGGTTCTTGAATTACAGGGAAATGATGCCATGTCTGGTTTATGTGGTACAGGGTATCACTAAGGACTACCCATATGTTATGCAAACACTCTACCCTCAAAGCTATACCCACAGTGCTCAACACTTACTGGTATTGTGCTGCAGCAGCATAATTTGTGTCTCCTATATAGTAGTTTCATGAGTGAAGGCATCATACATCCTTGAGTATTAGTGCTACATTTGTATGAGTTACTATAACAGCACATCTGTATATGTCAGTTCTCATACAGAGTGTTTGCATGTGTTTGTAAACATTTGGTCTCATAGATACTAGGTTGTTATTTTTTGCAATGATTAAAATGTGTATTTTTTTTGTACAAAGAGGATTGATGATACTCAAACACTAACAAAGGAAAATTGATAGGTTTACCTAGATGCTGTAGCTGTTGGTTATATCAGATTATACTCAGTCATGTTCAGAAACTAGATTGAGGTTATGTTCAATACTTTGATATTATTATGAAATTTACTTTTTTACTCAAAATGAACATACATTTTAAAAGCTAAGCATGTTATATGTGATTTTTCTCCAAATATTTTTAAAAGGAAACTATTCTGACCATCTAAGAAAATTTTCATTTCTAAATAAAACATTTCAAATTATATCACTAGGTTTAAACCATTTATCTTATGTAGTGTATCTAAGTTATCAAATGTTTGGAAATATATGAACTACATGATTTAAATTACACAGAGCAATGTAACACAAAATTGTAATTGAAAAAGTTATAAAAGAAAATCATGTTCTCCTCCAACAAATGTCACTACCTGGGGCAAAGATGAGCTGGAGTGTTTATCAGAAGTACTTTTCTTTTTTCTAAATTAATCTAGAATTTTCTGGAAATAATACATGCACTTACCATGTTCTTTTTCCATTTTCCTTTAAATTCTATACAAATAAAATGAGGCATCTGATTGTCTCTGGCATAATATTTTTGTATTACTTTTAAGAAACCTTCATCCTATAAAAACCCTATAGGGGAATACATTTCCTTGATGCATAGCTATATAATGCAGGAAGACCTTGTCATAATGAACTTGATTTTTGTTACCTGGGAGATCCACTTGTGTTGCAATTAGTGATAATGCCTAGCTAAAATCTTATTCTGTAACTATCAAAGGTCACTTTTCCTTATGAAGTTTAATCAAAGCATAGGGAAAAACTTAAATTTCTCTTATAATAATTTCAAAAGTTATGTTCATTCAATCAACCAAAGGGGTGGGTGACAAAAAGTACATAATGTAAAATGTCTTACAATTATCATATTTCATGTATTTCTAATATTACTGCCTGAGGTGATGTCTTGTTTGTACAAACAAAGCCTTTCTGAGAATCAGAGAGAAGGAGCAAGCCACAGCACACTTTACACTTTACATACAACTTAGCATCTCAGCAAACAAGAAATTGCTTTTATTCCTGCTTATATCTTGTTTCTGCCCAGCTACCTTACTTCTTGTCTGTCTATACAGACTTCTGTGGTTAGCTAGTAACAAGTTCTTCTGACCCTCAGACAGGCTTTATTTTTACAATCAAAGTATTACCACAACTGCGAGTGATTACTTCTTCAAAGATCAACATTCTTTTCAGATCATTTGGAAGACAATAACCTTGAATGTTACTGGCTTGTTTTTTTTTCTCAGCTCAAACTATGTGATCAGGCTTCCATTGCATCTTCAGCTCTACCCACACTGATTCCTTCATTGACTTAATTTCTTCTTTACCATATTTCCCCAGAGATGTGCACGAGTTCCACCCAACATTTCCTCTCAAGGTTTATTAAGATGCCCCTATTCCTTTGCATTGCTTAATTTATCATTTTTGATGTATCTTTTACTTTATTAACTATTTCCTCTTCTATTAGAGTTCAAACATCATGAGGACAGAGGGCATCTTTCATTTACTTATTCAGCTAAGTACATAGTCAATGTCAAAGCATTTGGTTAATGATAGAAAAGGTAATTGAATGTATTGTAAAACAGTTCACTTTCCTCCAGCTTTCATTTAGAGCAGACAATATACTACTATTGTTTTCTGTAGGATTTTTTTGTTGTGTTGACAAAGTCTCTGTTCTCTAAGCATAAGTGTAATCAGTAGACAGTATCAGCAGTAAGGAGTCCAGGAAGAGTACTGTAAAAGAATCTCTCAAGACATAGTAGTGGATAAAAGAATGAACTTGGATGATGCTATTATAGACTGTTGCTCTCTACAAACTGAAAATGGAGCCCAATTGCAAAGGACAACACTCACACCAATCATTGAACATAAAGATCGAGCTGGTGACTGTGTGGAGCCTTCTCTCCTGTGTTTTAGTCTCTTTTGTGTGGGAAGGTACTTTGCAGGCTATCTAATGAGACACCTAGACACCAACACAACCACAAAACCTTCGACCTACAATCTGTCCTGTCTGCAAGGTTTTGAGGGGCAATGGTGGTACAGAACTTACAGGAATGACCAAAGAAAGTCTGTTTTAACTTGAAACCCAAACCAGGAGAGGGAGTCCATGCTCCATACTGCCTAGATGGATGGGACCTGGAGACTTAGAAGCCCAGAGACATAGGATAGATACAAAAATGACCGGAAAAAATTAAATGACTCTTGTTCCTACTGATATTTTGCTATACTAATATATCAGTACCTTATCCATTTGTCATCAGAGCGGCTTCCTCTGGTCGCAGATAGGAAAAAGTGCAGAGATCCACAGTTAGACGATGAAAAGAGAGAGAGTCTAAATTGAAGGTCTCCATTGTGCTCTCCCCTCTGAGCACAGGGAACACTTAGGAAGAGGGGAGCATTCTAGGAGTAAGAAGGGAAGGAAGACACCAGAAGAACACGATTCACTGAATCAACTAACCAGTATCCATATGGGCTTACAGAAACTGAATTACCCAGCACAGGGCCTTCATGAGTCTGCACCAGGAGGTCCTCTGCACTTATGTGTGAACAAGTGACTGATGTATGACAAAGTGACAAAATTATTCTAAAGTCTGTAATGATTGCTCTGTCCCTCAGGGTTCTGCCACTATAACACATACCTATGGTAACGAATTTAAAGTCAAGAAACATTTACTTTGCAATCCTGTGTTGGAGGGTGCACTCTAGGATGGAATAGCCCCATCAGTTTGGAACTTGCTATGTAGGAAAGCAATACCACTTATGTCAGGATCGGGAAACAAAAGAATGAGGGACCAGTCTCCCCTTAGCAGGGCCAGACCTTAATAACCTAAGCAACTCTCAATTTTGACTACTCCATTACTTTTCAATAGTGTCATGCTTCGGAACAAGCTCTTAGCACATGAGCTGAGGGGAATAATCAAAATCCACAATGCAGGAATCATCTATAAGGATTCTGAATTCACCTGCATTAAGTGGAGAAGCCATACTCACAGAAAACCAGCAGGTAAATTTATCAGAAGATATGGTGAAGTAGAAGTGATAATAATTTCTAAGGATTCTGGCACTGCAGGAAGTCCCCAGGGTTTGCAAATGTCCTTCATGCCCTTTATGGTAGTCATGGTAAGGGTGATTTCAGCTGGACAACCTTCTCTGTTGCATGACATGACGAAGAAGGGAGCAGATACTACTAGGCAGTTGCTTCACAGCATGTTCTGTAATTGACAGTTATATGCTCACAAAATGGACAATTGGTGTTTTACAAACTGCATTCTAAGGAATTCTGATGCCTTAAATTACCTTAATAGATATTCCACCAATAAATGATTCCGTGATAACTAAGGCTCAGTAAAGCCTGAGTTAAAAGATCCTGAAGTGATGTATTTATATCGGTGCTTCTTACAGTCTTTAATATTTTAATGTGCAATATGAATCACCTAAAGGGAGATTCGGTATGTAGTTCCTAAACTTTATGGACCGTTTCACAGTTTCATTCAAGAACAATTATTCGCATCCGTTATACGGTAGGTTTCCTCACAACACAGTTTGGGACAGACCGTTGAAGATAATGTCCATTTTTCTCAAGGGCATATGGAATGGAGTGTGCATGTTTCTTCGTTACTGATCAGCATGGGACATAGTAAAATAATCACCCTACTCTAGGCTGTACTCTTTCTTTCCTTTATGGCTTTATGCAAATACAAAAATTGTCTATGAAGATCTAACTAAAAAAATGGTCATAAAACATCTAGTAAAGACACAAAAGTAAATACACAAGTGAACTGCTGTTCAGAACTATACAGATTTAGAACTATACTATATAAGGCAAAACTGTGAGGTTACTTGATATGTTATAATAAGAAAAGTTTTAATAATTTTGGAATAAAGTATCATTACAGAGAATTGTGGAGAGCATAAGCCATAAGTTTTATTTGGAAGATAAATTTCAAACACACACATGTACACACACACAAACACACACAGAAGTAGAGAGCACATTTATCATATACAAAGCCCTAGATTCAATCTCCACACCAAAAGAGTATGTATGTACACATGTACGTGCCACTAAAATATTCCTTTAAATTTATGCTTGTTTTGATTTGTATAATCTTATTAGTACTAAAGAAAGTCAATATTGCTTGACATGATCTGGCATGCCTATACATGCCAGTAGAGTTCATGAAAGAAGCAGATAAACTGTCAATCAATAATTCCAAAATACACATTTGCTCACACAAAGAACTCTCTTCTATGCTTCTTGTCAAATTTCAAATATCTGAGACTCTACACTAAGATTACAATATATTCCTTTTGTAGAGCAATCACTGAAAACTCAAATTACATCTTTTCATGTTTTGGATATCCTAAATCTCTGCAATTAGAATATTCAGCATACATTTGATGAATGAAGACTCACTTTTATTTTATAGATTTAAAACTTGTTTCTTGGACTATACTCTTCTTGCCATCACAATGTCACTTATGAACAAGTTAAAAATACTCAATGATTTTCTTTCCAGTATTGGATTATTGCTCTTACACTGTGTTCATTCTGTTGCTTACCAGTGTAGAAACTATTTGGACAAAATGATCAAAATATGCAATTTACAAAGAACCCCATTGTTGTCTATTCTATGTTCATGTCATGCAAATAACAGTGGCTTTTAGTGTTCAGATATAATCTTCCCATCTCTTTCAGATATACAGGAAGGGAAATGTATAGCAAAAGCTGAAGCACTTTTATCTTTCCCATTTTTTTTTACTTCTATGATTTCAAATTGTTCAAGCTGTTCTGGTTATTAAACAGTGAATCCAGCTGACTTAAAAATATAGAACTGTGCCATGCAGGCTCTTATAGAAAGCTATTTAGAGCCTCTATTATCTACTGAAGAACTAATGCACTTCCTTAATTGTGCCTGCTGGGTGATCAGGCGAAACTGGCTGAGGAATTCAAGCCCACACAGAAATGCAAGGCTGTGAAAAGGACATTTGCTCAGCAAGAAAGGTTGCAAAAGCCCTTTGACAAATGAGACAAAGTAAGTCAAGTAATAACGGAAGGGCTTTTTGAACATTTTCAGTAATTTGGTTATAACTAACTCTGGAGTGCATTAGCAGAAGAGTCTTAATCAGACCTCATTTTTCCATTAGAGACTGATTACAGTGAGTCTCTTATTAGTAGATTTATTTTTCCTCCATGACAACGCTAGGCAAATATAAACTAATTTGTTTGAACTTCCTTTTGTCCGTGTCTTTGTGTCCTGAACAGGCCTGATGTTTCTCAAATAAAGCCTGTGCATACAGAGGGCGCTGTTCTCTAAGTAATACCCCTTCTGCAGGCAAATGATTAATCCACATTAACATGAGATTAACTCCCATCTCTCAAATGTAGTGTCTGTGGTACCAGCTTGTTTTTACAAGCCTGGTTGAATTCCACTATCTTAATTCTGTTTCATTTATGAAAGATGACTTTCAATCTGAGAGATTTATTTTTCTCTTGTGGAATACATCTCTTGCCAGCCTAGTGATATGCTTCAGAAGAGATCTAAATTAAGGGACTGCCTGGAGGGTGAGTGAGTGCTCCATGCCTAAGTGAATGAGATCATAGGTAGTAATCCAATAGATTTTTTTTGAGAGATATTCCTACTAAGAGGCAGAATAATTCCTGCTTTGCAGGTAAGATCTTCAAGATATTATGTATAGAGGAAAAAAATCTCTTTGGGCTGTGTATTCTAAGTCACTTTCACTTGCTTTGTTGAAGAATACTGTGTCAGTGGCTCTCTAGTTGTATGTGCGTTATTATAGGAAGAGCAAGTCTGAGATCCAGAGCTAACATCCACGCAATCAAAAAGAGAGTGCTGTTTAAACATAGCAATCAAAGCCATGCCATGGCATCAGGGGACATTATATGTACATTGCTTCACTATTTACTTTTCTTTAAATTTTATATAACATCTTGCTGTACATGTTCAGGGCAAGTGGTTTTAAAACTCTTCTTCAACTGTTCTCCATCTTCTTTTAAGACAGACTGATGGGAAATGTCAATCTGCTAATATGTTTCTCTTATTGGTTAATGAATAAAAAACCATTGGCCATTAGGAAAGCAAGATAGGTAGGACTAGGAGAAAAGGAGGTTTCAGAGAGAGGAGAAGGAAATTCAACATGTAGAGACTTGAGGGAGAACAACTCCAGGCCCTCTCTCTGATATGATAAGACCACATGGAAATATTTAAATTAATAGAAATGGGTTAATAGTTAAGACAGAGTTAGCCAGTAAGAAATGCTAATAACAGCCTGACAACATTATATCGAATACAGTGTCTCTGTGTGTTATTTGGGACTGGCATGGGTGTGGGACCAATCTGATGGGAAAACTTACTCAACAACAGTCTCACACTAAGCCTAAAGCCACTGATTTATCCTATAGGCTTGCTGAACAGTGAGCTTCAGTAATTTTCCTGTGTTTGCACAACACTGAGATTACAGATAATTGATTATGTAGTTGCTGGGGCTCTGATCACAGGCTCCTATTCATGTACAAGGTTATTACCAACTGACGTATCTTATCTATTCATTATCCAGTATTTTAAAACCTTTGTCATTGATACATTTGAGAAATATTATGAAAGAAAAATTAATATATACTGACTTTTCTGATATTGATACTAAATTTTAAATAACTTCCTAGACAAATATCACTGTGTCATTCTAAATAACCCAAACCAATCATTGGCTGCATTCTCAGAGATCTGGTTTTGGTAATCTAGTTTCATTAAGTGACATATGTATAGATAATTACAATGATGAGGTATAAAACAAAATTTTGGTCTCACTAGTAGTAATGCAGTAAAGAAAACTAGTTTGGGAAGATGATAACATATACATATTTGAAAGTTCAAGCATCACAAGAGAAAGAAGACCCTAAGAAGGGAAAGTAATTGTTTCTTTGATTAATTTGTTGGCTGTTTGGGTCTACATTCTTGTTTGAGACTCTGTATCATAGTGGGTGGGAGGACCTAGAACTCTCTAGGAATAAGTGAATGAGCTTGGACTGATGATTCTCTTGCCACTATGTCCCATCTGCTAAGATTACAGATGTGCAACACTGTGTCTGGCTTCCTACTGTCATTTTACAATCTTTCATTTTATTTGTAACTTAAATGTTTATTTTCTTGAATGTAGACATAACAGTTTGGGCACAAGCAAGTTTCAGGAAAACTATGTACTTTCCTCATTGTAAAAGATTTGGTTAACACAAGAGGAGTGCAAGATGGATGAACAGATGGAAGTAATAGCTTAATAAATTATTTCCTACTGGATAAGCTACTGGAACCTCAAAGTACTTCAGAAGTTTTATGGTTTGGGAATATTACTACAAGACTTCAGATATTTACATTTCACTGGGTCCAAATTTATGAATGAACAGTATCTTGAAGGTTTAGACTCAACTGAAAAAATCATTATAGAATCCTATGTCCTTTTAGGCCATTTCTTAAATGGCATCTATATCAGAATTGTAATGAAGATAAATGTAACCTCTATTGCGTTCATGAACTGCCATCATTTTTCACTTTTCACTGAAAATTACTATCATACCTGTGCACTTTACAAATGTATTCAAAACTTAACTTCAGTTTGAAGCTCTTTAGAAGAAAATAAATCATTTTTACGACCTATATTTTCAATCATAGCTTTCAGAATTGTCCCTTTCTTATTTTTACTGGAAAAACTATCTTCCTTGAAACCTAGTTTAAATACCATCATCTCAATGAGATTTTTGTTACCACATTACATCCTTCTCTTCCTTATGCTTCAAGCTTCTGAGAACCACCAGCCAATTCTCTGCCTCTGTGAGGACAATCTCTTGGGTCTCTTCTTTGTCTTTTAGTCCTTATTTTAAAATGTGCAAATAGCTACATTTTTCCTTCCCAAATATTAGTTGACAGTCAAATGCTTTGCTCATGACTAAAAGTTTTTGCTTATATAAAGAGGTTAGAATGTATCTATTCCTTCGTTGCATGATTAGAAATATATACATAAGGATTTCACTAACCTTTCAAAAGAACTTCCAAATATACAATCACATATGAGAAATATAGACACAAGAGGTTGGTGATACCATACTAGCATCTGAGATGGCAGAGATATTACTCAAGCAGAAATAATATCTAAAGTTAAGAGGATACTTCATGTACAATAGGAAGGCTTGATTATATCCTAAGGAGAAATGGTACAGCATGGAATAATCTTGAGTGCATGCAAAATTTATACATGGTATTTTAGGTTTTTATGTCAACATGCAAAATCTTTTAATATGACTTTGGTCATCCTTATTTTACTTGCCTAAAACAATTTTGCTCTATGACTATTAAAGGTATTAGTTGTTCTCCATTTGCAGATACATCCTGATTTAGAATGAATATTACCTATTTCCCCCTGTAAGTGGATAGGTCTGAAGAGAATCAAGAGGGAAGAAGCCATGGAGACTTGTGACATCTGCTATATTAGCTCAGTTGGAGAAGAAGGCATCTAATGTTCATAGTGGCCAATGAGCTTTGGTAAGACACTAAATCATTTGTTTTAACACTGCCAATTAGTTTTATTTTGATTTATGATTTAATGAATTTTATTTTGTATTTGAGTTCATTATTTATATGTTTTTTGCTCCTAACCAATATTAGATGCCTGGAATACAAGGATTGCATTTTCAAGTTCTGTGTTTCTTCAGAGTGATTTCTGATGGGTGTCTGGAAACAACTTATTATTGAATAAGTAGACATTTATTTGGATTAATATGGTGAAACAGTATAATTTTATTTGTTGAAGAGTTATTAAATGCCTCTGTTGTATTCCTAACATTCTAAATAAAAGGAATCATCCAAATACATTACTTATTCAATCTTTTTGGAAGAATGTATCATACAGTGGTTTTAAGCGAGGTCATATATTAATTAAAAGTCATATAGAGTCTTCATGTCCAAAGATGATTCTACAAGCACTTGATGAGAGGAATATATTCAGCTTGTTAAAAAGTAAGGTTTCTTAAAAATTGAATGCATGACTAAATCTTTTGTGTTTTTTGCACTCACATGTTGCTATTGCTTTGTACTATTTTTCTATTATCATGGGTATTATTTTTTTTAGTAAAAATCATTTTATTTCACATTTCCTTGAGTTCCACAGAGTAAGAACTGAAGTTTGTGAACTGTTGATGTTCATTTTTCAGAATGACTTTTTTGTACCCAGCCAAATGTTTGTTAATTTGGAGTTATTTGTTTCCTATGTGTACCTTATTTGAACGACCTAAATAGCATTCCTTTAAATATTGTCAAAGTCAATAGTAAAATACTTAGAATAATTAACATATTATTCTACACAAATAAGTAAGTCTGAGATAACCTGCTGCTGTTACAGTAAACGCATATGGTAAATTCCAATATGAAGTAATTTTTCCTCAAATAAAATTGTTTTAGTTTTCCCCAAAATTTTCAAAAATTCATTAGTAGCAAAATAATTATCCAAGACAAAATATTTCATTAGATTAATGACCTTCTATTTTAGAGTTCAAAACATTTGCTTCATTTATTCACTTCTGAAGTTTTTCTAAGTCAGGAATGTACACAACTCATCAGTGGATCTGGTGCATCCTAACTTAAGGAACAAATAAAGGACAATTGCTTGACATACATTCTGGTTGTGAAACGTCCTTTGCATTTATAACATATTCTTCTGTTACTTTCCCCAGAACTCAATAAGAATTATTTATGCTCAAAACTTCATGATGGATCTTATTGCACCCTCATATTTTGACCTACTTTTCCCCAACAACCCCAAAAGGTCCTGACCTCTATTATCAAAATCTCGATGCAGATGGAAGCTCTGATGAGATTCTAATTAAGTGAAAACCTTTCTGTAATTATAAATGTTCACTATTTAATGAGAATTGTTCTATAATTAGAAATTTATTTGGACACTTTAAGATTTCACAGACTGTAGCTGTAGTGTCCTGTTTCAAACATTTTTCATTCATGAGGGGCAAAGTTCCTTTCCCGACAATGTGTCACTGCCAAGGGAAATGTCTCCTTTAATTAAGTGTATAATCCTGTGGAATGATAACTCACCAAACTTATTTTCACTCTTCCTTTACTTGTCTTGAACACGGGTTGAAAATGAACACCACGGGAGGTACAAGCTTTCACAGATTTTGTAAATAGTGTTTTTTATTTTTCCCAATAAATTTCCAGTCATCATTTAAAACTAACCACTGACAAAATGTGCTTTCCAATGAACACAGAAGCTTTTCAGGTGATTTCTGCCTTAAAGAGTAAAGAAAAAAAAATACTGCAAGGAATATGTGGCTGAAGACCATTAAATGGGGAATGTCTGAAACTGGGGTAGGAGAAGGAAATCTTCAGAAAAATCTATTTCCAGTGGTACTTTTTCTCTAGAACTTTCTTTTATTTTTAAACTATGTCTATATCTTATGTCACTTCACATCTAATCATTGCAGTTAAATTGCATGACCTTACTTTCCCTTTTTCAGTACACTAGAGATAGCACTACTAAGTTGAACTTTACATGCAGAGTAAATCACATCAGTATCAGAAGTTTCCATCCTATTTACTGGAGAAGAAAACCTGAAGCAAAATATCAGTCTGGTTATATGATGCATATTGAACATGTAGGGAGTGGCTGATGGCTTTCAATATCTTTTTAAAATGTAATAAAACTTATACTAGGTTAACTATATCATTCAGTGTTATAGCATGTTCTTAGCATAAATCAGGTCCTGGGTTTTCAAGAATAGGGAAAAGAAGGAAACGGGTAAGGGGAAAAAAGCAGAGAGATGATAAGGCTGGGCTGCTGGCAGTAGAAGCATTATATATCCCTAGTTCATGAACTGAGTATTTGGAGCCCATTTCCTATTTCTATTGTCAGCACAGACACAAGGGGGGGGGGGGGTCCTGCCACTAATGTTGTGAGATACTTTGACAATTCCCAATGGGAGACCATTCACTATTAGAGGAGTGAATGGGGGGGGTGAGGACATAGTGGTGATGGGAGATGTTATTCTAAAATATGTTTCTCATACTGGTTAAACAATAAAGCACTGTCGGCCAATGGGAACCAAGATAATTGGAGCTAGGAGATAAGGAGGAAGGAGGAAGTAGTTGGGAGGAGTCAGATGTAGAGCTAGAGGAAGCAAGATGCTGGGCCCGCCACTCCCCAGTAAGATGACCATGTGTTAATACTTAGATAAGTAGAAATGGGTTAAAAATTAAGACAGAGCTAGCCCATAAACAATAATGGTAACTGGCCAACATGATTGTATCAAATATAGAGTCTCAGTGTGTTATTTGGGGCTGGCGCGGCTGTGGGCCCAGACTAGTAGCAAGCAGGCTGGAGGAAACATACATGCTACAGATGGCGCCCAACGTGGCTATAAGAACTTTCACTTAAAACTTGATAAAAGCTTAGAAAGGGATTATAGAAACAAGGGAACAGAGACTAGCAAGGCTTCTTGGTAGCAGCATTTTCTCGGTTAGATTTGTTTTGCTGTAGACACAGATTTGCGTGGCTCCTTTAAGGGAGGTTTCCAAAATTAGCATAAGCGGCCAAAAAAATGCCTTGCTTTTAAAGAGCTCTGCTAACAATTCATTGGTGTGTATGAGAGCTGCAATGAAGATTTACACTGTGTTTTAAAAAATATGTTGGCTTGGGAGAGAAGAAGAAACAGGATAAAATGGAAGTAGAATGGATGGATGTGGTGGTGCACGCCATTAATCCCAGCACTCAGGAGGCCGAGGCAAACAGATATCTGTGATTTCAAAGTAAACCTGGTATACAGAGGGAATTCCAGGGCAGATAAAAGTTACCCAGAGAAACCTTATCTCAAAATATTTAAAAATAGAAGTAGAAGAAATAGAATAATTAAAAAGCCACATAAAGATGGAAATCACAGAGAAATTTTGGATACTATATGCGGTTCAGTTGTCTTTAAATTATTTGATTGCTGAGAAAATAACAACTACTGATAAAAGAAATGCTACAGGGTTAATTAAATTTATATATTTTAAAAATGCTTTGACTCCAAAATTTAAGCCTAAGGACAAGTTACTGGGGAAAAGGATTTCTATTTTTGTTTCCACAGAAAATGAAAAGCCGTGCATTCCTTCCAGACTAATGTGCTTTGATCAAGCCAGACCCCCTTAAACAGTGCCCCAGGTGATCCAACATTCAAAACAATTGGAACAAGCCAGGCTTGCAGACTACTGCCAAGATTTCTGTGTCCCCCATGACAGTGCCCCCTACCAGCAGGAAGTAATTTGTTAAGAACGACACCCAAATTCCCAAATATTGTTTATAAATGTTTGTTTTCATTTCAATGAGCTTGGTTATAAATGGCTATAACTATAAGCAATCTTTTGAAAGTTAAAAAGGGAATTATGGTGTAGATATGAATACTTTGCTTTGGAATGGATTTTCTTTTATTGATACAATTTAAGGTCAATTTTGTTATATGTATATTTCTCCTCTTGTTTAGATATTGTGTTTATATAGCTCATTGGAAAATGTAATGCATAATTTAGTACAGATTATAGAGTTACCTATGATAGTTAAAACTTGGAGTTAAGTTAGTTAGGATTACTAGATATGCAGGGATGTATTTGAGATGAATAGGCATTCTCCAAACCTTTCAAAGACCTACAGAATATGGCATTTAAAATGGTTTAGAGTTTTTCTAAACAATGAGGAACAACTGCTCCTGGTAACACCACCTACATCAGAAAGGAAGATGGACATTGAAGAAACACATTATGGAGCTTGCTTCTAATATGGCAAGACTAGCCATTTGGGCAAGGTACTGCTCTTCTGGACTGTTTGACTTTATGTTGTAGAAACTGGACATGCAGGACCCACAAAAAGATGACTGCTGATGCAAAATGGACATTGCTACAGGGTTCCTGCTTCATAGAAGAGGCTGCCTGCCAGTCTACAGGACACAAAGAAAAATGACTGACAAACTGCCAATACAGGTGGACAGTTTAAAGTTTCCTGCTTTGTTGAGGAGTCTGGACACACACTATGGCCTATGGGCTGAAGATGAAATGTTACAGAAGAACGTCGGGTGACTGACCAGGCAGTGAGTTGTCTCTGTCATTTCTAGAGTTTATATATTATCCTTCTGTGGTCTTTGAAGGAGTTGAAGACAGATAGTTATGGTTATAGTTTTCCTTAGGATTAAAGATAAGTTACATATAGGACTTAAGACTCACAAAGATAGGATAGATGATATTTTCATTAAGTCTTTCAAAATGTTAATGGGCTAAATATTGTTAACTGTGATTCTTAGTTGATAACTGTTGTATGATATATTTTGCTATGTCAAGGCTTAAACCCTTCTTTTTATTTTAGACAAAAAAGAGGAGATGATGGGAGATGTTATTCTATAAATATGTTTCTCAAACTGGTTAAACAATAAAGCACTGTCGGCCAATGGGAACCAAGATAATTGGAGCTAGGAGATAAGGAGGAAAGAGGAAGTAGTTGGGAGGAGTCAGATGTAGAGCTAGAGGAAGCAAGTTGCTGGGCCCGTCACTCCCCAGTAAGATGACCATGTGTTAATACTTAGATAAGTAGAAATGGGTTAAAAATTAAGACAGAGCTAGCCCATAAACAATAATGGTAACTGGCCAACAGGATTGTGTAGCTTGTTGTTTTCTGGCCAGCCCGCCCACCGCTGGTCTGGCGTGCCAGCCCCAAATAACACTCAGAGATTCTATATTTGATACAATCCTGTTGGCAAAGACACCCTGAATATGAGTGTCAGGGGTCCTAGGCAGTCTATGGGGCCTCTGGTAGTGGATCAGTATTTATCCCTAGTATACAAATGGACTTTGATAGTCCATCCCACATAGAGGGATACTCTCTCAGCCTATACACATGGGGGAAGGCCTGGGCCCTCCTCCAAGTGATATAACAGACTTTGAAGGCTACACATGGAAGGTCTCTCTATCCCTGAGGAGCAGAACGGGGATGGAATGGGAATTGGTGGGGGAAACAGGAGAGGAAGGGAAGGTGAGGCAACTGGGATTGACATGTACAACAAGCTTGTTTCAAATTTAATATTTTAAAATAATATCACACAAATGAATAGACATTTCTGACTCTTGCCTATCTTGTAGCATTACAAGTACTCAGCACAGAGAAACTGGTGTCCTCATGCCAGATTTTTCTTTGGAATTTATCAGTAGAATGTCTCTGTGCATGTGAGCAAGAGTGAGAAAATTGTAGTGTAGTGATAAAATGAATAAATATTTGCATTTGACTATAAATCAAAGTAGTCACCTAAGCTACTTGAAGACTCTTAAACATTGACATGATGTTGTGGCTGCAGTAAGAGTTCAACACTGCCTACTGAAATTTAATGTCTGATAGAAGTTTTATTCTTATCATTACATTTTAGTAATTTGTAATTTAATTGATATTTGTAAATGAAGGTGTAAATATCATTTTATGATAGTGACAGCAGTAAATTAATATGGAATTGTATGTGCTGTATGTAGTATTGACATGTAAGGCAAGGCTTATGAACTTGACTCCCAGTTGTTTTCTGGACATTAGTCTCCACTGATTTATTTGAAAACACTGTAAGCTTTGTTTCATGTGCATCATCGCAACTACATTTCTAAGTATTTAAGTGGTTAGATTTGTACTCTTAGTTCCACCTTATAACTCTAGTGGAAACAAGGGCAGTGTGGTGAGAAGAAGGAGGTTTTCCTCCGTGTTGTATGTCACTGCACTGATTTAAAGTATCTTTTTCTCACTATCATTTCAAATACCAGCTATGTGAGAAGGACAATAGCTTTCTTGTGAAAGCTAGTGTTTTATTCCCATATTTTCCAATCCATGTGAGGTTTTGTACATCTAAAAGGTATGTAGATAATTTAATATTCTGAAAAGAAAGAATAAAATTGAAAAACAAATAAACAATAGCAGCAGCAGCAACAACAACAACAAAAACCCAAAGAAACCTTTAACTCCTATACTTTTCCTATTATCAACCCCAGAACATTTGAAGGGTGGTTTAAATTCTTCAATGTTCAATTTATTTTCTTCAATGACTATTATTTACTCCAAGAGAAAGTTCAAGTTTATGGATAACATCATTTATTTATAATAGAATAAATCTTTTAAATCTGATAAAAATTACAAGGTTATAAAGTACATTATGCTTCTCCAGTAGATGACTTAACTTCTATACTTTCTGACATTTTCTCCAATAACATTTTATTTTAAATGTCAACCATACATAAATTCAATCTCGTCACAGACACTGGGATGTTCAAAAGTTCCCAATTTTAGACAGAGGGATGGGGTAAAAGAGGGAGCTGGGCAGTAAGAGAGAGAGAGAGAGAGAGAGAGAGAGAGAGAGAGAGAGAGAGAGAGAGAGAGAGAGAGAGAGAGAGAGATTACTTTAAAAGCCCATATCTGAAAATGCTTTTAAATGTTCATCCCTTCAGTAAGTTCAAATTTTAAAAAAAGAATCCAGGCAGAAACATGACAATAAATTATGCAGTACATCATAAATTTTGAATTGCCCATTGTAATTGTGGCATAATGTCTCAGAACAATGTTTTGAAGAACATCAAATACCACTTCCTTTGGTTGTAATATCATTCCATTATGTATTAAAAAAGACCACTACAGGTTTAAATATACCAATCAATATTTCAAAAATGAGATGAGTCTTCAAATATTCAAATGAGCACTGATTTCATATGCTCTGGAGGTGAAAAGCCAAATTTATCACATCCAAAAGAGCTTCTGTTTTGTTCTGATGTCCAAGAGAAAAAGAACAAGTGTATATAGTTTGACTTATTGTAAATAACCAATGATATACTTAGGTATAAATATTAAAATGTACCTAACATTTTTTTTAATTTTCAGTATTATTTATATAAAGTGAATAAAAGGTTTAGCTTTTAAAGTATGTACATGACAAAAAATAGGCATTCCTCCAAAACTGGTGATATGATGCTAGTTTCTGAGATTTCCAGGTGTTGCTGAAAATATTTTCTCATGCCAATGATTATATTGATTAGATTCAGACACTCTGTAAACAGGATCTCTACTTCTATGTTTTTCCCTGCTGGGGGCATTGTCTCTCCATTACTATTTTGGAAATAACTATAAAGTATTCATATGTTGGAGAATAGATTATTCTTTTAAGCAAGAATTCATTCCTTAAGTAAACCAGTGGCAGCATGCCAAACATGTGTTCCATAAAGCACTGGAAAAATTGTAAATGTGTGAAGTTTACAGTTTATTTCTACAGTATGCATAGTAATGTTTTTATTTAAAATGATGCCACAATGAATAGAAATGAACAATCTTGTCCCACATGTGTAATGATTACATATGGAAAGTGTTTATTACTATAATCCTTAGACTTCACTTAACCTAGCTATATATTTCTTCTAGATACTGGTTATATGCATTTGCAAGAAATGGAAGAAATGAGACAAGAAGGAGAAATATTATTGCGATAAACATTATTTTTATCTATTAGTCACATTCTTATATTTAATATGTCAAAATTATGATTTCACAATTGACAACAATTAAATGAATTTAAAATTCTTTTTGAAATGCTATTTCTCATAGTCAAAGTGTAGTGATGAGCATCATCTAATTCCTATACTAACACAGTGATGAAACATTCCTAAATTGGCATATTGAAGCACAGAGAAAGGTTGGATTGGGAGTTAGAAAGCCAAAATTGAAGATAGGAGGGGAAACAGGGAGGAATAGTAAAAATAGTTGTAGAATTGAAATTGTCTGCTTGTCAGGCACATTTACATAAAAAAATACCAGGTGTCAAACAAGGTACCAGTAAGAATCTCTCCGTATAGTTCTTAATCACTCACATTATGAATGAGATTACAGTTGCATGACTGGAATAATCTAGAAGTTTCCTTCAAGAAATCTGATTATTCTGCACAAAAGATGATTTTGAGTGTGAAAATGAAGCTAGGGAGTTAATGTGTGACAATTCTATGATTTATGGCATCTGCAAATTTTGTCTCTCTACTGACTCTCTAGGATGACATTGTCCTAATGAATCATCTTGAGCCTGTGGGATACTGTAATCAGCATATTGTGCTAAGGAAAGTGTAATTGCAAAATTTAGATTGTGCAATTGACCTTGTTTTTTTGAACACTATGTATATCAAGTAATCCTCTACTTTAAAAAGAAATTATCATACATTCCTTTAATTGTAGCACTGTAGAGGCAGAGGCAGATAGATCTCTGTGAGTTCAAGTTCAGCTGATCTACACAGAGAGTCCCGGGACATCCTCCAAAGCTACACAGAAAATTCCTGTCTTGAAAAACCAAAAAGGAAAAATCCATTTATTTATTATTTCTTTAGGGAAAATGCTTAGGATTTATATAGAGAGGAGCAATTTGGGATGTAAGACTTTGGTCAGATAGAGTTGATAATAGTTATTCTGTTTTATATACTAGTTTATTATATACCTTAAATAAAGAAACTGCACCATACAGTAGTGGTAATTGGTGTCAGTCTACATCCTAAATCAAGGATGTGGTTCCCTAAAAATATGTAAAGATTATCTTGTAAAACATATTTAATTTGAAATCTCCATCCAATCAAGGTATTTAGACTCTCCGTTCTAATTCTAAGTATTTATTTCAGCTTTCCTGTAAGATTTCTTAGGCCTTCTCATCAGCAGTTTTATTTTGTAATGTGAAAAAAAACCTATTTATTAAATTTGAATGCTTAACCTGCAGTTGTTCATTAAAGATCATCCTTGCTAGTTAGTGGGGTTTTCCAAAAAGACTCATCTGTTACCGTTTTTCTCAACAGATCATAACTTTGTTGAGACACATGGATCCTCTGACCAGAAATTGTGCATGTCATTATTTTTGTGGCTTCAATTTTCTTGTATCTAAAATGGGATAATATTACAGAATCCCTGAACCTCTATGAGGAGAAGTACATAGCACATACTGGCTCAAACAGACAGTTCAAAGAAATTGGGGGTACACTATAATATTGATGTAACTGGGTGATAGTTAACTATTTTAAAACAATAAATTGTTAAAATTTGTGTAAAGCTATTGTATTACTTTTCCTCCTCATTGGCGTGACAAAATACCCAAATGAAAACAAGGGAAGGAAGGAAAGAGGGAGGAAGAGTGGGATGGAGGATAGAAGGAACAGTGTACTTATTTTTTATTCACTTTTTGAAGGTACAGTTCATCATTGTGATAAAGGCATGGTGGCAGTGATATGAAGCAACTGGTCATTTTGTGTCAGCAGCCAGAAAGCAGAGTGTGTTGGATGCTACTACTCAGATCACCCCTCCCTTTACATTCCAACTAGAGCCCCAGTCCATGTAACAGCATGCTGCACATTGAGGCTGAATCTTCAGTTAGATATTCTTCAGTTAGATATTCTGTAGATACCTCATTAGAACACACCTAGAGATGTGTTTTATGCTGACCATGAATCTAGTCATGCTGCTCTCTTATTAAAATGGTTTTTATACAATATATTCTGTTTTCATTTCCCTTTCCTCTATTCCTCCAAGTTCCTCCCTTTCTCCCCTCTCATCTGTATCCACATCCTCTCTGTCCTCCATACACAATTTCTGCCTCCTCTGCCTACCAAGAATGCCACCAGAGCCCTGAATATCATCCATTGTCCTTCCTTTCTCTCTCCCTCCCTTCCTTCCTCATCCTTTATTCCTTATTTCCTTCCTTCCTTCCTCCCTCCCTTCCTTCCTCATTTTTTCTTCCTTCTTTTTACCCCTTCCTTCCTTTATTCCTCCCTGTCTTTCTTTCTTTCTGTCTGTCTCTTTCTTTCTGTCTATTACTTTCTTTCTTTTAAAGTGGTAGAAGTTTACAGGGTACTTATGTGATTATGTCTCAGATTCTGTCTGTATTATTATGGTCAGTTTTCTCAAAATTTTCAGGTCTTAAATAAAATTGTCATCAACGTTTATCTCTGTGTATTATTTATTTAAAAAAGAAATCAAAGCTTGGCATAGTAGCATAGTAGCATAATTTCCTCACTGAAGAAGAAGAGGCATTAGGAATCCTAGACCAATCTGAGCTACAAGTCAGCATAACAAATTCAAGAGATTCAATTTCAATAAACAAACAAACAACAACAACAAAAAAACCCAACCAAGATATGGGGTTAAGCCCAGTGGTTCAATATTTATAAACAATATTCAAGCACTCTTTACTTTACTTTGGGTAGTGGTGCTGATAGCAAACCTAGTACTTGGCTCCATTAGGCTCCATCCCATTCCCTCAAAAGTCTCTTTTCTAATGTTATAGTTTTTATTCACAATATATGAGCTAAAATATTTTAAAAATTTATTTAATTTTATTATATGTTCATTGGTGTGAGAGTGTCAAATTCCTCAGCACTGATTTACAGACAGGTTTGAGCTGATATATGGGTTCTAGGAATTTATCTCTAGTCCTCTGGAAGGGCAGTGAGTGGTATTAACCACTGAGATTACTCTGTTCTAAAATGTTAATTTAGAATATCATTTGAATATGTTCCTTAACTCTGGAGAAACCTATAGACTGTTCTTTCCTTGACATGTATTGCCAACTACATAAATTGGATCACTATATGCCATTGCAATCGCATGGATACTTCAAAGATCAATAAAGGAAGAGAAAATTATTAACACTACTGATTTTGTAATAAAACTACTTTTGCATGAATAAATAGATGAAAGAATTGAAACTCTGTAATAATATCTTTCAGATATGGTGAAATTTTTAGAATACACCTACGAATTACAAGTACCTTACCAGATATATCTCAATAAGTAATAAGTGAGTAATATTTTCAGTCTTATAAGGTATTTTAATAGTGGTTTAAAAGTTTAAAAATAAGTGACTATTCCTTTACCACACTAATAATCAAGTTCTTTAATTTTTAGACAACATGTATTATTCCTTCATTTCATTTGTTCATTTAACAAAATAACATAATTACCTAGTTACTTTGTTGTTATACATTATACTAATTGGTATATATACATACACACACTCACACAAAAGTATACACACAATTACACACATAAACACAGATATATGTATTTACTGGGATATCCTTTATATATTCTAAAAATAACAAATGGCAAAAGTTATTTTTGTTAGCTCATAAGTTTAATTTTATGACAAAACATATGAAACTTGAGTATACATAGATTATGTAAAATTCTGAAATGTTACTAAGACAGTTGCATAAAATTTATCAAAGTCTTGACACTGGGAGTAGGATGAATAACAGGAGCGTTTATGCCTTGCTCATTTTTTAAAGAAATAGCAGGCATGGATTTACTATTTCTCAAAACAGTAATTGCAAAAGGTTTATAAATGGTTTTGTTCAGTATAAGTATTAGTGTTAAAAGCTGTCTGCAATACTTGCTAGAAGATATAACAAAACTTTCAAAAACAGTGCGCAAATATTATGTGCATAGTATCTTCTTGTTGAGTTATTTCTTTGTGATTACTGTCTTAGTTATAGTTACTATTGCTGTGATAAAACACCATGGTTAGAGCATTTGGGGAGGAGAGGGTTTTCCAGCTTACTCTTCTACATTACTGTGTATCATTGAGGAAATCAGAATACAACATCAAACATGGAATGATCATAGAAGCAGGAATTGATGCAGAGGCCAAGGAGGAGTGCTGCTTACTTACTTGCCCATCAGGGATTGATCAGCCTGTTTTATTATAAAAACAAGAACCACCAGCTCAGGGATGACACTACCCAAAATGGGTGCTCCCACATCAATCATTAATTTAAAAGGTTCCATACAGCTGGATTTTAAGGAGGCATTTATTTTCAAGTTAAGGTTTCTTCCTTTCAGATAACTTGACACAAAACTAGCCAAGCAATTAACATATATTGGTAATTTCAAGCACTTTTCCAGTTTACATTAAATTATATCTTTAATAATTTAGATAACTACAGATTTTAAGAACAAAATATCTATCCTTTTCTTTTGCCAAAATGCACTAATCTATTAAAGTAATTGCTTATACTTTTAACAATCCCAGAGTTTATTCACCATTTTTTAAACTAGAAATTTTACAATGTATACAATACAGATGTCAGGCGCCAAGCCTTCAATATAATACTTGCTTAACTTAAACTCACTAAAATTCAGAAATAATATCTTTATTTTCCAATAAGTGATTCTTAACAAGTTGCCTTGTATTATTCTAAGTTAGAAAACTCTAAAATCTTTCTTATCACCACATTAACACAGGAAATAAACAGAAATTACACGCATGAACTTCAATAAGCTTATTTAACCAACTTTATTATTAAAGAGCTGAATTCCCAGCATTGAAAACTGAGGTATCAAACTAAAAAGAAAGCTTTAGAAGTTAAATACAAATATCTAAGAAAAAATGTTCAACAATGTTAGCCATTACAAGGATGCAAATTAAAACTGCCTTCACATGTTATCTTACTCAAATAAGAATGACTGAGATAAATGTGAGGAAAGAGGAAATTTTATCCACATTTTGTGAGAGTAAAATCCAGTACAACCACTGTGGAAATAAGTGTGGGACTCCTCAGAAACTTAGATCTAGAGTTACCATAACTCTAGACATACCACTCAGAGTAAATTCCCAAAGGACTCTATATGCCACTGTAGTAATATTTGTTCACCCTTGTCAATGCTGCTCCATTTACATCAGCCAAGTAATGGAATCCAGCTAGATATCTATCAATGAATGAATGAATATTTAACATGTAGTTGCGATCTATACACTAATATTATTAAACTGTAAATATTATGCCTTTTGTTCTATAAATTATCATTCGGATAAAGCTAACTCAGAAAGAAAATTACTATGTATTTTCTCTCATATGCATATGCTATTATTGAATGCATATGAATGTGTGTGTGTAATTTTGAATAATCAAGGAATCAAACTGGAAGAGGAACCATTAAGAAGAATTGGAGTGGGAAGACAGGGTAGAGGAGGAGTATAGAAAAGTATAACTATCATTAGTGACCTCCACAAAAGCTACATGGAAACCAAATACTATGGGAGCTCCCAAGAATACACATACTTAAAAATGGGGCTAAGTGGAATACTCTATAATGGAGGGAAAATGTCTCACACACACTATAAGCTATTAAATTAAAAGTTCAGTACTAGGTATAGGTTATCTCCTTTTTATCTGTTGAACAGCAGAGTCCTGCAGATTTTTCCATAAAGATATAGAGCCTATTGGCACTGACTTTGGTTATCATGATACAGTTTATGATAAAAACCTTTTTGTTGAAAGCACAACATAACTTGGTTGTAGAACTTGGAGAAATCAAGAGGTTACTGACATTCATCTCCACTGACAGGCTTTCATGTTTTTTGAAAGTTCTGTGCATGCTACTGGAGAAGAAATGTCATCAACTGTCTTACCCAAATATCGATGCTAGGAGCTACAGAAAATACTATCTTGATAAGATATTACCACTATTGCAATAGTGACAGGGACATTATAGTAATAACCCATCATTTCTTCTTGGATTTAAAGTTTTCTCAATAAGCTAGAATGTAAGCCTTGCACCATTAACTGTGCTACGAAATCTGACTCTGGCTAGGCAATTGACCCTAGAGGAGAACCTAGTATCATTGTTTTGCTAAATAGACATAGCAGTGAGGACCTATGGGTAAATTTATTACAATGTTCATATCCTTCATTTTTGACTTTTGTTTTGTTTTCATTACTTACCATTCCAGACTTTCTCAAACTAGATAACACTTAGTCAAACTTAATTGGGATGATTTAAACTAGAGCTTATTTGAAAACTTCAATAGTTTCAGAAATATACTAAGCAAACTGCCAAGGAAACACATCAACACAACAGTAGCTAGCATAGCAAGAAATGAACAAAGGTGCAATAAATGGCAATCACATTTTGGTAGCAACCAATAGCAGTCTAAATGGACATAAACCCCAAACAGGAAGGGAAACATGCCTGGTACTAGAAAGGCGGACAGCCTCCCGGAGCAGGAGAGGTCATGCACCTTAGAAAATAATCTACTGTTGCCAATTTGCTTGACAAGCACAATTACTTATTACACTCTAAATTTTATCTTACACCCTTAGGTAAATATAATTATTAGCCTCATTAAAGAAGTTTCTCTTTACTGCAAAAGGCAGCCATCAAAACAAACACAATGGATACCATGCAAAGATTGAGGAGAGACCAGCCCCAATCAACACATCAACATTAAAGCTCTTGCCTGATTGTATGGCTCATGGAATAGCACAGAAGAGGGGATGGATAGATTGTTAAGAAACAGAATATTAGGAAGTCTGCTGTGAAACAGCTTGTCCTAGAAATGGCTTCATAAAAAAGACCAGGACAACAGCATTATCAATGGACACATTAATATGTAAAAGGGGAAATTTTTCTGTGGTCTCACCGCCAGATAAACAACTATAGGCACTAATAATGACTGACAAAAGGAGAATTAGCCTCTCCCCGCCCCCCCCCCAGGGATATGCCTTCTTATTTATTGCACAATACATAGTAGTCAGCCCTGAGGCCATACCCATACAACAACCAAATGGTTTTTTTGCACACACACATCCCAAATATAATTAAAGAAAAAGATGCTATCAACAACTTGACTTGAGGGTGACTTAGGAAGGGCTTAAAGGGAAGGTAATTTGGTAGGACTGAATGAATATCTCAGTGAAGAAGAGAACTAGCTGCTTTTCTGGAGGATTCAGGTTTGATTCCCAGTTCCCATATAGTTTATGTCTGTAACTTCAGTTGCAGACAATTCTATTGACCCTTCTGTACCCATGTGGTATACAGACACATGCAGACAAAACACTCATGCACATAAAATTAAAAACAACAATAAAAACTCCAACAACAACAAAACACTTTTGATAATAGTATATTGTGAAGGAAGAATGAACTCATCATGGGTAACAGCATGTAAGTTGTTGCCATAAATAAAAATGTTTCATTATTTTTTATCTAGTAAGAAGCACATGTTAGATTCTGATAAAAGAAAGTCAAACAATGGATATGGTTTTCACTTGTCTATTTGTAAAGTGGCCTTAGAATTCTCTCATGATCTTTTAGTCCATAGACCCAATATTCTTTGCATACTTGGTAATTTAGTAAATTAAATATTTCTGATTTGTAAATAAAGACATCTTTTGTTTAAATTGTGAATATTCACCTTGCATTAACTTGGTAAAGGGAAAAACAAAAGGCCTGAAAAAGGAGGCTCAAAACAGCAGCTCTGTGTGTAATGAAGGGAGCGGGGAAACAATCACAGTAAGAGACACAGGGATTGATTGATACTGGCTGCTATCCTATGAGATGTGCAGCAACCTTCTGAATGTTTAGTGCAGTAACTAAACAGTAACTGGAAAAAAACACTTCTCACTACTGGGTAAGATAGATATAGATGTGGTTTTAGATGTGAAATGGGCTCAAAGAGAATATAAGCATCGTGCTGACTCTTATAAAGCAAGTAATTACCAGAGACGGGACTCCGAATTCACTTTCTCCCTCAGATCCTCTCCTGCAGCTTTTCAATAAAGTAGTTCCACACTTAGAAATATAAACAGTTGTTTTGTGTGTGCGAGAGTACATGAACCAGACTACAGGTTTGTGCATATGAAAGGGTAAATCACAATTTTGCTGTGAAAAAGCGGACACCCCTATGTTTCACAGTGTCTCAGGGATGCACAATTAAGATTAGGAAGTTTAGATGAAAACACTCACCCTGATGAAGAGCTGAACAGACAGCAGCCACCTGAATGAAATTGGCAGAACCTTTGTTCTGAGAAATGTACTACAATAGAACTGATGAGGCACCCATCTGTACCATTTAGATCTGACAAACTTTACATTGTTTTTATCTTTTCTTTTTTACGATATGTTTAATTTAAATTTGACACAAGCTTTTTTAATATGTCAATCCCAGGTCCCTCACCCTCTTGTCCTCTCCTGTTCCCCCCAACCCTCATCAAATCCCCCTTATGCTCCCCAAGGAGGGTGAGGCTTTCCACAGGAGTTTTCAAAGTCTGCCATATCATTTGGAGCAGGGACTCCTTGTGTCTAGGCAAAGGGAATAAACCTCTATGTGGAATGGGCTCTCAAAGTCCATTCGTTTAATAGGGATAAATACTGATCCACTACCAGAGGCCCCATAGACTGCTCAGGCTTCCTAACTGAGACCCACCTTCAGGGGTTCTGAGGCAGTCTTCTGCTGGTTTTCCAGCCATCAGAGTGGGGGCCATGAGCTCCCCCTTGTTCAGGTCAGCATTTTCTGTGGGTTTCTCCAGCCTGGTCTTCACCCCTTTGCTCATCACTCCTCCCTCTCTGCAACTGGATTCCAGGAGTTCGGCTCAGTGTTTAGGTATGGATGTCTGCTTCTGCTTCCATAAGCTACTGGATGGAGATTTAGGATGGCATATAAGGTATCCATCAATCTCATTATCAGGGAAGAGCATTTAAGGTAGCCTCTACACTATTGCTTAGATTGTTAGTTGAGGTCATCCTTGTAAATCTCTGGACACGTCCCTAGTGCCAGATTTCTCTCTAAACCTAAAATGGCTCCTTCTGTTATGGTACACTTATCTTGCTCTCCTCTATTCTTCCCTGACTCAATCTTCCTGCTCTTTTTGTCCTCCTCTCCCCTCCTCTTCTCCCCTTCCCTTTCCCCTAACTCCTCTCCTCCTGCCCTGCTCCCAATTTGTTCTGGAGTTCTTGTCCCTTTTCCCTTCTCATAGGGACAGGAACCAGAGATGTCTCTCTTAGCCTTGTTTCCTAGTTTTTCTTTTCTTTCTTTTTTTTTTTTTGTGGGCCTTTCTGCTATTGACTCAAAATAGTTTTTGAAAGATTTATTGTCTGTTTAGTTCTCCATTCTCCATTACTTTATGCCAAATTAGCTCTTTTCAATGATTCATTTTTGAATCTTAAGAGTTTCATACATGCACATTAAGTATAACCTATTTATATTTAACACCTATTTCCCAGTCCATCTAAACCACTATTCTCTACAACCTCCTTCCTTCCTAACTTCATTAATTTATTTCCTATCTTTTTATAACCAACTCATTCCATTTAATGGTTCTGCACAGGGGAGTGACTATAGGAGAATTTACTGCAAGCATGTAAATCCTACAAGCAAACACATAATAAATAAAAAATAACTCTCCATTACCTAGCCACTCAACTGCTCCTCAGTAAGATGCAGATCCTGGAGACCTTCTAACCCATATATGCTGGATATTTTGTTAGCTTCTATTTCATATGTATTGTGTCAGTAATCATACTTGCTGTGAGGTTATGATTGTGGTAGTGATATTATGTTTGGAAAAGACATTACATATCAGTCTTCCTCATTCTAGGGCCTTTACAAATTTTCTGCCTCCTTTTCATTCTGGTGGAAGCTTGAGGTTGATATTAATGTCCTATTTAATACTGAACTCTTAGCCCCTTATTCTCAGCACTTTGATCCATCATCTAAATTAGCCAGTGCACATTGGAAAATGTAGCTTCTCTCAACAAGGTTGAGAGCAGCCATGTCTATGGGTATAAGCAGAAATATTTAGAAGACACTTTGAAAGCATGACCATTGTACATCAAAAAATAACAATTCTAAAAATCTATGCCAAATACAGGCACACTTAATTTCTGAATAAAATTTTACTAAATATAACCTATTAATTACAATGCTTGAGTCTCACTCTGTTTCCATATCATGAGTTAAATTAATATGTATAAAGAATTACATCCTAATGGTACTGTGGCCAGGGGTTATAGGCTCTAGATTAAAGACATTCTACCCAAAACATTCTTCTCAGTAATCTACAGAATATTCTCCAAATCTGATCACCTAAAAGGGCACAAAGTATGCCTTGTTAAATATAGGAGCTTTAAAATCACATCATGTATTCTTCTTGTCAATAATTAAAGGTGGATATCAATACAAATAGAAACTACAAAAACTATTGGATGTTCACTGAAGATTTGAAGAAGGAAATAAAATGTCTAGAATTGAATAAAATGAGTCTATAATATAGTATCCTTGAACACCTTGAAGTCAATGCTAATGGAAATTTTATGCTAAGTTTAGTGCCCACATTTAAAAAAATAAGAAAGATTACAACAAAGTCACCATTCAGGCTCTAGAAAATGAATGCCCATGAAACCTTAACAATGGTTACAGAAACAAGACATGCAGTGAGCACAGCAATTGAGTTGCCAATCTGGATTAGAAGAATCTTACAAGGCCCCAAAACTATGAGAAGAGCTATGGGCAATAAGTGGTTAATAAGAAAGGGAAAATCTGTCATCACCAACAATGAGTACCTGATAAGTTATTCAATCCCAAATAATCTCTAAATACACACGCACACACACACACACACACACACACACACACACACACACACACACACACACATACACACACACCACTAAATGAGCTCAACAGTTTGTATATGAATATATATATGTGTATGCTTGAAAATATACATGTATATGTAACAAATTAAAGAAGAGAAGGTCCCAGATTGAGAGTGGTCAGGCTAGTCATAGGAGAAGTTTGCGGAGAATAAATGAAAAAAAAACAAATGTAAACACAATACTTAAATGAAAATCTAAAGAAAATAAAAAATAAAAAAATTAAAGTGTCAGATGTCTTAAGGAAATGGAGGATATGTTACTATGCTCTTTTTCTGAAGCTATTACCATTCTGATATCAAATTCAGGTAAATACATCACTTAATAAAGAAAATTATACAGTAATTTTTCTGATGAAATAGATCCAAATTTCACAACAAAACAAATTCACCATCACAAAACAAAGGTCATTCATCACAACCATATTCTTTTTATTCCAGCAATAAATGGATAATTCAACATATACAAATAGTATTTTATAAAGTAGGTTTGATTTTATAGGGTATTCTTGGACCAGCAAGTTCCCCTGACCAACAGAAGAAAATCTTATGCATGCAGGTACTCAGTACATACACAGTGACAAATAAGTAATCTTCCTTCTATTCTAAACACAGTTCTGGATAACAATCTCATAATAATCATTTTCATTAAAGTCTTTCTACATAAGTTTTCAATCAACCAGAGGAAATTTTTGTGTTTTTTTTTTCTACCAACAGTTGTCAGTGATTTCTCTTACTTTTGATTTAAAATTTTCCCAATAATTTGTAATGATATTAATTTGTTTTACATATAGAACTAATTAATTTCTCTATTCCTTATATTGGTTGACATTTTTCTGAACAGAAGTTTTGTATTTTGTAAGAAGGAATTTTATTCTCTGTATGTGATTATTAAATTACTCACTCCATCTATACACACATGCACATACATATATATTAATTATATTATACTAATCATATATTTCTAATTATATTGTATATTTCCATTTTGATTTGATATTTGTAGTTATGTTTCATATAATATTTTTCATTCTGTATAGATCTAACCCATTCCTAATAATATGCTTTATTTTTTCTAGAATTGTTTCATATAGATAATTGACCTACTGTATATTTTTATGTTTCCTATGAGTAGACAGAATATCATGTACTTAAATTGTACCACACAGAATGCCAAAACCACAACATCTTTTTATTTATATTTTGTGTATATGCCACTAACCACTTACAGTGGGAGCATCTGAGGTGCTATTTAACTTTTATATCATAAACTTTACTACAGACTACTCAGATCTGAAGAGTTGAGAATTCCTCCTAGGAAGTTAACATCATTCTAATAAACAATAAGGTGTGTGAGCAGTGAAATCAATGACCAGGCTGGGCAGTGGTGGCCACACCTTTAATCCTAGCAGTCAGGAAGCAGAGGCAAGCAGATCTCTGTGAGTTTGAGGCCAGCCTGGGCTAGAGCAAGTTCCAGGACAGGATCCAAAACTACACAGAGAAACCCTGGCTCAAAGAAAAAAAATTAAATCAGTGAACAGGAAGTAGACCAGCTTTTTCTCAGAGATTTTCTTCACTGCTCACTGAATCACATTTACCTCCTTGTGTTTAGTTACCTGACAGTTTTTCTTGTGTTGGTAAGCCATTTGGTGTTAACCATGAGAACTTCCTGTCAAATACCAAAAGGTGGCCTTGCCTGCTTTGGCAAATAATAGACACCAATTTTTAAATTGCTACAGAACATTTAGGAGATTATTTTTTCTCAGTATTTTTGTATATATTCACATGAAAATATATAAAATTTAAAACTTTCATACTTATTTATTCAAATAATTTGATTATCTTATTTTGTTAGATCAACTTTATAATTAACTCTTCATACTATCATCAACTAGTATGTTTTGATCATTATTTTCTGAATGACTATTTGCACTCTCCCCTTCCCTGGACATGTATCACAGGCTTCAATGTAACATTATTTGTTACATTAATTCTTCTGAGAGGATATAGCTATAATTTTACACCTGAACAACTTCTCTAAGGCTGGTCTGTGCAGTTTAAGTTCTGTTTCTGTGATTTAAAACCACAATGTAAAAAGCAAAACCAATGTAGACATAAGTGCTTAGTTCTGCTTACACTTTGAAGTTACCATTGATTACTGAGGGGAAGTAAAGGCACCACAGAAGTCAGACAGCTAGTCATTTCACAACTGCAGTCAAGAGAAGACAGAAATGAATTTATGGGTGCTTACTTACACTAAATTTCCCCTCTACATGTATATATTCCAGGACAAACATGTAGGGGATGGTACTACCTGCAGTGAGCAGACAAACACACATCAATTAATATAGCAAAGACATGCCCAGGAGCCTACATGAATGAACAATTGGTCCTTAACTCTTTTCCAGGTGGTTTCAGATGTTGGCAAGTTAAGGAGTAAAATTACAATAATAGTGTTTGTTTTATACACTCACACACACACACACACATACACATATATACATATTAGTGTGTATGTATGTATGTATGTATGTATTAGTGTGTAATGCTTTAAAAATAAAATGACATTGGGGTACTTCATAATCCCCATAATTTTCTTCATATTAACCTTAAGGAGATATAGTGTATCAAAGAAAATGTTGAAGAAAGTATATCTTAGATATTTAATGAACTAAAGAATTGTTCACTTGCAAGCTTTGAAGACAGCTTTATAGTCTGCCCTGGAATTGGACCTTGCAACTTGCTTTCAATGCACACAGGGATGGGGGATATACCTGTGTCTTCTCCCATGACATATTTATTATGAGGCAAGGCCTAAGGTTATGTTTATCTTCTAGGAAGTAATGCTTGTAAGAAACATGGATGAGCACTTTCTAGTTCTTGGTTTCAGATATTGAGGTGCTATTATTGCTACACAGCCAAAGGAGCAGCCTCGGGGAAGTAGCTCAGGGCTAAATGTCACAGTGTCATATTCTCCTTTTTAAGTTAATAAAACTCCCACTTCATGGAGCTTCTTCTAGGATGTCTCCAGAGTCCTTGTTGCCATGTACTCTGTGTATAAGTATTGTCTAAAGCATTTCATTTGCAATAAAAATAATGGCACAATTTAGTATAGAATTAGAAAATTTTTCTTTCACATTATATGTGATAGTAGCATTTATTGTGATTCTTGTTTAGAAAGAATTAAGCAAGAAGCTAAGTATGTTATTTATTTATTTAACATTCTTACTATATCACTTTTGGTGATGGTCATAAGGAAAACATAACCCACCCAAATTTGTTTGCCCAAATTTTCCTAAACTTTTATTAGTTTTTACAAAAGAAAGAATATGTTATGAATTAAGTTTGCAAAATGTAGAAACAAAACTTTTGTAATACTTACCAAATATTGAATACCTGAAATAGAATGGTTGGTGTTACTTATGTAACTTATACTACCTATTCAAAATATTTCTTTGCAATCTTTTGCTAATTTAAGAAAGGAAATGAAGAAATGTATTAGGACAAATTCTTCAAGGGTGAAGCATTTGATTAATGATAAATTTGACAGTAGTCAATTCATCATGCATCTGGTAATGCTTTACTGTGTACTGGATAGTTGAGGTTGAGAACAACATCATAGACCAATATGATGAAGATAATATTGTACACGAAAGAAACATCCATTAAAGCATTTCTCACAATGCTTAACATCAACCAGAGACATGAAAATTCAAATTGACTGATGTACCTGCTACACATTTCCTCATTTGATCAATCAAGTACAGGTAAATTCATTATAGTTCATTATAGGATTACATAATGGACAGCTATGACTTATTTCAGGTCTTTGTGTTTAAATTTCATTAACTGGAAAGTAAGTCAGTGATCAATTTATGGGAAGAAACCATTTGTTCAGAAGACGAAAGAATTAAATAAAGTTAATAAGTTATTGGGGGATAATACTACAAATATAAATAGCAAATATATGCCAACTGGCAAGGGTCTGACACATGTGGTTGGTTACAGGTTGGTATGTGACAAGTTAGTGGTTGTTGGCAGAGGACAGCTGGGTCTAGGTCTTAGGTAAAAGATAGTATATTATACAAGAACAACAGTAGTTTATATATAAGGAATTCACTTGGTTTCCTAGGTGCTGTCCCTAACAGGGGATTATAAAAATAATACAAGGCAACATTTGCTCTGATAAAGAGGAACCCTGAACTTAAGAAACCATACATTTCTCTAGTGAGGGTAAGCAAATCTGCATTTTCCTCTACATAGGGTCTCATTTCCACTTTCTAAATCAATCAAACACCATTTACAAGGTGATTTGGATTAGGTATTCTAGGTCTCCATGCACAGATTACACAAAATATAATAAATTCATGAATAAACTCAAAGTAAATACTATGGTTGTGGTTGTCTTCAATATATTTTGTAAGTATTAATGGAAGATGAAAACTGTATGAAGTCCTTAAGATATTCCACATTTAAAAGCTATTTGTAATTTTATCCAGACAAGAGGAGGACCTTGGAAAGAGAATATAAAATGATTATCTTCATTATTCATAGATTGTTTAAAATGGAAGGAAGTGAAGCAGAAAGATGCAGTCAGGGAGAAGGCTCAATGTTAAGAGTTACCCTAGCTCACTTCTCAGTACCCACATAAAAGCTAACGGTCTCCCCAAATTCCAAGTCTAAAGAATACCATGCCCTCCTCTGCCTTTGCAAACACCAAGCACCAAAAGGTACATGAACATACATGCAAACAAAATACTCATACACCCAAAATAAAAAGGGAATGTGTTTTAAACTGAAATGTAATATCAGAGATCCATGAAAAGAAAGAGAAGTATGAAACATTAATTTCATAGCTGACAACGTTAAAATACTAAAAAATACCCTAGTGGTGATGACAATAGATAAAGTACATGTGTGGATCTTGGCTCAGGTAGGAGTAAGTTGTTAAAGATTTACGTAGGAAAAATAATAGAATTAAAATTAAGAAAGGGATCAAATATGTACTGCCAATAGTTTCAAAGGGATACTTGAGGAAAAAAGAAGTACTGTTTATCTACAGTGTAATCAGGTGATGTTCTGGTCCTAAGATTTTCTTTAAATTTCTCAATTAATATTAGATTACACATAGGATCAAATTTTAAATTGTATAAAACTTGCCAACCAGAACTCTGTGCAATGTCAGATGTTTTGTGATCACAGAAAACAGTAACAATAAAGTGTAACTAACCTTTGCAAAAGTGTGATTTAATGGCTTTATGTGATAGAAATTCAGAGTGAGTATATTTCAATATGAAACATGGCATTTATCTTTGAGCTTTGCCATCTTCATCAGGATTCACCCATTAAGTTGTTCCCTTTATTTCCTGACAGTGCCAGCTCTTATTTACATTGCAGGAAGACACAAAAAGTGACCAAACTGCAGTACTCATTCACTAGTATGAGCTATATTCTCTGGTTCTGCTGCTAACTTACACCAATTTGGAAAACAGATCTATCCTGGACCAATACTGACAATTTGAAAAATCCAGGTAAAATAGTAGACACAATTCACATTCTAGTGGTTTTTAGGGAACTGTTGAGGAAAATGAGTATTTCTAGGAATGCATATGCCAACTATTTAACAGAGCAGGTACATTTAAGGTCCATGGGGAGAGATACACTCTGGAGTGGAAGTAATATACCATTGCTGTATAACAATGTGCCTCAATTCTTCCTCCGCTTGGTCTGTGATATTTGAATGAATATATTCTTATCTGAACATTTTCCCAAGTACACAACAGCGTGAAAAAGACAGGGAAGGAGAAAGGAAAGAATATGACCAATGAAATAAAGCCTCAGAAATGGTAAGACTGAATTACACTGCGGTGGTGCACAGGTAACATATGGTGCAGAATCGGTGAGCATGGAGATGTTTATGCTTTGGGGGCATGCTAGAAAGGAGCTTGAGAAATCTTTGCTTCAGATGATCGTTTCTATGTTTTCCTGAAAACCTGGAAGAAGCAGATTTCATTTGGTAAGAGCAATGGGCAAGTGGACGCTACTCGGGAGTTTTAAAAATAAATTCCTCTTTGTGTGACTGCCTGTAATCCTTTTTCCTGTTTTAAACCTGCACTGGAGGTGCTGCCCTGGAACCTTTTGGACCATCTCGAGATGCTCTTTGGCCTAGCTTGCCTCACAATTGTACTCTGGGCCAGCACTGGCGCTATCAGCTTTAATCTCATGCCCCTCTCTGTCTGCTCCAGTGCCTCTTAACACCCTAATTTCCTGCCCTCTGTCCCTCATGTTTTCTCTTTGGCAAGTTCTGCTGACATCCATATTTCTCCTCTGTCTTCTGCCCTGACCTTCAACCTTATTGTCTGAAAGAATGCCAAAGATTCTATTTGAAGAGGTAGAGAATAAACTTGTTTTATCTAAAACAGCTTAAAGTATACAAAGACAGCAGAGAGGCTTACATTAAAACAGTTTAAGAAAAAAAAATGACACAAGCAGAAATTTTCTGCTCTATTTTGGCAACTATTATGTTATTATTTAGAGTATTATGAGTGTGTTAATAGGGAAATATGCTACAATTTAAAGTAAAATTTCAATTCAATATAGTATATTTAGTGACTACAGTGTTATCATTATTTCCAAATTCTCTAACTTTGAACTTAACCCAAATTAAGCATAATCACCTACCATAATCTCCTTTACCTACACTGGGGCCAAGGCAGTGAAATAATTATTTTCCATTGGTTTATTTTCATTATGGCATCATGAAATCTGCCTGGCTTTCAGTTAGTTGAGATGAGGGCTTTGTAATAGACAAAGGACTAAATTTGGAGTGGGACAATTTTGCTTTCTTCATACAGGAAATGGACATAGACTTATCCTCCATTCAGGAGAAATGTGACCTACATACACTGCATGCGGCTGTGATTTTCTCATTTTCCTTGGTGAGAGGGAGAACTATCCCCTCCCCTATCATCCCCCTGCTGATCTAAAAAGGAAAAAAAAAGAATGATCACAGGAGCTTTGAATACAATTTTTGTTGAGCTTTTTTTTTTTTTTTTTTTTCCCTCTCACCTTAGGTGACCAGATCGATAGATAGTCCAGCAGCTTGGGAAAAAAAAAGAAAAAGTCAGATGGCTGGAATGTAGCCAGAGGCAGTTTATCTGGTGCAGCAAGAGTCCATTCTGATATTACAAAACTGGAAATAAATGGTATGTAAGAAGACACTCCTATGTCAATATGTATAAAAAGAAATTGTACATGCTAAAATAACACATGGTAATAACTGATCCAGTCTTCCACACACAAAAGTTTATCAAAATGAAATACAGTTTTCAAGGCCATGAAAGGATACTGATATTTAAAGGTTATTTGTGTTTATGGACATGAATTCATACAAGCGAATTACCATAGCAAAACCTGGCAATGTATTGGCCAGTGATGTAAGATGGCTGTTTCAGAGCCTCTTATGAGGAAAATGCATCTAGAAAGTCAAAATGATGGTCAGATTAAAGGCTAAATATGGTGCTCCTCTTAGAAGTTATAGATTGACAATTTTTTTAAAAAAATAAAAAAGTTTGTTTTTTATCATTGACAAATTGGGTATACCTCTCTTTGACCAGAACATTGATGCTAAGAATCTAAACAGAAGACAACTTACATGTTCAGCCCAGGAAGTGAGTAATCAAGTTGAGAATGGCCAAGGTGCTGCTTCTGTCATGGCTGGCTTGTCTCTCAGAACTGTGTAAGTGACCTCATATCCCTATTTTCATCACTTGATTTATGCACTAAGAAAGAATCTTGTATGAATTGAATGCCTAAATACCTACTGTTTTGTTATGACTCATTTCCTGTCTGGGAAATAAATGCTAAGAAAAACAAGAGGTACAGTGGTAGAAGATAGACTCTTTCAGCATTCACAACAGCAAATGGATCAGGGCAATACCTTCTGATTCCCAGCCCTCATCACTGTAAATTATCCTCCTTGTTAAAATGAAGTATACCTGTGTGACTACAAGATGTTCCTGATACCTACCCTCATAGAATAAAAATATTATTATTGAGGCAGACAAGTTCAATGACTTTATGTGTAGTTCAGAATGATTATGTTAACCTGTTTAGATACAGGACCCCTTCATGTGCAGCAGTGATTTTCCTGTGTGTTACATAGATTCACTTTGTGCCAATATCTAGGGAAGGTTGTCATGTTAGTCCAGCTCTGGAATCATTTATAAGCCACTGAAGCTATAATGAAACTCTGTTTAAAACAAACAACAGCAAAAACAAAAATAAAACAAGAAAAATGGTATACTTCTAAAAGAGTTAACTCTCCTAGAATTCCTCCAGATGTCACTGAAAGTCTGACTTAGGTATTGAAATTTGACAGCAAATGAGCATCTGGTTAAAGTAAGTAGGACTCTAAATTAAAAAAATTCTACAATAAGGCCTAACTTCATAGGCCAAGGAAGTGATTTACTTGTTTATGTTTTCATTTCATAAAGGAATTGCAAACAATCTTGCATAGGAAATGCACCCAAAATACGTCACTAGCCCTGATTTTCTGTATAAAAGAAAATTATTTAATACCAAAAGTTCAATTAGGATGAATTAAACTATAAGGAAATGTGTGTGTGTGTGTGTGTTGTGCGTGTGTATGTATGTGTGTGTGTGTGTGAAAAAGATAGAGAGTGAGAGAGAGAGGGAGAGAGAGAGAGAGAATACATACCAATGAAATGGACACTAAAATTTTTATCTAATGCTTTTTAAATTATCTCAAGTGGGTAGTCATGGCAATATTCTGTTGATTTCAAAATGATTTTAAGAATGTACATTCATCAGACAGTTTAAAATGTTATTAATAAGCAATTAAATGACTTTGATATTTGGATGTTGGATTCATTTGCTGAAGACATGTCCGTGATAATACATCTGTTTCAGAGCGTGCATTTATCTTCCTCATTCTGATTCCAGGAACTATGCCAAAATTATCTGAACACAGAAAAAATAAAAGTCTTAATATTGTCAGGAGACATGATAAAATGAAAAACTTTTGCTGAGGCTAAAAAAAAGGACAGTTTGGCAAAAAATAATGTTAAATGTTCACTTTGAATAAAGTACAAAAATAATTTTAAAATATGTTAGAAAAACTATAACGTGCATACAAATAAAAAGGCAATGCTCTATTTTCATTGTCTGATAATTTGAAAAAGGAACCCATGTTCATAGAAAACCTTTCAAATTAAATGTTATTCTCAATTGGATATTATAAAATTATCCTGTAATTCGAACATTTTTAGTGTTATCATTTTAAAGAGTGAAAAACAATTCGTACGTGAATGACTTAAATGATAGTGCTAAATATTCATTCAGTTTAGTTCGACCATGAAAACTTCAGACCCAGTGTAATGAACCACTAGTATTTATTTATTTCAAATGTAAGTTATTAAAAAGTGTTCTCATTATCTGAAGGCCATTGGGAACATACTTATAATAGACAGAAGTAGATAAATTAAGAATTAAGTTGAATACATGAATAATATGTTGCCTTATTAAAGAGACTAGCAGTTTGAAAATATAAAACTACAAGAAGATGCATTTTGTATATCCCTGTGTATTCAACTGTGATAATTTGCTCACTATCGATTCTCTACTGAGACTGATGTAGTTATTTCATTTGGTGTCATCATGTGGGTATAAGTCTGCAAGTGTTAAGTAAGGATTTTATCCAAATAATAATACAGCTATTGGTTAAGGTTCAACATAAAAATGAATGCATAGCTGTTTCCTGGCAATTAGAAATATCTGTTGTAGCCTCAAACTGAGGCTGGGTTCTGAGTACAATTTTCTTTGAACATGCAGTTCAACATTTTTCTTTCCTGCCCACCATCTGGCCTTGAGGTCATTGTAGATTCTATTAACACTGAAACTTGGAAAACTTCATAGACTAGAACAAATCTGCCATCTGAAAATACAGATGGAGACAATTGTCTGTGTTTACTTCAGACTTCATACATCTTGTCTAACCTGTATATCTCATCTGGTGATACTTGAATTTGACTACATCAGGCTAAAACAAAAAATAGTCTAAAATGAGTAATTCTGAATCCAAGCAATTTGTTCAAGAAAGGTAGAGATATGTTGAGGAAACTTGCTCCATGAACAAAAATGTATAGAACAACTATCATATAGTTTAGTTTTCACAATGAAAAGTAAGATTGGTATTTTTAGAGAACTGAACACATAAATTTTGATAGTAGTGTGAGAAGATAGTGCCTTTAGCACTTTGCTATGGGCTTCTAATACAGACCATAAAGAAAATGATGTATTCAATGGGAAAAGAGTCAAGTAAATCTCTTTCTTCTAAATTTCACTTTATGCTATCCATGATCTAATGGATTGATGTAATTTATTATCTTCTGTCTAAAACTTTCTTAAATTAAGAAAATCCGTACATTCATATTAAAATACTAATATCAACAGATCTCTAAAAACAATTAGCATGGGACTCTGAGATCTAGGAATATGACAATAACTCATCCATATATCTTAGCAAACTCAGATAAATGGTTGGGTCTAATAGAGGATGCTCCACCTACTTGAGAGTATCAAATGAACTCTAATATTTACTCAAATGTGGTCTATGGGACAGGAATAATATACTAGGTTTGATTTATGTGCTAAAGCCATAGATTCCCAGAGTTTTAGAAAGGACATGAAATATTAGGCTCTGAAAATCTGATGTTTCCCTGCCTTATGTACTAACTCTGCTTTTTTCAAAAAGGACATTCTTGAATGTTTTGACAACTGGAGATACCATACAGCTGAACATCTATTATTGATTAGGCTCTAAGATGCTCTCTAATTTGTTTTGCTTGATCCTTTCAGCTCACACTAACATGTAACACCCACATGTATCAGACTGGGCAAGCCTCAGACATTTGTATTAGTTGTAGAAGAAAGTTTCTGGTCTGCTATGTCCTTCAGTAATTAGCACCAAATAAACAAACAAAGACTTACAGTAATTCATAAACTGTTTGGCTGAAGGCTTGGCTTTCTACTGGCTAGCTATCTCTTAATCATTAAACTTTTTATTAATATAAATATTCCCAAGTGCTCTTGACTTAACCAGTAATACCTAGGCATGGTACTCCTGCCTCTACATAGCTTCTCTCTGGTGGCTTCCTTCCTCTCCCAAGTGTTCTCCTGGTCTGGTGGCCCTACCTATGTTTCCTGCCTGGCTACTGAACAATCAGTCTTTATTTCATCAACAAATAATAGAAACATACATATAGAATGACATTCTTCATCACTAGTTTGCTGCCTAGACTCCCAAGTTTCTGATAATTGTACTTTATTTCTCCCCATCTTACTTTGATGACAATTATTATAGATATCCTTTGTGCTTACTCTCACAATCTCTTCCTGCCCATCTTGTTTGATTTTCTTCTAAGGTAAATATTTCTGCACTAGCGTATATTTTGCGTTTAATTTCATTATATTAATAATGTGCACATTGGTTTGTAAATATATTCATACAATTGAGGAAATTGGTAGTTGACAAAATTTGTTAAGAGATTTTTTTGAACCAAGAACAGCAGATATCACTACTAAGCCACAAAAAGCAAAATGAAAATTTATTCCATTTTCTCCTTAAGCACCCACATTAGATCAATTAAAAAATATCCCTCTCCAATTAAAGCTCTAAGAGTGTAATCTACATCTTTATTCCAAGATCAAAGCCTTGTCAGCAGCTGCCTGGATTAACACAGTAACTTCTAATTGGCAGTGACAGCTGCTAACTCCCTACTTAAGGTCTTCCTTCAGTACATTTGTTTTTAGTGTTGTATCTAGCAGATATTTGAAAATCCACTAGGTCTCATCTCCTTCCTTGTTTAACATGTTAAATAATTCTTATTTCCATTACAAAACTTTCAAATTGTTTAGTTTATTATTATTTTTTTAATCTTTGACCTCATTTTTTTTTGACACTTCTTTTTCCATACAATGTGCCTATGATTTTGGAGACTTTCTCCAAAAAGTCTCTATCAATTTCTTTGCACTATATTACATATTTGAGCAGGAATACACACTAATTTCATTCATGTTAAAATTTAATAACATACCTACTTCATTACTTACTTTTTTCACTGCTAATTTGAGATGGTAAGAATGCAAAATTCAAAAAATGTATCTATTTGCTATTGCACAGTTTCATCTGAGTCAGCTTAAAGCACATATCACTAAAAAATGAAAGAATTCACCTCTTAATCTTGGAATGGACATTTTTTTCCCAACATAATATTTTTTTATCATTTATTTGGGAATTTCATTCAAGGATCCTAAACACACATGCTTCCCATTCTTCCCAGGTCTACCCTACCATACTTGGTGTCACCCACTAAAAATGTCACCAAGAAAAATCTTCACTGCTTACATATTACTCATCAATGTATGGAAAACTCCCAGTGGCCGGCCCTTCAAAGATAACTGCGTATTTGCCATTCTTAGCCAGAAACCAACAACTGTGAAGAACTACACTTCAACATCTCTATCACAATCTTTAAGGAGCCTCTCCAATAGCACCACATATAGACCATTTCCCTTTTCTTTGAGGGGAGAGGGTGTTGCCCTCAATGTCTTTCATTCTCAACTCGGAGTCTATATTCCTCAACAGTACTACCCCAGATACTTCACTGTTCATAACCCAGCAGCAGCATGAATTATGGACCTCCACATGGCCTCACACGACTGCACAGACACCACAGACATTACACAGACCCACCATGGATCATGGATATCAACATGGTTTTCAGTGGCATCATGGACCACAGACATCATTTAGTCATGGAGGAGCTTCACAGAACTCAGACTTCAACACAGTCCACAGACTGAAGCACATATCACAGAAATCAGTCTGGCCTCTAGAGACATCAAAGACCACAGACATAAGCAAGTGATCATGGACACCAACACGTCCCTCAAAAAGCAGAACATGTCATAGACATCAACATGCCCTCATGTGGCAGCAGAGACAGCAGTCATCCATATGGCCTCCAATAGTAATTATGGACCTCCCATAGTAAACTTGGCCCCTGGGAGGTACATGTTCCATGGACACCAATATGGTTCTCAGCTGCCACACTAACTATTGACATCAACATGGCCTGAGATGGCAGCCACAAGCCATGTACATCTACATAATTCCTGGCAGCAGGATGCACCATGAACATCCACATAGCCATAGGGCATAACACAGACTACAGACATTTACATGGCCTCTTGTTGTAACATGAACCATAAAACTCAACAGACCTTTAGTAGTAATACTGACATACATATGATCATGGTCTTAGTCAGCAGCATAGACCACAGATACCAACATGGCCTTTATGGATAATGTGGACCATAGATATCCACATAGCTTCGTATGGTAGTATGAACCACACAAAGACATCAACATAGTCTCAGGCAGCAGCCTAGGCCATGTACATGCCTATGTCCTCTGGTGGCAGTATGAAATGGAACCTTAGGTTTCATTATGTTCCCTAGTGGCACCATGAACACCTTCATGGATGCCATTTGATCTTAGGTGGCAGCATGGACTAAGGGCTTCAACATGAGTTTTCGGAAATAATATTGAGTTATATAAGCTCTCTTGTATTTGTCATAAGTGGTCTTGAGATTATATATATATATGTATATATATGATTTATAGAATATAAATTTATGTTGTTTAACAGACTGAACAAAACTTTGAACTTTTGGCATTTCTCTGTTGAAAACCAACTGCCACCCAACTATTCTTTCAAGTGCTAGAGAGATGAATTCAATAAAAGCCTGATAGTGTCTTTACATCTAACGTAAGTTTATGCTATAGTAAGGGAGACAGATAACAAAAAATATAAAATATTAAGTGAATTGTAGGACACATATATATGTAAATGATAAAATACTTACATGAAGGAACTGACACTGGAAGGAACATACTTTTAGATAGGATAGTTAGAGTAGATAGTTAGAGCCTCCTAAACATAAACTAAGCCTTGGTCTGAGTGACAAAATTGATCCAGATATTTAATTTTGGGCAAAAATTCAAGAATATGCTTTTCATGCTCATGAGGTTATTGTGTTCTATATGCTGAAAAGGTAGTACAGTTAACATTCTGAGAGAAATGAGACTGGCCAGATTTATGCAGTTATGTAGTTATGTTGCCTTTTATTTTAAGTAAAAAAAAAAAAATAAAGGCCATGGGCATGGTGTTATCACTTATATGACCAAAGTTCATTTGTGTAGAGTCTGATATATTTCAAAACTTATGTTAGGATGCAAGCAGCAACATATCTGATACTATTGTGTAGTAACTCACAAATCATTATAATTAGGACACAAGTAAAAATAATGTGTTTTCCTCATTCCTTTTACTTCTTTTTTCCTTTAATTCACTGAGCTCCTAAGTAACTAGCCCTTGGGGAAGATAAAGTGATGAATACCCTTATTCAGTTCAAAGAACAACAACAAAAAATTCCCAGTTGAATGGTTCATTGAAAATGGCAAAATGGTCATTGTTTAGTGGATGAGGTTTCCTCTATTTAGTATCCAGGCAATGACTAATGGTTTTCCTCCAAACCTCCCACTCTTAAAAGAATGAATAAGCCCCGAAGGCCTCAGGGAGATAAGTATTACTTTTCTCCTGGTAGCTTAGCTAGTGAGTGAGAGGGAAGAAAAAACTGGATAGTATTTCAAAGCAAAGACTTATAAATATGATGGTGGATGTTACACTTTTCTTCTCCTAATTGTTTGGTACCCAAATGGTCTCCATTCCCTACTGTGTATTTACTGCCTGATCCATAAATTTACTCATCTGAAAGAGGATTGTGTAGAATATGCTTCTGGTTGCCCTCCCATCATTACAATTACACTCACTGCATTTCCTAAAGAAAAATAACCCCCATGGCCTCAGCCACTGCTTAAACAGAATTGTGGAATTAGATGGTCAGTGACCACATTGCACAAAGAGCATTTCTCCCAACTTACATATTTATCTTTGTTATTTTTCCAAAGGACAACATTTTAAAAATATAAGAAACAGAAAACTACAAAATAAAGTACTTTTGGAAACATACATATATATTAAATACAAATGTCAGTTCGGAGTATTGGCTTCATTCTTTCATCTCTATTAGCAAAAATGTAATAGGTTAATATAATGTAATAGGTTAATATAATACTAAGTACAAAAACTTAGTACTGGTAATGAGGTCTGTAGATAACATATAATAGATAAGGCAACGTGCGTGATTTTCCATTTTTGCCAATGGGGCAGTCAACTCAATGTGGGTGGTGCTCTGAAAATATTTATTTTGTTGTGAAAATGGATAGAACTAAAATTCTCTGGATGAGAGAAACCATAAGTAAGAATTTTTCCACAAAGGATGAGATGAAAAGATGTACTATACAAGTTCTATTAGGGCTAAGTTCAAGGACTGAGGGAAGAGATAACAGTAAAAAGTATTGGCAGTAGACTACGTTTCTGTAGCCTTTATGTGTTCAAACTGTTTCTCAGTCTTAGTAGACATAATCAAATAAAATAAAACAAATGTTGGCACTGTAGGCATAATGATAAGGGAGGGAAGGGGAAAGAAAAAGTGCAAAATGAAAAATAAACCTATATTTGTATTTGTCAGTTAAAATTTAAGATTTATAGTCTCCGAAATGGATCTCTGAAAAATTTGGTTTGTGACTAATGACAATTTAATTTTCAGAAATTAACGTTGTTTGCCTTTTTACTTTAGAGGTGACATTTGTAAATAAGCATTACTTATCATAAAATGTAGCCTACTTAAAATGTAATAAACATCTATGAAATTAATAAAATAATTAAGCTACCATAAATGACCTTCTTTGATAATGAGATTGATGACTAACTCATCTACCATCATAGAGCCCTCATCTAGTAGCTGATGGAAACAGAAGCAGACAGCCACAACTAACACTGAGAGGAACTGGAATCCAGATGCAGAGAGAGGAGACAAGACCAGGCTACAGAAACTCAGACACAGCTGACCTGAACAAGGAGGAGCTAATGGGTCCCCAGACTGATAGCTGGGAATCCAGCATTGGACTGACTCAGACCCCCTGAACTTAGTTAGAAGGCCTGGGTAGTCTAAGGGACTTCTGACAGTAGAACCAGGATGTATTCCTGGTGCACAAAAAGACTTTGGGTGCACATTTCCCATAGCGGGTTACTCCCTTAACCTACAGACAGGAGTGAAGGCCTAGTTCCTACTCCAAATGACTTGATAGATTTAGATGACCCCTCGTGCAAGGCATCACCCTACATGTGGAGTGGGGGGGATGGGAGGAGACTGTGGTCAGGGGACATGGGAGGGTGGGAGAGAAGGAAAGAAGGAGGGAGGAAGGGAGGGTTGGAGGGAGAGGGAACTGGAATCGATATGTATAATAAAAATAAAAAGGAAAAATTTTTTGTTATATAGTATATAACATAATACAAATTCCAGAAAATAAGTATTATTTAAAGAAAACTATGTGTAATCAGAAAAAAAGAACAAAAGAAGACACAAAAGAGACAAAGAAATGGAAATCAAATTCTAAAAACATACTCTCAGCATAATGACAGAAATTAGCCTCTGGACATTTAAAAAGTTAAATTTAGAAAGATTAAGAAGGATGAAATAAAGGCATGCTGAGGGGATAAAAATTGGAAAAACCCTTTAGATATGACAACTCAAAGTATTTAATTACCCATTACCTTTTTATGGAGAATTTTGCTAGTAAATATTTACTGTTCAATATCTATTAAGAAACTTTAAAAATTAGTTATTAACAAACAGAAAATCATAAGATTGGTCATATGTATCTGTAACCTATTGGTAGTATTATATTTAGAACAACTGAAGTGTCCAGTGAGAAAGAATAAATATGAAAGGAATTTTTGTATACAAGTAAATCTTTTATCATCATATAAAACAATGCTGTATTTTGATTGAGGTATTTGGTGGAGATATTATAGTTGTGGTTCCTGAAATTTCGTTGCGGGCAAGTCAAGTACTTCATGTTACCTCATTTCTTAATTTGGGAGAAAGAATTAAATTTATGTTGGAGCTTAACAAAAGGTAGAGGAGGCTGGTCATGGTGGCCTTTAGTCCTAACAGTCTAGTGGCAGAGGCATTTGGATCTCTGTGTGTTCCAGGGCAGCCTGGTCTACAAAGTGAATTCCAGGATATCTGGGACTGTTACACAGAGAAGCCATGCCTTGAAAAAACAAACAACTAAACAAGTAGAGGAGACTGCCATCTTTACCAATCTTAATTCCTTAGTTTTTAGAATGAGTCCTCCTATAGACAGTGTTAGCTTTCTCTTAGTTCTCAGTATTCAAAATGCCTTGAGAGAAGTATTGTAGGTACAAAACAACAAACGAACAAACAAAAAACAAGAAAAAACCTGTCAGTGTGGGTGATCATATTTATCCTATGTGTACACTGTACAAATTGCGATTCAGTATTTAAAAGTCATCCAGGTAGTGGTATTTTATGTTACTGTCACAAACATCTAAGAGAAACAACCTTAATAAGAGTGGAGTTGGTTTTGGTTCATGGTTTCAGATGATTCAATACATGGTTTCTTGTTTCTATGATCCTAGGTCTGTTCTGAACCAGGGCTTTCGTGGGAAAAGAAAGCTTTACATCCAATGACAACCAGGAAAGAGGAAGATAGGAAGGAATCAGTGTTATGAGCAATTTTCTGCAAGCCTGGTCCCACAATAGCGCAGAGACACTATATTATATATAAAGCTGTTGGCCTGTTACTAGCATTTCTTGTTGTCTAGCTCTGTCCTAAATGTTAACCCATTTCTATTTTCTAACTGTTTCTACGTGGTCTTGGCTTACCGAAGAGAGGGTTTGGATCTCTTCTACCATGTCCGTATATCTAACTCTCCTCTACTACATCTCCCAGAATCCTTCTTGTCTCCTAGTCCTGGATATCTTGCCTTCCTACTTGCCAACAGTGCTTTATTCATTAACCAATAAGAGAAACATATTTACAGAATGACATCTCCCATCCACTCAGGGTCAATATAGGACTAGGTTATGAGATAGCGTTTCATATCTTAATAATGCCATTATTATGAAAAATCCATCAAAGGATTAATCCATTGATTAGGAACAGTTGATAAGCTTCCTTACTTGCTTACATCAGCTTCATATTTCAGCCTAGTCATATTATATATTAGTGTTGACATATTGTCTCCATCTGCTATTGTTTTTGACATGTTTGCCAGAGTATAAAAGTTGTATTGAGAGATGCATGTCTTTGCCTTGTCAGCACATCAACTTAATAGAAGAACATTTAACATTATAGTTTAGAATACATTTATAAATCAAAACAATAAATTTTGGGGACATCACAGCATAACATTTATATAAAATATTACAACAACATTTATGTTTACTTATAAGTTAGTTGATGATTCATATCTAGTTTTTGGTATTTTTTTGTATTTTAGAATATTTTGTTATTACTTATTTTACCTGTTTAATATGACTTTAAAATGCTACTTTGATGAATAATTAAAGAATTATGTAATATTCCCAAGATATTTACTTTGATGAATAATAAAAGAATTATGTAATATTCCCAAGATATTTCTGTGTACAGAAAAAAATGAACCTGGATGAAATGATAGCTCTAAATACATGAAGATGATGATGAAATAAGTTGAATGAACTTAAATCTCTCCTGGGACTATAACAGGCACTATGTATTGATGAATCATTGCTGAGAACATCACTACTATACTTGCACTTTGCCTTCTGTGACAATTTTATCAAAGAAAAAGTGAGCATGTGGGATATTGAACTTCCTAATGGGTTCATTATCTGGCCAGAACTGTGAAATATAATAGCTTTGTAGTCAGATTTAACCAAGGGCTCTGCTCTTGGCATATTTGAATATTCAGAGCTCTGATGGAATGCTTCAGATAGGCATTAAAAGATAGACATTTCCATGTAAAAAGCCATTCTTTTGAGATAAGTTTTTTTTTCACTAACTACTTCAAATAACTGTGAATGTTAGCATTTTTCTTACCTAAATGTAGCTGTTGAAGTTTACTATGTGGCCATAACTCTAATCCGAAAAATTTTAGTTAATTCCAATAAAGACCCACCTCCCTTAACTCTGTTCAACCAAGCTTAGCTCAGTCTGATAATAAATGCTCAGAAATAAACAATCATAATGTGCACTGAACATATTAAAATTTCAATAAGTCTGAGTCTGTACCTGTCAAAAAAATCATGAGAACATAAGAAAACAATTAGCAAAGTTTAAAAACAGAGCATATAAAAGATTTAAGCTGCCACACAGCTGTCAGATTTTTATGAAATTGTTGATCCAATTTCCCCACTTATTGATAAATGTTGATAGTTACCACTGCACAGTTTCAGAAAGTACAAGTATAATCCCAGTCCTGTGGTCCCACAGTATGGCTAGCTTTGAGGAATAAATAGGGATTTAATACATTTTTTTTCAAAATATTCCTGTTCACATATATCACAATTCAAGCTTTATCAAAACAGAATATTGAATGCTAATAATAGCCATTTTCTTTGTAGAGAACTGAAGGAAATTTTATGAAGATTTTATGAAGTTTCATATTTATATATTTGGGGATTGATATCTGAGATCCTATTCTAATCCCCCCATAGGGAGAGAGATCTGATAGCTTCATAAATGCTTATTGTATATTAATGCTAACAATAAAATAGTGCCCAAATTTATCTTCCATAGAATTTGAGTTATTAGAATGAGCCTCACCTGGCACAGCATGGTTTTCTGTGCTAAATCATAAGTTGTGCAGTTTACAGAGAGTGCAGCCTCAGGGTCAGTGCTCATCTATACTATGCAATCTAAGAAATCTTTAATAGGTTGCTCTGCTAACTGTTGAATACACAGGCGTGGCCCAAATTCAGATCCTTAGCAACCACCCATGAAATTGGCATGGGGTACTGATGCATGTTGTTTTCCAGGCACTGGAGAATAAGTAGTGGAAAGATCCATCTCTCTTGCTGTGGAAAGCTACAGCCCCAAGATGGCGCCTGGTTAGATGCCAGGTAGTTCAAGCTTAGCTGTAAACAAGCCTTATTTGGAAGTGCTTGATGGTTCTGGTGCGCTTCCTCCTTCTGTGGCCTACCTGGGATCGCCAGGTGTCATGAGCTGATTGGGCTGTGAGAACACATTTAAGGCCTTGCTGGGGCTGGGGGAAGCAGAAGCTGATGTGCAAGGTTCCTGAATAAACTGCTTGAAGAAGAGTCTTGGTCGTGTTTCCTTGCTGGCCGAGGTAGACGTGACATCTAGCTCGTTGGCCAGCCAACCTAATTGAATCAGTGAACTCCTGGTTCATTGAGAAATTATGTCTCCAAAAAAAAAAAAAAAAAAAAGTAAAGAAAGGGGTAGAGAGTATGAGAGTATAACTGACCTCCAAATGAATACATACACCCATATATGTGAAAGTGTGCAAGTACAAGTATAACATGTGTATATAGTCATGGAAATGCACATCTCCACGTACCATTTACTACACACACACACACACACACACACACACACACACACACACACACACATACACACACACACACAAAGAGAGAGAAGAAAGAGCTGAAATCTCTCAGCAAGTCTAATATCTGGTGTCTATCATTGTAGAGTTTATTTCTTCAGCTACATTATCATAGTGACACAAAGTTAACACATTTCTCAAACTACTCTTTGGCTTTTGTACTTCATGATACAGTTTAAAATACAAAGCGACAGAGGATATATACAGCTTTGAAGGCATTGAATTACTATGATCAGATGTCCATATTTTCTTTCATCTGAATAAAATTATATTAAAGCGTCAGAAAAAATTTGAAGTATTGTATGGTCAACACAGCAGGAAACACCTGTTACTTTTTCCTGGAAGAGGCATTCCAAAGCATGGGGGATGGACATGAGACAGCATCAGGGCCGTCATGAGGCAGAAAGAACAAGAAAAACCATGGGCTTTTCTCAGGGTGTCAAAAGGAAAGAAAGCAGGGAGTAATATAATTAGGCTTAAGGAGGTGTTTGAAGGCATGGCCAAAGAGGGCCTGCTTCCTAGAAATTATTGCTTTGTTTAAAATCAAAATGAATTCCAGAAACATGGCTGTTACTGTAATGGAGATCAGCGCTGCTGAGGGGCCAGAACCACTCATACTCTCCTGTATATGTACAGGGTAATACCTGTAAATTCAAAATGAACAGGATCTAAATTCAAAATGGCTGACTTCAGTGGTAGAGGGTGATCACATATACCCGGGCAAATCATAGAAAATGAAACTATGATTGCGATTCCTTTATTAATACTCTTATATAGTAATGTATTATTTTCAAGGTCAGATGAAGCAGGCACCCAAAGAAAAAAGGGGAGGACATGAACTGAATGTTGCTATGTTCAATCATTGTATTAGACCCAAAACATTTGTATCCATAGTGACATATGCCACTTTACTGAAAATATTTAAATAATTAATTTAAATTAATTAAATGTCTCTGAGTTAGATAATGGTGGAGAAATTGAAATTATTATAATAAATAAGTGTCAGAGAGGAGTGGCCATCAACTACAAATAGCTTTCTCTCTTCAAGGCATCAGGTATTTCTGAGGCTCTGCCAGAACTAACAGGTGTCTAGTGGTCAAACTGATGTGTCCCTTTATGACTTTATTCCAATGAATTCCAACAACCTTCAAAATTCAAATGTCCTCAAAATTATCTCCTTGCCACTGTGGGGATATGCCAACTTGATTCATTTTCCTTTGTTGAAATAGTCTTAGTTGAGTATTTTAATATGCAATTAAGACTAGCTAGCAGAGACAAAAACCATCATTTTCACTTCATATTTTTATTCGATTTTGCTAAGAGGCCTGATGTTTGAGGTTAAGAGAGTCATGAACACATAAGAACCAATCCTGCTGAAGAACACCACTAACCAGGGACCAAAGCCTATAAAAGGAAAAAGACTGCCTGATTAATTAGCTAGGTCCTTGTCTATTCCAAAGGGCATTCAAATGCAGAGCACCTGCATAGTATCTTTCTTTTTATATCTAAATCCATTCAGTTAGATTATTCTTAAGAAATTGTAGTTAGTCATGAAATAGATGAGGCTGGTGTAATTCTCTCTATCGGTATCTCCCCTCAGGTTCTTAATGACAAATGCATTACAGTTATTTATTACAAGTAGATTAAAGTGTCAGTACGGTTCAATTCATAGCAATCTTATACTTTTAAAATGCATGGGGAATTGGGTTTCTTCCCAGTGCTGACAATGCACAGAAATGCTTTCCAAGGGACTAGATTCCTCTGGAGTCCATTTCTTTATGTTTATTACTTTAAGAACTGAAGGTACCATCTGCTCTTGCCTCAGAGTTGTTTAAATTGTTTAGAACCTCAGGTCATAATGAGAGAAACTATGGTGTAATTCCACATAGTTAATTTCTTCTGCAAATAATTAGCTACACAGTCCTTTATTTTGCCCTGCAATGAATTACTCTGGGTATAAAGAAATCGATACTAGCAACCTGTTCCCAGGACTCACACACTACAGACTCATCTAAGTGATCTTAGGAACAACAAAATATAGGATCATTCTGTCAGTATCAATTATATGCATATAGTACACAAGTATACTGTCTATGATTAATATAGACCTCATAATATTAGAAAGAGTGTTCTGAAATTGTTTGGAAGAGGAAACAGCACGTCAGGGGTTAAATTATACAGACAAGAATGTAACAACTCTATGGTTGCAAATTCACATTATTAGAAAAATTACAGTAAAGATTTATAGGATTTCTGTAGCCTGTAACATTCTCATTGATAGCTTAATAATGTAAATAGTCAATAAAAAGAATAGAACAACAGAACACTTAATGAATTATAATTTCTTTTAAATCTTAAATATGAGAATATCCTGAAATTACATATAGAATTTGGGGTACTATTGAATGAGTATATACTCCTGAGGTGGATCCAACCTGATTCATTCACTATTTGACTATTTAAAAGTTTATTTACAGTAATGTACTGTCTAAATACTCTAGGTACAGAGAAACAGGGCCCAAAGACATTTGTCTTTTTTAAAAGGGATGCTAAGCTGCAGAACACAAGGGGTTTAATAAAGAAACAACACTGTGTTTTCAAACTGTTAGGGAAATAAGCCAAATAAACTCAAGCCTGAGCATTTGTTACATGCACTCTTCTCAGCAAGAGATTTTCATCCCACTCATAACCATGGTATAATAGATAAACACATTTAAAATAACAATGAACTTGATTACACCATGTCCTATTTGAAGCTTTCCTTCACAGATACCAAAATGATAACTTTTTGGAGTATCTTCCAAAAATGTACAAATTACTGCATATAATCAAGGATTCAAACAATTATCTTTTTTCCTTTCATAGAATGCTTTGTGTGTGTGTGTGTGTGTGTGTGTGTGTGTGTGTGTGTGTGCTGTTTTGTTCATGCTGTCCTTTAAATGACTATATGGCTAATGGCTAGTTTCATATCCTAGCATTTTCAAATGTGACAGGTTCTCTTTCTGTTTATATAGAGAAAATTATAACATATCTCCACATTCACAGGGAAGAAGAATGTCATTAATATTTCTTAGGGAAGCATATGCCAGCATTTATAAGCAACAATGTCTACCTGAGGAGATTACTAGGGAATAGTGGTAATGACTGAAGTGCTACAACCACCAGGTCTTTATCCTCCCTAACTATTTTCTGTATGTAAAGTGAATGTATCATATGATTCATTGAGAGAAATTTGAAAAAAAGAAGGAAATGAAAGGAATTGAGAGGGTGGTAGAAGAGATGGAATGAGGAGGAAAGAGGGAGAGAAATAGGGGAAGAGGGGAAAACAGAGACAGAGACAGTCATAGAGACAGAAATACATGGAGACAGAGACAGAGACAGAGACACAAATAGAGGAGAGGGAGAGACACAGAGACAGAGATAGAGAGACAAAAAAGACAGAGAGACAGAGTATATATTAGGGACCCAAATTAGTTAAACATTTGTCCATTCAGCTTAAGCCACTCATTTTTTTCTCCTGTCCAATTTATGTACACAGTGGACTTTGCCTTTTTATAAAACATCTGATATATTTCGTTGCTATAATGCAAGTTTTTTGTTTCTCCTCTAAGTTGTAGGAACTAGTAAATGTAGTTCAGAGACAGACGTTGACCTCTGAACAGCTGGCTCCTATATGTACTCTGAAGTACATGATGCCATGAAATTTAGTCACAATTACCTGGAGAAGCCTTACAAACAATAATGAATGCATTTTGAAACTCCAAAATTGAAATAGGATGCTTTCCAACAGGACTGTAAATAGACATCTGCACCAAAAATTGTGTCTAAATACTTTAGCAGATATTAATATATTAGGGTATTGTAGTGGGATATTCACTTGTCTGCTTCTGTGGCACTGACCACACCCATTGGGAGGGTGGAGACAGGGGCGGAAGTATCCATGGAACTAGGTCTGAGGAGGATCCGGGGAATGCTCTCTTGCTGGTGTTACATGGAGAGAAGAGCATCGAGGAGAGAAGAGCATCTGGTTCTAACTACAGTGTTCATCTGTCTATGTTGTGAATTATATGTCCCCGAATAAACATCTATTTGGCCTATTTGTTTATCCGGATTCTTATTAAACAGCAATATCTGGTGTCATAAGTGTGACCAGGATTTTTAACAGCAACTGGGTTTTACCCAGGTGGCAGAAGCCGCTGACCCTTCCCTCACCTTCCCCGAACAGGCGGGGTCCCTTGTGGTGCGGAAACAACATAGCTTGTGAGACATTTGTGTCTGCCCTAGAACTCCTTTTATCTCCATTGTGGCCCTGAGACCCACTGCTCATCTTCTGCCCATTCCCTCAGATTGCATTCACATAGAGCCCCACCCATGTTGGGCGCCAATTGTAGTGCGTATGTTTTCCTCCAGCCTCCCTGGTTCCACTCTTTGTTTCTCACTGCCGGCCTTTATGCTGTATAAACTGGACATGCAGGACCCACAGAAAAGACACTGCTAAAACAAGATGGACAGTGCTTCCTGCTTCCAGAAAGAGTCTGCCAGACACACTATGGCCTATGGGCTGAAAATGGAACATTACAGAAGAACTTCAGGTGACTGACCAGGCAGGGAGTTGTCTCTGTCATTTTTAGAGTTTATATATTCTTCTGTGGTCTTTGAAGGAGTTGAAGACAGATAGTTATGGTTATAGTTTTCCTTAGTTAGGATTAAAGATAAGTTACATATAGTACTTTAGACTCACAAAGATAGGATAGATGATATTTTCTCTATGACTTACTAAATGTTAATGGACTTAATATTGTTAACTGTGATTCTTATTTGATAACTGTTGTGTGACATATTTTGCTATGTTAAGGTTAAAACCCTCCTTTTATTTTAGATAGAAAAGAGATGATGGGAGATGTTATTCTGTAAATATGTTTCTCATACTGGTTAATGAATATAGCACTGTGGCCAATGGGAAAGCAAGATTGGTGGGGCTAGGAGACAAGGAGGAAAGAGGAAGTAGTTAGGAGGAGTCAACATGGAGAGCCCAGAGCGGTAGGACACCAGTGCCACTCTGGCCAGTATGATGAGCCACATGGAAATACTTAGATAAGTAGAAATGCATTAATCATTAAGCCAGAGCTAGCCCATAAACAATGATAGTAACTGGCCAACAGGATAGTATTAAATACAGAGTCTCAGCGTGTTATTTGGGGTTAGCATGGCTGTAGAACCAGGTGTTCAGCAGGGAGGAACAAAGAGTGGGACCAGGCAGGCTGGTGGAAAACATACACACTACAGGGTATTTATAGATGATCTAAGATGTACAGTTCCATTTTCTTACATTTTAGAGACCAGTGACTCCTTGAATCATCTGTAATACAGAAACTTCCAATCATATTTCAACTAAAATGTTTATAAAAATTCTTCTTAGGATTAGGATGAATATTAAGAGTGTGGAAGAGAAGAAGAAAAAAAGGATGAGGAGAGAAAGCTTTCATGAGTCTGCATTCAAGAAAAAAAGAATAAGTTTCTAAGTTTTTGGTATCACTTTTCCCCACAGATTTTCTCTTCTTCTAATGTTTTTGGAACTGCCTCCATTTTCAAAACACTGTCCTGATTCCTCCCCTATATATAAAGATACAAGTTAGTCAAGATGCTTCAGTCACACACCTAGAAATTTTCTTATCCAATCCAAATAACACTAAATCAAGAGTTCTTATTTTTTGCCGTACTATAAGGCAATAAAAATTGCAATATATTAAGTACTTAAATAAATACTTAATTAGAGGTAAAATGTTGGACAATCATCATCCCTACCCACTTTCAGGAGATTTTTATTTTCTCAGAAGAAAATTCTTCCCTTTAAAGAATAATTTCCAGGAGTTTGGCCCTGTGTTTAGCTGTGTTTAGCTGTGGGTGTCTGCTTCTGTTTCCATCAACTTCCAGCTGAGCGCTCTATGGCGGCATTTAAGTTAGTTATCAATCTCATTATCAGTGGAAACAGCATGTATCACTGTTACACAAAAGTACTTTGGGAACACATTCCCCATGAAGGGATACTCCCTTAACATAGAGGTATCAGGGAGGGCCTAGTTCCTACTCCAAATTACTTGACAGGTTTTAATGATCTCTCCTGGAAAGTATCACCCTCGCTGTGGAGTGGGAGAGGGAAGGGGATGGAAGGGGTGTTGGGGTTCATGGGAGGGAGGGAAGGACAGAGAGGGAAATGGGATCTATAAAATATATATATATATATATTTCTCATTTCTCATATATATATATATATATATATATATATATATATATATATATATTCCCATTCTCCCATTCCTTTGACTTTTGTCATTTTTGTTCTACATTTTAATCTGAATGAATGTGTTTATTTTAAGTATTACATGTAAATTTGGTTCTTTATTCTGTGTTCATTTGTGTTTGCATTTGCTTTTACTTTTTATTCATAATGTAGTGGCAATTTTGAATCCTAACCATGTTCCATTCTGTGTAAGAAGCACATTTTGTTTATTCTGTATTGCCTGGTAGGCCCATTTGTACCCAAAGTAAACTTTGATTATTTGGGGGTACACAACTATAAACAAATTAATTGTTACCTGTTTGGTAATTATATGTTTAATATTTATATCTTCCTTGTAAAGAAATTCTTACTCTTCTCTCAATGATCTGTTGATTGCCTCAACCCCTTCAACCACCAAGATCTAGTCTCCTTCTCAGTATCAATAATAATCAGTGATGTTTATCTCCTTAGAATAAAATGACTATGACATTTTACCAAATTTCAAGAACTACTCAACTCCCCATATTTCTTCCATTAAACCCATAAAAGAAACAAATGTATAATACATGATTCTTATATTATTTTTCTATGTTTCTATCTATTTATTTAAGTTATGGAATTTTCTAAATTATTATTTCCACTTTCAACAACAAGAGCCTAATCCAAAAGATACTAATGCAGCAGAATCATAATTTCTCTGTTACTGTCAATACAACATATTATAATATCATAACTAGTGGAATGAAGGTAGAGAGACATCACTTTATTTAGCCGCCATGCAATGTGGATTGAAAAGTTACTTTTCCATAGTATGTCCTAAAATAACAATATTTTATTAATTATGAAATCCTCAATAATATTTAATGTCACAAATGAATTAAATCAACATCATAATATCAAAGCTATAGCAAGAGAATCCTGAAGGAAAAATCTATGTCTAGCATTATATCCATGATTGAATGGAATAGCTGAATGTGCTAAAGAATATGAGAATTAGAATAGCACTGTTTGAACAGCACTTACTCTCACACACTATAGGTCGCATATTAGGTGACTGATGTTTATTATACCATTGATTCTTACCATAATATAGTGTGCTGGGGACATTCCCTATGTCACAATTATAAAAGGAGGCTTCAACAGGCTGGTAGGGGGCCTATTTCAAAATATGTAGTAGAGACACATGACTGTTGAGCCTCATATTTGCCTTAATCATATTTCAAGTTCACAGGCCATTGACATCCCTAAACAAAGCAACATTTGATATACCATCAAAAAGAATTTACTTTTGTAAACATTAGGCTTTCATTTCTCTTAAACTTTTTAACTGTTATACTGTCATATATCTTACAATTGCAAGTCCCTCTTTATCTTTGTAAGCATTGTGGCAAAGACCCAAGCTCAGGCCCAGGATCTTATGTTTGTTTAAAAGTCTTCTACCACTTAGCTAAGTGTGTATTTTAGGAGTTTTATTTGGAATCTCAGGTGACCAGTCAGAGCAATAAGACTACAATCTCTAATTACTCTTAACTAATTAACTGATTAGAAGTTAATAAGCCAAGTCAGTGTTATTCTTTTCATTAACAGCATATTAACATGTCAACCAATTAGCTTTTAAAATATATGTGCTAAAGTTTATAACAACTTTAATTAATTCATTTGTGTCATAGAGAGAAGCACTTTCATTCTAGGTCACATCTAGAGGTTATCTGAAATTTAGTAAATAATAATATCTAACATGATCTTAGATAATATTTGGGAATATATACTCCTAAATATGAATTAATACCCATTTCTTAATATTGCATTATATGTTTTATTCTCAACTATAAATATATTTAAAAGATTTTTATTCAGACAATTGGATTTTAAGCAAAGGATAAACCCTACATTTTCTTTGACAGTAACTCAAGTGAAGGGAAAATTTAAATGAAAGTAACTAGTTTGGAGATGAAATTATTAAATTTCAAGAAAAATTTAATAATTTACAGCAATGAATTTAACTTAAATCAGAGTGGAAAATTATTAGACTAAGAAATTATATTAATAAAAAACACAAGAAATTATATGCTATTTATATTCCAATTTATAAAATTATGAGTTGTTATTTGTGTATTTTATGTAATGTGTGTTAATGTTATATTCAAGTTCTTATAATGTTTACTCTGTCATTCAGGATATTTATAATTATTGACATAGGTTTACTGTGTCAGCAAACATGTTAGAGGCCATAGCTTTAATGAATTAAACTGATATATTTATAAAAGACATTTATGGAGGTGTAGTAACAAGTCTAGAATATAGAAACATACTGGCTCTCCTTCACACATGTTCACACACACTTTTAAATACCCAGACTGCTCTCCTTTCTAGTAACCTATCATTCCTGTTTGTCAGACATTGAGCAATCCTGTCTTAGAAAGTTCCCTCTCCACAATCCCCACCCTTTAATGATGTGCTTTTCCCTGATCTTTCAGACATTTTCCCACATGATATTCTTATTTAAAAGAAAAATTTCAGGCATAAAGTTTTTCAAATAGTCACTAAATACCACAGTCTATAGATGTTACATATATTTGATAGGACTTGATGATTGTTGACCTTTGAGTTAGTTTCCCCTTTTCTGTTGTAAATATAGCATTATGATTTTCCTGTTTTCAGTTTTCTTCAGTGGTTCCTATGCTAAAGTTTTTGAGACACTAAAAGTGTTGGAAATAATAGACTTTGGTACTTAGAAGTGAGGTAACTGGGAAGCAATTAGGTTCAGATAAGGTTTGGTGTAATGATACTGGTGGAAAGAGGCCAGGATATGTTCATGTGTCAAATGTTTATACATGCACACACATATAAACAAACTCACATTCATGCACACACACACACACACACACACACACAGAGAGAGAGAGAGAGAGAGAGAGAGAGAGAGAGAGATACACACTTCCTAGGCATCCTGTAATATGATTTGTTGTGTTATTTTCAGACTCAGCCTGTAGGAACATGTCAAAAGGTATAGACAATCACCATTGTATCAGAACTAGAACAACAAAAATTTTCCTCTTTAAAAAAAAATAACTTCTATAGTTTGTGTCATTGCAATATCATGCAGGAATGAAATAGAGTAAAATATGTCTTCTTTACTTTTGTCCTTCTTCCCCAGAGACAAATGTACCCTAATGCTGGTACATCGTTATCAGTTACGTACTATCTCCTTCATACATATGTAGTTTCTATAAATAATACTATTTATGTTTTTAAAAAGTGCTATGTTGTTGTTAACATGAGTTATGTGTTGTTATACCACATTATAAAAATTTTAATTTTATTTGAAATAATCTTGAAATCATATACTTTGCTTGAGGACATATTCGATTAATTTGACCAAAATACAAAGTTTTAGAGGAGGGGAACATACTTATTTTATTCATCAATTACTTCACAATAGATTTTTGAAGAAAAAGATGGACACAGCAGGATGAAGATTAAGGGAATCTCCAGATCACTGATATTTGGATCTTTGAATACAAACTTAGATAAAGTAAGCCCAGTGGGAATGTTTAGCAGCATTGTTTGCCAAAGTTTATGACATTCCTATTTCACTAGGCTTAAAACAGTTACTACCTGCTTCCTAATTTAATCAAAGCCAGAAGATGTACATGTCACAGGCATTTCCCTCCCTTAAAATAAAAAAGTATTTTAGCACAAGATGCTCTTTTATGAAACCATCGCATTTTGTATATTTTATTTTAAAAATTACCATCCTTCTCATTAGCACTAAATTGGTAATAATGATGTGGGTGCATTAAACCAGGTTTTTAAAAAGCAATTCATTGTAATAAATCACAAGTCTTAATCAGTAACTTGGGAAGTAAGCCTGCAGAACTGCTCACCACATTATCTGCCTTTGTTTTCAAATATCTGAGTGAGTGAATATCAAGTTTAATTTTATGGCCATTAGCCTGTAAGGGACAGAAAGCCTTCCAAAATAATGATAATCCATAACCCCTTAAGCAGAAACTCAATTGAAGAAAATGGCCTGTATAGATGTGAAATTGGACACATATGCATAATGGCAAGAAGTCAAAGATAAATTAATGAGAATGCTTATAATTACATTTATGTGTTTTCCCTATAATAAACTTTTGAAATGAAAATGTACATTTGATTTATCCATAAGTGTAATGAAGGGGAAAATTCAATCTGATTACATTCCACTTGAATCTTTACTTCTATTGCAAATTCCTTTGGTTTTTCAATACTTTATTCTAAAGGAGGGCTCCAATAAATGTAGTATATCAAACCAGAAAAAGTAGCTTTCTCTTAAGCATCTTTATTTATTACATTTTACATTAAAACTCACTCTGCATATACACATTATAAACCTAAGGCTCTGTTATACAAGCTGAAGAGGATATATTTCAGCTTCTTATGGATTCTTTAATAGTGAGTAGTCCTAAAATTATTAAGAAACAAGTTATTCTCTTTAAAAAAAATCACATAAAATGTAAGAGTATTAAAAGAACATTATCAATAAAATGCTGTTCAATTAGACTTTATCTTTCTTATATCATATTAATTTTGTTGGTTATTTAAAGAGCAATAAACATTTTTTATTTTTAGCGCTTATTAAATTAAAGATATATTCTGAAAACTCTTCATGTAAGGATTCTAATAACTAATCTTATCAATTTTTATTTTCATTTTAAGTAAAACTCACTTCTGCAGACTTGTTATTAAATTAGTCTTTAAACCCTACCTCCTACCAAGAAAAATATTGTATATATTTTCAGATGCAAAATAGATATTGTATGCATCTGGGACACAGGTAAACATATTTTTCTGTAAAGTTTAAATCTGATCAAGAATTTATTTCTAACCATATATGAAGACAAATGGTACATACACACCTGGACTGCATAAAAATTCTGATTCATTTTCCTCTCTGCCATATGTTATCTTCCAAGTAATACTGATGTGGTAATAGGAAGGTATACAATAGTTAACAAGATCCACAGTAACAAAACAACTGCTGCTTAAAATCGCTTTCTCAATAATGGTCTCTCTTTTCACATTAATCCTGAAAATAATAACAATGGGGCCATCGGGGACCATACATCAGATTTTAAGAAGCACTGAGCTATGTTGAAGTCTACCTTCTTTCCACATATGAAGATTTCAGTGAAAAAATTAATTTACTATAAGATTATTGTGAATATACAGCATAGATGCAATGCTAATGTTATGATATGATTATGTCACCCCTATCATCTTTGAACTGTCTTATCTCCTACTGTGAATGAACTCAGAAGGGAAGTAGTAATTGCTGGAAGCCAAGTGATTTCTTCTGGGGACAAAGACTAAGAATAGTACAAACAAGTCCTCCTATTGGCAAGGCCTGGAATAACTTTCCCTATTTTTGGCAAGGCCCATGGATAGTTTGCTGTATCATTCTGGGCATGACCTCAGGAACATATGTGCTATCTGCTCTCCTTGCTTTCCTTACACAAATTATACTGTTGGCTGCCTCTAGTTTCACTTTCTTAGAGCCAACTATTAGGAAAATTTTCCTCTGACCTCTCTCTTCTGGGCAAACCAAAGGGGGATTGTGTTAGAACAATACAGTGGATCTGATTCATCCAATAAAGACTTTGGTGTTTCAGGTGTGACCATGAATTCAGACTTCTCAAGGACAAAAAATGCCATTCAATGTACCTTGTGACCACCCTGAAAGAATCACAGAAGCTCATAAGGATATTACAAATTTGCATGATTGCCCTGAAGAAAATGACTTCAACCACAAAGAGTCCAAGAGTAATGCAAATGAATAGATGATATCAAGAGTTAATGGGAACAATCTAAGAGCAGGGAATGAAGCAGAATCATAGAAACACACAATTCCTTCATATCTATAACTGTGACAATACTACAGGAGTAAACACAGTAGGAAGCTGATTGGAAAGAGACATGAGAACAAGAGATAAGGAGTGCCAACTACTAAGAGTTAACTTTTAAGTTATGTAGTTTACAGGATGGTAGGACAAAAACTAGTATAGTCATTATAGGAGATAGAGTAGTAAAGTCTTGGCTGATAAATTGATTGTACAAGTTTAGATTTGACTAGAGATAAACATTAAACATTAGAGACAAAATTCTATCCTGGCTATCCTGGGCCACTTGTCTGAAACAGGTGGTCAGAGTTTTTTTTTTTCCTTGTACCAACTTCTTACAACCATCCCAGGTTATTGGTCCTGCTAGGAGCAAGGCTCAAGGCAAGCAATGTTTAGGTGGCTCATGGAGGTTGAGCTCTCTTGATGTGAGTAACACAATTATAATAAAACAAAAGGAGATCAGAGATACCCTTCTGTTCTGTGTGAGAACACAAAAGAAAGGGTACTTATACTGGCCAAGAAAGGGTTCCTCTCTATGAATGGACTCTGCATGTATTTTGATATTGGATTTCTCCATTTCTATTTGCATGAATATGAAAATCACGATCTATGTATCAACCACCAAACCCATAGAATATCTCTGTAGCAGTATAAACTGAAACCAATTTCATGCAATTTCTTCTCTCTTGAATAGTATTGCAAGCATAGTCCCTAAAAACATTCCACTTATGTGTCATGCCAACAGGAAAATGTGGTCCACCCCTCCTCAAGGAAGTTCTCTTTTCAAAAGACAGAGACCCTTACAGAAAAATGACAGCCACTGCAAAATAGGTGAGCCCAGTGTCAGTGAATACTTCTAGAAAATAATTCCTGCAAAAAGGGCTCAATGAATATTGCTTAAGTCAGGGTGGAGAGTGAGATTTAGAAGTTCACTGTGAGATTTTTGTCTCTTATGATGTCAGTAGCTATACCCATAAAATAAAACCAACATGAATTAAACAAGATGATTCCAACAGACATGCAAAAGTGGATGGGCCAAAATGAATCCTGATATTAATCCACACACCTACGAACACCTGATTTTTGACAAAAGAGCTAAACGTATGCAATGGGAGGAGAAAAGCATCTTCAACAAATGGTGCTGGCACAACTGAATGGTGGTATGTAGAAACCTGCAGATAGACCCATGTCTATCGCCGCACATAAAACTCAAGTCTAAATGGATGAAAGACCTCAACATAAATCCAGCCACACTGAACCTCTTAGAAGAGAAAGTGGGAGGTATCCTTGAACAAATTAGTATAGGAGACTGCTTCCTGAACATAACTCTAGTAGTAAAGACACTGAGATCAACAATTAATAAATGGGACCTCTTCAAGCTTAGAAGTTTCTGTAAGGCAAAAGATACAGTTGACAAGACCAAATGGCAGTCAACAGACTGGGAAAAGATTTTTACCAATCCTACAACTGACAGAGGGCTGATCTCCAAAATATACAAAGAACTCAAGAAACTAGTCAACAAAACACCAAATAACTCTATGAAAAAATGGGGTACAGAACTGAAGATAGAATTCTCAATAGAGGAAATCAAAAAGCCTGAAAGACACTTAAGAAAATGCTCAACATCATTAGCTGTCAGGGAAATGCAAATCAAAACAACTTTGAGATGCCATCTTACTCCTGCCAGAATGGCTAAAATTAGAAACACAGGTGATAAATTATGCTGGAGAGGATGGGGTGAAAGGAGAACACTCCTTCACTGCTGTTGGGAGTGCAAACTTAAACAGCTATTTTGGAGATCACTATGGCAGTTACTCAGGAAAATGGTAATCAATCTACCACAGGACCTGGCAATCCCCCTCAGGCATATACCCAAAGCTCCACATCCATGCAACAAAGATGTGCTCAACTATGTTCATAGCAGCATTATTTGTAGTAGCAAGAACCAGGAAGCAACCTAGATGCCCCTCAACTGAAGAATGGATAAAGAAGCTTTGGTACATCTACACAACGGAATACTACTCTGCAGAAAAAAAAAAAAAAACAGTGGAATTTTGAAATTCACTGGCAAGTGGATGGATCTTGAAGAAATCATCCTGAATGAAGTAACCCAGTCACAAAAAAGAGGAACATGTACTTGCTCGTGTATGGATTTTAGACATAGAACAAAAGATCACCAGCCTATAATTCACACTGCCATAGGAACTAGGATACATGGTGTATTCTAAGAGTTTCATATATGGTCCCTCACAAAAGGGGGAAGGAACAAGACCTCCAGAGCACATGGGGAATGAGGGGGCAGTGAGTGCAGAGGGATCTAGGAGAAAGAGAAGTGGAGGAGAGGAAAGCACATGGGAATAGGAAGATTGAGTCAAAGGAGGATTTGAAGAGGGAAGAGAATGCAGAGAAGAGTGAGAAAGAGAGAGAGAGAGAGAGAGAGAGAGAGAGAGAGAGAGAATAAAAGAGGGAGTCATTATAGTTTTGAAGTGAAAACTGAACCTAAACAAATGTCCCAAGACCTACAAGACTGACCCCAACTAACAATTTAAGCAACAGTAGAAAGGCTACCATAAATGCCCTTCCCTGATAATGAGATTGATGACTAACGTATACACCATCATGGAACCCATGTAGTAGCTGATGAAAACAGAAGCATACACCCATAACTAAACACTGAGTCGAACTAGAATCCACATGCAGAGAGAGAAAGAAAAAGACCAGGTGGCAGAAACACATAGAGACAGATGACCTGAACAAGGAGGAGATAATGGGCCCCCAGACTGATATCTGGGAATCCAGCATGGGACTGACTCAGACTCCTTGAACATGGGTCTCAGCTATAAGGCCTGAGCAGTCTAAAGGACCTCAGATAGTGAAACCAGAATGTATTCCTGGTGCACAAAAGACTTTGCAGGTACATTCCCCATGAGGGATACTCCCTTAACCTAGAGTCATGAGAGAAGTATTAGTCCTTACTCCAAATGACTTGACAGATCTAGATGACCCCTCCTGGAGGACATAACCCTAGATGTGGAATGGGTGGGGGATGGGATGGGACGGTGGTCGGGGTACATGTGAGTGTGGGAGAGAGGGAAAGAGGAAGAAAGAGAGGAAGGGGAGAGAGGGAGGGTAGGAGGGAGGGAGGGAAGGGAACTGGGATCAATATGTAAAATAAAAATAAAAATAAATTAAAAAAGAAAGATAAATGACCACATGTTAAAAAAAAGATATTCAAAAACACAGTTACTTTTAGGGTTTCAAATTGTTTTCAAATAGAGAAATAAATTAGAAAGCTCCAATTTTCAGAAAGGGAAAAGTAAATTGTAGTTGGTTGCATATTTCTCTTTTCCCCTGAATCCTCGTGAATCTAAAAGCTGATTTTCAAATAATGGAAATGGATTTGTAAAATTCGGCCAAACATTTACTTAAAATGTGGTAAGTAGTGTGTTATATTGGTTTTGTGTTTTCTTTCTATTTTTTTTTTTTTTTTGGATGTGATTTCTGACATCAAAAGAAATCCTAGGAATTGAGTAAACTCATGCTTTATTTATGATGAACAAAAAGTTGGAGGGGGTTACATATACAAAAGTATATGTTAATGAACTAATAAAGTATTTTTAGTTTTTCAAATGATTAACTCACACATGACCCATTTACCACTGTGTTGTCTTTCATTTATGTCTATACTAAAGGTTTCTAGATGAATTACATGAAGTACAGTTAAATTAAGATTAAAAATAAACCATGCATAACATTTATAAGCATGTATTATAAAGATAGTTATGTATATTTGCACATTCTGGCAATCTTATCCACCTACAGTGTATTATTTTAGACTTTATACATGATGCCTGATCTTTTCTCCTTCCTGATTAGTGTCTGTACTAAGAATGCACACATTCTGAAAAGCACAATGGTTAAGATAAGCAAGACTACAACAAATGTTTGTAAGGTTTTAGTCTAAAGATAACACTCTCTGTATGTTTTTAGGAATGCAAATTTGTGTAGCCTTTCTCAAAACTGGTATGTAGAATCTTCAAAGAAATTCTATATATGTTTACCAGACAGCATAGCTGTACTACTCTTGACATATTCCCAAAGGACATTGCAACCTAATTTTCACATACTTGTTTATTGCTACACTATTCACATAGTTAGCAAGTGGAAAGAACCTAAATATCCTCCTATGGATTGATGGGTAATGAAAACGTTACTGTTATTTGACTGTAAAGAAAATGAAATCATGAATTTTTCAGATAGATGGATGGACATAGAAAAGATTACACTTAGTGAGATAAGCCAGACTCAGAGAGACACACACTGCCTTTTTTTGGCCTGTCTGTTGTTCATAGCTCCAAAACTTCAGATGTGAGTACATAACATAGAGTATACACAAATAGCAAGAAAGTATAAAAGGACCTTTGGGCACAACAACAGAATAGCATAATACAGTTGATATGAAAGGTGATATAGAATCACAGTAAGGGGCCTCCAACAATAGAAGGGAAAGCAAACAGAGGGGAAATATGGACAAATAACAACAATGTTGTAGGACTGTTTGATAAAACCTTAAGGAATATTATTTATACTTATTTAAATTATATAACAAACACACAGGTATACACCCATGCAGTTATGCCACTTGGGCTCAAAATGTTCTCTGTAAGAAACATACTAACACAAACCATATTGCTAGATCTGAGAAACTTCTTTTCACAGGTCAGGGTAGTTCAAGCGAATCCTGAAACATTGCAGGCTACATTTATTAATTAGCCTTGATATCCTCTCAAAGGTCAAAGGTAAGCACACTTACCACTTACCACTTACACTTAAGTGGGCATTTCCCACTTAAGATATATGACTCAGATGATTTCAATTAAGTTTGACTTCAAGGCATCTTCCCAATGATCTAGTCCCCAGAATATCAGAAAGTATTATGAAAGTTTCTGAGTAAGAGAAACAATTCATACTGCTATCCTACTGTCGTATGCTGAACCACAAGAAATATGGCCATTAAAAGGTAACTCTATAGGTAACTCTAAAGGTACATGTTGATGGCAACTAACACCTTTGTAATTGGATTTAATCCCATTCTGCAAGAGGGAAATCATGACTGGTCACAGACAGCCAACTAACTGAGATAGTGAGGCCATCCATCTTAGAAGATAACCAATTACCAACATTTTGTTAGAACAGAGTAATTCCAATTACATTCAAAATCTTATCTTTTCACCCACAAATAAATGCATCTCCCATGCCTAAGCAAAGAAGCTTTTCTTTGCAGCAAATGGAGCACATTACTGAAAACCACATCTGGACACAACTCAGACATCAACGATTCATGTTCAGTCCAGTACCAATGGATACAGTTGAACTCAGCTCCTGCATCAGTGGATCATGGAACACTGTGGAAGAGGGGTCAGGGAAACAATTAGAGAATAATGCTAAGAAATCTACTGTGAGATTATCTCTCCTAGAGATGTCTGCATAAACAATATCTGAACAATGACTTTATCAATAGATGTGCTAACACAGAAGGGGTGAAAGACCACATTTGTTGTCGCACTACTAGACAAAGAATTACAACAAACTAATGACTGCCTGAGAGAGAATGTTAACCTTTCATAGGAATAAGGTTACTCAATAAAAAGTGGTCAACCCTTAAACCATGCACACATGAACAAATGTGCCTGTTGTGTTTATATATTCGTGTCCCCGTATATGTGTAACAATAATGCAAGAAAAAAATGCTACTAATTTGAAGTGAAAAGGAGACATAGGGGATGTTAAAGGCAGGAGACATGGGGCTAGAAGGAGAAAAATGAAAGGACAATGTGATGCAATTAAATTTTAATTAAGATATAATAATAATGATGATAATAATAGCCAGTTCCAAACCTTCAAAAATTTTTAAATATTGAGCTTCAATTTAAGATCTAATCAAAACTCTAAACCACTCTTATGGTTCCAAACATGTAATATATAACATTTAGACAAAACCAAAACTATCTGTTTAGTTTTTCATACTTTATGAATTCTATGATGGGTATCAGAAACAGGTGAAACCAAATGTGTAAAGAATTGAAAGTTTCAAAGGGGCATAAAAATGATTGTGGGTCTCTGAGAATATACACTATTTCTCCTTTCCATTCTGAACACACTGGCCAACTGATGCTTTTAATCTGTAACTATCATTGTCCCTTAGCTTTGTAGACAACTCCTACTCTAGCTGTTATAACACAAACAACCCATTTTTCTCAGAGTGATATGCTGCTGAGAAGAAATCAGTATTTTCCCAAAAAAAAGTGCTGCACTTATAATCCCAGAACTCAGGAAACTGATAAGAGTATTGGGGTTTATAGTCAGTCTGCGCTACACAGAGTTTGAGGCAAGTCTGAACTATACTAAAAGACCCCATCTCAACATTGAAAACTGTTTAGAGTTCAATGCCGAGAAGACATGTTAAATACTATTAACACAGGAAGATATGCCTGAAGCTTTCTCCATGAGTAACTGAAATAATATAATAAATAAAATACATTTTAATGCAGTTATATTTATGGTAATTATTGTATTTGAATTTCTAGAAATGTATAACTTATACAGATAAGTTAACAACTGAAGACACAAACTTCACAAACATATTGTTCATTGAAACATATTTCATGTTTTCCTACATATTATTTGAGACATAAATATGTACAGAACAACTCAGAAATGACACTATATTATCTTTTCTGCATTAGGAATATTTCAGAAATATCAAATTTAAGGACAATTAGAGCTTTCTGAATTTATTTACACAGGTGCTAATTCATGGATCCTGACTTAAAAGTTATACTGTTTGTGGGGCCCATAAGTTCTGATGTAAAGTTCAAGATGATTTCTGATTAAATATATTTTATTTATAGTTAAAAAGAAGTAGACCACTGTTTTATGTGTTTTATGGTTACTCGGTGTATTTTTTACATTTACTAGCAAGTAGTATTGTGTTCAGCACATAGTATACTAATAAATGTCTATTTAGGTGATGAGTAAATGAACCAATGAATGCATAAGCATGTTAAAAGATACCATCCACATTGAACATTAAAACTTCATAATCTTGTGAAAATTATGGAATTTTTCACTGGATAAGTGTCAAAGGTTTTGTTGGCTATTCCCAAAGCGAAATGTGAGATGCCATAGGAATAATTAGCCAGTACTACTAGGACGATATGACTCCTGGTTTCTGCCAACCCAGCGGAGGAGATTGGAAAGGTACATTGGCTGGGCTTTAGGGCAGATAGCCACACTTTTTTCAGTTAGATACAAAAGAATATGCTGAAATCAAGATACCTGTGAAACTATAAATGGAATCATCATGTTCCTAATTCTGCCATTTGCTCCCCAAAAGCTATTTGTTGTTGAGACAGCACATTTTGGATGTTAATAAAGCAGGAAGAATATCTATGTGATAAGCAATGTTAATTAAAGCACCAAATGTTAAAAGGTGACTTAATACAGATATCCAGTGAGACCCAAACTTGTCAAAAATAGGCTTTTAAATTACTAATGCTGCAAGACAAATCCATATTATTCTAGTCTCTCTTGCTCATCTGTGCATGAAACTTATTAACTCTGTCCTTGGGCTCTGTCCAGAATTATGAAAGAATACAGAAGTCTAATCAAGAGTCAACACTGGAAACAAGCACTGGTGATTCTTACAAAAGTCACTAAGCATCATACTCTTTAATCTCAAGGTGCTATTTCTAATTCTGAAACAAAGCACTGACTTCCTAACTAGGCAAGAGGTTAAAAGGGCTTTTTTAACAATTTGTTCTTGGTGTTTAAAAGGCTAGATTATCAATCAGAATGATTTTAATGAATACAAATTACTGCGATGTAAAATAGAGCTCTTATGTTCCCACGTTTATTGAATTGCCAATTCCATTTACAGTTTCATGTTGGGCTTTCCTTTGACTGTTAAGAAATATTGACAAGTAATCTAATCTACTCCATGGTTATGCTACAAATTGAAAAGAAAAATTTTCAGAGATGAATTTATTATTGGCCTAATATGTTATGTATAAACATCATAAACTCTAGCTTTTTTCAGTAATATAGTTTATAAGATTTTTAAACATGCCTGGTGATTTGGTAACAAATATTATATTTTAGAGTGGGTTCATCTGTTCTGTGATTTCTCTCAAATTTTACAATTAGATGACTCATCCATTTAAGGCAGGTTTGAATGTTTTATGCTTATCAGATATGGGCAAGATACACTCTTTCCAAATAGAATAATTGATAATATTTTAAAGAACATCTGCAAAGCCTGAGAACACATATATTTTTGGAAACATACAATGCTGAAAAGTTTTGGTCTCAGAGAGTTTGGAGGTTTCCCATACACAATTCTAATGTTCCCAACTTTTCTAAAATAAGCCAGCATCATGAAGAAATGAAATCAACTGAAGACTCTTTTGTTAAGATGTAACTACAAAGTAAGACCCACCCTGTCTTTTCCCATGTAGCTGACACTGATTCCATACTTTCTGAGCAGGGCTGCTCTCCTACCCTCTTGATCTTGCTATTTAATGGAGAGGTTTAAAACATCCCTTCCCTCTGCAGCCTGATGATGGCCATGGATTTTTATCCAATCCTTGATGCTTACCATTCATCTCCACCTTCAAACAAACACTCATGATATCAACACCACTACCATTTCTGTTGTTGTCAAAGTAAAAGCCTCACCAGAAAGCATTGCATTTCCTTCTCAAGAAAGAGCTAAGTGCCCACCTCTCAACCACCTGATTTCTATTGTAACACACTGAAAATGTTGCTCTTGAATCCTATGAGCATCCAGAAAGCAGGAAAGTGCTAATTCCTCAGAATTTGATATTTGAGATTGTGCACCACATTGCCGAAGAGACTTTAAATCCATCATAGATAACAGATAAGATTCCAGTGAGGATTTAGATATTAAATGGAATTATTTAATTCATGGATGAAATAAAATTTTCTATAATCTAAGCTATCTCTTTTGAATCCAAAGAAAAAATTTTGTATAATACACACATGTATGTGTGTGTTTATATATACATGTGTCTGAACATATACAGATGTCATCACGCATGTGTATTATTTATATGTATTTACATACAAATGTATTTATTTCCACATATTATATCCTATAATGTATATATTATATGTCTATAAACATATGTTGATGCTCTGTTTATTCTTAAAATCAAATAGACATAATTTGACAAATAGAAACAAATATCTGCTAAATCCAGAGAATCTGTTACTGGTGTCCTCAATTTGGCCACAGTGTTAGAAAGTAAACCCTGCCTTACTTCTTTTTTGTGAAGTCATATTTACTGCCCTTTCCCAAACTCTCTATACGCAGTAAGGATGGAGACATACTTTCTGTTATTTCCCAATAATTTCACACCACTTAATGCTAGCTTCATATCTCCTAAAATAGGAATAAATGGAATAAATGTATTTATTAAATTATTGTATTAATTTATGTGTATATGTATGTCAAAAGTAATTTGGAATTCTTAATATAAAGCAATTTCTTTTTTAATCAAACATATCTCTGAATGGGCTATATAAACATTAAATAAGTATGACACTGTTATGTCTTTGATAACATAACCATAGTGAATTTATTACACTCTAGAAAGACACTTTAATTGCCTGTGGAGATCATGCCAAATTGAAAATCAGTGGGCAGGAAGAATGCCAAATAGTTCAACTGTTGAGTCAGTATGATATGCAGGAAATACCATCAGTGAGGAGAGAATCCAGAGCACATGCTCCATTGTGTAACACACCAGAAATCGTTTCGAGTAGAAAAACTACCATGAAGATGAACTATTTAGAAAATCCAGAATTCGGAATTGACTGAGCACTGTCCTATCTCTGTAAGTTTTGGTGATATCAAAAACTACATGTGCAATGCTGCTTGCTTTTCATTGAAATGTCATTTCCATTTAGAGACCCACACCTTAAATTGCTTTAATTCCTGAGTGAGCATAGAGCCTGCAGCATGCTGATATTTCCCTACTCCATTTAGAATTGAGATAATTGCCAAGTAATTACATTAAAGTAAAGAGAGGGACAAAGATAACAGGAGATGTCTGAGAAAAAAAAAAGTTACATATGTTCACAGCTGAAACAAATAGGTTTAAACCATCACGAAAATTACATGGCAGAACGACAAACAAATGAATTCATCTCATTTTACCATCTAACTTCAGTTGGAAGAAAGCCTTCTTATCTGGTGTGAGATAAACATAACATTTCTTATGAAACTTGTAACATGTAACATCATTAGCCATTTGGATAGTTGTAAAAGAAAACGCAGATAGGTGCTCTATGAGCCAAAACGTGATCAATTGTAAAATACTTAATTTAGAAAAGCCAGAATGTGCAATTAGCTAATCAGAAAGAAAATCAATGCTTTAAAAAAATTCACATAGCTGAGCTGGTGTAAACAGATTTGATACATATTGCTTCAAGGTTAAAATGACTAGTTTTTTAACTGAGTAAACTTTTACAGTCACTAAAATGAGAATAAAAAAGAATAAACATAATTAAATTACTTTAAGGTTAAGGAATAGCTTTCATTTATTTTAAGTAATTTGAGCCAGAATGAAGTGCTAAACATTAGTCTTAGTATTTTCAATTTTTCATATATATATGTATATATAAATATATGTAAGTATATATACTTATATATATATATATATACTTATATGTATATATATATATATAAAGACTTACTGTTGTTTTCTTGAGTAAATTCTGAATCCACCACAGGAGTTTGAAGTTATTGCCTATGGAAAAGTCACAAAAATGAATGTATTAATTTAAAACACAATAAAATCTAAATTGAAATAGTTAACAAGATTCTTTTATCTTCATAAATAAAAGCTTTTATAAATGTAATATCTTGATTCTAATTATGTATTAAATGAAAAACTAGAAAACCCAACTAAAAATTATTTCTCAATGTTCACTGCATGTTACAAAATACTACTTTTATCAAAATTAAATTTTGATTGCAAATAATATGAAATCTTCTAGTAGGAACAGACAATGTATAATTTTCCCTGGTTTATAGGAAACATAGTATTTGGTTTCTATTGAATGAATTAAGAATCATTTGCATTTTACTCTTAGAGACTTGCTGTTTCATGGTTTTCCAAAGTTCCTTTTGATGCAACATACCTTTCTTAATTCATCAAATAAATTTGAAAATAACAAGTAGGGGAAAAAATGTCTAATCAAGTTTGAGACATAATCTGAGCAACAACAACAAAATAGTATCTGAAAAAATCCACAGATTAAATACAGTGTTTCCCTGGATTGTAGACTTATCTGTGGCAGAAAAGATAGTGTTTATTATATGTTTGAGGTGGAGTTGTATCATATCATTGACCAGAAATAGAGAACTTTGTTAATTATCTCAGTTATTCATGCCCAAGGACTGATATTTAAAAAAAATTACCCAGATCACTGGGGCAAAAGGATTATTTTTCTTATTTCTCAAAGGTAAATTTTAATTGTTGGCATATGCCTAACAAACAAAAATGGAGATGATACAGTTTAATTAAGTTTCTACAATCACAGATAAAATTATCTGAAGATATTTAACACAACAAATTCCAAGAGGAACTCTTATTATTATATTTCTATAAAAATACAAGAAAAGTGGGAACTGTAGGTTCAGCTCTAATATCCAGAACTTATCCAGGTTTCCCATGAATTATTTTCCTCTTTTGTTTTTATGACAGGGTTTCTCTGTATTGCTTTGTTGCCTGGGTGCCTGTCCTGCTTCCTGGAACTAGCTCTGCATACCAGGCTGTCCTTGAATTCACAGAGATCCTCCCCCCTCTGCCTCCCCAGTGCTTCGATTAAAGGCATGTGCCACCAAATACCTGTCAATTTCCCTCTTTTTGAGTAGGTCTCAAACCCAAGCATGGAATCACTGGTTACCAGAAATGTATACATGCAGCTACTATATTCTTAGGGTTATCATATCATGCTGCTTCTCTTGCTTAATAGGCATCGCTGGTGGGTAGAACAGATGATTGCTTTCCTTTAATGGGAGAACACAGGGCATCTTCTGATACCATAAAAGCTAATCCTCAGAGAGGAGGCTTTCAGGTCAATAATGCTCACAGGCCTCTGTAGCCTGTGTCTGAATTAGGTGGTGTCTCTAGCAGTATCAACCCACCTTCCACCTCTTGGAGGGTAAACAAGGCAATAGCAATAGACCTGTTGTTTAGAGGTTCTCTTGAATAACCCTGACTAACAGATTAACACAGGGCTTCTCATGCCTGGTGTTGGGGTTTCTGTTAGACAGTCTTTGGATCTTAGAATGAGCATTGTTCACTTAGATAAAAACTTTTCATGTAAGCTAAATAAGTATGTTTATATACATACTTCAGTGCATTATAGATTTTTTATTTTCAGGGAGATAGTATGATTCCAGTCTTACAACTCTTTTACTCTTCTGTGCCTTCTGTATTTATCTGGATCCCTCATCACCAATTAGAGCCCTGCTCAGTTTTCCATGTCTTCCATCAAATCATTTGTACCCTGTTATTTCATTTGCTGTTGCTCCCCTTCACCCTGGCAACGTTTCCTTTTTAACTTCCCTGGTTTGAGAGTAACTTTAGGACATGTGCTAATATCTGAAGATTTGAAAATAGGCGCTTCAGATGAATGAAAATACACTCTGCTAAGCATGACTTGGACATAAGTAATCTTTTATCATGATTATACATTTCCATTTCATTTATCTCATTAATTTCATTTCTCTAATGAACTTTAAAACTACATGCGAGGTAAATTTTGAAATATTTCTAATAATTATGTTCAATGTCATCTTTTTTTTAAATGTATTATTCGAAAATATTTCCACCCAGAGAAAGATGGCATTTAATATAAAATTAGAAGTGTGTCATTTTCGAGCATGGGAGATCTGGCCTGGCCCTTCATCTGCTATCATGAAGTGGGTGAGGGAGAAATGCTCCTACCCCTCCCCCAAGGGTTGCCACCTGAGGCTGTGTTATTTTGTTAAAAAAATTATTTTAGTGAGCAAAATTTGCTAACATAGTACAACCCAATGTACTTCTTTATATATTTTTCTACGAGAACTTCCTAAAATTTGAAAAAACCTAAAATTTAGAGCAAACAATATTCATGTAAGAAAATAAAACATTTTGACAACTTTCCAATAAATTAAAAACAGTCTTCAAGTATACATGATAATATATTTTGTGATAGTAAGTTGTTAAACAAGGAAAGTGACACAATGCCATAGAGAGTTATAAAATGACTTACTACAAAATCTTTCATTTAAAGAGTGGTTTGTTAACAACTAATTTAAGCTTAGACAATTCAATCTTAATAATAATCAACATGTCCTTCTCTTTAATAGTGTTGCTTAGAAAATAAATACATTTTCTATAAATCTCACAACTTATTTTCATTATTATAGGAAAAACCTTTATTTTTATTTTTAATGCTAAAATCAACTTTTCATCTTCCAAAGATTCACATAAATGAGGTATATATTTTAAGAATGAAAATATCCTAAATCAAGTTATCTTTAATACTAAAAATCCTTATTTCCATATATGACAATACATTTTAATGCATAAAAATTATTAGATAATATGTCAAGTATTTAGAGAAGTTTTAAAAAAAATCACCATTTTAGATAACTATTATTTCCCTATAATCCTTGGGTAGTATAGCTTTAACTTCTTCATGATAGTTTTTAAAAATAATCATTAGAAGTTGTCTACTACCATTGAATTCTAAGAAGCATTTAATGGGTACAAGTTGCTTTTAAATGGAAAGTTGAGTGGGTTTGAAGTATTTAAGTTTAAATTGCCTTCGATGTGATTAAAGAAATACCTCTAATATTTTCAAACATTCACTGTACAGCCCCATAACATGCTTAACACTTCTATGTGGCATAGACATTTCTTTCAGTGAAATATGCAATGTATACACACTCTTCAAAGAGTGTTATGTTAGTGATGTGCTATGGGAACTACAGAAATCTGTCTTTAGATAAAGCATCACTGGGGACAGCTACCATGGTGTTAGAATGTAGCTTCCAGAATGCTGTCCTTTGATGTGCTTCTACCCATTAAACCCTCTCTGGGGGACTCAGAGGTCAGCCCCAAGAAAACTCTAGGTTTCTGGGTAGTGAAATCTGACATGTGTCCTTCTGCATTCCATATTTGTTTTGGTGGATTGATTTTGATTTCTTCTGTTGCTTTTTTGTTTGATGTTTCTACATGGGTGTGTTTTGCAATGCATGCACACATATACATGCATATAATTTTAAAGGCATGAATGTCCATTTGGAGAGCAGAGGTAGACAATGTATATACCTTGGTGGTTCTCGGCTTCATAGTTTCTGCAGATCTCTCCCTGAAAACTACCTTGCCTGCCTGATCAGTTAATTTAGCTAGCAGCTCTTTTGTGGATTTCCTGTGTTTAGACATGGTAGACCTACCCAGTATTCTCAGGGGTTCTGGAGCCCTGAACTCCAGCTCCTCATGCTGGCATAGCAAGTGCATTGCACAATGAACCATTTCTCCTGCCATTGCAAGCAGTAGGGAAGACACTTCCAAAAGTCTAAGTTTCTCGAGAAAGAGAAAAAAAATTCAAGCTGGGGAGCACAGGTCCAATATCTTGCTAAGGAAAAAAAAAACAGAGAAGCATGGGTTTGGTAGAGTCTGTATGATACTCAGCAAAGTCTGTGGAAGCTGGTGGGACGCACATAGTTCTGCAGGAGGGGTGCTTGTGGGAGTGATTCAGTAATCAGTGAACCTCACTAATACATGTGTATTTCACTCAGCCAGGGGCAAGTGTACTTAAATTTCTGCTGTTTGGAGACTTACATGATTCTTGGGGTTCAATCTGAGAAAAATATTTTGTAGCTATCTTCCAAAAACAAAAGCACAAAATACAGGTTCATTCCCCAACCCTACAAGGATCTCTGGTCATCCTTGCATTATATTAATTGCCCTAACATCTCCACGCATCATTAATTACATAGTTTCATATGATTAAAAACAATCTATATAATAAAACTCACCTTCCTAAGATGTGACTGTGCTACTCAATGCAACCATTACCCTTCTGGAATGCTTTTATTGTTAAATCAACTATCATCTAACAGCATTTTAGGGGAAAATATGACAAAAGGGAAGAGAAATAAAATAAAGGAGTAGGAAGACCCTGCTTTTACATGGCTGCACTGGGATTTATATTAAAATTCCTGTAGAATTCACTCCAGGATTTTGCCTTATTCCCCTGTCATTTCTTCCCTTTTGAATGTCTTGAGTTTAACATCAGACTCTAGTTCCTAACCTGCCAAGGGACTTGCTGGCTTCTAGGTATGGTTTTCTAGCTCTTTTGCTATTAGCCCATATTTTGACAGTATGCTGCCATGGTAACAGGACTCATTATGGGGATTCAGCTTTGTTTTGCCAATGAGGATTTTGGCTGCATGTTCTGCTGGCCTCAGAAGATTGATCCATAGCATTTGTCTTGTGAATCCCTGTCATCTCATAAGATGACTAATGATACAGTACACTCCATAATGAGCCAGGTCCCCCATGATGATCTACTCTCAAAATGTAAGTTTAACGCTCTCCAAAACTGTATTTTCAACATCATCATCAGAGCTGGGTGCTTAAAATAGGTTGTCACCAAGTGATATGTATGCAACCTCATCATTCTTAGGTTGAAGAATAGATTAGGAATGCAATGCCTAATGTGTTTAATCTCAATGTGGAAAGACAAGTTCCAGATGTTGAGAATTTAGTGTGTGTAGTCATCTTTGGAAGCAAGGTTTTCTGGAAATAACTGACACATTGATTCAGTTACTGTTGGTAACTGCCCTACTTTCTTTTCTCCAGCTGATAACAGACTTAATTTAAGAGAGAAAGGTGTCATTTCAGTTCACAGATTAAGACCAGTGTATATCAAAGAGGAATTAGACAGCAGGGACTTGAAGCAGCTAGTCACGATTTATGTGTACCCAACTCCGTTTCTTTACTTTCCATCTTCACTGTTTCTTCACCATTCCTAACTCCTGCCCACAGTTATGATAGATCTTCTGATACCAGTGAGCATAATCAAGACAATATCTCAGAATCACTCCCAGAATCCTGACATCATGATTTTAGATGCTCAAAAATTGTCAATTGACACTAGCTATAACCATAATCACAAGCTTCCACAGGGTGTCACACCCCCCAAAAAAAATCTGAATGTACTTACTTTTCATTTCAGCTATATTTTAGTATCATATTGCCAAGAATTCTATGATGTAATTAATAGCTTCAACAACTTAATTATCACAAGTAAGGAATTATCTGGTCCAAACTGTCAACAATGTGGAGCTTAAGATAGTATGGATTAAGTAAGGTATAAGTTAGTTAATTACAATCCATGCTTGCTTTCAGCCAGTTAATCTATTTCAAGGGCTAAAGAGAGCTCGATAAATTGGTAAAGAGAAAAAAAAATGTGAATTCAGAGGCTCATGAAAAATATCCTGTGATTACTTCTGTAAAGAAAAACAAACAAGACCAGCAAAATCAACAATACAAACCATATGATAAGGTGCTACCAATGAAAAAGTCAGAGAGAAACTCAGGAAGGAGGATGGTTACACCTCTCTATACTAAGGAATAGTGTAAAGATATACAGAATCAATTCTCAGTAATCTCTCTCCAGTAGCCATTAAATTCACTGCTACTGTTTTCTTAGGCTATGACTTATAATCATCTTAGTATCTTTTAATAAATCCCTACATTATATTCCCAACATTTGCTTGACTTCTTCATTTGAATCCACAGAAATGGTTTAGATCCTGCAAGTAATCAACTTGTTTTGGCCCCCAAAATTTTAGTGTTAGTTCTCGTTAAGTTTTGTTTTCTTTTTCATTTAGTTGTTTTTCTTTGCTGTTTTAATGTTTATTTAAAACCCGTAGGGATTTCAGAGAATAAGAATTCTCTGTGGCTAATTATAATATTTTCTCATGAGAGATACAAAGAGAAAGAGAGAGAGAGAGAGAGAGAGAGAGAGAGAGAGAGAGAGAGAGAGAGAGAGAATGTGGTGTTCATTATTTAGCTACCATTACTAGCATTTCTTCTTCCTTTGCCAATGCTGCTACATGTCTGAATTCTCTCACTGTAATAAGTAGCATGAAATGAAGCAAACTTGGAAAGGAAATGGTTTATTGGAGCTCACACTTCCACATCATAGCGCATCCTCCAGGGAAATCAAGGCAAGACCCCAAAGTGGACTTGAAAGCAGGAACTGAAGTTTATACCACAGAGGAATGCTGCTTGCTGGCTTGTTCTTCAGGCACATGTTGAACTATCTTTCTTTTCCAATGACTTCCTGCCCAGGTGTTGTGTAATCCACAGTGGGACTGACCTCCCACATCAAATGTTAATCCAGGAAGTGCCCACAAATTATTGCCTACAATCTGATTGAAACATTTTCTAATTTTCTAAGGTATATCCCTTCCTCCTAGGTGACCCAGTTTCATGTTGACCAAAAACTAACTAGAACACTCCACTCACGTTACTTCTTGTAACATTCTTTACTAACTCTCAGACACTTACTTGGTAGTTGCCTTGTAGTTCATTTTTAAAGAAAGAAAGTGAAATATGATCCCTGTTTTACCAGGAAAAAAACAGGAACAGATAGATATATGTGTAGTCTGCAAATAAACATGACAAGAGAAAATTACATCTTACTTTAAAGCATGTCCAGCAAAGACTTCTGTGTTTGATCCTGGTATTTTTCAGATTGCTTCATTTTGTAAGAAATTAATTCTCAATTAATAGATTTCAACTATGTGGGAAAAAGCAGAATTTGTGTGAGGAAAATTTCATCTACTAAATTTAGTTTTTTTTCTCAACATTTACAACTATCAAACATCTATATAAATTAGGATGTATATCAAGGATTACATAAACAAGAGGGGTTCAACTGTGAAAAGACTCATTCACTCTTAAGGAGCAAATATTCAGATTTGCATAAGAGACCCAACTCTCCTCTGATGATCATCTGAAGCCAAGGGAGGAACAAAAGCACCAAGTCTATGGTAGCAAAATGCTACCGTAGCTTTAAAAAAATGCTACCTCTACTTTTAACAATGCTGTAACTATGCTGTAAAATATTTTTGTTTTGAAGTTCAAATAAACCCATCAAACAAAAGGTTAAGTAACCCTTTTAGTGCAACTGAAGGCAAACAACCTTTGTTTATGACTCTTTTTGTAGTATGGAATAGTAACAATTTTAAGTCCTGTAAAAACTTTGCAAGCTAATGAATCTAAAGTAATTGGATCAATCCCCATGGAGGTTAGTTGACTCCAGCATGAACATCTAAACTGCCCAGCATGGTTTATTTTTTTTTTTAATTTTTGTATTTCTTTTGAATAAATGAGATTGAATATTTACAGAATGTCTTCACTCTGCAAACTCGCTAAAACATAATGAACAAGATATGAGTCCTGTCTTTCAGACATTGAAAACAAGTATAAACAGAATACCTTGACAACTGCAAGTAAACTAATCAATTCTATCAAACAAAGGAAAGGTGTAATTTGAATAAGAATTCATTTGGGGTCTGGTAAATGATATTTAAAACCACTCCAAATTTTGATCTAATAAGTAAAAAATAATTATTTATTGTCACTTTCTGCTTTTACAGAAAATGATTTAAGTGACTCATGTTAAGATCCTAATAAATTCTGAAAATTGTGTAGGGCTATAAATTCATCATTATCAACAGAAAATAATCAATCCCTAGAATTGTTTTAAATGGTATAAAGTATACATAGGGTCATTATTAAGGTAATTTTAGAGCTTTTACGGGATATTTTAGAATGTATGCTTCACGTTGAAAATGAAAATTAAAAATAAAGTCATAAAAATGAAAAAGGAATAGGAATATTGGAGTACATATTGTAGCATACTCCAAAGCTTACATTTCTCAACTGACCTAAATGCAGAGATTTGTCACAACAAAGAAACGTAAACATAATATAGAAAAGTAAAGAAAGAGAAATGACAAGATGACTTTATTACTTACCATAGGGATACAGCAATCAAACCAGTACAACATGGTGTGAGAATAGAGAAATAGATCAATGGCACAGGATAGAGAGCCTGGAAATAGACTCACACAATGATAGTCAACTGATCATTGACAAAGGTACAGAGACAATGTAATGGAGCGAAGAAAGGCTTCTCAGTGAGTGTGCTTTAACAATTGGACATCCGTATGAAAAAAATCTCAACAAAGACTTTATAACCCTCATAAAAATTATCTTACATGGATTAACTCAATGTAAAATTTAAAGGCAGCTAGCAAAACTATTAACCCATACAGAATAACAATGGAGAAGAATTTGGTGTTTCTGCATTTGGAAGTACCATTTTAGATACAACCAAATACATGACCCACTAGTGAAATAATTGGAAATCCTGCTGGACAAAATTTACTAGCAAATGAATGAAAATAAAAGCCATATATGTGATGTCCCTATTTACACATCTCTGAAAATAGATATTCAATTCTCTGAAACATCTTTTCCTGCCATCTGGTTGCTTGTGGACCATGTGTCTGATCTCCATGCCAGCACAAATGGCAATGGCATAGCTTTCTCTACTCCATTCTCTGATCCAGGGTAACAAATGAGGTTTTATAACTTGCCTGCCCTGCAGTTATTCTTTGAAACTTTAAAATGAAAACATGTGTTCATGTTTGTAAAAAATGATTGATATCCAAAACGTACAAAATTAACTCTGAACATTTTAACAATAAGAAATAAAATGAAGTGGGTACATGTCAATGCATGGTGAATCATGCTTGAAATTTCAGAATTTGTGAAGTTAAGACAGGGGTAGCATTTGAGGTCAGTCTGCATTACATAGTGACTTCAAGGGTACTTTCTGCTGCATAAAGATTTCCTGTCTCAAAAATCGACAAAAAAATCAATAGATGAATCTGATTAGAACTTTTCTACTGACCTTGATAGACTACCTTACCAAAAAGATATAGCAATAGCAAATAATCCTGGGAAAAGTGGCTCCATGGTATTAAGATGTCAGTATGTTAAAGGTCACTGAAAATATCAAATACTGAAGAAGATATGTCATAAGGTCAATTCTTTGGTTAGAAGGAATGCAGAAAGGTCCTGGTCCTGCAAAACACTTTATACTAGTTTATTATGGAATCAAATACACTTTCTCCACATGATGCAGTAATCATACTACTATTTGTTCAAAGAATATAAAAGATTATACCCTTAAAAAATACACATACTGCTATTTATGGGATCTTTAAAATTGCTGCAAGTTGTGGATACTTGATGCCTTTCAAATACATTTCATAAGTGAAGGCATGGTAATATTTTTTAACATTGAAAGGAATGAGCTATCAGAATCAAGAAAAGACATGAAGAAATAGTGAGGACCTATTACTAATTAAAAGAAACCAGTCTGGAAAGTTTGCGCAATGTGAATTCCAACTTAAGAGATTCTACAAAAGTCAAACTTTATGGATTGTGAAGGAGTTGACAGGGTTTGGGTTGGGAAAGAATGAAACCAGGACAAAGGACCTTCAGTCAACTCTTACTGTGTGTAATTGTTCAAATACTTCAAGTTTACAATTTCAGGAGTGAAAACTTATGGGGACTTTTGTAAGCGGACTTAATGCATTGATATTTTTTTTTAGGCTTTTGATTGTAAGTGAAGCCTCAAAAAAACAATGAATGAATACTAACAAAGGATAATGGAATTCTCTGGTTATAAATTAAAGAAAAACAACATACTATAAGGCTTTGACCCAATAGTTTATATCAATTTTTACTGTTAGAACAATTTATTTTATCTACTTTTAAATTTTATATATTACTTTGATATATCTTGGTCTTCAGGTATGCCACACTGTCCTTGAACCCATAATGTATAAATGTTTGGATTGTAGGCATCTACTTCCATGTTTGGCTTTTATATGATTATTTCATATTGTTCACAACCTCATTAAATGAGGTGCCCCTGGTTAATGATATTTGATAAAAATAAATAAGTATGAAGTTTAAATTATTATATGCTAGACCCTCAGTGTTCTAGATATATGAGTAAGAAAGTTATTTTGCTATAATAAAGGAACAGCAATAGGCTGGAATTAGGCCATACATAAGTTCGATTAACATAATTTGTTATTATGAAATTGAGATTTATTTCTTGATTTATTTTCATCTTTACTTTTTGTAACCAAATTCTCTCAATGACATTAGGCATGAACTTTTTAGAATCTCCAGGTCAAGTCTGCATTTTAAAATAGTTTAAAGTAACACTAAGGAAAGTTATTTAATATATTGTGCTATTATCAATAGCAAATGTACAACTAAATAGGTAGTAAAATAACTTCCTCAGTAAAAACTTAAAAAAAAATCCCTTCATGTTCTTTCACTTGTAATATAACCCAATAATACAAAATAGCCATAACAAAATCAACTTAATAATTCCTATCCAAGTAGGTTTAATTTAAATTAAAAGTAAGCCATAATGTATGAAATTCAGAAAAATGTAAATTTTCAGGTTAAATATATAAAAGAATGGGAACTATTAATGAGCCTATTTTTATATGTTAGAAAGCCACCTCTAAGCAGAGTAGACTGCATCAAAAATGAAGGTATTAATGTATAATGCTAAAATCAATAGACATATAATTTTCATAAGAGTATCAGGTTCAAAAATACATGCCAGCTCTTCAAAAGCTTCTATTAGGATTGTTCTGATGCTAGTAAAATCATTTTAGGAGTTCTGGTTCTTATATGTTATTGTAAAAAATAAAAAGAAGTAAAAACACACAATGTCTGCCACTGAAGCTGTTTTAAGACGTGACATCTAAATGGCACTGTCATTTCTGGAAGCCAACATGTATGTTAGAAAAGGATGGCTCCCCTGGATTGGAGAGAATATTTATGGTGATAAATACACTGTTGAGTGAGAAAGATCCTGATGTGAAAAATCATTGGTCCTTGAAGAGAAAACTTAGAAGAGGGAGGAAGTTGTCTCAGGTGTAGGAGGCCAACCATTAGTCTAACTTGGAGTGTTTCTGTTATGTTTGGCTCTCATACAATCATCCCTTTCAACAGAATTCTGTCTTTCTGGTGAGTTCAAATTAGAATTTCTCGACTGTTGTATTGATCATAGTTGTGGAGCAACTCAAACTTACTCTATCACATACCATCAATCCTACTCAATTAAAGGAAGTGGGGTAGAATTTCTTGGGAAAAAAAGAAAGGCTAAAACATTGAATTCTCTCATTCTCTTGCATGTTTTGCCTTAAACCCAACCCACAGTGGAAGATCTTCTTTTAAAAGCCTAGTAAAATATTACATAAACTTTCATAGTAATCGGTGACAAATGTGTTTTTAATGGTGAAACCTGTGCATATATTTTCCTTAATGGTCTTTTTTTTTTTTCATTTATAGTCACTTTTGTCACTGTGATCCATTGCAGCTGGATACCTGGGTTATAATATAGAAGATGATCATTCCATAATTAAAGGATGCAGTGCCACACACAGAAAAATAAGAAATCCTAAGATCTAGTCTCAACTTTGACACTTCACTGATGAGAAGATTCACAACCAGCTCTTGAATGCTATTGATTCTCCTGGTCCTTGCTTACAAAATAAATATTAGTAAACACTTTCCTCTTTGTTGTAAGTTTGAGAGATAAAATATATAAGGTCAATGTTTCATTGCCAGATATAAAAAGGTGTTTATCAATTACTTCCTATGACCAGTGGTAACCAAAGTAATTGTAAAATAATTTAGAATTGACATTATAAGCAGTAAAAACTCTATTTATATGTTAGGGTAAACAGAAGTCCTACAAACATCTAGGAAAAATGGCTCCAGCCTTTTAAATGGAATGCAGGCATAATAGTGAAGGAATATGAGCATAGGAGATAGTTACTGAGGAGGTTAATAGTATGCATTAGGGAAGCTGGTCCTACATGCCCAGATGCTTGGTCAGACAATATGAAGAATGTGTTTGTGAAGGTATCCTGTGGTGGGGTTAATAAACATGATTGTTCTACTTTCATTGACTTGAATAACTCATTTTATAGTCATAATTATACAAATATGATCATTACAATAGCACAGCCACCTGGCTGTATTCAGGCACTTTCTCACTGCCCCCACCCCCAACCTTCCTCTTTCCCTCCTTTATTTTCTTGAAATTTCATAATCCCTGTGAAATGCAAGGAGTAGTCTCGCCTGTGCCCTTGACCTCAGTGCTGGGGCTGAGGAGAGATGGGAGGAAATAAAACTTTCAGGCTTCCAGCCTAGTTCCAGGCTCAATGAGAGACCATGTCTCAAGGAACTAAGATGGAGAGTGATTGAGTAAGACACACTATTCTCTGTTCTTCATCTCCATACATGCACATTCATTTGCATACATGTAGGTTCATATAACACAAAGACACACAGATACAGACACAGACACAGATACACACACACACACACACACACACACACACACACACACACATACACACAAACATACACCTCTTACTCACATACTCACATACACATATAAATGAGTATATAAATAAAAAGTAGGTAAACTATAGACTTAACCTTCATTCTATAAAATTTTGCATGTAGGCTTAGAATCATTGTATTACTCCTAGTAAACCAATTATTGCTCCGATTCAATAGTAAAAAAAAAAAAGATAAATAAGTTTATCTTCTCTGAGTAAGTAGCATCAGGTTTTGGTTTTTGTTTTTCTTTTCTTTCTTTCTTTTTTTTAAACTACTTTTTCCCCTGAGGACACAAAAATTGTCTTACATTCTAAAATAAATTTTAATTAAAAAAATAAAATAGGTGGAAAGATTTTGTACTTTGAAGTACTTATAATGCTGCTTTTGCAAACAAAATGTTGTAATAAATGGGGACTTTGACTGCCTAAGGATTATATTTTATCTACCACTGCACAAATATGCTGCTAAGTAGGAACTACACAGGGTTAGCGCAAAACTAAATACCTCCAATTGCCATCAGCAATTGTGAAAAATTATTAGTCTGTCTGGAGGAAACTAATAGACATGATTAGAGAAATCAAGTCTTCTTTATCCTATGGAAATCAATAGCCTGGATGTATCTCCAACAGATAATGAATATAGGACACAGGAGCAGCAGATTAAATAAGCCCTGCTATGTGTTCTGCCTACACCCATCACTTCAATGATGCCTGGTCTCAGTCTGCTTCAACCAATACTGTGTCATAACTAACTATCTCTATAGTTTCAAAAAGTATGGTTATTTCAACATTATATAAAAGCATAGGAACATACATATAAACTCAGTATTTGAGTTTATAGGCTGAGGTTTTATAAACTGCAAGAAGAGTTAGAGTTAATTTATATTTGCAGTACATACATGTGTAGTAATATATGTTTAAAGTAAAAGTTTTATCATTAATGTGCATTGTAGGGGATACAAGGCACATAAAACAAAATATAACCAGAGTATTTTAGGAAGATTTATGAATATCTGCAGCTTCATGATATCACAAAGCGGATGGGCTGGTACAAGTCCCATTTCTACATAAAGATCTAACAAACCCAATAGAAATCTATTAAAATTTTATGCAACTGTCCTATATGATTAATACATATGTGGCCTAGTATATTTAATTCAGATTGGATTTAATTGAAAATCTTTTATGGTATGCATATTTTATATCACACAAGACATATACCAAAACGTCACTATAAAGCAGTTCACATTATGAGCAGAATTTCTGGAAGAGAATGGGAAAAGAACACACCTTGCACCCTACTTGAAGATATCCATCTTACAGAAGATTGATATTGTAATAAACTGCATGGTGCCATTTGTAAGGAGGTTTTCAGTAAGTTTCTTAGGACAGTTCATCCTAAGTCTAGTTTCTTAGACTAGGCTCATCCTAGTTCCTCCAACCCCACAAAGCTTCACAATGAGCCAGTTAAGGACTGTTTCTCAGATAATGTGAGTCATTGAATTTAATAGGATAAAACCTCTGCATTAAATTTTAACATATTTTTTTTGGTGTTTGGCTTTTTGAGACAGATTTTCTCTGTGTATCTTTGGAGCCTGTCCTGGAACATGCTTTGTAGACCAGGATAACCCGAAACTCACAAAGATCCACCTGCCTCTGCCTCCTGGGTGCTGGGATTAAAGGAATGCACCTCCATCACCCTGTTTCAACTTATAACTCTTAAATTAGAATACTTTTGCACTAAAATCCAAGCACTAAACAAATGAAGAAAATGAATTAAAGTTGTATTTTCAGTTCAGATTCTTATGTTTGGCAGCCTGTATTTTTGTGATACAGTGATGTGTGGGACTTTCCAGAGCAAAGAATCTAGGACGGGAAGTAACTAGTTTCCAAAGGCCTCAGCTAACTTACATTGTTACCTGTGAAGATATGTTGCTGACACTGATGAATTAGTCTTTCCTGAGTCAGTAAAGGAGAGTCATTTACCTCCACAATGGGAAATGATCTGACCCTAATGGGAGGTAGCAACAACTGTCAGTAACTACCACACAAAGACCAACCTCATCATAAAATCTCTCTATAAACACCATGCTGAGAAACTAATGGTGTGTGTAGGGAAATATTTTACATCTCATGAACATTAGAGGTGTTATTTTCAATGCCACTGGCCTGTGTTTTCTAGAATTATGGCTGTCCATCATCTCCAATCATTTAAAATGTTGATCCAAGACATAGTTGGAAATGGTATTCACATGTGGCCTCTGGCAAACTTTCTGAAAATTCTATTCTGTAGAACAAAACTGAGAGGAGAGATTATGAACATCTCAATGTCCCACAGCCCTCAGGTATCAATATAAGTTTATCCTTCCCAATATTTAGCAAAATATTTTAGGGTGAATGGTTAACTGGAAGATCAGTACATAATTAAACATGGCTTTCCATGGCTGTCTGCATTAATATAAATTAACAAGGCCTATCATGCTGCTTTGAATGACAATAACCCTTATAGATTCATAGTACTTGGTACATAGAAGGTGGAAGACTTGGAAGCTGTGGCTTTGTTAGAGGAGTTATGTCACTGGGTAGTGGGCCTTTAAGGTTCCAAAGGCCACATGATTCCCATGTGTCTTATACTTGTGGATCTCATGTAAGCTCTCACCTATGACATCCTGCCTATCTTCCTGCCACCTAGTTTTACATCATGATCATTATGGACTCTAAAGTTCTGGAACCATAGTCCCTAAAGAAGATACTTTCTTTTATAAATTACCTTGGTCATGGTGTCATGGCAGTAGAAACGCGACTAAGATGGAAAATATTACCAGAGGGTGGGATTGTGCTGTGAAAGGCATGACCATGATGGTTTTGGGAGAAATGTGGAAATCATTAGGACTAGAAAAAAATACAATGGACTTAATATGAACCATCCCAGAACAAGCTTGGAAGATGGTAGTACTACAAGTGTCATGTATACTATTCAGACTCTGTTTAAATGCTTCAGAGGGGAACTGGCTATTGGACTAGAGATCATTCACATAGTATTATTCACATGATACTTTGGCAAACAACATGGCTGCTTTGTACCTTTTCTTATGTATATTCCAGAAGAGTTTTGGACTAATTTTATAGGCAGAGGAAATTTCAAGATGATCTAAAATTGACTCAGTTATTAGTGGTCACACTTGTGCAGGTTTATAATGAAAAGGAGCATGCAGGGCAAGAAGAAATATAAAATGTATGGTGTGAGAGAAAAATCAGACCAGAAAAATAGAATGTTGGATTCATATTTATTGCTTAAAAGACATGAGATTATGAGAAATAGAATAAAGAGTGAGTCCCTACCTGTGTAATCCTGAAATCTGGGTGGGGGGGGGGAAAGCCTAAGAAATTATCTTTGTTTTCAAAGAGTAATAGCAAATCGAAGGTTATAAAATTGTAAGTGAAGGAGAAGGCATGTGTTATCCTTAGCAGCCAAAAGAACTTTGCAGCATCAGCCAAGTGCTTTTGACTTGAGAGTCATGAAGGATGCAGGAGTAAATGGGCTGTGGATTCTTCCTCTGATGTTAAGGAGAGCCTCTGATTCATGGCATGTGACAGTACTGTTCCTCCATGAAAGTCATAAATCCTAACTTTATTTTTAAATATAGACTAATATCTAAAGATAAGTACAGTTATTATTTCTTATCAGAGAAATTCTCTGTACAGTAAACAGAGATGATTACAGAAAAACAATAACTGGTAACAATGCAAGGATTGATGGATCTTGTGGAGGGATGTAAAGCCCTGGCAGACATATCCTTCAATTAAAGTTCAGAGAATATTGAACAAGAAGAAACAGAAAGATTGTAAAAGCCAGAGGATCAGGAAATCTATTGTGAGATTGTGTCTTAAAAACAAAACAAACCAAACAAACAAAAAACAAAAACAAAAAACAGGAGAACTGCACCCAGGATACCTCAGCAGTATGGTGGCCTAAACAAGATATGAGCAATAACAATATCAAATTAAATGCTAACACACACGAGGGAAATCTCATGAACTCCCATCTCAAGACAAAGAACTATAAGCAACTAATTACCGCTGAGAGAGGGAGAATGAGACTCTTACAGGGGCAAGCTACAAATTGGTTATCAAACACAAAGTGGTCAGCCTTGAAATTATATACACACAAGGCTCATCAGGTTGTACATCTGTATTTATGAATATATATATATATATATATTATATATATAATAATTATAAAGAATCCATCAATTTGAGAGCAGATGGGAACACAGGGGAGTATAGTAAACAGTAGAGTTTTTGGAGGAAGGACAGGAAATCTGGGAAATGCTGTAAGTATAATTTAAAATTTTTAATAAAATTTCCATATTCAAATCAATATATAGGAAAATTACACAAAATTGTAGCACTTCTCAGGCTGGGAGTCACTAAAGTCCCTCATGTGCAAGCATTAGAACATGAGTTTGTTTCCCTAGAACCCATATAACATCTTTGTGTGGCAGTGTATGCCTGCAACCCTGTAATATGGGAAATGAAGTGACAGAGCCATATAGTTTCCCAGAAATCACTGACATGCCCAATTTGGTCATTGCTGAGCTTTGGGCTCATAGAAGGATATTACTACTAAAATCAAGGTAGAAGGAAACAACTGACTTCAACTTCTGCCCTATAAATTCAGTGCAGCAGCTCCCCTACACACATATATGCCTTCCAATATACACATGTGCACAACATAAATATATAAACACAATTTTCTTGAAACAGTAGTACTAATTAAAGATCAGAAATAATGTATAAGGACTTACAGCATAGAGACAATTTTCATTGTTGGTACCTACCCTACTCCCCCCCCCAAATATATCAAAGAGATGATGCCTTTATTCCCTTTTTTAGGAGAAGAAAAAAATTACTTTAATGTAGACATGCCTTTCTAAGAGCCTCCAGATTCCCTTAAGACATTCCTCTTGAAGTTACTTGACTTTACCAAATTTATCCTCAAAGAGCTTATTGAGCTGTTTAAAGGCTCCCAGAGTCCGGGTATGTAGATTATGCCAAAGAATCAGTACCCAAATTCACCTAGCACTTAATCAGCATTTTACTGCTTCTAATTGTTCACACATAATGCTTTAAAGTCACTATGGACTATTTAGTTATATAAGGAGACATATTTTGTGTTCACAGAGTCAACATAGCCAGTTTGATCACTAACTTTCAGAGAAGTTAATTTATTTTCTACTCCTACATATTAGGTGTGCTTTATTTATGATGTTAGTGATGGGTAGTGGTGTCCACCAGGCACTGAACAGCACAGCTAGTTGGGTTTGCTAAACACTAAAGGTGGAGAAAGGAGGGAGGGAGGAAGAAAGAAGAAGGATACGAGAAAGGCAGAGAGGAAAGTAGGAACAGAAATGAATTGTACAGGTATTTGTAGGTCAAATACAAATAACTAAGCAAATGGAAAATCTTTGATGTTTATACATAAGGAAGAAATATGTATGCCAATCTCAATAACACTGAAGAAAGAGCAACAACTTTGAAATAATGTTATTACTTGCTAGGGTCAAAAGCGCATAAATGAAGTGTCCCTTCATCATAGGAGCCTGAGAAAGTAAATGTCTTGGTTCCATAGATCCTCTTTCTAAGTTTTGTCATTTCTTCATATTTAATTGCAATCATCAGTTAACCCAGTGTACAAGTATATATAAGCACTCAACAAATGGCAGTAGAAGTATAGGTAATGACCAATGTTCAAATATCCCTAGAACCCAGGCCTGACTGAATTGCTTCAATTCTTATTTAATTGAGTATGCTCTCATCACCAGTAATTTTGAGAATCCTCTTCTCAGAGAGAACATTGGACATATTAGTACCCATCTGTAAACTTCCTGGACAGAGTACTCAGGGTCTTACAATTCATAAGTTTGAAGGGACCCAACCCTGTGTATCAGTATAGGGACATACTGCAAAATTTCTTTGTGAAATTTGTTACAGTTGACAGTGTAATTTGAAAAAGTTACCTTGAATCTAGTACTCGAAGAACAAGTATAGGCTAACTATATCCAGAAGGTACTGTTTTAAACATTTTTCTGTTTTTTTATCTCTGACAAAATACTAATCATATATATACATATATATATATATACACATATATATATAATTTTTACATATGAATATATGAATCTGCCAACCTTAAATTAATCCTAATCTCTTATATTTAATATATAATATTCAAAAATGAATGGTAGAAAGACATGTATAAACTATAATTACTGTATTATGAATCCTACATACATATAGCATCCCAGTAAACTATCTGTAATGAATCATTAATCATATTGATGTTGCATAACAAACTTCATTTAATCTTTCTGCTTGAAGCATAACTTTCCTCTTCAAGGACAAGACTCTCAGATCCCTTTTCTCTCATGCTGTGCTGTAAAAAGCACAGAGGCAACAATCACTGGGTTCTTGTCTTGAAGTTTGCCTGTCTCGTTTACTGGCTGTCTGATGTTAGCAAGTTGCTGGGAGTCTGTGAAGTGCAGCTTCCTACTTGAAGACCCCTATGAAGATCAAAGGGGGAAACACATCCTCAGAGCCAGGAATATTCCCTGCAAGAATCTATGGTGGTTATTGCTGTTTTCTTGTTTGCTTAATTTGTATGCTATTGTCCATGTTAATATCTTGACTTTGGGGAAAGCTTGTCCACTGACAAGGAATCATAAAATAAGCAGAAAGTGACCTTGATGGTAGATGTTCTGTGATGAGGCAGAATTCTTTAAGTCAGAAAACAAATGAAAGAAAATATAGTGACTATGGACATTTAAAGTCCTATGAAGGGGATCTTGGAGTTCTGATCAATAGAACTTACTATTGTTAAAACAGTGGTTCACATGAGCCTGGAATTGTCTGAACAGGCTTGGTTGAACTCAGACTTGTAGCAATCCTTCTGCCTTAATTTCTCAAGTGTTAAAAACATGTGAACAACTTAACCCAGCTAATCAATAGAATTATAAACTAAAAAATAAACAGGATACTTAAAATTGTTCAGTGTATAATGTATCCTATTGTAATAGAAAACTACCACAGTACTGTTCATAATTCTAGTGTGTTCCATGTGATAGAGCCTATTTTTGAAGTGTTCCATAAATGTCTGCCCATTAAATCTCACTCTCTTATTAGATATCTTCTGTGTTTTATGACAAGCTTCCTTTATAATATCTGTGATGTTTTTCACTCATAAAAATGAAGGGAAGCAGATACATTTCTTCCTAGGGATGACCAATGTGTGTTTTTTCTGGATTTTCAGATTTTAAATAACCAGAATTAAAGACATACTTTAACCCTCCTGGTGTGACTTACATTCTCTTCCTAATACATTGGAAGAGAGGCAAGTAAATTTCAAATTCTACATTGTTTTATGATATAATATTAAAAACACTATGATTTTCATGTCATCAAATAAAAAAATTCCTCAAGCATCTGTAATAAATTTATTGAAGGGTGGTTGTTCACAGTGCTCTTTAAGAAGTAATTTAAAATGGTGGCTAAGCTTCCTTATTTTGAAATTATTTCATATTTTTGTATTTCTTTGTCATGTATGACAAAGAAGTACAAAACTATCTGATATTATTGTTTACCTGCATGACACTGAAGGAGTATAAAACTGTCTGATGTTTACTTTTACATTATTATCTTTGCAAACCCTAGATAATAATTTTGCAGGATGTAATCACTTAAACAAGTCCCTTTGAGTAGTCAAATATTCTTCTATATGGTAATGCAATCACTTTGAATGATCTCTTTAGTATTCTGGTGAGCAAAGGTTTTCAAATTTCCAAAGACAATTTTTAAAATACTTTAATGAAACTTTTTCCTATTAGAAAAATGCTTTTTACAAAACAAAAGTTCTAAGACAAAAATTTGGCATCCCAGGTCATTCCCCAGCAGGTCAGTGGAAAACGAAGCTCTTGACAATATCTTTGGATGATAGCTGTTCAACACTCAATGGGCTGCCTTGTTTACATCACAACAGAAATGCATAGCTGTTGAATACATACTTATTCCACCACTGAACTGGAGGATGGAGAAGATTCTGCATTTACTTTTGTGATTAAAAGGATAATACAGCAGTGCCACCTAGTTGTCCAAATATAATGTGCTGCTTATTTATTCTTAGGAGGAGTCACAAGCCTCTGATAAAGTAAAATGCAAAGTTTTAATTTTAGGTGCTATTGACACAATCCCTATATTTATTGCAACAAATACTCCTGTTATGCAAATGATGCAGACAATGAATTCAATGCCTCCTATTTATATTCTCTCTCCAAGAATGCTAGCAAATTTTGCATACCAATTGTCAATATTTTAATTTTGTTAGTATCTGAGTTATGTATCACATCTGCCCTATCCTCATGTATTAGTTTCATATTACTGAATGCTTCAGAAATTTAAGCTATACAAAGAAAGGCATGCTTTTTATTAAATTAAAAGTCTGTAGTACCTTCAGCAGTTAAGAAAACAAAATACTTAGCACATTTGCCTCCCACTGTGTGAGTTAAATGCTAGTTGTATAAAAAGGGACATACACAATCTAATGGTCTACATGTTTCACAGAGCCTAAAGACTGGGAGAAGGTGGAAGAAGTTGAATGCCCTTCAGCATCCTACCTGTGAGATAGTGCCTGAAGCCAGAAAGACCTCAAGTTCTGTTGAGTCTGTGTGGGTTGTACAGCTCTAGAGAAAAATCCTGCGAGTTACACTCAAGCCCACTAAAGAGAATGTTTCAGGCCTCAGTGTAATAATGATACTACTCTCATCCAAGCTCATGATGATGGAGGACTCCAGTGTTTCGTCTGTCATAGGATGGGTTAAAATGCTAAAGTAATACTTTATTACTTTAGTAATAGTAATAATTCCCCATCTGTGTGGTCATATGTATTCCTGCTTATCTAATTTCAGGACTCAGAGACAAAGAATACAACTAATTTATCCTAGTCTTGAAGATTCACATTGGTAGAGTCCTCCTGCATAGATGTTTCTTTTCAGCCCTCCAGCTTCCCTTTCTATCCTGGATGGGTTGGGGAGGGATCTTGTGATCTGGACCCGGTCACTAGCCCTCAGTGCTGATTGATGTGTGAGTGGTTGTGGTTGCAAGGCACAGTGTGCATTTGGCAGTATAGGGCAAGCTCTCAAGAAGAGTCACTTCAAAAAAAAGGATGAGGTTGACTTCCTCTTCTCTAGGAAGTCAGAGGAAGAGTATTTCTCCATTCAAAGTAATGGTTATCCACATCTGAGCCATTGTACTGTGAAAACTCCTCCATCCTTCCTTTTGTTTCCTTTTCCTATAAAACACTGAGTCGGCTCTAAGCACTTTGGCGACACATTTTAGGTTATTAGAACTCTCTAATTATTAGATCTAATTATATCATTATTACTAGTTTATTAGATATTTCTGCTTCCCACATAATCAGTCTCTTAATAAAAATAGCTCATTTTCTCTTTTTCTGATATCTAAGGCTGGGTCTTTTTGACTGGCTTTCTAGGATGGGTAGATGAGCATAGTGCACTTTGGCATAACGGGCTGTGACAAGGTTCGGTGTTCACTCCAGCCATAGATCTGCTCCTTCAAAACAGTCACATTACCACAATAATCCCGTGTGCCCAAATAAATTCTGCGATTACTTCTGTTGAAAAATTTCAGTGATAGAAAACTGTAGAAAACTCATACACAGATAGAGATGTATTTGAAACAAAATTGTATATCTCCAATTATTAAGTAACTCAGTTCTGTTTTGAAAAGGATAGTGCACAGTGTTTAGATTAAATGTGCACTTCGTTCAAAGTAAAATTATGCTTGATCTTAAGCAAGCTACAGATTTGAAGGATGGTGTGAAAATTAATGAGTTAAACTCAATCACCTCTCAGAATTCTGTTTACTATGAGTCAGAATCCCACTGACTATTGATTAGCAGCTCAAAGGAAAAGTGCTATGGTGTACAGAAGATACCCAAATTTTTCCCTCAGCCAAAACAGGCTTATATTTAGACAAAGTTAGTATCATTTCTTTTATCCATTCTTTGTTGTTTTCTTTCTTACCTTAAGTCCTTTCTTCATCTCTTCTTTATTTTCTCTCAAACACACCTATTTATCTAAATGGAATTGCAAATCCATGGCATTCACATCTTCCCTTAAATGCTAAATAATAAAAATTAAATACTTAGAAAACAATTAAAAATCACAATCACTTTAAATCCAGTAAACTTTAAAATCAGTGTTCCTATCACATATTCCACTCAAAACACAAAAAGAACATAGAGTAGAGAATTCTATCTTCTAAAAACAAAGGCAACGTAAGTAAGGCAGGTAAAGACTAATTTTGCAATTTCAAGGGCCAAAGTCTATGTAATTTGTTATAAGCACATTTATAAATCATATTACTCAATATAACCTTTGAATCCTTCTTGACAATTCACTCAGGTGCTTTCACGGATGTATTTGAAATTATGCCTTCTAGATTCAGGATAGAATCCTTCATACGATGAAACAAAAATAACTCCCTTCCCTGTTGTTGCTGCCATTTTTGAATAGTTGAAATCCTCTGCAACTGCAGGAGTACAAATTTGTACAGCCATTTTGGAGAGCAATATGGAGGTCCCTCACGAAAATGGGAATCAGTCTACCACAGGACCCAGTAATCCCACTCTTAGACATATATCCAAAAGATCCACATCCTTGCGACAAAGACATCTGTTCAACTATGTTCTTAGCAGCATCATTTGTAATAGCAAGAAACTGGATGCAACCTAGATGCTTCTCAACTGAAGAATGGATAAGGAAGATGAGGCATATTTACCCAATGGAACTCTACACTGAGGATAAAAACAATGGATTCTTGAAATTTGCAGACAAATGGATGGAACTTGAAGAAACCATCCTGAATGAGGTCAAGAAAAGAGGAACATGGTATGTACTCACTCATATGTGGATATTAGACATAGAGCAAAGGATCATCAGCAAGAGAAACTAGGTTACAAGGAGAAATCTAAGAGATTCATACAAGGTCCCTCACAGAAGGGGAAAGGAACAAGATTTCCTGAACATATTAGGAATGAGGGGGGCAGTGAGTGTAGAGGGAGCTAGGAGAAAGAGAAGGGGAGGAGAGGAAAGCATGTATGACTAGGAAGATTTAGTCAGGGGAGGAATAGAGGAGAGAGAGAGAGAGAGAGAGAGAGAGAGAGAGAGAGAGAGAGAGAGAGAGAGAGAGAGAGAGAGAGAACATGTAAGAGAAGAGGGAGCCATTTTAGGTTTGAAGAGCAAACTGATCTAGTGAAATGTCCAGAGACCTACAAGACTGACCCCAACTAACAATTTGAACAACAGTGGAAAGGCTACCATAAATGCCCTTTTCTGATAATGAGATTGATGACTGACTTATCGACCATCATGGAGCCCTCATCTAGTAGCTGATGGAAACAGAAGCAGACACCCACAGCTAAACACTGAGCCGAACTGGAATCCAGATGCAGAGAGGGCTCACAAGACCAGGCTACAGAAACACACAAAGACAGCTGACATGAACAAGGAGGAGCCAATGGCTCCCCTGACTTATAAATGGGAAACCAGCAATGGACCCACTCAGAACATGGGTCTCAGTTAGAAGGCCTGGGCAGTCTAAGGGACCTCTGACAGTGGAACAAGGATTTATCCCTGGTGCACAAAAGGACTTTGGGAGCACATTCCCCATGGAGGGATACTCCCTTAACCTAGAGACAGGAGGGAGGGCCTAGTCACTATTCCAAATGACTTGACAGATTTTGTTGACCCCTTCTTGAAGGCACTGTCCTCCCTGTGGAGTATTGGGGAGGAATGGGAATGGAGGGTGGTAGGGGGCATTAGGGAGGGAGAGGGAACTGGGATCGATATGTAAAATAAGAAAATTAATAAATAAAATAAAAAAGAACAAAGAGCCTATTTAGTGGTTTTTGTTTTGTTTATTTTGAGACAGTGTTTCTCTGTATAGTCTAGGCTGTCCTGGGATTCACTTTGTAGAGCAGGTTGGCCTCGAACTCATAGAGATCCACTTGCATCTGCCTCCAATAATGCTGGGACCCTAGGCATAAGTCACCAACTTTTGGCTCAAGGAGTCTATTAAATGAATTGATTCATTATGATAATATTAAAAAGAAGTCTTTTGAGTGTGATTAAGTCATCAGATCTCCCCTTATTTATTTATTTTGAAAAGCAAATAAAATCTGTGGCTTTAATATTTTAGTTACTGTTTTCTTCCACAGTGACTTTTTAACAGATGTGATATTTAAAAATTATGTTTCTAAAAAATAGCTAAAGTTAAATTTTTATTTCCTTACCAATACAAGTACCAACTAAAATTTCTGAAGCCATATGACTTTTCATGGTGTATATGAAACATTTAAATACTTGTTTTCTAAATCAGTAAAATACCACATCTAAAATGAAATAACAATGATTGCATATTCTTGAATCTAGTATTAACTCACAGTTTTTAAATGTGAAAAGAAATCATTAAAATCATGTGAATATACATTTTTAAAAAGTATCTCATGAGTCCATACTAGTGTTATACTGTCTATGTATCCATGGATGACCTTGGATTCCTTGTTCTCTTGCCTCAATGTCTTGAGTGTGTGGGAGTTCTCTGTTTGAACCTCAGGGAAACCCTATCAGCTACTAAATTGTGATGACTTGAATATGAAAATGCAACCAAAGATTTCTAGACATGTGTACAACTAATAGCAGGACAAAGGAAAGATAATGGGAGGTGGGACTTTGTTGACTAAAGCTGCTACTGTACAAAATTGGTAGACTACCTTAATGCTTAAGAATTCATTTGTTGATAAAGCACTGCTCCCTGGCTCGTTATAATACTTCATGCTGGAGGTCCTCAGCTGAAGGCCTTAATCATTCTTTATTCTCTCCATTCTCATTCAGTCATGGGAGCCTGTAGCATGTGCATACTGATAACCCTCAGCTGTTTTCCTCTACCATCTATTCTTCTAACCACCTGCCTACATTAATCTCCATGTCTCATTGGAATCTAAAGTTGGTTTTCTAAGCATTTCCACTGTCAGTAAAAAATCTGGACTCTTTCCCCAAGCAAAACAATGTCCCATTTGATCTTTGATATTCTACCTTTCATACTGAGCTCACATCAAAAATCTTCCCAGAGACAAGGGTTCTCTCCTTTAGTAAGCTACCTTTGTTAAGGGTCCGTGGTATAACCTTGGAGTTCCTTCTCTTTTCCTTAGAATTCAGTTTGATGAAGAACTAATGTTGTTAGCACATTAAAAATCCTTCAGTTATGGCAAAACTTGTAAGTATGAAAAACTCACTGGAACTTGCTTTTGAGAAGTGACTTAAGAGGAAAAATGAAAAATAATATACCCTGTGTTCATTCTTCTTACTTTGGTCTTTCTACGTGCTTCAGCAATGATACCAGCAACTCAATAGGACAGATATCCCTTGTTCATGATGTGCTTTGCAGGACTATAATGTAGCTTTAAAATTTTAAAGTATATTAACGTGTATAATGGAAGATCAAATATTGGAATGAGCAGATAATGAAGATTAATTGAACCATCATATTAAGGCTATTATTATGAGAATAACTTATGTAATTATTAGAAATCGAATTACAGAAACAGAGATTTCCAGGAAAATTTATAGAGCAAAACTGGACAAAAAAAGCAAAAATCTCACTAGCTTTTGCCTTTTGAAAGTCTGGTAAGACTGTAATGGATGAGTATGGTCCCTTTATTTTTCTATTTGGCTGCACTATATTTGCTCATCTGTGAAGGTATTATATTTAGTTGAACTAAATAATAGAAATTATTGATACTATCTTAATTTCTATTCTTCAATAAATTGGTTTTAAAAGTTTTTATTTATTAAACATCCTGTGCTCAGAGGTCTTTTAGCCTCTGAATTTTCTCACCTTAGTGAAAAGAGAAAGCTCTGAGATAATGGTATTGCTTATTCACCACAGACAGTATTCAGACTTTCCCTCTAACTTTCTTTTTCTTTACTCCCTTTGTGGGACTATTAAAATCTTCTTTTCAGCAATAGACACAGAAGGTAAGGAATTGTTACCAGTGACCAGTGTGTACCTTGCATTGAACACTTGTCTGGTTTGTCTTTCCCCGGTCACTCTGTTTTATAAAAGATCTAAGAAGGATTTCATTGTCACCACACCTGGTGAAATAACCACAGTAGGGCCTACTGCTTAATACAGATTGTTTCCAACCTTCCTTTTTCAGAGGGAAAACATCAAGTTTTTAGAGACCCTATTCTTAATCCTTCTTAATGCTTGGGTTATATGTTAGGGATGGACAAGCCCTAGACGTTGCTGAGCTTAAATGGTGTGATTCTAAAGAGCAGCTTGTGGATGGATAAATGACAATGCTCTAACTGGGAAGACAGTGACAAGGTGCACAGAGAGAAATCAGCTTCATAAGAGGAGCCTTGCCATTCCCCTGTCAATGCATTTCACCAAGGAATAATGTATAGACGAAAGACAAGATGAGCCCTCTACCACCCTCCTGCTTCTGTGTGACTATGCTCAGAAGAGTTTGAGGATGGGGATGCAGTGTCTCAAGTCATGGGGAAGCAATGGCCCTAATGGATCACAGCCGATTTAAAACCGAGAATCATGTTTTATATTGTATTAAGAATGCCCATTTTAATGTCTTTATTTAATACATAAAATTTCACCCAGGTCATCAATCCATCTTATGCAATTATGATTAGAGAAAATGACAGGTTGTCAGGGACATCAGGAGATGGGGATGCAGCAGCTTTCACTATACTGCTTTACTGTGTTCTCAGCAGCCTGAAACATGATGCCTGCCTGGTAGAAAATCTGCTAAATTTGCAATCTGAGACATCAGTTTCCTACTCTCCTTTGTATCTTGTAGCATCCATTAATGTAAAAATCAAAAGAGCTGGAGAAACTATGTTAGTATGTCATAAAAAGAAAATTTAAGCAAATAGATGTGTGGTACTTGTAACAAATAAGCTTATTTACAAATGTGTAAAAGATGGTTTGTGAATGATTTGGTCTTTCTTGTTTATGTCTTGTTTGTTGAACACTTTTAACACCATACTCATATACCATTCAATTTTTACTGATACCTAACATTGAATAATACTCTTAACAGCTTATGTAGCAACCTCAAAGTCCAAGTTAGATAATAATTAACCATTTTTGCTGAGCCAAGAATTAGTTCAGTAATGACATGTAACAACAAGTTTGGTGGGATATATCATTTTGTTGTATTGCTGGAATTCATTATACAGTATTCCTAAAACTCTTAGAAGTTCAATAATCACTGTGAGAGAAACTTTTGGTGTTGCAATCCCTGGTCTCAACCCCAGTATCCGAGATAAGAAAAGAATGATAATCTCAGGAGTGATAGTGATTGGTGGTGAGGTTTCAGATTGGGGACTGAAATATGTTCAAGAGTCACAGTTTCCCAATTTCTAACAGGAGTAGAGTTCTGGTGATTAAGTGAAGACGTGATGATCAATTATTGTAATCAATCATGACATATAATCAATCTGCATAACAGAAGGGACGTAAAAATCTGAAATGAGAGGGTTCATACATCATTTCAATTGTGATATGCATAGGTAGATGAGCTAGAGTGGTGTGGCATAAATGGCCTGGGGACTTTGCACTGTTTGTGCAAATTTGTCTTGTGTACATCTTTATTTTGCTCTTCATGATTATCCTTTATGAGAAGATGGCCAATGCAAATAAAGTGTTTCCTTAAGTTCTATGAATTAGTGTTGCCAAAAGATAAAATCAAACTTGTGGGCATCATTCAGCATTCGGGTTTGGAAAGTGGATTTAAAGTTGATAGAGTAGGGAAGTCTTTAGAAACTGAGTCCTCAAGCTGCCAACCCTAGGTACTTGGTATCAGAAATGAGTGGGTGTGGGGGACACCAGGACAGTCTTTGGTGCCCAAAGATAACTGCTGGTAGTGTCAGTCTGAAAGCCCACATTCTGAGGATTAGGAGCTTCTGGAGCAGAGGGAAAGATCCTTCTTTTAGAGTGTTCTGACTCCAGTGCATTATGGACACCTCACTGAACCCGTGCTTTCTACACCTCCACTCATGCATGAAAATATGATGCAACACATATTCCCTGAAAAGCATAGTATAGAGACTTGAAAAAAACTGAGAAAAATAAAAATCACAATCACATTGAGAAAAAGCCACTCAGTCTGTGTGGAAACTCTCTAAAGAAGAATTAACACAAATATATTCCCTGTCACACAGTTAAATAATACCACCTCCAATGCCTGATTATACTAGCTTCCTTAACTAAACTTCTAAAGATGCATCTATTAAGCATCTATTTCTGTATGGGGTTCATCTTTAAAAAGTAAAAACAAATAATGCTGCTATGAACATAGTTGAACAGATGCCTTTGTTCCATGGATGTGTGATGGGAGATGTTATTCTGTATATATGTTTCTCATACTGGTTAATTAATGAAGCTGTTGGCCAATAGGGAAGCAAGATAGGCAGGGCTAGGAGACTAAGAAGAAGGAGGAATGAATAAATAGGAGTCAATATGGAGAGCCGAAAGGGAACAGCATGCTGGCCGGCTAGCTGGTAAGATGACCACGTAGAAATACTTAGATTAGTAGAAATGGGTTAATCATTAAGACAGAGCTAGCCAGGAATAAACTAGTACCTGGCCACAGATATATATCTAATATGAAGTCTCCGCATGTTATTTTGGGGCTGGCACGGTGGCGGGACCAGACCAGACCAACAGGCTGGAAAAACCTACAGATGTGCATCTTTTGGGTATATGCCTAAGAGTTGAATTGCTAGACCTTGAGGTAGACTTATTCCCATTTTCCTGAAGGAATGCCGTACAGATTTCCAAAGTGGCTATAGGAGTTTGCACTCCCACCATCAGTGGAGGAGTGTGCCCCTTTCTCCACATCCTCTCCAGCATAAACTGTCATTGGTGTTTTTGATTTTAGCCATCCTGACAGAAGTAAGATGGTATCTCAGAGTTGTTTTGATTGGCATTTGGATGTTTAACAATTTAAGCGTTTTTCAGTCATTTTAGATTCCTCTATTGAGAATTCTCTATTTAGTTATGTGCCCCACTTTTAAATTGGATTATTTGGTGTTTTGGTAACTAGCTTCTTGAATACTTTGTATATTGTGGAAATCAGCACTGTCAGACGTAGGGTTGGTAAAGATCTTTTCCCACTCTGTGGGCTGCTATTTTGTCTTGTTGACTGTGCCCTTTGCTTTACAGAATCTCTTCAGTTTCAGGAGGTCCCATTTATTAATTGTCAATTTCAGTGTCTGTGCTACTGGTATTATGTTTATGAAGCAGTCACCTGTACCAGTTTGTTCATGGGTACCTCCCACTTTCTCTTTTAAGCGATTCAGAGTAGCAGGATTTTTGTTGAGGTCCTTGTGGGCTTAAATTTTGAAGAAAATGTGGTACATTCACAGAAAGGAGAACTACTCAGTGGGAAAAACAAAGCAAAACAAACAAAAAAAATGAAATCTTAAAATTCACAGGAAAATGGATTGGACTGGAAGTAACCATCCTGAATAAAGTATTCAAGTCACGGAAAAACAAACATTGTTATGTACTCACTCATATATAAATTTTAGATATAAAGCAAAGGATGACTAGACTACATTGCACACCACCAGAGAAGCTAGGAAACAAGGAGGATCTTAAGAGTTATACATGGGTATACATGGTCCCTCACAGAAGGGGAGAGGGACAAGATCTCCTGAGCAAATTGGGAGCAGGCAGGGGAGAGGAGAGAATGGATTAGGAGAAAGAGCAAGGGGGAAGAGGAGGGTGGAGGAGAACATGACAGAAAAGAAATATTGAGTCAGGGGAAGAATAGAGGAGAGCAAGAAAAGAGATACCATAGTACAGGGAACCATTACAAGTTTAAAGAGAAATCTCGCACTAGGGAAATGTCTAGAGACTGACCGCAACCAACCATCTAAGCAATAGTGGAGAGGCTTCCTTGAATTTGCTTCCCTGATAATAAGTTTGATATCTACCTTGTATGTCATCCTAGAGCCCTCATCCTGTACATGATTGAAGTAGAAGCAGACACCCACAGCTAAACACTGAGCTGAACTCATAGAATCCAGTTGCAAAGAGGGAGAAGGGATAAGCAAAGTGGTCAAGACCAGGTTGGAGAAACCCTCAGAATCAGCTGACCTGAACAAGGAGCATCACATGGATCCATAATTGATAACTTGGGAACCAAAATAAGTTGGAGTCAGGTCCCCTGAATGTGGGTCTCAGTTAAGAATCTTGGGATATATATATATATATATATATATAACCTCTGGCAATGGAACCAGGATGTAGGATGTATTCCTAGCGCAGAAATGGACTTCAGGAGCCCATTCCCCGTGGAAGGATACTCCCTTAGCGTAGAGACATGGAGGAGAGCCCTACCCCAAGTGACTTGACGTAGAGAGCTATGTAGTGCCATGCCTTAAAGTGGTGCTGGCTTCCACCTTCCACCTTCCCGCTGGTGTAGACTCTCTGGGTAAACAAGCCCTTAATTGGTTAAGTCTGTTCAGCCTGTCTGCTTCTGCATTAGAGTAGCCTATCTGCACTGGGGTTGGTTAGCTCAAGGGTATTTAAGCCTGTGCAGGTGTTCTCTCTCTCTCTCTCTCTCTCTCTCTCTCTCTCTCTCTCTCTCTCTCTCTGTCTCTGTCTCTCTCTCTCTGTCTCTGTCTCTCTCTGTCTCTGTCTCTGTCTCTGTCTCTCTCTGTCTCTCTGTCTCTCTGTCTCTCTCTCTCTCTCTCTCTCTCTCTCTCTCTCTCTCTCTCTCTCTCTCCCTGCGGGCCAGAAACAACATGTTCCAAGGATCCTGATTAAAACTGCATGAAGAAGATATACCCGGAGTCGCATCTTCCTTGCTGGCGAGGGCAGGTGTGTACAGATGGTGGCCCGTACGGGGAATTTTTCAGATCAGAACTTCTTGCAGTCAGGGCAGCACTGGAAAGTTCCCAAGGTAAGTTGGGACCAAAATTAAGGCCCTCGGTAAAGAGGCGATTTAAGGTCTCCGGTAAGGAGCTATGAAGTTCCGGGTTTGGACAAAATTAAGGCCCTCGGTATAGAGGCAATGAGGTCTCCGGTTAGGAGCTATAAAGTCCCAGGTAAGTTGGGACCAACTTAAAGACCGTGGGGGGGAAAGCGGCAATAAAGTCTCAGGCATTGAGTGAGCAGTTGTAACAAACGAAAAGTAAAATATTTAAGATGGGGACTTCCTAGTCCAATTTTTCTGGCTCTTCAGGAGCTACTTTTGTCAAAGAAACTTAAAGCACACTAGAAAGATTTCTGAGGGAATGTGATGTCATTGCACCTTGGGTCACAGTTTCAGGAGACATCAAGGTATTGTGCTGGGCTGAGGAAGAATTGCAAGCCCTCATAAAAGGAGTTCAGAAACAATCCCCTAAGGGGCAGAGGGGGAAGGGAGAGGAGAAATGGAGATATGGGGAGGGGAGGGACCCTCCTGGTACAATGCCTTTGGGGCCTTCTCCTTATCAGAGTGAGGAAGGGTGGGGCCCAGGTACAGGGCATTCCTTTTGCCCTGAGGTCTGGAAAGCTGTATGAAATGACTTAAGTCTTGAACAAGTAAATCAGATTGCCATAAAATCATGGAAGTCATTACTCAATAAGGGAGAGGTGAATGGTAACCTCACTAAGATACTGCAAGGCCCCATAAAACCATTTTCAGATTTTGTGGCCTGTTTGGTAGAGGCTGCAGAGAGATTTTGGCATTACAGCAGCCATAGTTGCAGCTATCTCTTTTTCAGTTGTGGGTTCAGTCAAGGCTGCTGTGGTTATGAGTACGTCAGTGCAGACAGCCTCTAAGCTAAATGAGTCATCCAAAGTGGCCTTGGATGCTCAATCCACAATTGGTGCTCAACTAAAAGGAGGTTTAATGATTTTAAACCAAAGAATTGATCTGGTACAGGAGCAAATAGATACCTTGTGGAAACTGGCCCAATTGGGATGTGAAATGAAATATCCAGGCTTGTATGTTACCAGCATTCAATATAAGAACTTTACACGTACTACTAATTTGTCACAACAGTTGTCTAGCTATCTTTTAGGAAATTGGCCTGCTGACTTTGATGACCTGATGGCACAACTGCGAGTGGCCATCGTTGCAGTGACTTCGACACGTGTGGATGCGGGACTGGCTGCCAGATTGTCATCATGGTTCCCGTTGTCATGGATCATCTGAAAGAGTGGGCGGGAATGGGAGCCATGGCTGCACTCTTGTTGCTTATCTCCTTCGTGGGCCTATGGTGCCTTTGCAAGATGAGGTTTGCTCAGAAGCAGTATGCAGCTATGGTTGTCCAGGCATTTACAGCCATTGAGGCAGGACATTCTCCCCAAGCACGGCTTACAGTCATGAACAAGAATTGATCCTTCACGCTCAGGTTGTATGGCTTAGCACTGCACTCCGAGTTAGCTCTGGAAGTGAGCAACTCCAAGAAGGGCAAATCTGGTTGCAAGTGGGTTGGTGTCCCAGGCCCCACCTCCAGGAAAAAGATGCCGGACGGGTGTGGCACTGACTTGGCTGACTACCAGGATTCAGGGTCATTACAATGTCCACTGCTTTACTGGAGACCAGACCATTACAATGTCCACTGCTTTACTGGAGACCAGACCACTACCCTTGCCTGTTGCGTTATTAAAACAAAAAGGGGGAGCTGTAGAGAGCCATAAAGTGGTGCTGGCTTCCACCTTCCACCTTCCCGCTGGTGTAGACTCTCTGGGTAAACAAGCCCTTAATTGGTTAAGTCTGTTCAGCCTGTCTGCTTCCACATTAGAGTAGCCTATCTGCATGGTCCACATGGCTCACTGGGGTTGGTTAGCTCAAGGGTATTTAAGCCTGTGCAGGGGTTCTCTCTCTCTCTCTCTCTCTCTCTCTCTCTCTCTCTCTCTCTCTCTCTCTCTCTCTCTCTGTCTCTCTCTCCCTGCGGGCCAGAAGCAACATGTTTAAAGGATCCTGATTAAAACTGCATGAAGAAGATCTACCCGGAGTTGTGTCTTCCTTGCTGGCAAGGGCAGGCGCGTACAACTTGACAGACTTTGATGATCCCTCATGGAAGGCCTCACCCTCCCTAGATTGGAAATGAAATGGGGGAATTATTGGGAGGCATGGGAGGATGGGAGGGAGAGGGAACTGACATCTACATGTAAATTAAAAGATATATTAAATAAACAAAAAGGAAAATTCTAAACAAAACCAAAAGTTGGCCACTCCAGCACAGGGACCACTGACCTGTGTGACTACAGTCAGGTCAGAGGTCAAACTATTCCCCTTCTTCTTCATTGTCAGCATCAAACTGAGGACCAAAAGGAAAATTTGCTTAGGCAGATTATAGCCACTAGTGTTTTCCATGTTAGCAACTTAAAACTTGGAAGTTTTAAAGATGTACATATAGCTTAAAATATTATTAAAATCATCTCATGTTAATCCTATAGTATATTTTATGAAAAAGTCTATTTTCTAAAACATATACTGAAGAGAGTTAATTTTCTTATGGATTACACATCTCTTTAATGTTTGGATTACTGAAAATTATCTGAATTTTGCATCACTGCCTTACATCCTTATAATACTGAGATTAGAAACTTCCCATACACATATAGTTGAAAAGGGGGTATTTTAATGGTTCCTTCTATTTGCAACTTTTAGATAATGTGGAGATATATGATTCTGATATTTTACCAAAACTCAATGAATGGTAGTGTCTTAGTGATCAACTGCCATGTGGAATCTGAAACTTTATCAGGGAACTTTATATTCTGTTACTACTCTGACCAATAGATTTGTTTTGAAATTTGAACGGATCTTCTATTCACATAACATCATTTGACTATAGGTATTGATCAATTGAAAATGGTGGCTTATTTACTTATAGGTACATCTTTCAAATGTCCACATGCATTTTACATAATAAAAAACGTATTTGCTAAAATTGCCATTCATGTCATCAGGAAACTCAAGGAGTAAACAAGAAAAGCTCTTTCAAATTCTATCTTTCACTTGAAGCCTCAATTTTTGTAGAACATATAATCTCAGTTGTTTTCTGAGAGATCACAAGGTCTCTTCTGAGGAAATATCACCCTGACTGGTCATTGTTTATATGTTTGTGATCTTTTTTATAAACATACACTTCCGTAAAAACTGGCTAGCACAGGTAGCAGTTTGACAATTACACAACTAGTCTCAAGATAATCATTATATATTAGTATGTAACATGCTTTATACAATTAAAAGAATACATTTTAAAACAACAAAAGTTTAAAAATCCTTCATTATTTTATCTCAAAATGTTAATTCAATACTTATTAATAAGTACTAAATAGTATGCAATCTGCCCAATCAAAATTCCAAAATATATATGCATATTTATTTATCATAAATGTTAATATGTCAATACTAAGACACAAGAGGATTGTTGATTTTCAAAAAAAAATCTAGCAAAATTATATATTACTTCCTCTTTAAATGGATTTAGAAACACTAAATAGCTCATCTTGGGCATTGCACACATGCAATTACTAGAAACTTAATCACTAACAAAATCATATTAAAATAAAATTTTAGGTACATACTAATATTTCATATAAATACAATGTTTTTCCTAGCATTTCTCTACTAATTTGAAAATTAAAATAATTGTTAGCAAATTTTATGTCTGTCTCTTTGGATATGAAGAAAGTAAATTGACAAAAATCTATTTCCCTCCCTTTATTATATTCACAGGCTAAGAAACAACTTTAGTTTATGCTCCCATAAACTATAATATACAAGGTATTAGACTTCATTCTGTTAAAAATTTTCATTGACACTGAAGATCATAAGGTATAGAAGAATTCCTTCCAATGAGTGTTTCTGTTTGTATGTGTGAGTTGTGAGAAAACCTGAGTCTGGATCAAAAGTGTCTCTAACCATAGACCAGTGTTGTCGGTTTCCCATCTGCACTGAAGCCATCTAAGCATGCAAGCTGTCAGTGTATTTCACAAGCATTCCAGCACAGATAATTAATAAGAGAAGGTGGCTAAGGGCACAACAACTCAAAGATTTCTTTGACCTTCTCAAAACTTTTAGTATGCGAGGAAACAAAGAATTTTCTTTATTAAATGTGTTAATAGACATTATAAACATTTCCTCCAAAACACTACTTTATCTGACATATAAAGCTACATGACAATGGGAAAGTATTATTTAGAATGATAATGGGAAAATTGCACAGTATAACACAATAAATAATGGAGATAATATAGCCTTACTCTACACTTAAGAAAAGGCATTTAATTTTAAGAGTTTTATTTTTTTTAAGTTAACGAAGTGTTTTTTCAGATCCCTTAACAAATATAAAGAAAATACCCATAGCTGTTTTAATTGCAGCTATTTTATAATTCATATTTAGATGTTTAATGCAATTGATTTTTCAGTTTGCCCTCCCTTCACTCCTCCCAGTCCCTCCTCCCACTTCCCCTCTCCTCAGATCAACTTATCTTCTGTGCTCTGTTTTCCTTCAAAATAATAAATAAAATAAAAAAGAATAGGTCTCCCAAGAATATCAAGCAAACATGGCCTAACAAGATACAGTAAAGGCTGGGTACAAGTACTAATGGCAAGATGAGGGTTCCAAGTTCAGGCAAAGGAGTCAGAGACACCCCACTTCCATTTTCGGGAGTCCCACTAGAATACCAAGCTACACAACCTTATGATATAAGGACATAAGGACAGGACCTGGCTCACACCCATACTTGGTCTGTCTTCTGTGCTTCAGTCTCTATGAGCCCCTATAAAACCTGCTGAGTTGATTATGTAGCCCCTGCTGTTGTGGTATCTTCAACCCTCTGGTTCCTACACTTCTTCCTTCCTGTTTTGGAACCAAACATGACTGGGAGGAAAGAAAAAAAAATAAAACAACAACAACAGCAACAAAATCTAAATGAAATGATCCATAATATTCTGCTATATGCCTATATTTTAAACAAAAGAAGATGACAAATATTTTGAAGGTTTCTGGGTGTGTTTCTCAAACAACATTCTTTCTTTTCTTTGGGGACAGCTCTGTTATTAATTATAAATAATGAATGCCTCATTACCTAGCTTTTGATTATTATATGGGCTTCTCTAAAATTGGTAAAACAATTTAGATGGCTTATTTCATGTTATGTATAGGAAAAGGTAGTGTATGCTATTTTCTTCCCTCTGAATGCTTTAGCAACATGTTTTGCTTTGAAATGGATACCTGCTGCCTCATGCCAAAGTGGTGTGAATGAAAATTCCTGGAAGAAAAGCTGTGTCTAAGTCTTACTGACTGATTAATACTAGAGTGATATTGGTGTCAGTTAGGAGGCCTGGGCAGTCTATGGGGCCTCTGATTGTGAAACAGTATTTATCCCTAGTGTATGAATGGACTTTAAGAGCCCATTCTTTATAGAGGGTTACTCTTTCAGCCTAGACACACACACAGTGAAGAGCATAGGCCCTGCCCCAAATGATGTGACAGATTTTGATGATTCTCCATAGAAGGTCTCACTTCTCCTTGTGGATCATGAAGGGGATGGGATGTTTAGGGGTTGTTTAGGGGTTGTGGGAGGATGGGAAGGAGAGACAACTGGGATTGATATGTAAAATACGACTGTCTATAATTTAAATTTAAAAATTTAGATTGACTTAGGGGTTAGAATGTTGTAGGTTTAGAGACTATCTTATCTTGGGCTACCTGTAGTCCCCAAAATAGCAAGTTTTGTCCACATCTGTGTCAGAATTAACATCCTTTGAATATCTAGTACCTCAGGAGAATACTAGAACCAATTAACTAAAATGCTTAGAAAGTCATCAGATAATATCTGAGATCAATGGAAACGTTCCTCCCATATAGATTGTAGCTACCTCTCTGATGTATCCACCAAAGAATTTTAAACTTGCCTGGATTTATGAGTTCTGTAAATAAGATGACTAAATATTTAAATTTCTGGGGTAGTAATCTTGTCATAATTGTGTGAAACATACATCCATTCCTTTATAGACTTGCTTTTAAATTTTTGGATTTTGTGATGATATTTAAAGAACCATCACTTAATCTCATGTATAAAATTTCAGCTCAATCCTTTAGTTGTCAACAGTGTATTTTGGATTCCAAACAAATAGATCACCTGAATAAAATTTGGTATTTTTGTTTGGTTGTCTCTGCATGCTAAGTAGAACTATTTGGTACCTTTAGACCAGGGACTTGGATTTGATTAGAACAATTTGTGAATATACTGTATAAGATAGGTGAACAATATATACTCATAAAATACTTCTATCTGTTCCTTCTATCATTGTTCACATGAGTCCTTTAATTTCAGTCTCAGCTTAGGTTAGATACTAACATGGTAGATTCAAACCCTATGCCCATTAGAAAGCTGTGAAGATTCAGAAATTTTCTGTGTAAAACACAAGATATTTTTATCCTTAATTAGAGTCCAGAAAGACATGTTTCTTTGACATTTCTTTTTGTAGGCCAGTGGGTTATTTTTCACTGGTTACTGTCTTTGAGAGTGTGCATTTCAAGATCCATTGATGTACATTTGAAATTCTCTGTCCCTCCCCTCTACCTTGCAAGGGTCCAAGGCCTTTGTTTTTCCTACATAGGCCTAAAATATATGTCTCTTGTTAAGGAGACTGAAATGCCCCTCAGGGCAGACAGTTCAACACCTGCTTTTCTGCTTTTCAGCTTTCTTGACATTTGGGGTTTTTGGAAATCTTTTCTTTCTTGAAACCCAGCTACATCATTAAAACAATTTCATTACAACACATCCTGTATTTCTATGGCTTGTTTAAAGAGGTTTCTCAGACAATTTTGTCTGCATTTCTGGAAGATGTAGGTTGTATATAGTAAATACAGTTTCTATTTCCCCTTGTATCCAGATGGCAAAACAGAGTAATGAGTCAAAAAAGAGTTAACCACGAAATCAAAAATGTGTACCTAAATTTGAATACAAAATCTATGTGAGAAGGATGAAGAAAGGAAGGGAGTTAGGGGAAGAGAAAGGAATAGAGAGAGGCAGGGCTGGAGAGAGGGACAAAAATAGGAAGGAAATAATTCTAGAGAACTAATTTGGAAAAATGGATCATATCCAATAGATGGCTAAAGCTAGCTTCTCAGACCCTCATTACACATACAGTACACATGAGTATTTAGTCTTCTGGAGCCACACACTATGGAAGTGGAAAATTTATTCACTGGGCTCTTTACTTTGGTATACATATATTTGAGCAAGCCTATTCTGCCATTTCTAAATGGCAGAAACATTATTGGGGATTCTACCCAAATCCTAAATGCTGGGATTAAAGGTGTGTGTCACCAATGCCCTGGAAGCAACTGTAATTTTGCTTCTTTTCTGATTTATAATATGGATATCTGTACATTACAATTTCATAGGTAACCCCTATGAAAGTATCATTGGATTCCCAAAGGGGTCTTGAAACAAAGGTTAAAGACCACTGCTCTACCATTATGAATCATCTAACAGTAAATACAGATGAGAGCTTTCACATACTTGCTTGCCATAGATCTTCAAATACATTCCAGATACCATAGCCAGAGTTTTTGACTACTGGCAACTTCTGGCTAGAAACCACTGTTTCTTCAAATATGTAGCATACCTAGAGGACACAAATCTACAGTATACTTTTCTCCTTTAAAACAACATTAAGTTGATAGCCATATCTACACTGGTAGTTGGACTGTAGTGTATGAAGGAGAATCTTTTTTTATGTTAACTAGCATGAAAATTTGTAAGTAGATTGTATTTTGAGTACTACTCAGCTAATTTTCATATTATCTATACTAAAATGAATACTGGCACTTTAGTAATATGTAAGTATCTCCAAATATTCACCTCTGTAGAGTTTCATTATTTCTTTGAGAGTTCTGTTCTGTATTTTGATCATGTTTATTCAGCTCACTCAAATCTTCCCAGATCCACATCTACTTCCTTAAGCAACCAAGCATCTTTATAAAAAACAGAGAGTTTTAGTCGTGATGCATGCCTTTAATTCTAGAACTTGGAATGCAGAGGCAGGTTTAGGGCTGTGTGTCCGGGCCAGTCTGGATTGAAGAAAAAGAGGACAGTCAAGGTGACAACAAGAAACCCTGTCCTGAGGAAACAAACAACAAGAAGAAATCTATCAAGACATATTTGTGCTGTCAATATATACTTGGATGTATGGTCTTCTACTGGATTTAGCAGGGGATATATTCATAGAAAAGTTGTTTATCCAGCTCCAAGTAGCTAATAATGACCAATAGAATCATAGTTAGGGGTAGGATTTCAGGCCCAACTCACTTTTATCATTTTGGGATTTGGTCTGACATAACCTGGTTCAGGTTTAATGCATACTTCCCCACATATGTGAATTCTTATGTCCAGTTGCCTTGCTGTTCCTAAGTCATATAGTTTCCTTGTCATTATTACTATTTCTAGCTCTTACACTCTTCCTTCACCCTCTTTCTCAAGATCTGTAAGCCTTGGGAAGCATAAACACAATATATATTCCATTTAGGGCTGAGAATTCTGCAATTCTATTTTATATACCTTGGACAGTTATGAGTATCTGTGTTAATTACATGTGCTGAAATATTTTTTTTTTTCAGAATGTGACTGTGAGATGCACTGGTCTATGAGAATAGTGATGTTATTAGAAGCATATTCTTTAGGCAGAAGATTAGTAATTACTTCTCTCCTAGGGCTAGTGATCTGTCTATATACAGGTTCTGGGTTTGAAAATGGTACCAGGAATGGAAAGGTTTTATCTTGTCACCAGGAAGTGGTCGATTACTATCATGAGGTCCATTGTACCTCTATAATATCTTACAAAACTATTCATTATTACAACTCACAGGGTTCAGGAATAGTTGTGACAGATGCTTATTTCTCTCCTCCAGCACCTTGCATAGCACCTTTCACCACTATCAAAACTAGTCAATCGGTATGAAACTTCTGGGTCAGTGTCTTCTGGATTTCTCTGTGTTCTATGACTCAAGTATGTGGTGTTTTAACATTAAGTTCTGGATGATAACCAAGACCAATCACAATAGCTTTGAACGTTTGGGGGACCTATGGAAGCTTTGCTGGCACATCTACTTGCCATTCTCACTTAGACAACTTTACTTTGTGGCTAATTTTTACACTATCCATTGAATCCCATACTTTTGTTTCTTGATTCATATTCTACTTTTTTTTTTTGTTGGAATTTAATCTGGAGACATGTATATCTCTATCACTAAGCTACATCGCCATACATTGATTTGTTGACACCCAGCCTCTCGCACTGTAGCTTAGACGAGAAAGAATTTCTGGTCTTCTTACTCTGCTATTTTGTTAGTCCTCAGATTGTAGCCATTTGCCTCCATATATATCTACCTACATTTTTAGTTAAATTTGTTTATATGTTCTATAGTAGTGAAACTCACAGTAATAGGTTCTCAATTATTCCTAAAACTAGATTTATTATCTATATTGATTATATTTTGTATATGTGCATATATATATACATATATATATATGTATATATATATATATATATATATATATATATATATGCTGTAATCTATTGAAATAAGACTGCCTAAAACTTGTAGAGTTTTCACAGAAGAAATAAGATGTCAAAACAGCACAGAATTCCATGGCTGTTTTTCATAGTCAGTTTTTGCTACTATCACAGAATACATAATAATAGGAAGATTATAGACAATACGAGTTTATTTAGGCCATGACTTTGAAAGCTCGAGCATAGAGAACTAAGAGACCATATCTATAAAGGTCTTTGTGCTAATACATAACAGGATGGGATTGTGTGTAAGCCCAGTAAGATAGATAGGAAATATAAGGGTCAGACATAAATTGTATTAGGAAGTTGCCCAAGAAAATTAACATATTTTGGCTTTAAAACATTCATGAAGACATGGGCCTTATGGTCTAATCACCTCTTAACATTAATGTGTTACAAAACACAATGACAAGGAAATTTAAACATGAATCTAAAAGGCATAAACTATAGCAACCGTTAATCAAATGTTAGACAAGCTATAATGAATTTTCATATCTGTCACCCTAAAACAGACAATTCAGTATGATTAACAGAGCTTAAAATGTTCATGAAAAAGTTAGATATTTTTTCTCCAGCAATGATGACCTTATCTGCCACTACACTATACTACATAGAATGTATTGCAGACTTTTTATTTCTACAGAAATGCAGTTTTTGTTGTTCCAATATTGCAACGAGATAACTAAGTTCTAGTTTTAATTTATGTGTATTAGTAATATGAAAAGGAATTAGATTAATACAACTAAAATACCCTCTATGTATTCTTTGCACTGTGTCACATTTAGATGTATCTCAAGCCATGTTTGCTCCTTCTGAAAATTTATCCTTCTGTCCCCTCACACTAATAACAATTTGAATTTAATATTATAATTTATAAATCATTAACATCCTTCTACCACTACAACATTGGAAACACTTTCTAGCCAAAAGACAACTGTATGATCTGAACTTGAATCAGATCTGTTAAAGAACATTCATGAAATCGCAGGGTGATTGTAATAAATAAATAAAGACATAAGAGAGTTAGTCTTTCTTCTCTTGTTCTCTTTTCATTCAATGATGAAAGATTTTTTTGTTTATTTGTTTGTTTATTTCTCTCTCTTTTTTTCTCTATCACCAAAGCATTGCTGTGTAACAAATTACCCCCAGAGTGATATTTCAATATATTCTATATACAGGAGATCAAGAGGACTACATCATTTGCTCATGCCAAACACAACACATGGATAAGTCTGAATAAATCAGTGTTTATGTGAACCCTTCCAGAGAAGATATGAGGTTCACTGTGGTGTCTTTCTGTCCATCTCTCTCTACTTACAGTTCTGGCAATCAGTAATGAAAGAGGAAGGTAAATACCTCTGTATGTCTGCACTGGCTAATCTTTGACATTTCCAAGAATGACATGTTCACTTCCTATTTGCTATGCCTATGGAGTCTCTGCTAAGAGACACTGGAGATTTATGCTTCTCTACAAACAACATCTTATAACATTAAAAAACAAATAAAACCTGTCTGGTGGTTCAATATGTGTGATGATTAATGTCATAGCTTTTTCAAACATGGGACTGGTTCATCCTTTTCCATCTTCCTAAGGACCCTTGGGTGATGGCAAGGTGGAACTTTCATCTGCTCTATGTCATAGAGTCAGGCATGCTTAAAATGATGCTATCGAGTGGACATTTGGACTTGTCTACTGGGCATTCACCTTTAGCTCTATAGTCTGGTTACATAAAAATACATGTGAATATAGCTCTGAGCAATGAGCTGAAAGTCCTATCTAGAAACAGGCTCAAGCTGTAGAAGCTAATTGAAAGAGTTTTCATTTTTTTTTTCTCCTTTGGCCAGTAAATAATTACTGTAAGCCAATATAAACTCAAATTAATAAATAGACATATAAAACTTTAACTGCAATACTTGACCTTGCCTAATTTACAGGAGGAAATAAAATATTGTATGGAGGAAAGATTCTATGAATATATATATATATATACATATATATATATATACTCAAAGTTAATATTTAAAATGTTCTCTGGCAATTTCAGTTTAAGTAGCTGTGTATATCAGATTAAAATTCCAATTCTAATAGTAAAGAACAAGGTATTTTAATCCAGGATTTCATCAAAAGTTAGAAAACCAAAGACTGCATATATATTTTAATGCAATTTATCTTATTGGAGTACTATTCTCTTAGACATCATTATTAGTTATTAACAATGCAGGCTCTGGAATTCTGAGTTGGATTAAAGTAATAGTTCGATGATTTCTGGCTGAACTAAACAAGAAAAATATAATAAGCTTTGCCTGCCATCTCTCAATTATTAAATGAAGGTTAGAGAAAAGTATGCCATAGATCATTTTTAAAGATTGGAATTTGAAGACATCACTAATAACAATGCCAAGAACATAACATGGCCAATAAATATAAATACCAATTTTTAGTACTATTTTTCTGATAGTATGCGCTCTTGGGGTTTAAAGTATTTGGGTTTAAGAACATATACCAAAGGAAAACATTTAGTAACTTGTCTTTGATAACACAAAAAGGTCAACAGAACTATTTTTTTAGAATGACAAAATTACATTCCACATAGGAATCTCAACTCACTGTTTTATCATCTGAAATACTTATACAGTCAATAAAATTTTCAAAGCCAGATAATCATTTATTTAATATTTTTTCTCACATGTGTGCCTTTGTTAAGTATAGATACATACGGAAAGTATCAGATTCATGGAAATGAATTTTTGGTCTGCATGTGATGTAATATCTATTTTAGTGGGACTAACAGAAAGATAAGACTTCTGATGTTGTCAGGCATTGGTGGTGTATGCCTTTAGTTTCAGCACTCAGGAGGCAATGGCAGGCGGATCTCTGTGAGTTCTAGGACAGCACGGTCTAAAGTGTTTGTTCCATAAAACAAAATCCAAAACCAAAACCAAAAATACAACAACAAAAAAGAAGACTTCTCATGTCATTTCTATGTGATGAGTGATGAAACATAATACTGTGCTGTAGCCAGAAGTTTCTATAGTGCAGGAGGTGGGGTTGACTTGAATTATTGAGTGATTTGTTGGTAATATTTGGATGAATTTTCTGCTCTCTGGGGGAGCTTACAATATGAACAGAGCAGGAAAGAGGAAGTAAGTTTTGAAGCAATATTTTATTGTTCAAACAAATGAAGATGTTGAGCAACATGTAATCAGAAAGTAAGATAGGAAGATAAATGTTTAAGAATTTAGAGGGTAACACTGCTGTTAATTAGAAAATGAAGGTAAGGCTTGCTGTGCTTAATTCATTAGGAAACTGCAATTATTGGGTCTCCAAGAGGACAGTGGCTTTTGCATACAGATGTATCAGTAGAGATGGATAGAGATTTAAAATATACATTCAAAATAATTACTAACATTGAATCAAAAAATGCAGTAAAATGTTATATAGATACTTCCTCAAATTTGCAAGTGCCCTCTTTGATGGAGAAGTGTGAAAGCCAGAGTAAGTTTATCATACAAATCTAAGGATGTTCATGAATTCTATAAGGCTCAGGAAGATTATAAAGCTATACTATCATAAGACCCTTCTAAGAAGATCTATAATCTTTAATTTTTATTGAGAGTAGAAGTGACTCTTTTGTATGAAGTACCATAATCATGTAGAAGAAGATTTTGTGTTGTTCACAGCATCTTGATGACATAGGCTTCTTTGAATTAGCCATGGTCCTGTATATACTCCTAATACACTCATTGATTCACCAAAATAGACTCAAGGAAAATAATTTTGCTGATTTATCATCTGTGTCATCTTGGGTAAATAGATGTTTGCTCACATTTCCCTAGGAAACATTAAGCAACCTATTGCTGTCATAGTTAGAAGAACAGAATTATTATGATACAAAGATTACCAGCTTGAAAAATATCCCTGATGATAATGAGCTTGTAGAGGAAAGTCAGGAGTGAGAACAAGTTTGTAAGACATGGAAGATCTTCAAATAGACTTAAGAAGCAAACAAAGATGGTATTGTTTAATTGAGTGTGTATGGAATTCAATGCTTTCTCTGCCCTCCCACACAAAAAAAATATTTAGAAGTGAATGGAAAAGCAATGATCACCTGGACAGAGAGAGAGAAAGAGAGAGAGAGAGAGAGAGAGAGAGAGAGAGAGAGAGAGAGAGAGAGAGAGAGAGAGAGAGAGAGAGGTAATGACATATAGACTATACTATAGGTAATTCACTGACAGAGAGGACCATAGTGAACTCATATACTTTCTGGTACAAAATATTTGCTAGTTTCCCCCATTGAAATTTTACATTGATAATAGAAATGCATCAATAATATAACAATCTCTTCTGATGCTTATTTCTTTCTATGTTACATAAGTTCAGTTTTATCTTTTCACAAAAATGTAAAAAAAAAGGATTCTGTTGTTGTAACTTGCTTGTTCATATAATTTACAGATCTGTAGTTTAAAAGCTCTGACATACATATTAGTATAGTTTCAAAATATGAATATAGTTTGGCCTTAATAATTAACAATAATTAAAATAGAAGGTTTTTCATTCTTTAATTATTGGCGTTTGGCATATATGATGAAAATACATTATTATTATTATTCCTTGATACCTAGTTTTTAATTCTTGAAATTCTAAGCTTAAAACCCCACCCATATTTATTCTTGCTTGTAAAAGCTGAGTGAGAAAAATATGGAAATTTAAAAAGAAAATATCTCCATGGCATTTGTAAATTAAAAAAAAAATTGCAGTGAGGCTGAACCATCATATGGCATGAAAGTGCTTAATAAGCTTATTTTGGAAACATTAGCATAATGGAATACAATCAATAGAATCAAATAATTACAGCAAAATCGCACAATTCCCATCAGCACACATGTGCTGTACATGTTACACAAATTACTCCCCTGTAAAATGCTTAATTGCAGTCTCATGTAAGGCAATTCATCAGAAAATAAGACTATCTCATTTTACTCTTGAGAGCATTTCAGAATTTATCTTACAGCAGCAGCAATAAAGAGTGAAATCTCAATTTCGTTCAAGACCAAGAACTGGCACATGGAATATTTAATGTGTCACCACCTCCCAACTTATATACAGTCTAATATCAAAACTATAACGGAAGGTTTAAAGGACAACAAATATAAGGATGTTTTCAAATGAGGAGTTGAGGAGTAAATACCAAGAAGAGAAAATGCCATTGAAGTGATCATTTACTTGTTTTAAAAACTTTTAGTGTGTGTTTATATAACTGTTAAATTAAAACAAATACATTGATTCATAGTAAATATGTTGGAAGATCCATAAATACCTCAGAGATATTTTTTAGCATCAACTAAGTCTATATCAATTCCTGTGTCTATTCTAAAGTTGCCAGTTTATCAGATTCCTTCTCCTATCCTAGTAGATTATACCTACATGGTCTAGTGAAGTTACTTCATATGAGCTGGAGAACCTATTTACTTTCTTCAACACCTACCAGAATAGAAATATTTATGAAAAAGGTATTGCTGTTATTACTAGATTGATTCCAAACTCAGAGAATAGAAGATTTATCTTGTGAATTCCCACAATGGTGAATTTTATTTTTCCTTCTGTCCCCATCAAATCTATTTTATCTATAAGTTAACAGAACATTTAATGAATAGCCGTCTCTTCATTGGTTCATTTTATTAAGTATAATAACTATTAACTTAACCACAGCTTCAAAATGTCATCAAATAAAGCCAATTTAATTACTTTTAGCAATGGCCACTAGACTCATTAAAATGTTAATAGAGCTTATAATTATTAAATTGCTTAATGATTGTTAATAAGAAAAAATGACCAAATAAATTTTAAGTATAAAACAAAAGTGCCCTCAGGTAATTTTTCTCATTTCAGTTGTGTTGCCTATTGTTAGGCTGATATCCACACATGTATGACAGAACTGAGACTCTTAATCATAAGGGCAAAACATCCAGGAATATTTCAAACAAATGCCTTTATGTCTACCATATCCAACCACTTGTTTCTGTGGAAATTTTGCTAATTATTTCAATATACTAGGAAATTAATTAAAATCAGCAGTATTAGCAAAGATGAAATTCTGATTTTTGTTAGCCATATTTTTATCAGCAAATAAATATAAAGTGTTGTATTTTTATCACAACAAAGTGAGTCCAGTGCATTGGAAAATCTACAGTTGCCCTTTTTTGTTTTCATTTTCTGATTTGCCACAATAAAATACTAAAGCAAATTATATTAAAATTCTTATTTTATATAGTAGGCACATTTAGAGCCATTTTAACCTTAGCTGAATGGTTAATCCATTGGAGGATGACTCCTCAGAATGTTGGGAGTAAGTAAATATATAAATGGCTAAATGGCATACCTTTATTGACCTTTAAACAGTATTAGACACTTGGTATTCATTTGATAATCAGCTCCTCTGTTGAACACAGACACATAAACAAGTGTGATATTTATCACATCCTTTGGAAATCTCATAAAATGAGAGGTCCTTTTTATATGTCTCTGCTTGAGCAATAATATAGACTTACATTCCAAATTTCTCTTTCTCAAAACACAGGAACAGCCAAACATTGTGTTGCATGACAAGGAAGATAGGACTCAGGAAGATGAGGCAAAAGATTATGAGTTCAAGGCCAGGATGGGATTGATGGTAAGACAGTATGTCTAAAATAGAAATGAAAAAATTTTGATGATATTCAAAATAGATAATTTTTTAATGTAATGATTTTTGTGACCACTTATATAATGTTTTATATTAAAATAATTTGTCTAGAATAGTTAATGATTTTCCTAGCAGTGCTATGCTAGTTAGAACTAGGTCTGACTTGTGACTAAGCTCAGACTTGAGCTGTATCTTGGGTAATCACTAGCTTTGCCAAATGGAGGCAGTTGTGATGCACATAATGAACACACACACACTGTTTGATGACTGAGCTGGACTCTTTCTATTCTAACTTATTTCTACCTTTCTGCTGGTCTGTGTGTCTTTTTCTTTTTTATTTCTCTCTCTCCTCCTTCCCTTCCTTTCTTCCTTCTTTTCTTCCTTATGTTTTGTTTTATTTTTATTTTTGCTTTGTACTTCAAACCCAGTATAAAATATTCCAGTCTTACTCCTTTCTATCCAGGACTGCCAAACTTGTTTCTCTAACACTGGCTGTAATAGCTAGCTTTGTTACAAAGTTGAACATTTCCAAAATTCCGGTATGGTAAGGCTTTTAGCTAGTCACATTTTTGATGTCATGAAATGATTAATATATGTGGCCTTAGATGATATTTTGAACTGTGGTCTTAAAAGGGATTGAAGGAGCCCGATGTTTTTCTTTTGTTGTGTTTGTTTGTTTGTTTTTACCTGTGTGTTTTGCTTTTGCTATATTTTGCTTCCTAACTCAGAGCTGAATGGCTGGTTCTGACAAAAGCTTCTAACATGATGTTGACTTAAAACAGACAAGAACAATCAGACCAAATAACCATAGAATAAAACCTTCACACAAGGTAAATTGTGTGCCTTCATAAACTGATTGTCTCAGTCATTTCCTAGAGTGATGGAAAGCTGAGTCACAATATTTTCTCCTAACATTTCACTGAATGGCCTCATCAGTCAGGTGTAACTTATAAGATTCCTTTCAAGGCATTCTAGAAAAAGAAGCCAATGACCCTATCCCTCAGATAATGGAATGTATTTGCCAAAACTCTTTTATTCTTATCTCTTGTCATTGTCTTAAACTATTTTATGTATTCAGATGCAGGTTTAATATGTTTCCATCCAGCATGTTAGATCCTCAAAGGCAGAAGCTATTTGTGTCTTGTGAGCTGCTTTACGCCCTAAGCTAAAAGTACGTGTGCAATGTAGGGTAACCATGTATGTCTGATGCCCTACTGAGAAGCTGTGAAGATTGGGGTATAGAGGAACAATTTTTTCACTGAGTTATCTTGGACTATTGTAGCTACCTTTAAAAACACATTTTAAAGTCTTGTGTACAGGCCCTTCCATAGCTTTCATCATCTATGAGATTCTCAGTTTCAGTCCATTTGTCTTCACCTGAAGAGAATTTTAATAACTCCAATTATCCTAAGCCCTCCCCCAGAAGAAAATGTTTTCACAGCAGCTCTACAAAACTGTTGAGAGGAAAACATCATATCACATACATAAAAATATATTTAAAAGGTCCTTGTCAACTACTGCCTATTAACTAATCTATAAACCATTGGAATTGTGACTGCTACAAATATTTTAGAAGATAAATTTTAAAAAAAATCTTTTTAGTTATGTTAGAAAGGTAACCCAAACCTTGTGGAATTGACCTTAAAGTGTACATTTTATTTGTGATATGGTCATATCATTGTGTAGTAGAACTCTTGAGGTATGATTAATAAATTTGTTAGTAAAGAGATTACTCATATACTTTAAAGCCCCTCTACTTAGAGATATTGGGCAAAGAAAGTACAGGGCCATATAACTACAAAATGTAAGAAAAGGGATGTTTACATCCCTATTTCATAAACACATATGTGAACAAAACTGAAAATTAAAAACACTGGAATGTATGGACTTAGAAATAATAAAATAAGCCTTTTTTTCTAGCGACACGAAAGAGGCAATGGAATTGTGAGCTCCATCATGCTTTCTCTACAAGGTGGCCCTTTGAGGATATGAGTAGTTAAATCTCTATGGACCATTAACCACTGGCTTTGTCTGGCTTTGTCAGCAAGGATGCTGCATATAATTGTTCCCATCCTGAGTCACGGCTTGTATGAACTGCAATGATGTTTCAATAACTCCCTTCATTGGGTCACTGGTCAACCATCAACTAGGAGTTTCTTTTTTTTTTTTTTTTGTAAACATGTCCCTGTTTGAAAATGGAGCCAAAAAATAATGCAATATGAACCTTAGTCATAACCAGAAATCATTCTCCTAAGCTCTTCAATGGCATAACATACAGCTGTGCTGGCTAACTGGAATATATGTAACTCAGAAGTAAAATCCACATACAAAGAAAATTTGACTTTTACATTTGGTTTGTTACTTTAAGACTACTTTTGCTTCTTAATAAACTAATAGAAAACTAACAAAATGTCAATAGGATCCTCTGTTTGCATTCTTGTTAAAAGAAGTTTGAAACATGAATTAGCTAAAGTCCAAACACGAACCTTTAAGGTACATCTTTTAAACTCTCAAATAATAGTACCATTTCCAAAAAGACCATTCTCAATGAATGGGGGCATGAGGGGAGTAAAGATGTTCAGTTAGAACATTAAACGTAAACTAACAGATGCATAAATTACTTATGGACACTCAGTAAACCACTAATCCTGCTGATACACATGAGATGTAAGGTTTTAGTTTTTCCATCAATGGATCACCTAAAACATCCTGTATGCACTTGTACATTCAACATTTATTAGAGGCAAATTTTTAACTATGCCCTCTAGGAGTGAGTTTTCTTTATTCTATTTTTAAGTCTAGATCTGACCAATAAATTTTCAAAAGCAGAAACACATACAAGTACATTTTTTAATGATTTGTATGGTATTGAAACTTTTTAAAGGTAATGAACACCCAAATACATCATCAGAATTTGAGAACTGACATGGTTTAATTGAAAATGAACCTCTGAGATTCATAAGGAATGCCATTATTGGAGGTGTGGCCTTGTTGGAATACTTATGCCACTGGCGGTGTGCTTTGAGGTTTCAGAAGCTCAAGTCAGGACCAGTGTCACTGTCATTTATTTATTTATTTATTTATTTATTTATTTATTTATTTATTTAGTCTTCAAATCCAGTTGAAGAACTCTCAGCTTCCTCTCTAGCACTGTGTCTGCTTGCATGCTACCATGCTTGCTGCTGTGACCAATAAGGGACTAAACTTCAGAACTCTAAGTGAACCCCAGTTAAATGTTTTCTTTATAAGTATTGTAATTGTCAAGTTGTCTTTTCAAAGTAATATAAAACCTAAGACCAGCATGTACACACTGAAATTGACAAAGGGTAGTAAGTATTGTGAACATGTGACAAATTGAAGAGTGACATCCTGGGTGTGCAAACCTGGTAGAAAATGTATGTTCAAAGAGAGGCAAGGGATAGTTAAGAAATGTTTGCGTAGATATGTTTGAGTCTCAATACATTATACTGGATTAAAAAATAATAATTATGTTTTCCTTCTGACATAGGAAAAGCATCTTTCCAACAAGCGTTTCATTATTTGATTTTTTACAAATGGAATGTGAGGATGATCTGTATCTACCTACCATTTTTCAAGTGTCTTTTAATTCAAAATGTGCTTGGATGACATATTTTTTTGTGATTGAAAAAAATTAGCTGATCCCTCAGTTAAAGATTTGCTAATTTTAAAAAAACCACCAACAATGAGTAGGTGCAGATCATGTCATTTTTGAGAAGTCTAATTCAAGCCCAGGGCTGATATATTTGTATAGAATGAGGTGTGTTGTCATTTAACACTCATACTTAAAAAAAATTCTTTGTTTCCTTTTGAAGTAGCTTTCTCTCATTGTGACTTCACTATGTGAAAGATTAGAGTAACTGCTTGGCCCCTCTTCTTTATAATTCAAGTAATTCTAGAAGAGCAAAAATTAAGGCCATTAGCAAAAGGGCAAATGCAAGATGGATACAAATTAAATGCAAGGTTCTCTGTTTGTATGTTGTTTTATCAAATGTCAGCAAGGTGCTTAAACAAATAAAGGGAGCCAAAGGCAATGTGGGTCTTATCTTGAGGCTGATTTTAGTTTCTTTTTTTTTCTAATTTAAAGAAAGGAAAAGAAAAGAACACCACACAGAAATATGCATCAGATGGAAAGGCCTGTAGTTCCCTTGGGCATCTGAAGTGTTTGCCTTACCTGATTGTATTTCAGGCATATGTGGAGAGAGATTCACAGATAAATTTCAAAGTTAGAGAAAGAAACTTGACATCTGATAGATGAAGAGAGCTGACTTTTTCTAAAATAAAAAAGAAAATATGTACAGAGGCACAAAAGAAACTTAGCTTGAATATTTGAATATAAGCAATAATAATTATTAAAGAAAGGGATAGATATTTTGAGTTTGAAGTATTCCACAATCTGGGAGGATACTAAATGCAGAGCAATAACTATATGAAGCAGGACATAGCAGTTGGCAAAGACACATAACTACCTAAATATATCACCTTGCACATCTTAAGTCATATAAGAATTCTCTTAGTTATCAACATTTAAATGCAAAACAATCTAATTTAGCAAACACAGACACATACTCCTGCAAGGGAAAACATCCTGAATGATTTGAATAGGACCTTTACTCAGAAACCACTTTCTTTGTATTACCAGAAAAACGACTTTAATTTGTTTCCAGCTGTGAGTTGCTACAGCACCCCATAATGGGATCAAAGAGAAGAAGCATTTGCTTTTGAGTCTCTATTTCTACAGTGCATGTCAGAGTACAACTGATGAAGCACTCATCCATCTACCCTGGCTTACAGCAGGGAAGCAACAGTCTTCTTGGTTAAAAGATATTTTGTAGCAGCATTGGGAACAGCTGCAACCACTCCAGAAATGAAAACGTTCAGGCAAAGAGTGTGCATGTATATCAAGTTCAGATCTGTTTACACAAGCCACAAGCAGAAGAGCAATGCTATACAGCCAAGCTGCCTTGGCACTCCTGGAAGAAACCCAAAGGAAAGGAGAAGACCATTTAATGAGACACCATAGTGCTTCCACTACTCAAGGCCAGATGAGGCAGGTTGCCCATATTCCCAGAATCCCTGTTATCATCTCTCACAGCTGCCTCAGCATCCTTGCATGCTTGGCTGACAGGAGAAGATGACAGTTTCAAGATCCCTGCCTATTGCTAGAAATGTGAAATGCCTCACTGGCTAAGCCCAAATCTAAGGTTGAAAATAATCAGTCCCCCTAGTTTTCATCTTCTAAAAAAAATGACCAAGTTTGTTTGTATCATAGCAACATGTAGAAAGCAGATCCGAACAAGATCTTCCAGCTCCTGTCTGACATCCAACTCTGTGTCTGCAATGAAAGTCAATCCACTAAGGACCTGGGGTAATTATGGCTGAGAGTAAAAGGGTGAAAGGGACAGGTCCCAAGATATTCATCATTTCTTTTGCAGATAATTCACAACCCAGACGTCAGCCATTTAAATTAAAAAACCTTCGAGTGGGCTGGTGAGACAGATGGAATTGTACCATCCCCATGACAGGAAGTTGTAAAGCTGCAGAGACAGATTTCCAGAAATAAGGAGTGAATGTTACAATATGTTGGAGTAGTCTCTTAGAATAGGGCGTGTATCTGATCAGTGCTGCTGTTATAGAGGGCTGATTTAACAAGCTTCATTAATTACTTCCCAGATTCAAACTTAGCAGACTAAGAGACTCTCCATGATAGTCTCAATTGTTCTAACCTCTCTACAGGTTTAAAGTTACTTAGTATCCAGGAAATTCCCTGAAGGCTAGTTGGAAAGGAGCTCCCTTAGAAATTACCCTGGTGCAACCGAGAAGGCCATTGCAATGACTAGGTGTCTCATGGTTTGAATTCAATGCATTATTTCTCTTCACACATTGTGTGTGTGTGTGTGTGTGTGTGTGTGTGTGTGTGTGTGTGTGTATGTGTGTGTGTGTATACATATTTGGATACCTGTGTGTACACATATAGAGAACAGAGGACTTTGCTGTTTTCCCCTCACCCTTTATCTTACTGTTTGAAATAGGGATCTCTCACTGAACTTGCAGTTAACTGTTTTTTTTTTTAGCTACATTTGGTGGCCAGCGATTCCTTGCATTCCTGCTCTGTATGCCTTCTACCCCAACACTTGCATGTACCCACCATGCCCAGTAGGACACAGATGCATATGGAAGCAATTTAACTTATGAACTCATCATGAAATCAGGGAACAGATCCAAATGCTAAAGTTCCTAACAGCTGAATTGTACATGGCAACGTAGAAGAGTTGTCTCCTAACACCTATAATCTGAAAATAACCAAAGTAGAATATGCTGGAGTGCCTCAAATAGGGAAACAGAGGAAAACACTGGAGCCTTTTATCATCAAGAAAAAAAAAGTAGTTAAATGTTTGGAAAAGTTGATTGCAGTAACAAGTACTACTACTCTTCAATACCTTTCATTTTATAAAAGCATACGTGTTTTTCTCAGGTATAAATTGTCTCATTTATAAGAAGAAACATGGAAGAAACCACAGGATGAAATCACTTTAGCTCAATGAGGGGCTGTGAAGAACAAATGACTAAGATATGCTAATTTCCCCCAACTAGATGCATTTCCTAGGGAGAATGCTAACCAAATTGTGTAAATAGTATATAAGGAACTGGGGGGAAATCAAACTTGTTTTTCCCTACAGGCTCAAATTTATTGAGGATGCTACTGTTAGTTTTGCAGGTGAAACACATTAGCTAAGAAAGGTGCCATTCCTTTCTCTTAATGCACTTGGAATAATTTACAAGCTAACAGCATTCCCCACTGACAGTTCTCCACCAGCATCAATGTGCCCTCCCCTCAAGCAGTGCATCTGTTGAGAGATTTCAGGGATACAGTCCTCTATTTTTGCCCAGAAGTTATCAACCTGGTAAAGATGTTAGGGTTCATAATTCCACAGACAAATATGTAGGAATAATATTTCCTGCCTATGTGTAGCAGTTTGTTTCATCAAAAATTAAAGTTAGAAGAGGATTTTTTTAAAGATGGGCTTTAGCAACATTCATACCTAAAACTACCACCTAGTAATGAGGGACAGAACCATGCCAGTATTCTGTCCATGAAATACATTCAAATGATAGGATTTCTCGATATGGTTTAGTAAACTCATTATTTTTATACCCTTTCTTATGAGAAGTTAGGTTATCTGGCTCAGTTTCATGAGAATCAAGAAGTAAAATGACTAGAATTCAAGTCAGAATTTAAGAAAAGATATTCAGTACTATAACTTAAGTTTTGGTAAGCAGAAAGTTCTTGTTCAGAATTGTCATCAGATCACAGAATGTGCTTTCTATGGAGCTGAGAAGCAGTAAGGAAGAAGTGCAAGTCACTTTATGTGCAGTAGGAAAATAGAGATTTGGTGAATTTTTTTCATATGGCTTTTGTGTTTCCTTGTCAGGCACTCAAGAACATATTTCTCTGATGCATCCAGTACAATACAAAATCACTTTTAAAGTCAGCATGTTCAGTGTTTTTCCTTTTTCCCATTCAAAAGAACTTAATGTGATGGAAAGTTTGTTTCCTCTGTTAGGGCTTCACATTTGGATATATAGACATAATAACTTGATATGTTTTGTGAGCCATAGAAATTAGGTATGTGTTGACTGCTTGGGCAATGTGAGATCTGCAATATCACTTTTCATACCACCACCTACAAAAGTAACTAGGAAGCAGTTTTAGTAAAGCCAGATTATGTTTTAATCCAGAGGTTGCCTCATAAAAGACTGCACATTTTGGCCATGATTGATTGGTTGATAGATTGATATTCACTTCAACATTATGTTAATTGGAAAGGAGTGAAAATCTGTCACATTAACTCCCCAGTGTGTAATTGAGGTTTTTATAACAGAAAAATGAAATGCCATCCTCACATCATACCATTTTGTATTTGGTAATCAAGAAGATGTAGCTGCTTGCTTTTGAATTTCTTTCTATGTAGTTCTATCAATTGATCAATGAGGTTATCCAACGGATTATTTAATAGACTAGAAAGTAACTTGTGATTTTTATGTATTTACTTATATAGATGGTTAATACCAATGCTAATTTAATGATATATCAATAGTTACCTATTTCCATAAGTAATTGACTGCTACTAATACTCTAAATGTCTAATACTCAATGTCTAATACATAAAACCTACCATTCTTATAATACCTATGTGAATGTAATTATTATATAGTCACTATATTTTTTTACTTGGAAATTAATCCCTTCCTGAATGTGGGGACAGATGAAAACATTTATTTATAGTAACAGGCAAATGGAAAAAACAAGGGACATGATTCTAGTGCATTCTTCCTCCAAGTTTATCCTGGAAATGCAGTTTATAATCATACCTCATTCTTTCCTTCCCCCATCTACTTTGGCCTTCCAAATCTCATTCTGTCACAAATGAGAAATTTTCTACCATTTTGTAGTGGCAACATTTCCATGTACTTCATCACTTTTTAATGGCAATAGAAGTGTGGAACTAAGTGAGAGCATATGTGTAGGGCATGTATGTGTAGTATTGAAAATTTTTGAGTAAATATACATGGTATTGGATTTCCAGGAAAGACAATTATGCCAAGAATTAATAAGACATTGCTTATATATATATATATATATATATATATATATATATATATATATGTATATATATGTGTGTGTGTATCAATAATAATATGTGACATGAAATTAAACATATATAGACACACTTGTATGTTGTTGAAGATCAAACAGTAGAGGAACACAATTTGTACTAAGTAAACTCAGTAAACGGCACACAGAATAAATTCACAGATTGGCATCATTATGACACCAACACAGCAAATTCACTAGACCCTGGAGTGTATATAATTAATGTCCATGCCTGCAAATTCACTAGACCCTGGAGTGTATATAATTAATGTCCATGCCTGAAAATATTTTCATCTCTACTCTTTGCCATATAATCTTTCTAAAACAATGACGATATCTTGACAAGATCACTATTGATCCTATCTCCTTGAATAGATACATGTAAACCTTACTAGCTCATTTCCCTAGTTACTACTGAACATGAACAATCACTATGTATCTTAAGATATATTTGAGAATAGTGCTTAGTGGGCACCTAGTGTAAGTTTGTGACCCTCTGGTACATGTCCACATGCATTCACTTCAGCCAGGATGGTGTCAGTAAAATTATTTTCTTGTTTCAAATTTCCTGAAATCTGAAAGCTAAAAAGAAATATAACTTTGCTGTTTAAAGTAGATGTAGAATTTAATCATTGAGTAGTACATATACCCGCATATTTAGGGGTGAGTGTATGTATGTGTGTGTGTGCATGCATGTGTGTGTGTGTGTGTGTGTGTGTGTGTGTGTGTGTGTGTGTGCATGTATGGCTGTGTGTGTGTATGTGTAATATTAGAAGTACCAGGTAATTTTTTTCAGGTTATAATCTAAAATATCTGTGTGCTAAAATTATAGCCTAACGTGACTTTTCTCTTCATAGACTTTTTGAATATTAATTAGTAAAAGTATTTAATGTAGTGACATAAAATACTTCCCAGGTGAGATATTTATAGGACAAAGTTTAGATCCAGACTTTACATTCATAATAATACTAAGAATTAGAAACATGCTTTGCTATTGACAACAAAATAATTCCCATTAGTCATCCATAGGGGTTAATGGTCTAATAGCTCTAAGTATCATGTTTTATTTAACATTTGTTTTGTGTGGCTTCCAAGGACTGTCCCAGCTGTATTTGTGCTTGACTCCATTAAATGTTTATTATGTACTCATAATTGCTTCAGGATCTGATAGATTCATTTGCTTTCTCTGTTTCATTCTGAATCCAGCAGCAATTCCTTTGAGAAATAGGGAAGGCCATCTCACATTAGGATGTCAGTGCTTCTCTAAGATGTCCATTAGGGGGCAGTTAGAGAATAACATGTCAATGATATTATCAGCCATCCTGGCAATGTCAAGAGCTACCAACTTAACATGGTTTGCCAATATGTTCTGCCATTGTTCTATGGCATAAATATGTAGATACAGATAAGTGGAGAAAGAAAGACAGAGAGAGAGAGAGAGAGAGAGAGAGAGAGAGAGAGAGAGAGAGAGAGAGAGAGAGAGAGGGGGAGGAGGGAGGGAGGGAGAGAGAGAGAGGGGAGGGAAGGAGGGAGAGAGAGAGAGAGGGTGGGGGAGAGAGAGAGAGAGAGAGAGAGAGAGAGAGAGAGAGAGAGAGAGAGAGAGAGGGTGGGGGGAGGGAGAGAGAGAGAGAGAGAGAGAGAGAGAGAGAGAGAGAGAGAGAGAGAGAGAGAGAGAGAGAGAGAGAGAGAGAGCACAAGAAGTATTGACAAAGGCAGAGGGCAACTTCTTTATAGATCAGGACTTTTAAGTCATTTCTGGCTCTACCTCAGCAAAGGGCCTCTTTGAGTGAGGCTGGTGGCAGCTCTGTAGAAAGGGCCAGTAATTTCCTCACCCCTGATTCTATTTGACTGGACTCCAGGGAAAGCTACTGGAGTTATAATCCTTTTGCCAGGATGCAATGAATGCAAAGCCTTTACTGTCTCCTATTGTGGTTACAGTTCAGGAAGCCAATTTTGGAGACAAGCTGTAGTCTGTTGTCTGTAGTAAGAATTGTAAATGCACTGCTCAGACAATCTGCTTAGGGAATTCTGTTAAGAAAGGTTAAGTGTAAGGTGACCTTTGGATTAGTATGAACAACACCATTTAAAAAAAATCTTGTTGGAACTAGTAGGTAGGAATAAAAGTTTCAAACACACAAGGTATAAAGAGAAAAGAAAAGATAAGCAATACTTTTTTGGAAAATGATGTAGAAATGTAAAACCATGCTCATTTTGTCAGTAAATACTTATGAAATGCTTTGTTTAAAAGTTAAGAAATAGAATTTTACTACTAACAAAAGGAATTAAGACAACAGTTTTTTTCAGAAAATAATTTCCAAATAACGATTGCTATGCACATAAAATGTTCTTAGCATGTAAATTCCATATTACACATAAGACATACACATTCACAAATATAATAACTCCCCTTCAAGATTAGTAATTTGATGTAACATTCAAATAGAAGTGCAGTTAAAAATTTTGGAAATTCTTATGAGGCTGATTTTTAAGGCATGACCTGATTTGAACACCATGGGGAATTGTTATAATTAAGATTCCCTGTCTTTTAAATTTTTTATTCAGAATGAATAATTTTACATTTCTAATATATTGTTATACATAGGCATTTTAATAATGGTAGTGCAAAGTATAATGAAAAATAGTGGTCTGTGGTGCCCACACGCATCCCATTGCTACTTCCCAGAGGCATCCACTCTTTCCCTTTAGTTTCCTTCACACCTCCTAGTTTGTTTCTATGTTCATTTACATTAACCACTACATATTGTATTTTACCTATGATACATAAGATGTCACTGGTCTTTTTTATTTGCTTTCTGCCCAGCTCCTTATTTTATATTTTTAATGTTTACTATTTGACTTCTAATAATACACGTAAAATACAATTAAGTCTACACTTTTAATATCAAGTAATTGACATTCTTGTTTATCCTTCATTTTCTTCTTACCTTTCGTCAGCCACTCAATTTTGTTTAGTATCAGGTGATAGCATTTACACTGGCTTACATGACTGTGCCATGTTGTTTTTAAATTGACTTAAAATGCTGAAAAGAATTAAGAAGCACTGATATCATATTTCACTATATAACTCAAGTCAAGGTATAACAGGTCCATTTTGTTTGTTAAATGTCAAGATGTTTCTGACATGACAAAGAGATGATACACATCTATTTTCCTCTCCTTCCCTCTCTTTTTATTTCTTTTCTGTTTTGGAGATGCTTTTTTGCTTTGTTTTAATTTTCTGACTTTGAATTTCCCCGAAACTCAGCATGAATTCTCACCCACATGGAATGTGTTGATTTCTGAACATGATGACAGCAACATGGTGTACCATAGTCCAGAACTTGTTTTTCAAGTCCTCATCTCTATAATGTTTTTTGGACAAACACACAGATATGATACAGAACATTCCTTATTCCTATGGTCAGGACTGCTTTATTGGAAATGGTATGAATGAGTACATTTGAAGTTCCCACCTTCATAGCAAATGTACTTCCTTGAGCATCCAGGCAGCATGCTCTTAGAAGCCCGTTCTACAGAAGTGCTTGTGAATGATGATGGGGTATTCATAAGCCACCACCTTGCTGATGGTACAAAGGCAATCCTTGTCATCTTTCTTTGCTGTGGCCATTCTGTTGGTTCTTTGTTGAAATTAATTGGTAGAAATTGTCTGCTCACTCCTACTTAATTAAACTACTTCCAATGAATTTCCCTTCCAGTTTGCAGCATGAACTACTGCTCTGGTATTATTAATTAAATTGTATTATATATTGTGAATTTTTAGCAGTAAAACATTATCTTTTATTTTTCTCCAGGTTAAAGAACATCTTGTTACTATTAGCTGTATTGTCTTTCACATTCTTTGTTGATTCTTTTTAGATATTCAGTGTATTGTTTCACTTGCTACAGGTTGAATCTGGTGTTATTATCTGATCAACTCCCAGTTGAGAAAAAGCCGAAAGAGCTTTCCTTCTCTCTTTTTATAAAAAAAAATTGTTTATTATTTAACAATTTCACTTATAAATATGTACACACACACACACACACACACACACACACACACACACACACACACAATTTTATCAGTCTTGCTTATTATTGTCACTTATACCTCCCACACAATCCCTTTGCACTTCTTTTCAGAACTAGTGTTTTGTGTGTTCTTTGGCTTTTCTTGCACTACTGCATTAGGGTTGCCTACATCACCATGAATAGCTTATTTGCTTCAGGAAGGTGTCAATGGCTATACCACTAAGGACTATGACTTTGCCTTCCCCAGTAACTATAGATCTTTGGTAGGGGTGGGGCTTCATGAGCTTCTCCTCATCTAATACAGAATGTTGATGGCCTAGAATCTTTAAGAATAAAGAATTTCTGGAAGATGAGGAGTCCTGTACAAGGGTGTCTTCTGGACAGATTTCCTTCTTAAAACTTCCATGCAGCTTGAACTTACAGACTGTCTTCTTCCTGTTTGGAATTGTGCTTTTTGGCATTCCAGCTGGGAATCATCCATTCTGTTTGGCAGGAGAATATAAGGTTGCAAATGATCCTTAACCACTGCAATAGACTTCTGGTAGGATTTCTTTACTGATCCCCTTTGTGTTCTTTGAAACAGTAGTGAGTGTTGGACTTAATAATTGAATCCTTAGTATTTCACATATGTTCATAGGTATTTTATCAGTCTTCTTACAAAATATGTATTTGTAAAATTTCCAAAATTTCAATATTTGGTGCATTGACATGTTTCCTAAATTTATCAATTATTTTTTTTTAAATCTTAAAAAGATTTCCTGCATTCTGATTATCTGCTATCAAATCATCTTTTTCTGTGCATATACTAACTTTCAAATTCCCCTCAGCATACCACAGTACTTAGGAACAATTTTCAAAATTTCTTGCATTTCTGCCAGCCTAGCAAGTTAAGGTGTGGACATTATTTAGACTACATTACCTTTGTAAAGGTTCCTGGTAAAGAAAAATCAGCTGCAGGAGAAGTGTATCCCTGAGGTTCTTCACAGTGATGTTTACTGTCCGTCATCACACAGATAACACAGATTTGTTCTGAAGCATTAAGTCCATTAGGGACATTTCATAAGATTAGAGTTCATATCCTCCAACTGCACTCATTGTATGGGGAGGCTTTCTTGGCCCTCTGCACCAACCTCTGGAGATGGGATGTGAAGAACTATGTTTAAAAAAATGCTGATTCCCTGTCTAAAACTCCTGCCTGGTAAATGAAGTAGTCCTTGGTCTCTGACCCAGAAGGCTCTGGTCTTCCTCAGCATACACAAACCTGACAGACTAGTGAATACAGAAAGGGTAAAATTTCAAACCCTTCAGGTTTATACAGAGATATCATATTTTGAAGTTCTCTCTTGGTTCTTCTGTTTTTGTCCTTTGTACTGGAGTAAATTTTTGTGGTTAATTCTTGTCTTTATAATTTTTTCATACTCTCCTAACCTTCTTTAAATGTCTGATTTTTATTGATGTGTTTATATTTGAGAATATAGAAAAAGAAAATTGTTCTCTCTGCATGTCTAAGAAGGCCAGAAAACTGAAGACAGTCTAAGGACCAGAGCAAAGTTATTAGGTTGTGAGGCAGGATTGAAAGAGGGAAATCAAGAAACCATAAAGGAAAGAGTAATCTTTACAGAGAGTCTATCTGAACCTCCTGCCAGCTCAGATGTAAGAATTCCCATGCAGTTAACACTTGCTGTGAATGTTCCCAGTGTAGATGACACTCTTTTATACACAGATATTTAGTGTTCCCACATTTAAAGATCTATGTGCCTGGGTAGAGCCTCTGGCTTTCTGGAATTTTCTGGGATTTTCAAGGCAACAAGGCAATCTGTTTTGTTCAAAATAAAAAATATGCTACCTTCTATAATTCCTGTGATCTAGAGTTTTATCTTCAGTTTTAATCCTGGCAGGTGTGATCAAGAAATACACTGTCATCTTGTATAGGTTCTCCCACAACTCTTTGACACTAATTTTTTCAAGTCTTAAAATTCTATATGTGACCACTATAAAGCCAATAAACTACACCTCTCAGAAAAGCACAAGCTCATGCTTTCAGGTCTCTCTTTATGCCAAAGCTCACGCTTTCAGGTCTCTCTTTATGCCAGATCTTCCTTCCCTTTTCCCCTTTCAGTGCTCAAGGCCAGTATTGGAAATGTCTTTTGATAAACTGCTATAAGGTTTCACACTGAATTTTCCTGCCAATATTGTTTGTGTCTAGCCATGGACCTAGATTGGCCTATTTAAGTAACTTAAAAGCTAAAGAAATGGCTGAAATTTGTGGGGGATGGTAACTGGGGAGGTTGTAGATGGAATCATCTTGATGTTATATCTCTGCCCCTGTAAGTACTGAAAGATGGAGTCACAAGAAGGTCCAAATGCAATAATCAAATATACAGAGCTGGACTGCGACTTAACATCAAAATTGCTTCTGGGTTAATTGTTATTAAACATCTCAGAGGGATACTATTCTTCTTACCAACCTCCCTGTCCCACATAGTAGAATTTCAGGGTGCCCAATTTTATGAAATAGCAACGTGAATGCAATTAGGCCTTTTAAAACTCTTCACTGTCAAGAACTCAGCATAACCACCATAAAATTATATACAGTTTATCTTTACTCAGAAACATGTATACCTGCAGTACCATAGGTATTTTTATCGGGGTTGAAATTATTACTGGCATTGATTATAATGAGCTCATACATGAGCTCAGAAAGCAGAGATTAGGGTACTCTGTGCAGGTTATGTCTAACTTGCTTGCTTTACTTGCATCTCTCCATCTTGTCAATCACATACAGACCACTAAATGAAATGAAGAAACCGAAGTTAATGAGAAGCACTAGAAACTGCTCATTTAAATGTTCATGGTGTTATTTTTTCCATCTGTTCAGTATCTTGTTTTGCTTTGATTTCTTTTTTTTGAAATGGATGATTTGAGGCACACTTTTGCCTCCAGGTTGTAAGTACAACTTAATTTTCGGAGCGTTTTAAACTCTCATTCTGATGATTTGACATCATTTACTGCCGAACTATTAAAGAAAATAACTTTTAAGAATGAGTGTGCTTCTATGTTACATTTTCATATTAAAGCATTTTCCCCTAGAACATTCAGATATGTACATATTCAAACCCTCTGGAGTAACTGATTTTAAAAAGGTGCCACTGATAGGTTTTATGATGAACAAACTTGGGGGGTCACCATGATTTACTTAATTTCAGCCATTATTTCTTGTTCACATTAATCCAAGCAGCTTTTCCATCACCTGCAGCCAGTCCTGGTTGTGCTCTCATTTCAATTAACACTTCTAAGTGTTTTTAAACTGTCATTTAGCCATATTACACCTTAATTGTTTGCATTACTCTTCCATGAAATGTTTCCAAATGGTTTTTCCTCTGCCTAAAGGCATGGGAAGCCCGTGTAAAAGCTCATCAAGTTCTGCAGAATTATTTGAGGAATTACACTGGTCAGCAGGTCTTGTTCCAAATCTTTATAGCATTGTCATGGTTGTACTGAGCCACTGGAACTTGATTTCCTGTCTTCTTAATTCTAACTGATGTGTCGAAATTATATTCATCACCATCATGATTTATAATCAGTTTAGGCCAGTCTTGGCAGAATATATCTGTGATATATCAGTGTTATAGATAATTTTCTTCATCTATCAGGGTGTACAACATAGCAAACATATTTTTCTATTATTGTTTCAGTGTTTATTAAATATTCTTTTTGCTACATCCACATTTCACATTAAACTAATTTACACCGGTAGAGTTTTATTTAGTTTTGTTTTTTAAGAGCCAATGATATTAATGCATTTGGTTTTTGTCCTTCATGTCCTTAGAACATGGTGTCCTAAATGAGAGAATGTTAGTGTTTAGCACATTTATGTCACCTTTCCATTACAGTTCTGATCCATGTCTCTCTGACTACATACCCTTAGGGTTGCAGGAGATTAACTTAGTGAACACAAACATCATGATTTTCCTCCAAAGCTGTTTGAAGGGCCTGTAGTCAGAATAATCACTATATAAAGACATCTAATTTTTACTTTGCTTATTTGTAAGTATGCACAAAAGACCCCACCAAGTTTCCTTATGTTATTTTAATAGCTAATTTGTTTGGGTTTACTCTTTTTGTCTTCTCCTTCCCCTTACTCCCTAAACTCCTACCTGCTTGTTTTGTTTTTTCCACCCCAATGTTTTTTTATTCTTTTCTCATTTTTATATTATGTGCATTCTATTACCCTTCTACATCCCTTCCTTAAAATCTCTTTCCCTTTTCTCATGAGACCTTTTCTAGTTTGATGATCACTCTATGCCCTCATTCCTACATAAATAAATATGCAGAGCAAAAGATCACCAGCCTATAATTCACACTGCCAGAGAAACTAGGATACCAGGATGAACTTAAGAGATTCATACAAGGTCCCTCACAAAAGGGGAAAGGAACAAGATCTCCTGAGCATTTGGGGGGGTGGAGTTGGGGGCAGTGAATGGAGAGGAGTTAGGAAAAAAAGAAAGGGAGAAGAGAAGAACATGTGAGACCAAGAAGAATGAGTTGGGGAGAGGGGGGAGTGATAAGAAAACGGGTCAAGACCAGGCTACCGAAACCCACAGAGATAGCTAACCTGAATAAGGGGGAACTTTTGGACCCCCAGACTGATACCTTCTACCAACTTCTTCAGTGACTGGTACACCTTCCAAATCCTTGTTCTCTTTTATATTTATCAATAAAATGAGTCCAATTAGTGATGCTCATATCCATATGGGTGTGGGCCTATCCAGTGGATCACAGTCAAATTGCCACCTGCCACGTCTCCAGAGGACTGAATTCCTCCCTCAGTAGTAACAACTGTATTAGCTCTTAGACCAAGTTCACAGCCTTAGGTAATTTCTCATATCCATACTTGAATTTTGACTGCCCGGATGCTGTGCACACATTTTACATGTGAACATACTGTGTTCTTTCATTTTAGTGTGCTACAGACTTAACACACTCATTCACAAAAAAGTATCATGATTGTAGATCATCCTTCAGACAGAACACTGTCATATATTTTGTTATCACTTATGTCTGAGAATCATCCACACTGATTTATATTGTAGGTCAATCAGTCCTAACTCTCATCTTGATAGCCATTCTGATTGGTATGATATAGAATACAAAATAGCTTTAGCATATATTTCTCTAATGGCTATGGAAGTCAAACACTTTTAAAAATATTCACTGGCCATCTATATTTCTTCTGTTTTGACTGTCTGTTTAGTTCATTGCCTATTATTTTAATAGAAGAGTAGTTTTTATTTATTAGTTCTTGAAAATATTTTTAAGAATATTCATACTTAAATTTTGAGAATTTCATACATGAGTACTATATTTACATCATATCCACACAATCTATCCTTCCTAACTCCTCTTATATCCTCCAATGGTAATGTCCAATTAATAACTTCCTCTTCTTTATTATTACATATATCATATGCACCCAAAATCGTTCTCCCATGTACCTTTGTATAGGGCAATCTTGGGATTGGATGTTTTAACTCATGGCTGAGAAATAATTTGCTAAATTTTTCTGATTTTGTAGATTATCTGTTCCCCCTGCTGATAGTTTTCTTTGACCTTCAAAGGTGTTTTGATTTCATGCAATACTTATTCATCTTTCTCTGCTTTTAAAAGTAGCAAAGTTAATAGTGAATTGCTAGGAATTTTCCAAGTACCACCTTGGACCTGTTTATATACCTCTTTTGGTAGAACTATTTCCTGAGAATATAACATGACCATCCTTGGCATGGAGAATATATGGTTTTGGTCACATACACTACTTTAACCACATAGTCAAGTCAAGAAAAAAAATTAAAATATATCATGATAGCTAGGTATAAGGTAAAGATAATAAAGCTATTAATACTCTTTCCTAGAAAGGGGAGGAAGGGATGCTCATCATCTTCTGAGAGTCAACATACTTTTCCCTTCTGCTATTCACCTGCACATTATCATTGGTGTACCAAGGCATATAGGAGGTAGAAGTTGACTGAGGCCAGGACAGTCATAGTGCAGCTACTGGGAGTCTACCTATGCTTGGGTGGGATATTTGGTGATTTACCTGCTCCTAATTTCCTAATGCTCCTATAAGTGACATGAGCAAACACTTGCTTTACAAAACAGCACTCTCTTTGTCCTTTTGGTTCTATGCCTGTGGTAAATAGTTCGCTTTCTCACATCTTCTAAAAATCAATGAAGCAGCAGTTTTGTATACCTCAGCACTTCTGTTTGAAGTACACTTTAACAGTAGCCCCAGAATCTGAATCAAGCTGTGGTTCATTTTCTATTCTGATAGTTGACGAGGAATGCCATCCCGAAATCCACTTAAAAATTAAAAATTGCATATTCAGAAAGATGTCTCTGATTTTTTTGTACTCTTTCCCCCTTGTAGTGGATTACACAAAATAGCCATTTTTTTTTCTAAATTTTTTTCGTGCAATGGTTATCGTCTCCACTAGAAATGACAAGTGCCCTGAAGACCTCCCATGATGTGTTCTAACCTATACCAAGAAAATACTGGGACAACAGGAAATGTTAAGTCCCCAGTTTTTTGTTTTGGTTTTTTATTACATCCCTTTGTCCTTCAATTACATTTCTGCATGACTATCTGTGAAAACGTACAGAACTCTGTTTTTCTGGGGCTTCATTTCTGAAGACTCCCACAGCACACAAAATTTGCATTAAATTAATTTGCCATGCTCCTGCTCCTTTATCTCTCTTCTCTTTTATGCCCTCAGTCATATTTTTATAATTATTTATGACAAGATATTACTTTTATTTACCTAAGAACTTACTGATATGCACTTCACTGGTTTTAAATTTTTTTGTTTGTTATTCAATGTGTGAAATGTGTGTATGTGAGCCTATATAAATTTGTGTGTGTCATGTACATGTGTGAGCCCAAGGATGCCAGAAGAGGTCATCCCTGGAAATGGAGTTGTCAGCCACAAGGATGCTGAGACTCAGATCTGAGCATATGAAAGAACAGTAAGTACTCTTAACCACCTATTCACCCTTGTAGCCTATTTCCTGATTTACTGATTTATCAGGCTTTTCCTGATAATGCCAGTTATATATTTGTCTCTACGCTTGCAGGTGTGACAGTAGGGAATATTTAATTTTCTATTTATATATTCTCCTCTTAACTTCTTTGATAAGTTCTCAGAAAGCATTCCAAATATTCAAGTACTTTTAAAATATGACCATTGTTATGGCTGTCTTTTAAATTTTTGCTGTCAACAGTTGCTATTTTATCCTTATCACTGTTTTGAGACTTTTTCAGGACTTTTATTGACCTCCTATCTTTATGCCTCAGTTTATAAAGTTTTCCATACATTTGGTTGGATATTTTTTTATAAGACATGATTTCTTTGTATAGCTCTGGCTGGCGTGGAACTCACACTGTAGACCACAATTACCTCAAATTCAGAGATGTAACTACTTCTGCCTTTCCTGGAATGAAAGTCTTGTGTCACCCCTGTCTTGCTGATTGGCTTTGCACACTTTTTGTTAGATTAGTGGATAAAGTTTTCTTCATAATACTTATCAATAGTCAACAATACACTGAGTATTGCTTGTCTGCTTCCATTTCTTGCATATGAAGGTAAATATTTAAAAATGTCAGGTTTAGCTAGTTGACTAAAAATGGTATTTCTTGGAATTCAACAATCATTGCCCACTTTGAAGGTGATCTGTAGCTTTATGTTGTTGTTATAAATAAATAAAATAGTACCAATTTTTCTCCTATCTTTCCAGATATAAGTTTAAGGCTACCAAAATGCTGAACAGGTAAAACCCTCTTCAGCCACACTTGATGACCTGAGGATTTCAGTCCCTAGGACATGCATGAAGGAAAGAGAGGATCAAACCGGCTTTCATAAGTTGTCCTTTGACTTCCACATTCATGTTATGGCACACACACACACACACACACACACACACACACACACACACACACGCATGCATGCACGCACACACACGCGCGCACACACATGCACACACCCACTCACAGAAATGTAATAATTTTATTAAAAGTAAAATGAAAAGGTATCCACTTTTAGTTTAATTGCAATTACCAAAATTCCAAATAATGAATTATTCCTTACTACTTACACTTCTGTAATGTTAATTTGACATTACTTTTCAGAATCTATTGTAATTTGAGTTAGATTTGAATCTATGCTTTCAAATAGAAAAAGCTAATATGGCAAGGACTAATCATTGTGGAAAAAAAAGCATATTCTAAGAATTGTATTGCCTCAAACAACTATAAGTAGTTCATTAAAATACATTTTAAACAATTTTACCTTCTGAAATAATAACTTCCTTGATACCAAACACTCAAGCTGGAGAGAAACACACTCAGGTCAAGATGGCTACGGATAATAGTCATTAATTCCTTACTTGTGCCCACAGAACAACTAAATGCAGCACAAAAAGCCAAGATGGATGCTTTCATATTGCTTTTATGACCTTTTCTTTGGCTGAAAGCGAATAGACAATTCAGTGACCTAAACATATGGTCATGAATACTAAGAAAACTTTATCCTTACAGGACAAACTTTGTCCAGAGTAGGAAAATTAACCAGGATGGCATGATCATTCTCCAGAATAGAAATGATCATCTTATAGGTTGACCTCAAGTGATGACATCAGGGAATAAAGCCTGTCTGAACCAGTTCATTGACAATGATGAACATAATGGCAAAATCTGCTTACTTATATGTACTCTTTACTATCTTGCACAAAATTCTTTCTCTATATATGTCTAATGTTCATTTTAATATCCTGGAGTTGGAATTAGGGTAAACCTGTTAGCATTTTTTCCATCACAACGTGGCCACATTGAGCAGATACCCTCTGTGCATTTCATAATCACTTGTCTCTAGTTAGCAGGATATGGCTGTGCATGTTGGGATTGGGGAGCTGTTGCAGCCTAGATACATGCTTTAGAGCTATGGTCCTCAACCTTCCTAATGTTGTGTCCCTTTAATACGATTCTCATATTGTGGTTACCTCCAACCCTAATTTATTTTTGTTACTACTTCATAACTGTAATTTTGCTACTGTTCTCAATCATAATGTAACTATCTGACATATTTGATATCTGAAATACCAAAGATCTACCTGTGGATTGAGAATTATGGCTCTACAAGGTTTGATTGCATCATTGAGCAAGTCTCCGGAGCTTCTTACACAAGAATCCATTGGTCTACACTGAGGCATGGTGGACTTTTCTTTTAAGTCCATGAATAAAAAAGAGTAGCGTCTATAGCAACTGCTTACTGTGCCTCTGGTTATAACTTTAGATACCTCAGTCTTGTCTTAAGAATCACTGTTCCAAAACTGTTGCTTTGGAAGCTCTGCCTCCCTCTCCAAATCTTCCTTGTCAGAAAAACCACAAAGCCATGGCTCCTCCCCATGGAGCTTTTCAAGACCACGCCTATAGAAAATTTATGCTCTGTTCTTAGACCGGCTACAGATTTTCTTTCCTGCGCCCCCCACCCCCACCCTCGGTTCACCCAGGAATGCTTTGCTCAGATCGAACCTGGTCCTTTACTTTTTAATTCAGCTTTTTTGGCTTACTGTCTTGGCAGAAAACCCAACAGGTGGATTCAAAGATACTGATCACAAACAATATTTCTTCCCCCTTGTTAATAAAATGGTCAGAGAAGAAAAACAAGAGAAGCAAGGAAAAAGTGGTCATTTCTTGAAGTAAAAGTAGCATGTGGTCTTCAAATTTCTAATTTTCCAGATAGATACTCAAAATTAAAAAAAAAATGTGAATGAATGGAATATTTTGCTGTGATTGTTTTTGGTTAGTCAGTTGATTTGAACTTTTTGCTATAAAAAATAAAAGAAAGTATTTTTAAATATCCTCACTTTTTTAGTTTATTTGTTTTATTTTAATTTTATTTAAATTTGTTTGAAACTTGAGGTTTAAATCTTCTATATGACACTTTCAAAAATTAAAATTACAAAAATTTGGAAAATTATTTTTAAGATAGTATTGTATGTTACAGGGAATATGGCCAAATAAGAAGCTCCAGGAATGTGGCTCCTCACTAAGAAATGATTACATGGCTTAAAACTGCAACTATGTGTGATCTATATTGTCTATTGAAAGCCTACCACCTTTAGAGAGTGGTTTGAACAGTAAAATAAAGCTAATTGTTACTTGTTTCAGCACCTGTGTCTTAACCATGCAGGCATTCCTTTCAACTGACTGAAGCCCAGAGTCTGTTTTCTGATTTCTGCTGCTAAACTGAGAGTTACAGGAAAAATAATGCAACTCTGATTATAGCACTTTGAGATGCCATGATCCTACAACCCTAGTATAGGAGTCTTCTAGGAGTATGAGAGGCTTTGTACACACATACAACATTCCTTTGACTTTGTTTTTCTCTGCTTGGGAAATAGATTCAAAAAAACCAGGCAATCAAAAATAAATATACCTGTTCATAAAATCAGAGAAAGTATTCATGTATGACCTGAGAAAGGATCAGAGAAGATGTTAGAAAATAAATCCAATTTACACTTTGGCATAGGGATGCTACTCTATGAACACTGACTCTTCTATGACATGAGAAGCAGCAAGGAAAACAGTTAAAATGAAACAAAGGTAAACAAAGGAAGCAAACTCTGAGGAAGATAGAAAGTCTACTTTTCTAAAATTGTCTTTGTTGAGACTAAATATTAAGACCCACATTTTATCAGTACCTTCGGATAAAGGGAAATGGAAGCGTCTCAGAAACCATGTCTCTGACTATGTGTTAACATCTATTTCTCTTCTCCACAATGAATCACAAAGTGCACATTTTCCTTTAAAGGTAGAAAGCATAATTCTGAAACAACCCAAGGAGATCTGAACAGACAGGCCTTGGGCTTGAGTCTTTAGTCTATTAGACTTTAGCCTTTCTTCCAATTGTGGTTTGATGTGACAGTCTAATCCATAATAACAATGATCTCTTTTGCTTGAGAGTTTATTACTAATCTCTATGCATGTAAAATAATATGAAGCAAATTTATTACATTTTTCTTTCAATAACATGTCTTTGTAAAAGAAACATTAACTGTGACTTTCATGATAAGTAAAAAAAGATGCATAGGAAGATTAAAGAGATTCAACTTTCTTAAGTGTGTTAGATGAGAAGTTAAAAAGATTAAAAGTTAAGAATGGAGTGTTCAGTATTTATCCCTAGTATACAAGTATACAAATGGACTTTGGGGGCCCATTGTACATAGAGGGATACTCTCTCAGCCTGAACACATGGGGGAGGGCCTAGGCCCTCCTCCAAATGATATGAGGGACTTTGAAGACACTTTAGGGAAATCTGCTCCCTAGGGAGCAGGAAGGGGATGCAATGGGGATGAAGGGGGGGAGAACACGGGAAGACAGAAGGGTGCTGAAACTGGGATTGACATGTAAAACAAGCTTGTTTCAAATTTAATTAAAAAATTAAGAATATCAAAGAATGGGATGTTAACAGTGAGTCTTTAATATTAGAAATCCTGAATATTTATTTCTATTTTATTTAAGCTAAGCTGTCACTAGCCAGATGATTTCTCCATTTGACAGCTTTCATACTCTTCTTTTGTGCCAAATTTCTGTAGTACTTTGAAATCTTTATGGATGCTTTAAAGAAACCATAATCAGTTTTGCTCTAGCTTTGAGCCTGTGCTCCAAAACATGTTGCTTAGCTCAGTTCTGCACCCTCTCATCTCCTGGCACCTGCTTGGGAAAACTGAATTTCTAGAAACTAATGATTTCAGGTGATTCTCTGTAACATGGTAACTGATTTTAAGTAGGGTAGGATTGGGAACATTCTTGAAATTAGCTGTGCCTTGCCCTGTGCTACTCCATTTTGTGTAAGGCTAGTTTTTAGCCTCTCCCATTCTAGAGAGAATTCTTTTTAAAAGCCCCATTTAGCTCAAGTTTGTGCACACATGAAGACACAGGATCACTGTACTGTGGAGGCCATGTAACAGCATCACCCATGAGGCACAGGCTGAAAAATAATTTAGGTCCAGAATGGAAAGAATGTCACTTTATCAATTTACTAAGCCAAACAAGGACTGTTATAATGTATGCAAATTATATTAAAATTATGAATATTAATAACTAAAATTATACCAGGACAACAAGCTTTGAGACCTTACTGGAAACAGCAGACTGAGGAAAAGATATACCTCCTCACCAGACCACATCAGGCAAAGGACACCAAAATCTGTGCTGTTGAGAAAAGAATGAAGAGTTTTGAGAGACAGCAACAGATGTTAAGGATACTATAAAGTAGACCAAAAGCAGCATTGTAAGAGCTCTGGAAAAAATGAGAAAGAGGCATGGAAAACATTCCATGAAGTAGGGTCAATGGTTTCATAAAGACTGAATATAAAAGCCCAAGATGTATCAGACTTTTTCTTTCGGACAACCAAGCAGCTCCAAATCATGTCACAGAGACTTACTAGTTACAAATGCTAGCTACATCTTTCAACTTAAATTATCATGTTTCTCTTTATTTCCCTTTTGCCTCAGGGCTTTTTCCTTTTCTTTCCTTCTTTACATCTTACTTTCATTGCTTCCTGTATCTGGCCAGCTGGCAGCTGCATTGCTTCTTGCGACACGCATGTCCTACTCTTTCTCCTCCTTCTCTGGCCTCTCTCATTCCTCTCTTATCTATTCTCTCTACCAGGTAGCCCCACCTAACCCTCTCCTGCCTAGCTCTGGTCCTTCAGCTTTTTAATTAGACAGATCTGGTGCCTTAGGCAAGCAGATGAAAAAAAAAAATGCAACATATCTTTACACAATTAAACACACACCCTTACATTATTAAACAAATGCAGCATGAAAAAAAAAACCTTAACACACCTTGACAAAGTTAAAGAAATATTCTGCAGTGTAAATAGAAGTAACATATCTTTACATAGTTAAATATTCAGCAACACCAAGAAGCTCAACAAAGTCCGAAATTAATTTAAAGGAATTGTATGAATCATTATAATGGGACATTTGAAAGGGAAAACAAGAGAAAAACGCTGAAAGCAGAGGCAGAAGAAGCACACAGGAGGTTCTTCATGATGATTCAGAGATGTGTCTACAGGAAAATTCAAAACTGCTTGACAGTGGAAAAATATTATTCAAAGTGCTAAAAGAAAATAGCAAAAACTTGACAGCTAAGAATTCACATCCTGGCCAAAGTACTCACTATTCTACAAAGTTATAGAGAAATTAAAAACTTTCTGGGTAATTCAAAGGCTGAGGCAACTTGTTACCTCTAGACTTTCCATGCTAGTCCAACTTGCAGGTTAAAGAAATAATAACCCGGAGAATAATTTCAAGCCACATGCCAAATTTTTATGTATTTTAATGACAATTAATAAATAAGCAGTTAAGGAAGCCAGTGTTAATGATAGAACTATTTGAAACTATATTTTTGTTTCCTATATGACCATATTGCATTCAAAATACAATCATTCTGAAAACTAGTAATATTTTGGAAATAGTATGACAACACCAAATATTATTTTCTATATATTTTACAGAGTAATTCATGTGAAAGAATTATTTTGTGATAACCAGATATCGAAGGGGTATAGCTGTAAAAGAATCATTTAGAATAGGCAGATATAACTTCAGAACAGTACAAGCTTAGGATGTTAAATGGAATCTCTGTGATCACCACAAAAAAAAAATACAAAAATTGAATTAGAAAGAAAGATAAACACTTCACCATGAAAAATCAAACAAGAAAAAGGGCAACGTTAAAAACAAGAGACAAAACCTCCAACATTTATAGAAAGCTAATTTCAAAATTATCATTAATTATTAAAATTTGAAGCCAATTAAATATTCTAACCAAAACAGAAGTGTTGGGGGAGTATAAAGAAGCATCAACTAAGGAAAGAATTTGGAGCTGAAAACACATATAGTGAAAGCCAAATTATGTAAATGGTATCTAATATAGATATAAGGAGTAACCAAAACTTGGAAGTGGCAGCACTTCTAATAGTTGTCAGAATGGTCTTTAGATATAGAGTAATTCCAAAAGATAAAGGAGGGTGTATTGTGATAATAAAATGTCATTACAGCAAAAATACATAATTTTAAACATATATATACCTAACATCACTGGTCAAATGTATTGACCAATAGTGCAGTTGTAGCTCAATCAATTATACGCAGCCAAATTAAACAGTATTTTGCAAAGAATACACACAATAACTGTTACCCCTGGTTTGTGAGGATGGTTCATAGTTCAATATGCAAGATTCACTCACATAACAACATCAGCTGCACTAACAAAAAGATATGAGGGAAACATCCGTGATTATATTGTTTAATAAATATTTAATAGTTAATATATTTTAATATTAACACACATATATAAGTAGGTAAAACTATCTAAATATAAAGAGATTTATATTGATAAGCTAAAAAATTCACCCCACTTAATATTACAAGATTATCACTTTTCCTTGATATTATAAACATGATAAAATACCCACTCTCGTGGGTATTTTATTACCCATATAACTGGTAGTTGATGATGAACACTTTGACAAGAATAAAATTTAGTCATTCTAATGTGAAAAGGAAAATGAAAATTTATCTACTTTCAGAGATGATGTAACTTTAAGGCAGAAAACCGAGACACACACACACACACACACACACACACACACACACACACACACTGCTAAAGCTAGTGAATCAATTCAGTAAAATAATGTTACAGAGTCAGCATAGAAATTCACTTCTATATATTATCATTGAGTAGACTGAAATTGAAATTATACCAATTACTTATAGTTTTTTGAGAAGAGAATGAAATAGTTAGGAATTAACTTGGGAGATGAATGATTTTTTACAATGAAAATACAAAACATTTCTCAAGGAAAATATAAACAGAAATATACCCAGTGTCAACAGATTGAAAACATCATGCTGACGTAACAGTTAGAGCTGAAACAATCAATGCAGTCTTTTTCAAATCTCCAGTGACCTGTGAAGAAATAGCAAACCTTGACCTAAAATTCATGTGGAAGCTCATTTTGTTGTACCCAAAATAGGTAAAACAACATTGAAAAAGAACAAAGCATCAAAACAATACAGTGTGGCACTTGTTTATATACAGGTATATTGACCAATGGTACAATGCTGAGCTTGGCAATAAGGCCTTGCATAGATGATCAGGTGGTTATTCTTTTTTCTTTCTTTCTTTTTTTTTTTTTTTTTTTTTACAAGATTGTCAAGAAAGTCTAGTCAGGAAAGGACAATATTTTTTTTAATTTAAATTACAAACAATCTTATTTTATATATCAATACCAGCTCCCTCTCCCTCCCATTTGCAACTGACCCTCCCCCTCATCTCTCTTCTGCTCCTTAGAAAGGGTGAGGCCTTCTATGGGGACTCATCAAAGTCTGTCACATCATTAGGGCATGAACTAGCCCCTCACCCATATGTCTATGCTGAGATATTATCCCTCTATTGAGAGTATGCTCCCAGTTTTTATTTGTACACTTGGCATAAAGGCTGTTCCATGACTGGGGACCCCATAGACTTCCCTAGCCTCCTATCTCTCACCCAAGTGCAGGGGGTCTGTGCCATCCTATGCTGGTTCCCCATCTGTCAGTCTGGGATCCATGAGCTGCCACTTGTTCAGGTCAGCTGTTTCTGAGAGTTTCCCCAGCATGGTCTTAATCCCTTTGCTCATCACTCCTCCCTCTTTGCAACTGGATTCCCAGGAATTGGGCTCAGTAATTAGCTGTAGGTCTCTGCATCTGTTTCTATCATCTCCTGGATGAAGGTTCTATGATACCATGTACGGTAGCCAACAGTCTCATTATAGGGGAAGGACATTTAAAATAGATTCTCCCCCATTACTTAGATACTTGGGGCCATCGAAGTATATCTCTGGGCATTCCCCTAGCACCAGATATCTCTCTAAACCTATAATGGCTCCTTCTATTAATATATCACTTTTTTGTGCTCCTCTATTCCTCCCCCAACTCATTCTTCATGGTCCGTCATGTTCTCTGCTCATCTCTTCTATCCTCTTTCTCTCCTAACTCCCTTTCCCCTACCCTGTGCTCCCATTTGCTCAGGATATCTTGTCTTTTTCCCCTTCTCTGAGGGACCATGTATGTTCTCTCAGGGTCCTCTTTTGTCCTAGGTTCTCTGGAGGTGTGGACTGTAGGCTAGCAATCCTTGGCTCTATGTCTAAAATCCATATATGAGTGAGTATATGTCATGTTTGTCTTTTTGTGATTGGCTTACCTCACTCAGATGGTTTCTTCCAGTTCCCTCCATTTGCCTGAGAATTTCAAGAGTCCATTCCCCTCCCCCAGCCTTGCCAAGTAATACTCTATTGTGTAAATGCAACTCATTTTCTTTATCCATTCTTTAGTTGAGGGGCATCTAGATTGCTTCCAGTTTCTGGCTAATACAAATAATCCTGCTATGAATATAGATGAAGAGGTGCCCTTGTTGTATGAATGTGAATCCTTTGGGTATGTCTAAGAGTGGAATTGCTGGATCCTGACATATACTAATTCCCATTTTTTAGAACCACCATACTGATTTCTAAAGTGGCTGTACAAGTGTTACTTTTTCTCTGCATCTTCACCAGCATAAACTGTCATTGGTGTTTTTGATTTTAGCCATTCTGACATGTTTAATAATTGTTTTGATTTGCATTTCCTTGATGGCTAAGGATGTTGAGCACTTTCTTAAAGTGTCTTTTTGCCATTTTGGATTCCTCCATAGAGAATTCTCTACTTGGTTCTGTGCCCTACTTCTTAATTTGATTATTTGATGTTTTGGTAACTAGCTTCTTAAGTTCTTTATATATTTTGGAAATCAGCCCTCTGTCAGATGTGGAGGTGGTGAAGATCTATTCCTATTCTGTGGGCTCCCATTTTGTCTTGTTGACAGTGTCCTGTCTTTCAGAAGTTTTTCAGTTTCAGGAGGTCCCATTTATTAATTGTTGATCTCAGTGTCTGTGCAGCTGGTGTAAGATTCAGGAAGCAGTCTCCTGTACCAATTTGTACAAGGGTACCTCTCAATTTCTCTTTTAAGAAGTTCAGTGTGGCTGGATTCATGTTGAGTTCTTTGATCCATTTGGAGTTAAGTTTCATGCATGGAGATAGATATGGATCTATCCGAGTCTTCTACACACCAGAATCTAGTTATGCCAACACCATTTGTTGAAGAAGCTTTCTTATATGCACTGTATGTATAATTTTAGCTTCTTTGTCAAAAATCAGGTGTTCGTAGTTGTGTGGAGTATCTGGGTTTTCAATTAGATTATCTTGTTCTTTTATCTATTTTTGTGCCAATACCAAGCTGTTTTCAGGACTAGAGCTCTATAATTGAGCTTAAAATCAGGGATGGTGATGCCTCCAGAAATTTCTTTACTGTACATGGTTGTCTTGGCTATCCTGGGCATTTCAATTTTCCATATGAAGTTGAGTATTATTCTTTCAAGGTCTGTGAAGAAATGTGCTAGTATTTTTATGGGCATTGCATTGAACCTATAGATTGCTTTTGGCAAGATTGCCATTTTTACATGTTTATGCTACCTATCCAAGAACATGGGAGATCTTTCTATTTTCTGGTATCTTCTTTAATTTCTTTCTTTAAAGACACAAAGTTCTTGCTATATAGGTCTTTCACTTGTTTGGTAAGCATAACCCCAAGATACTTTATGTTGTTTGTGGCTATTGTAAAGGGTGATCTTTCTCTAGTTTGCTGAGGTGTTTATTAGCTGTAGGAGTTCCCTGGTAGAGCTTTTTGGGTCACATATGTAAAGCTATCATATCACCTGGTTCAGGATGGTTTCTTAAAGTTCCATTCATTTGACTTCGAATATCAAGATTCCAAGATTACATTGTTTCTTTTTTATCCTGCAGACTAGTACTTGAACAAGGGGGGGGTTAATGGACCCCAGACTGATAGCTTGGGAACCAGCATTGGACTGATTCAGACCCCCTGAGCATGTGTCTCAGTTTGGGCAGTCTAAGGGACCTCTGACAGTGGAACCAGGATGTTCCCTGGTGCACAAAAGGACATTGGGAGCACATTCCCTTAACCTAGAGACAGGATGGAGGGCCTAGTCCCTACTCCACATGACTTCTCAGATTTTGTTGTTCCCTCCTGGAAGTCATCACCCACCCTGTGGAGTAGGGGGTGTAGGTGGTATGGGAGAGTGGTGGTGAGGCATGAGAGGGAAAGAATGAGGGAGGGAAGGGAGAAGGGAGGGAAGAAGGGTGGGAGAGGGAACTGGGATCAATATGTAAAATAAGAAAAAAAAAGTAAATTAAATGAGTGATGACAGATCATTATATGACACATTGTACCCACCCAAAAAAATCAAATTACAATACTGAAATTAAGACAAAACACAGTAAGAATCTTATGTGTCAACTTGAAAATCAATAGTGAAAGAAGGAAAATTTGAATCATTCTGCCATTTACCCCAACAGCAGGAATGTGTTGTTTCACAGAGCCAGCCTCTGCCAACTTAGGCAAGTTAAGGATACCACTATCTAATACAACTTGGAAGAGCACACTCAATCAATTCCAAAGAAGTTTCTTTAGAGGTAGGGACAGGCACGCTTTGCTGAACCACTTTCATGTAAATTAGATAGTCATTAATGTTAACAAAAATGACAGTTACAGTGAGGGTGACAACTTTGTTGTTAAGTGCAGTTTTAAAGCTGTTCTCCAGGGAGCTCCTACAGAGACACTTCCTTGTTTCACTGAGAGACCTTCTAAGGATCAGTGGTTCTGGACCTGTACTGATGAGTCTCCATGGACACCTGGGTTAGTTCAGGTGTTCTTAAATGTATCATTCTACTGAGCCACTTTACAAACCCTTTCCTTGAAATGAAATCACCTGGCCACCTCTCACCCCCTTCTCTAGGGACTGGAGCAAATGTATTCCTTGAGGCAAATGAGATGTTCTGAAGTGGGTGTTCTTCATACTGTGCTAATGCAGTCATCTTAATTATAGTTACTTTTTTTTTCTTCATGCTCAAAACTTTCATAAGGTATCAGAAGTCTTTAAGAAGGTCAGATGAGTTCATTCAGAGAAGAAATGAAATTGTTACCCAAAATTAAAGATGTCTTTTCTCCATGTGGTAGTTAAATACACAACGTTTTGACTTTGTTTTGTAAAGGGAGATTTCAGTAACAACCCTCCCTCAAGCTCCTGTCTGTGTGTAGGCTATGTGTGTTGTAGCATGGCTCCATTAGTTTCCTAGCTCTGGTTTTTATTATAAGTTCATCATACTCACTGAGTTTTCTTTGTAAATAATTGAATAACAGAATAAATCTTCTACCTAGGCCTGTATGAATAGCTTTCCAAGCCTTGAAATTACTTTGCAATTCTCAGCCAGGTATGATAGTGATGAGATGTAATTCCACCTCTAGAGGTAGAAACAGGAGGATGAGGAGTTCAAGACTAACCATTGGTACAGAGAAAGCTCAAGACCAGTATGAACTATATACCACTCTATCTAAAGAACAACAAAATCCACAAAAATTAGTTAAGTGAGTTTTACGTGTTATTTTCTACTAGAAAGTATTAGACCAGTTGGAAGTTTGTTAAATCTACCAAGTACATCCTTACGAAACACAAAACAAAATAAAAACATTTTAATTTGATTCTTAGCTCCTCATTTTATAGACAAGTTATTGAGGGCACCATTCTCTGCTTAACTGCTCAAACTGGACAACAGAATTGAGTAAGAAGCAGCATTCACTCCATACTCTCTGTCTCTTGAATGCAGTGTAACTAGAAATTCTGTTGCCCTGATTCCCTGCCGTGATGAAGGGCTTATTAGATGAAAGAGAGAATGAGAGAAATGGAGAAACAGAGAGAGAGAGGAGGGAGGGAGGGAGGGGAAGGGAAGAAGGAAGGAAGAGATGAAGGAAGTAAACACTGCCTTGAATAAGTTATTTGACAGATATTTTATCACAGAGACAGGAAAAGAAACTAACTAGGGCAATCTCTATCTTTATACATATTCATAATTGAAAATGACCGCCTGAAGAGCACATTTTCTGCTTTATAGTCAATGTTTGATTTTTTTCAATAGAGGGAAATGTTCCTAGAAATAAAACAATGCATGAAATCAGTATCAATATATGTTTTTAATGACCCATATGGGGTGCTGCCAAGATCATTGAAATAAAATGCCTGAGTATAGAGGTTTCTGTATGGTATATAATGGTGTGGTTTTCTGATCTTTCCATTAGTATTGCCAGGACTAAGTGGTGCATATCCTAGACCATTCTCAGGAGACAGATTTGAGTTGCTCTTAACTGACCTTCCAACACTTTCAGTTGTGTTGGTAACTTCCTGTGGTCACAGCTGTGCTAACTCTGACAAATGAATCCAGCAATAGGTTTGATTAGTAAACTTCCTGAGAATCACACTCAGATTCCTAGAAATAACCACAATTCCCTACACCAGTGACACCTGCAGTGATCACTAAGTTATTACAGTTTTAAGCAGACTAAGCAATTTTGTCAATTTCAGACTACAAAAGGAAAACATTTTTCTGTGTACATGATGCATATCTAGAATCTTATAACCATTTGGGCACCATGTTTCAGGACAAGAATTATTATAAACCAGACCCTACAATCACAAATATTTTATCATTTTTAAAAATAGTTGATAGTACTTCTTAAATACCTGAAAGACTTCCATGTAACAGCAGTGAGCATTTACTATAGCGAGGGATTTTGCATTATAGTTCTTAAAGTTATTGGTAAAATCATAACCAAACAAAGAAATATATATGTATAATGTATGTAAATATATATAGATATATATATACATATGTATGTACACACAAGGAATATATATATATGTATATATGTATCCACAAAGGCATATATATATACATATATATATATATATGAGTATATATTTTAGAAGAAATAATGTGTGAGATAGCATTCAATCAAAATATAATAGTGAATGTCAGCAACAATGAACATATTTTATAGATGGATTATGGGAAAATGTTTCCTGTTTGTAAAGCAGATCACTAACTTGTCTCTTTGCACCCCTACAAATGTGATTTCTACTGATTGTTGTTCATTCAACTCCAACCCCTGCATACTATTCCCCACTGACAACAATACCAGAGAGAGAACATAAAAGAGGGAGCCATTTTAGGTTTGAAGAGAAAACTGACTCTAGAGAAATGTCCAGAGACCTACAATACTGACACCAACCAAAAATCTGATCAACAGTGGAAAGGCTACCATAAATACCATTCCCTAATAATGAGATTGATGACTAACTCATCTACCATCATAGAGCCCTCATCTAGTAGCTGATGGAAACAGAAGGAGACAGCCACAACTAAACACTGAGAGGAACTGGAATCCAGATGCAGAGAGAGAGGACAAGACCAGGCTACAGAAGTCACAGAGACAGCTGACCTAAACAAGGAGGAGCTAATGGGTCCCCAGACTTATAGCTGGGAAACCAGCATTGGACCATCTCAGACCCCCTGAACTTGGGTCTCAGTTAGAAGGCTGGGCAGTATAAGGAACCTCTGACAGTGGAACCAGGATGTATTCCTGGTCCACAAAAGGATTTTGAGAGCACATTTCCCATGGAGGAATACTCAATATAGAGGTAAGAAGGAAGACCTAGTCCCTACTCCAAGTGACTTGAAAGATTTAGATGATCTCTCTCGGAAGGCATCACCCTACATGTGGAGTGGGGAGGATGGGAAGGGAGGGTGGCAGGGTGGGAAAGAGGGAGGGAGGGAGGAAGGGAGGGAGAAAGGGAGGGAGTGAGGGAGAGAGAACTGGGATGGATATGTAAAAGATTTATATATATATATATATATATATATATATATATATATATATATATCAAACACAGTTGAGAAAATCTATAGTGACTCTGTAAATACAAAAAAAAAAAAGAGGATTTGATGTCTACCCTTTGGGCTTCCAGGCTTCCAAGGGAACACTCATAAAATTCAAATTGTGGCCTACAGGCTGGAGTACAGACTAAATGGATGTCACATTGTATGTTTCTGTTTCTAAATTAAATGTAAACTCCCATTTCTATGATCACAGTTGCACTGTCTATTTTAGCATTACTTCAGAAAACCTTTCTTAATAGAACTTCAAAGTTCTATAAACCCAAAGCTGCTAGTACTCCCTGTGACTACCCTGAAGTACAGCTACTGTAAAATAATGGTTCCCCGAACATCTTTATGCGCAAAGGAGGACATAAACCATGTGAGAACATGACATTCACATGTCAAAGATGTATTTTCACTCTAAATTCTTACTTCAGTATACATTTTTCAGAAGATATACAGCAAATATATTATTACTCTAAAATATCTCTAAGTGTTGTTTAAATTGGTCCTCCCTCTACTTATATAATTTAAATATTCACAGAAAATCTTTACAGTTCAATATTCCTTCTCACTGTCAGAATAAATAGCAAGCGGGAGACTTTAAATGTTTTTATTTTCTCTTTTCTCTGATTTAAAACTAACAATCATTTATGTAATTTAAAGCAGAATTTTAAATTATAAATCTTACTTGATTATCTCAGATTTTTATTTAATATAAATGCAAGCCAGAGGGAAATAAGAAGTACTAAAATAATATATTATCAAATATGCAATTTGCAGTAGTTTCTTTATTAAAATCACCAATTATTATTTTACATAAAATTTAATTGAGGTTATTACCCTCCTGGCAAATTATTTAAAAAAATTCTTCCTTATAATAAGATTCATTATTGTAGTATTTTTCATCCTAATGCCTTCTTTCCTATATGCTTTTATATCTATTTATAAAGATAATAGACATCACTCATAATTTGATTCAATTCATAATCAAGTTATGCAATTAAATGGCAGTCAAGAAAATGATATCATTGTTTCTCCACTTTAAAAATATTTCTTTTATTTCTGAGATTATGATTATTTACATAACTTCCATTCACTTTTAATAAAGTTGACAGCATAGGAAAGTCATTGTGTATACACTGACCCTTAGTAATGCCTGCCTCTTACACTCTGACAATGTCCTTACATTCAGTGTATCAGGACCATAGGAGACCTGTACCTTCAGAACAAATGAAACAAAAAGTTTATTTGGTGTTTGTGGGCTACATGTCTTAGTATATACTTTTGATACTAAGCACTCAGGAGGCAGAATTGGGCATATCTCTATGGTCTTTATAGTGAGGCTCTGTAAAACAACAAAAACAAAAACAAATATGTATGTGTTCTCAAAACAAAACAAAACAAAAATCCCCGAGAATCTACAGAATAGTAAGCACATGGTGTGTTATATATTTTTATTCACATAAATGCAAATACAATCTCTTTTATGGAGAAGTTTTGACACACCCATAAACCTCTTGTCATATAAATATCTGGTTTCATTAACCTTGGACATCTATTGATTACCAACCTTTCCAGTTAAATATAACTACTGCGATTTCTATGGTGAAAAACCACATTACACAACTTGCTATCATTTGTTTGGCCATTCAGATTCATAGTAATCTTACTTCTCTTGATCTAGTGTGAACTTACTACCTTTTCCATTTTCATACTGTAATCATAAATCATTTTCGTGCACTGCTCTGTACAGAGGATAAAACAAATGACACCACAAGGTCTACATCCCAAAAGTACTAAGTCTTATAGAGGAAGTTATCGTAGAAGGCTGTTTGATATCACTCAGTGGTAAGTTTGCTTACCATGAAACTGACATGACGTGATTTCAATCCTGTAGCCCATGGTAGAATAAGAGAGGCAGATATAGTGTGGCACACATGTATTGCAAATGCACACACACACACACACACACACACACACAGAGTCACTTTAAAAAGAACATTATTATAGAGGTATGTTTTATTAATATACTTACCATTGTATTTGCTGGGTAAAAATACATAAAGGCTCAGACTATCAGTTGACATGCTCCGCAAAAGTGGAGATGCAAACATTTTTAAATGTCAACATTGACTAACAAATCACCGAATCACAGGAAAGTATTGTATATGTATATGTATATGTATATGTATATGTATATGTATATGTATATGTATATGTATATGTATATATGTGTGTGTGTGTCTGCTCTCCTCATCTGTAGCACGATTTATATTTAACAAATTTAATGTATCAGTGCACAAAGTCATGCTGAGAATTGGAAAGCTAAATTTAAGACTACTACCTCTAGCCTGGTGTGGTGGCACACAGCTCTTATTCCAACACTCCTGAGACAAAAGAAGATAGATCCTGTGAGATCAAGGACAGCCTGGTCTGCAATCAGTGTGACCACTTCACAAAGAACAATTAAAAAAATGAATAATATTTAGTGTAGCAAATGCTATAATATTTAAAAATAAGAGAATATCACTGTGATGTGACTGATGTTTGCAATCCCAACACTTACAAGGAAGAGATAAATAGATCTTTGTAATTTTAGGGCAGGCCTTGGCAATATAGTTGAATCTACAAAGCTAGTACTGCACATAAGTTCCTGTGTCAAAATACCAACAATGTACTATGACAGTAACATATGATTTATTAAGTATACACTGTACCATTGGTTATACTAAACACTCCACATATAATTGCCAGCTACATTATGCTCATACCTATACTGCCAACAAGAGCACTGAGGCTTTTCATAAGTTTAGAAAATGCTTGGTAATATTTAAAAACACACAACTACACTTTATGTCTTAAATTCTATACTTTCCAATTTGAATGACAACATTCAAGAGAACTGGATTATAATGAATAAATAATTTATATATATAAATATGTGATATATATATATATTAATTTCACCAGAATTTTTGGAGTATATATGTGTTAAACAGGTTTGACATGATAATTGCTGTTTAATCAGAGAAGCTGGTTTGGAGACCTCACGTGATTTGGCCATGTAGAATGTCTTTACTAAAAGAAGGGCACCTTTAACACATTTTCCATAGTATACTGAGAATCTTCAGTGGGTTAACTCTTTTGTGAATTAGTAGGACTCTTTGGTTATATAACTGCCTGCAAGTTGTTCACAAGGTTTTCCACCAGTGTGATTTAATTGCCTTCAAGTCACTAATGATCCTATAATTAATCCCAAATAATGCAGACTTACCTCTCTGCATTTAGATGGAATTCCTTTGTATATTGCTATTCTGTTTATCTGGATTTAAGACATTTCTTTATGTCTTTTCTGGAAAAGCCTCATAATAATTTTATATAAGCATGTGGCAGAGCAAAAACCAAACTCAGTCTGAGTAGCGGTTACTACATTTTCACTTGCTCACTACCTATGTCATGTTTTAATTACTTGTCTTAACAATGACCTAAATAAAACAAGAGAGCAGTAATTGTTTTATTCATTAGTATGTCCATTCTGTTCATGTAAATATTGCATTAATCCTTCTCATCAAGATCTCCACAGTGATGACTCTTGTAGCTTTTCTCTGCCATACATCCTCTCACTGCCAGCCTCTTTCGAGTTACTGTGCTGGACTTTTTCCATCTCTGCAAGTAGGATTTGTATTGTTTTAGTTGTTCAAAGCAACAGCCATATTCATGCCTTAGTTGTCTCTCTCACTCATCGCTCATATGCCATCAATCAGATATCTTGGTTGTTTTGCTACCAAACTGCAATCCCCAATGGATACTGTGCTGCTACAGTCCTATTAACATCTTTTTTGGTTTGGTTCCTCGCAATCCACATTTGAAGCCTGTTGCCACACTTCTACAGGAACCCACTCTTTGGCAATATATTCTATAGCTGGGCAGAGTAGTAAAATGTCTAATCAAGCCCTTTCACATGTATTGTCTGAGCTCTACAGTGCCATCCTATTCAAATCTGGATTGAAGTTCAAGTCTTTACTATTGCCTGCAAGTTTGTACTTGATGGAATTAACTACTTGTCTATAGCCTATCTCTGTCCTCACCATACTTCACTCACAATGGGTAGAGTTTCCTAAAAAGTACATATATATATATATATATATATATATATATATATAGTGTGTGTGTGTGTATATATATATATATATATATATATATATATATATATATATATAGAGAGAGAGAGAGAGAGAGATTGGGCTAAGAGCAACACAGTCTCGTAGAGAAGCAGAGTTTAATTCCCAGAATCCACATTTTGTTGTACACAGCCATCTGAAAATCCAGCTTCAAGGAATCTAGTACCTCAATCCTTCATGGTCATTGTATTCGTTTGTATATCTCTCCCACCTATCTCAATACACATATTTAGTTTAAAACTATAAAATAATTCTTTTTTTTTTAAAGTGGCCAAATGGACTATGGCATTGGAGACATTGCTTTCTGCCTGGAATCACAATCTCTCTTCTTGACACATCTCATCCTCATTTTTCCTCAGCCACATCGTTTCAGTGTCCTTCTCTGGTAACCCTCCTTATCCTGCTTTCTTTCTTCTGACTTATTGGACAAATGTACAGTCAATTTTCATTCAGAGATCTTGTGTCACTGAGTTTTCTCACTTGCTAATATTGAAATGTAACCCCCAAATCAATATTTGTGGCATTTTGTAGACTTTGCTGGGTATGAGCAGAACAGCAAACATTTTTGGTCATCCAGTGTGCATGTTAACGGCTAAGGTTGAACAAGATGATGCACTCCCTCCTTATTTTGCCTCTTGAATGTATTTTCTGTTGTCTCTGTACCTCCATAGTTTGAACATCCAGGCCCTTCTTTTGGTGACCTCTGTTGTCAACAGTACCTTTCAAACACGTTACTAAAGAGTCAGAGTGTTCCTAAGCACACAAAGACTATGACATGTTTTCAACAAAATATATGTGTGTGAGGTAAACATTATTCATGCCTGAATCATATTCGTCTTACACAGATGAGTCAGTTGTTGCCATTAAATAATAGGTCTCTAAACAACAATGTGTGTTCAGAGAGGCAATGTGTTAGTTACTGCACACAAAAAGTGTTATGACACCAGAGTAATTTGATACATATCCTACTTTTTTAAAAAAGGCACTTTTTTAGTAGTTGCTAATTCATCATTGGCAATTTTATAGAATGTAAATGCAAGTCACGTGAATCTATTCTCTTATACGATCATTATTGTCTGTCCCCTATAGATTGTAAGTTCCATGAGGACAGGTATTTACAGTTCCTATGCTGATTGCAGTATTCCCTATTTTTAAAAGGACCTCACTAGATACATCTTAATACAAGAATGGAGGAATAGGTGAAGCAATTATGAACAATGAATGTGTAATGAATTATTAAATATGAATAAGAAAAACATCTAAGGATGTAAATAAAATAACATAAATGAATAATGATTGAATAAATAAACCAGTTATGACCTCTGTGGCCATCCAGTGACAGTCTAGTATTTATGCTAGTAAAGTAGAATTAAAATATGAATAAGATATGAGCTTGCTCTTGAGACTTTCATAATTAAGAGAGTCAGCTTAAATATTTAAGAAAACTACAAGCTGTAGCTCTCATTCTAATCTGGCAGGTGTATTTCATATTCATTTAAATTACTGCAAGTTGATTGTGAATTCACTTCAGGTGGTCAATTATTTTCAACATCTGTATTTACTGTCAGGATATGAAATTTAGTGGTTTTCTTCATTAGCCATCACTTATCAGTGTAACAATATAGTGTAAAATCACATTTCCTAGCGTGCATGCTCTGTGTTGACTACTTGGGCATTGTGCTGTGATGTTTATTAGCATGTGACCTTTCACAGTTGACCTAACTGCTTTGCTTCAGCTTCTTTGTTTATTTTTAATGGGGAAAATAATAGAACTACCATTATAATATTTAATTTAAAAATTTAATCTATTTGTAGAAGTGCTGTATATTATGTTTAGCTACTAGAATCTTTTCTGCAAGGGAAAATATACATTTCTCAGGTTTATAATAAACAAAAATGATGAATTGTAACAAGCATTAAGTAGAAGACACACTTAATTTGATTCTCTGTAATATTTCTGGTGGACCCCAAATATAGATTTTTGCTACATGGTATATTTAAATTTAGTTTAGGGTAGGTTTTATTAGAACTTTGTAATTTTATATCAACATATGCAAATGTGCACAGATGTTCCATTTCAGTGGTTACATTATAAATTGAGAATGATTACTATGAATATCCATTTTCTTTCAAAACCTATCAGCATGTATTTTACATTAAGTAGAAATGGATTATGCTAATGGGTTAACTCTTGAGTGTCCATCCAATCTCCTAATTTTTCTATATAAATTTACTTAATATTAACATACTAAGAATTATTCTTTGAAATTTAAATATGAATGAACCTATTTTTCTTTGCTAAACTCATACTTCAGTAGAAAGTAGACACCGGAATTCTCTGGAGAGTTATTCTTTTTTTCCCAGATTAGTAAAGAATTCAAGGTCTAGTAGTCTGCTTGTGCTGCTGTAACAAAGTGCCACAGACTGGCTAACTTACACACACACACACACACACACACACACACCTCAGCATGTATTCCTTAATGCCTTAGATATTGAGCGGTCTGAGATCAAAGGAGATAGCATCTTTGGAGTCTGCAGATGTCTGACTGTCTGTCTTGCACATGATTTCTTGCTGGTATCCTCAAAATGTGAGATCATCTCTCACAGCATACTTTCTCACAGAGCACTTACACTCATGAGGATTTCTTGGTTATCATACATTTCTTCTTGGTTTATTGTTTCTGTAGTTTGCAATACTTGCTTACATGTTAATTTTAAAGATTCCAGGTTTGGTGTCCCATATAATTCCCCCAGCATTTCTTGTACTGTTTAATTTGGTCATTGAATTTTGCTCAGTACATGCAGATATGACTACATAACATATCTTTTTGGCAGGTTGATTATTATCACACAAGTTTTCCTCTTAATTTGAAATCCTAAAGACAGTAAAAATCTGAATACAGGCAACATTTGGGCTGAGATTCCCCAGGTTGGAAAATATTACCCTATTTTATGAATAAATATTTACTTGAATGTCCAAGGCGTTTTGGAAGAGTCTAGGTTTCAAGAGTTATCTAAAACAGTTTTGGTATCATTTGGTCCATTATTGTAATGGCTAGTCTTCATTGTCAACTTGACAACACCTGGAATTGGCCAACATTAAAAAATGGAGAGCACTGTCAGGTCTTGGTAGTGCATGCCTTTATTCCCAGCACTGAGGAGGCAGAGGCAGGCAGATCTCTGTGAGTTCGAGGTCGAGGTCAGCCTGGTCTATAGGCTTGGTCTTCAGAGATAGTACCAGAAAAGGTTCTAAAGCAATACAGACAAACCATGTCTAGAAAAAAAAAAAGAAAAAAGAAAAAGAAAAGGAGAGCGAGGCCTTTAATGTGGGTTTCAGGTAGGAATATGACACAAGCCCACAGACCTTTAATGGGCCACTCCGTTTGCAGGAAGCTGATCTGAGATGTCCTTCTGTATGTATGTTTCTCTTAATGACTGATGAAAAAAACACTGATTGGCCAGGTAGAAAGATTGGCATGCTAGGAGACAAGAGAACACATCTACTCTGAAGTTCAAAATGCTACAATTTGGTGACAGAAACTTGCTTCCTGGTCTCATTTACTTCTTTGAAAACAGAACCCAAGTCATGTTTCAACTTTATGCTTGGCATTTTGGATCAAATTCCTTAGATATAGTCATTATAATCTAATTGACAGATGAGAATTGGTACACCAGGAGAAACAGAGTAAAGATGACTGTCCCTTAAATGTTTCCTACACTTCCCTTTCTATTATACAACATAAAAATATGTATCTTTCACATTGTCAAGCAGTGTGGGTATCAAGCAGGAAGCACATATATTTATGTATAAATTCTGATATCAGGCTGATCAAAATCTCCATCAGAAATAGTCAAGCCTACTCAAAATCATAAGAAATAACTGCCTTTAATAAAAACTTTGGTGTTTCGTCCTTTGAATACCATGAAAAGCCAATGTATGCTATATGCAAAGTAAAAACCCTTTCCTGTCTTTGAAAATACCAAAGGTAACTTTTAAGTGCACTTACCATTTTCATCTCTACAGATAAAATGTCTGGTAGACAGGCTTACAGAGGCTCCTGACTTTTCTCTACCATTTAAATGTTTTTGAAATGAACAACAAACATAGTTACCTTTTTATAAAGTCCAAGAGCACTTTAAACTACCTTGGTGCTGTATACTTTGAACATCTGAATGTATAATCATGATTCTCTGAAACATAGGGTTAGGTTTTAACATCCATGTTTAAAACTATGATGCCTGATTGATGAGTATAACATCAGTGGGTGAATAGAAAAGAAAAAAAGAAAGAAAGAAAAAAGAAAAAAGTAAACTAAAATATTGTAATTTGTATATTTAGTTTTCTAGGTGTGAGTATGCTGCTTAATGTTACAAATGACCAGTTTATGCACATTTGATAATCTCTTCATTTCAGGTTTTATTTAATAATCTTTTCAAATAGAGATACTTATGAAAATCACCTAAGGCATGACATGTTTATCTGCCTATTTAAAAGCAGTTTTTCTGATTTAAGTTTTAGAAAGCTGAAACAAATATCATTTAAAGAGTGACAAATGAAGGTCTTCTCCATACTTGATTTTTTTAATGATACATATCCTTAAAATTTAGCATACCTTTAAAATGTATTAGAATATCTGTATGAACTGTGACAAGAAAAAGACAAAGAGATTGAATCTCCATGGCATCACATAGCGTGTTGTGTTCTGTAAAAATGGGGCCTCAAAAGAAAAAGGTGCTAATTTCCAAGAATGTCTATCTGAGTTCAGTCTCTGAGCAAGGTAGAAGAGATAACTGACTTCACAATTTGTACTCTGACCCGAATAAATGTGCCATATTGCATGTACGTGTGTGTGTGTGTGTGTGTGTGTGTGTGTGTGTGTGTGTGCTTGTGTGCTCGAATACTCTCTCTCTCTCTCTCTCTCTCTCTCTCTCTCTCTCTCTCTCTCTCTCTCTCTCTCTCTCTCTCTCTCTCTCTCTCTCTCTCTCTCACACACACACACACACACCCACAGTTTGTTCATGTGATGACTTTAAAAATAGCCGCTTTCAAGCTGAGTACCTGAGTAAACAGTTTTGGCACAAACTCATTTATCACTTGACTAGCAAGTAGTGTGAAAATAGAATTGGTAATAAATAAATACTTAAATGATGAATCAGATTCACTTTCCTGATCTTCACCAATTGCCATGTGCAATAATCAAGAACATATGCATCTCACTGGACCTCCATGGTTAAAGAAGGTTACTGCTCAGTAGCTCTTGCTTTGCTTGATACTCAGCCAGCAACTCCAACACCTGGAGGGCTTGTTAAAATTCTGATTGCTGTGCCTCATACCAGAGCTTCAAATTACAGGAGTGCCATGAGGTGAGATCTTTGCAGTTTGAAAAGTTTTCTATGCTACTACCTCTGCTGCCTCAGAGGCTACACTATTGAATGAGAAAGGCTAAACTGAAGGGTTCTACTTATGAGGTGTATTCAGACCTTTTCAAACTTTTCAAAAAGTGGTTGTGAATATTTTCAAACTATTACAACTAATACTTCTAGATGTGTCAGAAGGAGTAGTTATCTCAGTTCAAACATGTTTGGGGATCTCTAGGGGAGATTTCAAAGCCAACTGGAATTAATTAAATTGATAGGGATTACAATCAATACCCAGAACATAATAGGTGCTACATTGATTCCTATGAATAATTCTAATTTAATCTTTCATTCTTCATTTACCTTTTGCTGCAAATATCTACTTAGTGAGCAGGGAGAAAATCTGGTATAAAAATATGTCATTTGCTCAAAGGTTACATTTTAATTGCCCTCCAAACTTGGTTCAATATTCCCAGATGATATCTTCAGATAATTTGTTTTAGAAAAATAGCAAAGAATAAATAATTTTTTGAAAAATAGTAAAAAACTAGATTCACATTCCTTCGCCTAATGTCTGCTTCCAGTCCCCAAGCAGCTTATTAGTGTTATATGCAAACTGTGTGGTCTTTTAGAACTTTGCTTCAGTGGTTATGAACTTGTAGATACAGGGCTGGAAGAGGGTTCAGTGAGAGGAGGGGAAGGAAGTGGCTCAGGTCACAGGATCTGTCTCCTATGCCACCTTTGAAGTTTATCAGCAGCGTCTGTACTCAGGCACATTTTATTTTCCAGAATGTTCATTATTTCTTTCTAAAATATAATAACCCCATACTGCTCTAAGTTCTTAAGAAAATAAAATCAGATTATTATTTCTTATAACTATAATTAACAAAAAAACTAACATACCCAATGCTTTATAAAGGTGATGTACACCAGAGTTAATGATAGAAATCACGTCTGGATCTCTCATTAGATTAAATACTTTGAACATTAAAAAAGGAAAACATAGTAAGTGATAACTGAGAGTTTATTATATTTGAGTGTAAATTCAGCTCATATGTTAATCTTATGTAGAACGGTGATTTTATTTCTTTTCTGTATGAGATGATGCAAAAATCTGGCAGATTTTCCATAATCTTATCACTTTAAAAATATTCAATAATAGTCTGAAAACTTTTATTAGAAGTGTAATGTGGACAAATCACAAATGTACAGTATTTAAATTAATTTTAATATAATATTTAAGAATGACAGCTAAATTTTTTGGCAGCTGACTACCATCTTTGTACCTCTGTGTGTGACTATGCTTTGCTTTTTTGGTTGCAAAGCAGAGTTCAAATACCCCATGAGGAGTGACTTCAGATTACCTGTATCAAATACTATAGATATAGTAGAATTAAATGAGAAATACCTCTGTAGGAAAACACATCTTAGGAAAAGACCCTCTGTCAAAAAGCATAACTTTTGTTGGCTTTATGTAAGTTGGAGCCTCAAAAGGATGATGCTAAAAGGATAGCAGGAGATCCTCGGGTATAGTGTGAGTGATATGTCAGCATCACTTTTCTCCTATAATCCTATAATGCCCAGTCCTATTAGCAGGAACTTATTATCTATCTTCCACAACAATTAACAATTACAGTTAACTGTAAATGTCTGCTTAAAAATCCTTCAATGTTGTGCACACAGCACCACGATCAAATTAGAGATGAAGCGTGACTCCACTTCCTGTAATTTTTCTTTCAAATTCTCTGGGAGCTTGTAACTTTCTCCAGTACTGGGTAAAATGCTGATGCAACCTACTCCTTACCATGCTTTATTCTTGTGGGGAGAAAAATAGCATTAAAAACAATAAACTCTAACCCAAAAGAAAGGAATTCGAATCTGGCTCTAAAAGATCTTTCATTGTAAAAAGTTGATTGCCATTGATGGCATGTCTGTTTCTTGTCAGCACATAAATTCCCAAAATACTAATATGCTTTATGCCTATGCTTTGACACACAATAAAGATGTTTCCTCTTCAGCTATTTATTATTTGATTCTTTATAAAAATCTGAGGTCTATGTAGCACACTAATGGTATTTCACTTTCCCAAGCCAGGCAAGAAGCAAAAGTCAAGTATTTTATTTCATTAAAGATATATAAATATGTATAAAGGTACAAAGTCTTGAGACAACCTAAAAAAAAGTGTGTTTTTTGGTGCAAATTTTTTAACTATGTGTTGGAAATACAGTGAATGTTCACAAAGCTAATCAGATTACAAAAGTGAAACCTAGCTATTTATGGTCTGACAGTTCTGTGTGAGGCCTTCTCTTCTTGAAAAAGTTAATGACATGGGTTATTTAAAAACAAAACCTACAATAATTTTATGTCACCTAGATGTGCTTAAGACAAAAGGTAACAGTGACTTTCATGAACTTTATGGCTTTGCATATTGTAAAATGATAAAGCTGAACAACAAAATTAATGACTATAAGTTTTAGAGTCTAGAGATATATGCTAATTGTCATTGGAGATGGACTGGTTCTACTCATTAAAGACCTGTCCTCAAGTTATAGGATACTTGAACTCATGCCTTGATGTGAGGTTTGCTTTTTGACAAAGCAAGAATAAAATGGGTAATAGTCACTGGAGATAAATTCTCTTTTAAAAAGCAATTATAGACTAATACAATTTTCATCCTGTCATTTCCTACTGAAGAATAAATGCATTTAAATTAATATTCAAATGGACATTTAGATGAATTATTACTGGACTGACAATTTTCATTAACCATAAATCAGGTGAATTTAAGAAGAAATAATCTAGATAAGGTAACTTCATTTCTATGTCTGTTATAATTTTATTTTCTCAAAAATTTTGTCTTTTTATACTTCTGTAAAGCTGATATGTGTAGGTTACTATTCCTTTAAAAGTTTAATGGAATTTTTGCCATTTCATGATGCCATTTCTGTAGACAAGTCTCAGAAGGATAGAACATTGGTATAACCCCAATATATAAAGCTCTCTCTCTCTCTCTCTCTCTCTCTCTCTCTCTCTCTCTCTCTCTCTCTCTCTCTCTCTCTCTCTCTCTCTCTCTCTCTCTCTCTCTCTCACACACACACACACACACACACACACACACAGACACATACACACACACACACACACTCTGGAAGAATATTCTTTTTGATGAACTTATTCTTTAACACAACTGAGTGGGCTTTAAAAAAAGGCACATGAAAGTAGATGAAAATTAAATCCTATAAAAATGAATTTTAAGTAAAAAGTGCTGATACAGACAAATAACTGGCATGATCATCATCACCTAAGTTATTGGTGATGATCTTGTGGGGAAAGCTGTTGAGGCTTCAAGCACTGAAAATTTGAATTAGTACCTTTAATCTACACAGCTTTATACTTTACATCCATAATGAGCTTAACTTATCAAGATAAGTTATATATGTATATATGTACACACACACACACACACACACACACAAGTCTTACATGAGAATATACTTTGTGGTCTGGAAAATAAACACACTCCCTCTGCAAAGAAATTTTCTAAATAAAAGTAACACCATCTACTCAATATCTGGGCCTAAGATAAGCTTTCTACAGTGCTTAACATTTTTAAAAGAAAGGTGTTACCATACATGACATAGGGTCTAGTTCAAATATACAAAATCTTGACTTCTCTGAGCAGCACATTCATGCTAAAATGTAAACCTAGGGAATCCAAGGATTACATACTATGCCTCAGATCAATGAGGTGGTTCAGAGAGGAGAGGAGATAGCATGCTTTCAGGTCTAATAACCTTCATTCAAAATCTGGGGTCCATATGCTAGGAGAGAAGCAACTCCCTCAACTTGTCTTCTGACCTCCATAATACCACAAGTCACACAGGGATGGACACACACACACACACACACACACACACACACACACACACACACACACACTACTGTATCTTTGATGTTTTTGTAATTCTAATTCTTATTTTCAAATATCATAGCATGATTACAAAGCTGTTGGTAATGGGTGTGAAAGTTCTGTATGTTTTACTTAAAACAAAGAGGCTAGTATACGACATTCAAAATTGAGACCCATTCCACAACTCATATGCTTTAAATGTAAAGGGGAAAAAAGTTAAAACATGGGATAAGCGATCTCCAGGTTAAGTCACTAATTGTCACCCACATTCAAAAGGCCTAATTCAGTCCGATGCAGGTTTCCAGAGTCTGTGAGCTCCTATAAACTCTGGTCAGCTGTCTGTGGTTTTCTCCATCATGAGCTTGACTCCCCTTGCTCATGTTATCCCTCCTCCCTCTCTACAACTGAACTCCAGGAGCTGAGCCCAGTGCTTGACTGTCAAGCTGTGCATCTGCTTCTAACAGTTATTGAATGTAGGTTCTATCATGACAATTAGAGCAGCACTAATCTGATTATAGGGAGTCTATTCTCTCTGATGGTATATCTTGCTTAACTTTGATATGGGAAAAAGCTTTGTACTACCACAACTTGGTGTGCCAGACTGTGTTGACTCCCCAAGGGAGGCCTTAACCCCTCTGAGGAGTGAAGGTTGTGGTGGATTGGGGAAGGGGACAGAAGAAAAACAAAAGAAAGGGAGATCTGGGGTTGATATGTAAAATAAAAACAAATTTATAAATAATAAAAGACAAGAAAGAAAAGAAAGCAAGCTGAGTAAGCCAAGAGGTACAAGTCAGTATGTAGCATTCTGCTGTGGCTTCAGCCTCTGTTCCGCCTCTAATATTCCAACCTTGCTTGAGTTCATGCTGTGATTTTACTCCTTCATGATGTCTGATCTGAGAGTTGTAAGGCAAATAAATCCTTTCTCTCCCCCCTAAAAACTTCAATCATAAATCATTACCATACATGGAGAAAGTTGGAAGAGGAGACAGCACTAACTATAAAGTATACATTTTTTTTTTCAGAAAGAAAAAATAGGAAATTATATACAAAACACTGTGGTAATTAGAATTGCTTGTTTGATAAGAAAAAGCACACCTCCTTAAAATCATTAATGAGTAACTATCAAAATTAAAATTTCTGATTATGAAAAGATAACTTTGAGTTGAAGAGAATATAATTCAGTATGTGGGAGAAAATACTTTTAGTTTCTATATTCAGCAAGTGACTTATATATAGAAAAAACTGCTACAATGTAACCAAAAATAAGAATTCCTCATGTTTTTAAAATATACAATAATAGATCAGATGTTTTATAGACAAAAATACTTAAGTGACTAATAAGAATATTGAAATGAAGGTGTGTGGGAAAAGAATTAGTGAGAGAAGTATTGCCATACAAGCCTGGTTTCAGATTCCCACAACAGATAGGTACAATATCTAGAAACATGCATCCTGAGCACAGTTTGGCTCTCTAGGGAGGCATGAGGCAGGATCACCAGAAACTAATAAGCCAGTAGTTTTTTGCATGCAGCTAAGAACAAAGCCTTAGTCGTAAACAAGTAAAGGTGAGGAGCAACACCAAAATTAATTTTCTGACTTCCAAATACATACTGTGGCACAGGCAAGCAATAACAAATATAACCCACACAATCACAGCACACACACACACACACACACACACACACACACACACAGAGAGAGAGAGAGAGAGAGAGAGAGAGAGAGAGAGAGAGAGAGAGAGAGAGAGAAACACAGAAACAGAGACAAAGACAAAGAGAATCAGCAATCCATATGCAATACAATTAAACATGGAACTGTGGTAACTGTGGTAAATACATTGCCCACACATGAGAAATTGGCTGAAAATATAGCAACATAAAGAAACTTATACCCTAGGACATTTAATATCAAAAACTGCAGAGTGATGTGGAGACAAGAGAAACTTTGAATGTTATCAGTTAGGAGGTCAAATGGTCAAAGATTTTAAATTTGATTGTTAGTTTGTTATGATTCAATTGTATACCTAGGTATTTATTCAAGAAAAAAATTAATATATTTAGCTACCAAATAATTGCACGTTTTCAGAATGGCTTTATTCATAATATATAAAAGGATGGAGTGATGCTAGAAATATAACTCAGTGTGTAAAAGTATCTTCTGAGGGATGCAGGGATGGTTCAACTTATGAAAATCTATCAATGTAACCCACTATATAAGCAAAAAGAAAAAGAAAAACCATATGATCACCTCAATAGATGCTGAAAAACCCTTTGATAAAATTCAACTACCCTAAATGATAAAGGTCTTGGAGAGATCAGAGATAACAGGAACATACCTAAACATAATAAAAGCAATATACAGTAAATCAAGAGACAACATCAAATTAAATGGAAAAAACACAATGTTATTCCTCTAAAATTAGGAAGAAGACAAGGTTATCCACTCTTTTCATATCTCTTCAATATTGTACTTAAAGTTCTAGCTGAAGTAATAAAACAACAAAATGAGGTCAAGGGGATACACATTGGAAAGTACTACATACAGATGATAAAGGGGCTGAGAAAGACAAGAAATTAGAGAATCATCACCCTTTACAATAGCCACAAACCTCATAGAATATCTTGGGATAATGCTAACCAAACAAGGGAAGGACCTGTATAGCAAGAATTTTGAGTCCTTTAATAAAGAAATTAAAGAAGATACCAGAAAATGGAAAAAGCTCCCATGCTCTTCATTAAGCAAGATAGACATAGTAAAAATGGAAATATTGCTAAAAGCAATCTACTGACTCAATGCAATCCCCATCAAAGTCCTAGCACAATTCTTCACACACCTTGAAAGGACAATACTCAACTTTATGTAGAAAAACAAAAGACCCAGGATAGCTAAAACAACACTGTACAAAAAAGAAACTTCCAGAGGCATCACCATCCCTGAGTAAAGCTCTACTATAGAGCTACAGTCCTAAAAATGAGCTTGGTTTTGAAACAAAAATAAAAACAAAAATAGGAATTGAATTGAAAACCCTGATATTTACCCACACAGCTATGAACACCTGAATTTTGAAAAAGCAGCTAAAATTATACAATGAATTAAGAAAAACATCTTCAACAAATAGTGCTGGCACAACTGGATGCTGGTGTGTAGAAGACTAGAGCTAGATCAATATATATTACCATGCACCAAACTTATCCAAATTAATCAAAGCCCTCAACAAAAATCCAGCCACACTGAACCTCTTAGAGGAGAAGGTGAAAGGTACTTTTAAATGAATTGGTACAGGAGACATCTTCCTGAATATAATACAAATAGCACAGACACTGAAATCAACAATTAATAAATGGGACCTCCTGAACTGAGAAGCTTCTGTAAGGCAAAAGACACAGTCAACAAGATAAAACGGAAGCCCACAGAGTGGGAAATGATTTCCACCAACCTCACATATGACAGAGGTCTGACCTCCAAAATATAAAAGGAACTGAAGAAGCTAGTCACCAAAATCACCAAATAATACAATTAAAAAATGGAGTACAAAACTGAATAGAGAATAATCAATAGAGGAATCCAAAATGGTTGAAAAACACTTAAGAAAGTGTTCAACATCCTTAGTTATATAGAAAATGTGAATCAAAACTACTCTGAGATACCATCTTACTTCTGTCAAAATGACTAAAATAAAAAACACCAATGACAACTTATGCTGGAGAGGATGTGGAGAGAGGGGAGTACTCCTTCACTGTTGGTGCGAGTGCAAAATTGTACATTGGATGAACTCACTCATATATGCATTTTAGACATAGAGCAAAGGATTACCATCCTACAATCCACACCATCTGAAAAGCTAGGAAATAAGGAGGACCTAAAAGAGACATACATCAACCCCCCACAGAAGAGGAAGTGGTCAAGATTGCCTGAGTAAATTGGGATCAGGAGGGGGAAGGGAGAGGGTGTTCAGAGAAAGAGAAGGGTAGAATAGTAGGCAAGAGGAGAACATGAGGGACCAGGAAGATTGAGTTGGGGAAGAACAGAGGAAAGTAAGTAAAGAGATATCATAATAGAGGGAGCCCTTATAGGTTTAAAGAGAAATCTGCCACTAAAGAAAATTTCAGAGACCCACAAGGATGACCCCAACTAACAATCTAAGCAATAATGGAGAGGCTACCTTAAATGCCCTTCCCTGATAATAAGATTAATGACTACCTTATATGCTATCCTAGATCCCTCATCCAGTAGCTGATGTAAGCAGAAGCAGACATCTGCTTCTAAATACTGAGTTGAACTCCTGCAATTCAGCTGCAGAGACAGAGGAATGATGAGCAAAAGGGTCAATACCAGGCTGGAGAAATCCACAGAAAGAGCTGACCTGAACAAGTTAAAGCTCATGGACTCCACATTGATAGCTGGGAAACCAGCATAAGACTGACCCATACTCCCTGAAAGTGATTCTTAGTTAAAAGTCCTGGGAAGTCTATGACACCTCTGACAATGGAACCAGGGTATATCACTAGTGTAGGAATTGACTTTAGGAGCCCATTCCCCATGGAGGGATAAGCCCTTAGCCTAGAAACATGGGGGAGGGCCTAGGCCCTATCCCAGATGACTTGACTGATTTTGATGATCCTTCTAGGAATGTCATATCCTTCCTGGGTAGTGGATGGGGGATGGGTTTTGGTGGTCTGTCGGGGGCATGGGTGAATGGGAGGGAGAGGGAAATGGGGTCAAGATGTAAAATAAGAAAAAATATGAAATAAAGAATAAATATTAAAAAAAGAAAAAAATAATTTTAAAAAGTACCTTCTGTGCAAGCACGGAGCCTGGAGTTCTTAGCCCCCACCCCCTCACACACACACACACACCTACATAAAAAGCCATTGCCCCAAGTTGTAGGTATATTTCTGTTTGATGTGGGGAGAAAAGAGTTGCAATGGCTATATGAGCAATACAATAAGCAATGTGACATAAATGTTTACCCTAGATGATCCGTTAGCATAAAGTATAGAAATAAAACACCCTTAAGCATCAAAAGCCATTTGATCTTTTTTGGAATATTAACCTGCTATGTAAGATGGGATAAGACTTGAGCATCGATAGCATAAAATTAGTGTCTCTGGAGCAGGATGGATTGAAAATAGCTATAACTCTGTCAGTAATGTATTATCCTTCTAATCAGGAGGTATTAAATCAAGTGTGTGTGTGTGTGTGTGTGTGTGTGTATGTGTGTGTGTGTGTGTGTGTGTGTGTGTGTGTGTTTCAGGGTACAGGTTTATGACCCTAGATTTGGGGAGACAGAGATAAGTAGTCTACTTGAAAAGATGCAGGACAATGACTGAATGGGATATTTACTCAAAAAACAAATAAATAAAATAAAAATTTAAAGGATAGAGAATGTCTGAGGAATAAGACTCCTTAATGCTGTCCTCTGGCTTCCAAACACATGAGCTGGCACACACATGCACATTTATATAAAGAAAGAAGAGAAAGGGAGAGGAGAGGAGAGGGGAGAGGAGGGAAGAGGAGGGGAAGCTAGGGAAGGCACTTAGAAATTCAAAACAAATAAACCAATAAAAAGAAAAAAATACAAACATTAAAATATCATAATATTAAACTATCAATATAACTTGCAACTAAATACCTTTTAAAATATTTTTGTAATGTTTACGTAAAGGCAACTTAATTTAATAATGAGATGCAGATTGCCTAGTAAGTGTACAAGTACTTTTATAAAAAGATAACATCTATTCCTCTTAAGAAGCAGGCAACCATAGTTAAACACTAAGTGGAACTCCTGGAATCCAGTTGCAGAGAGGGAGGAGTGATTAAAAAAAAAATTGAATCAAGATCAGGCTGCAGAAAACCACAGAGACAGCTGACCTGAACAAGGGGGAGCTCATGGACCCCCAGACTGGTAGCTGGGAAACCAGCATTGGACTGACTCAGATCCCCTGAACATGGTTCTCAGTTAGAAGGAAGGCCTGGGCAGTCTAAGGGACTTCTGACAGTGGAACCAGGATGTATCCCTGGTGCACAAAAGGACTTTGGGAGAACACTCCCCATGGAGAGATACTCCCCTAGCCTAGAGTCAGGGAGGAAGGCCTAGACCCTACTCCAAAACACTTGGCAGGTTTTGATGATCTCTCCTGGAAGGCATCACCCTCCCTGCAGAGTGGGGGGTTATTGAGATGGGAGGGAGTTCAGGGGCATGAGAGGGAGGAAGGAAGAGGGAATAAAGGGTTATGGTATCCTGAAATTCACTAGAAAAAAAAAATCATTCTGAGTAAGGTAACCCAGACTCAGAGAGACAAACACAAATATGCTGTGTACTTACTTGTAAGAGGATATTATACACAAAACAAGGGACAAACAGGCTAAAATCTACAATTCCAGAGAAGCTACGAAAAAAGGAGGATCCTAAGAGGAACTCAATGGAGGGTCCCAGGAAGGAAAAATAGTTAAAATATCCTGGTTAAACTAGGAGGAGGTAGTAGGATAGGGATAGGGGATGGGAACATGAGGAATTAAGAAGGCTGAGTTGGGGAAATAATGGAGGAGGAGAGCAATGAAGGAGATATCTTGATAGAGTGAGCCACAATGGGGTTATGGAATACCTGCTGCTAGGAAAATTCTTAGGAACATATAAGGATGACCCCAGTTAAGACTCCTTACAATAGTAGAGAGGGTACCTGAACTGGCCTTCCCTTTTAATCAGATTAGTGATTACCTTAATCATCATTACAGAACCAACATCCAGTAACTGAAATAAGTAGATACAATGACCCACAGTCAAGCACTTAGCTCAGCTACTGGAGTTCAGTTGAAGAGAAGGAGGAATCATATGAATGAGGGGGGGTCAAGAGTATGATGGCGAAAACCACAAAGATAGTTTACTTGAACTAGTGGGAGCTCATGGACTCTGGACTGACTCTGGAGAACCTGCATGGAACCAAACTAGGTCATCTCAGTGTTGGTAACAGTTGTATTTTGAAGGGGCTCTTCCAGTGAAGAGATAGCTGGGTGCATGAACTAGCTCTTTGGATCCTATCCCCTAAGGGAAGAGGGGACTAGTTCTTCCCTAACTTGGTATGCCAGATTCCAAGGGAGGTCTTACCAATTCTGAAGAGTGGATGGGGGGTGAAGTGAAGAGTGAAAGTGGGAGAAAGGGAGGGAGAGGGATCAAGTTTGGTAAGCAAATTTTTTTTAAATTAGAAAATCTTTTGTCATAAAAAATGATAAAGGGCTCATACTCTCCTATATTGTTGGCCTACATGTATTTACAACCTCTTATAAAATCAATTTGGTGATATTTATACAAATTAAAAATATTGGAGCTAATGAGATAGTTCAGTGTGTAAAGGCATTTTATGACAAACCTGCCAACCTGAGTTCAGTGTCTGGAATCCTATGGTGGTAGATAATGACTGACAGCCATGTGTTGTCCTCTGACATCTACAGGCATACAATCACACACACACACACACACACACACACACACACACACACACACACAATTGAAATGAAATAAAATTTTAACAGTTTAATATATTGTTCTGGTACTAGAGCAACTAAAAATCCCATCTATATTTTCAGATATTTTTAAATAAAAATATACAAAATAATGTTTCTGAAACATAATCATTTTGTAATAGAAAAGAATTGGAAAACCATCACAATTGAAAAATTTCCTCTCACATAGTTAAAGAAAATGTGTAATTCATACATGTATAGCATTTAATATATTGTCACTACACATACAATTCTTGCTTTGAAAAACAAGCTTATTGCAATGTGACTGGTATGTTTGGAAACATTGGGAGCAAATGTAAATATTTGAATAGCCTCATGCACAATTTCTTTCTTAGATACACAGTATAAAAACAGAAAACTTTTTTCTTTGAGATAGGGTTTCTCTGTGTAGTTGGCCTGGAATTCACAGAAATCTGCCTGCCTTGCCCTTTGAGTGCTGGGATTAAATGGGATGAAAGCTGTGCTTCAACACCACCTGGCTATACAAAACTGTATTTTATAGAACTAAGAGTTCAGGAATCACAGATTTCCCTCATACACGTTACTTAAGTTTTAGACCTGTTTATGTAATGTATACCTATGCCTCAGTTCACTGCATGTGCTGCCCACTATCTTCTCAGGTCACTGCATGTACTACAGGGATGTGTTTTCTTAATTTTTTCTTCCCGATGATCTATTCTATATGTGTTGAAAAGGAAAATTCATCCAACTTCTCAGATTCTGGTTTCAAATGCCAAGCAGAGTGTGATACAGGTAAAGCAGTATCTAGGTGAGAAAGTCTTACAGAGTCATAGCCAAATCCCACACTAGTGACTCCTGTGTGATTTTAAACATCCTTACATTTGTAAAGCCTTCAGTAGCTGAGCTAAACTGGAGGTGAGGTAGAGAAAGTGACAAAAGTAATCTCCACAGTAACATAGAAAATAAATAAGACCATTGATAAGATCAAATAGTTAGCTTTGATATAATAAAGCATCTATGATACCCATATGCCTATGTATCAAACACAGGAAAACTGTACTTATACGTGACATTTTATGCACTTGATGCTGGGCCTATGATCTGCATCTGTCTGCACTTGAGGTCATGAACTAACATTTGATTTCACATAACTCTTTCACTACCTCTTTATGTAACTCACAGCAATTTAGACATTCCTACCAATGCTCACTCATGCTCTTAAAAACTTCAATTATTTTAAAGCTCTGTTTTGTTATAGCCAGTGTGACTGTTTTAATCCAATATGTATTATATTATACAAGAATTTTCATTAGATACCTTTTATTTTAAATGTCCCATTTATTTATGGTGTGTGTGTGTGTGTGTGTGTGTGTGTGTGTATGGGCTAAGAGGACAAACTGCATGATTCCATTCTTTCTTTCCATGTCTTTCTAGGGATGGAACCCAGGTCTTCATTGAGGCTTGGCAAAAGAGAACCGTTATCTTGCTGAAATGTCTGTCATTGTTACATATGTGACACTAATGCAGATGTTGAATTTTTGCTATGTAGACTTCTTTCTCCTAAAACCTTTATTTGTGCATAACAGGTTACTTTTTAAAAATTCATAGAGTATTAAAGCCGAAATGACATAAGAAGAAACTCAGCTCAACTTATCTGTCTAATTTCATGTAGTTCTATATTCATTTAAAATATGATTACCAAATATGTACACATACTCAAATTAGTAAAATTACCATAATTTCATGATTTTCTTTTAGCTTTGTCTTTGTCTTAAACACTTAAAATATTATTGAATCTCTTTATTATGAAAAACAAAAATGAACAAAATTCAGGAGACTCTCTGTTGTTTAAGGAACAATTTCTCATCTCCTAGGAAATAAGAAAACACCATTGCGGGCATCCCAGCATAGCTTAAAACATACCTGGATGATGTTTAATAGCAATGGGACCCACCTTGGGTTGCCAGCGGACCATTGTGAAGTTACTGAGCAAGTGTGAATGACTAACCTGCAATATCCAGAACCTCGAAGCAACATAGATGCCCCTCAAGTTAAGAATGAATAAACAAACTGTGGTGCATTTACACAATGGAGTATTACTCAGTTGGGGAGGGAATAGAATCTTGAAATTCTCAGGCAAATTGATGTAACTAGAAGAAACCACCCTGAGTGAAGTAACAAAGTCACAAAAAGACAAACATAGTATATATGGATTTTAGACATAGAGCGAAGTATCACCAGCCTACATTCCATAATACCAGAGGAGCTAGGAAACAAGGAGGACCCTGAGGGAGACATACATAGTCCCCCACAGAAGGGGAAAGAGACAAGATCTTCTAAGCAAATTGGGAGCAGGCAGGGGGCTGGAAGAAGGAGTTATGAGAAAGAGGAGGGGAGAGGAGAACATAAGGGATCAGGAAGATTGAGTTGGGGGAAGAAATGAGGAGAGAAAGAAAAGAGATACCATAATAGAGGGAGCCTTATAGGTTTAAAGAGAAATATACCACTAGGGAAATGTCCAGCAACCTACAAAGATGAGCCCAGCTAACAATCTAAGCAATAGTGGAGATTGATGAGTACCTTATATGCCATCCTAGAGCCCTCATCCAGTAGCTGATGGAAGCAGAAGCAGGTACCCACAGCTACACACTAAGCCAAACTCCTGGAATCAGATACAGAAAGGGAGAAGTGATGATCAAAGGGGTCAAGACAAGATTAGAGAAACCCACATAAACAGCTGACCTGAACAAGGCAGAGCTCATGGACCCCAGAGTGATAGCTGGGTAACCAACATAAGACTGACCCAAAACCCTTAAACATGGGTCTCAGTTAGGAAGTCTGGGGAGTCTATGGTGCCTCAATGGAACCAGGATGTATCCCTATTGCAGGAACAGACTTCAGGAGCTCATTCCCAGTGGAGGGATATTCCCTTAGCTTGGAGACGTGGGGGAGGCCTAGGCCCAACTCAAAATGATATTACAGACTTTGATGATCCCTCCTGGAAGGCCTCATCCTCCCCGGGGACTGGCTGTGGGATGGGATTGGGGTGTCCGTAGGGAGGAAATGGAAAGTTTGCCTATACTTTGTTATTTCTATGAAAGGGGAAAATGAACTATGTTAAATTCTCTCTATTTATGATAAGTGAGAGATGAGACAGATAGTAATTGAGAATAAAAGAAAGTGATAGGCTTGCCCAAGGACATGCACAGCAAGTCTAGTTCCATATCATTCTCTATAATAAGGAATGGATCAGCAAATTATGTGGGAATAATTCTAGACCCTACTATAAAGATAATAATGATATCAGCAGATGTCTTTTATTATGTAAATCATATCTATTGATTTAATGGCTTTCAGAAAGTCTCAAGGAGAAGGAGGTGTTATGCATGTTCACACAAAGAGAACAAATACACACTTCAGATGGCTTTAGAAAACTCAAGAAACCAAATGGCCTAGCTTACATGAAAAGTAAATGAACTAAAGTGTTATTTTATGTGGTTGCAATTTTATTTGCTGCTATAAGGGAAAGTGAAGCATCATATAAATGATACCCAATATACTGCTTTGCATTCCTAAACTAAATCCTCTTCTGCCAGAGAGGTGTACTCAATGCATTTTTCAAATCTTATGTGACATATACTACTCGAGAGTTTGTTAAAAGCAATGTACAGAATATGATGTGTATTTTCAAGTTTTAAAGATTATCTCCTGTCTCAGAGATAAAGGGTGATAGTTAGATAGCACACAGCTTATAAACCTTTGAGATAATACTGGAAACATATGGAATGTACTGATTCCTCCATAATGGAGGATTAATTTTATTAGATAGAGACCTGGAGCTATCTGGAAGAATTTTGACTATGGATCAAACAAAACAAAATATTTTGGATGCCCAGAGTAATTGCCATTGTAATATGAATATAGGTTTCCAAGTTTTTAGTAAACACTACAGAAGAATGTTGCCTAGCTTTAATTACTGAGAAAATATTTAGAGCAAAGCTAAATGTGTGCTACCTGGAAGGTTGGCTTGATTTCAAACTTCATGTTCTATAAATAATATTGCTACTGTTTTATTTTGAACATAAAAACTTCACCTTAAATACTATATTATATTTCACTATACAATAACTTTGAAATTGAAAGTTACTCGTCTTAATACTTTTTATTCTTCATCTTATTTGGGGATGCTTTTGAATAATAGTATCCCTCTATAGATCCTGGTGACATTGAACTCACTATTTAACCCAGGCTTGCCTAAGATTTAAAACAATTCTCTTTTTCTAGCCTTTTCATTGTTAGGTATATAGGTACCAACTGACATTCCTGACTGCAGGCATATTTCTGCTAACAACCAAACAACAGTAAGGTTTGGATCTAATGGTAAAGTGCTTTTCAAAACCTTTTTGTCTTCTGTGAATGTATCCATGTCTCTGTGTATGCAAAAGTGTGTTTGCAGGATACATGTGAGTGTGTGTGTATGTCTCTGCCATCCCTGGAGACTTAACTCAGATGTTCCAACTTATAAGAGAAACATGTTCTTGACTAAGGTATCTGTCACTATAGACACATATTTACTTCTTTTCTGTGTCCTCTTACCTGTAGGCTTTCCATGAAACTGACCTACATATCAACTCAGATTAGCCTTCAATATATATATATATATATATATATATATATATATATATATATATATGTAACACAAACTTTTCAAAGAGGAAATTTTTAGAACTCTACCATTTATAGCTTGAAATAAAAATATCCATACCTGACATGGTGACAACATCTTGAATTGTGTCTTCTTTTCTTTGCATCTATACTTAAAGAAAATTTTGACACAAAGAAAGGTCTATGAGACCAAGGTTGAAGATTATATTGTTGGCTAGGAGAGATTGTTGGGTGATGGGAGTGCCTTTCTGTATATGTGTTTCTTTTACTGGTTTATGAATAAAACAATGTTTGGCTAATAGAGGCAGGAAGATAGGTGGCACTAGGAGAATTCTTGGACAGGTAGGCAGAAGGAGACCATTAGTAGAGGCCATGTAGTGGAGGAAGGAATAATGTAGTATGGACCCTTCTCTGATAACATAAGACCATATTAACATACTAAGTGTAATAGAAATGATTAATAATTAAGTCAGAGATAACCCATAAGAAGTCCTAGTTCTCAGCCAACAGATTTATAATTAATATAGCTTCCATGTTGTTTATTTTCAGTTGAAGGGCATTGGATCCTGGCAGGACAAGGAAACTCCAGCAACAACAGGGCTTATTGCAAGCTGCTGGTAAGATAGATGGTTGCTATACAGTGTCCTTAGCCTCTCTCCAGTTACAATGCCACAGCACCACTAAATCTCTAATCCAAACCAATAATGGCCACAGGAATATATTAAGTTCAAAGGAGGTTGTAAAACTATGAAGAAACACATCAAGGAATGGGCTTGTCCTGTGGAATCTACTGTGGTAAGATATGACTAGACTCATTATGATTGAAGGTTCTAAATCCCACACAAAACAATTGCTCCTTTATACAAACATGAAAAACAGGGATATACATACATTTGAACATTTATAATGCTCTTCTTCTAGTGCAGTTTCCATTATCTCTCCTTTACTTTATAGACTAGATGGGCACAGTGCTGCATATGTATATATGAAGCAATAAAATACAGATATTGGATATTGCATTCTTGACCTTACCATCACTGTAGAATGAGGTCAAATTCAAAATGACTTGAGTGTACACTGCATTTAATGGTTGACAATATAAATATATAAAAGGTACTTAAAGCACTAAGCCATTATATTAGAATTGGGAATAATGAAGAGACTATGGTCCACTAAATATTTTTAAACTAACCTTACTATGTTGTGTCATGGGATCACAGAAACATCATCAGACTTACTTTTTGAAAAGTTATTTATGCATTTAAGGCTCATATCAAATAAACCAGTCTACTTTTCAAATATTTCTCAACTACATTACCTAGCAGATAATTGCCATATAGCTTTCTGCTCCCCAAGCATTTGCCAAATCATATTGCTTGCTTGCATTTATTATTGTGTTATTTTTGTTTTCTATGCCAGGATGTTCCAATTATTCCTCTTATCTGTGGTAAACAAAAAGACTTAATTGGAAGCATATTATTTGTCTACTAAAATATGAAATATTTATTTCCCATCTCTGTCTCCATAATTGTTGACACATCCTAACTTCAACTAGTTAGCAGAGTCCCACTTGGCTGCCTATTCTTCCTGCCTTATGTTACCATCTAAATGAGAAAGGATTCAGATACAAAAGGTGGAAGATGATTATTTTGATATACTATATGAAAGAATATACCTTCCAGTTTTCTAATACATAGTTCATGAACTATTTAATTCTGAGCCAATACATTTTAGATGCCCAATAAATACTTTATAAGCATTTTATTCCCGTAAATTTCATATTCTCGTGAGCAATATCTACATTAGTATTTTCATTACAAGATGCAGAGAGAGACTCATCTAGAGAATGTAGATTGTCTCTGGAGCTGGAAGGTTTGGGTTTGATTGGCTCATGCACTTGAGCTGTGTCAGCACAAGTAAGTTATTATCTCTATGAATATCTCATTTTGGATTCTAAAAGTGAACTTGAAAATAGGAACACTCTCCTGGAAAGTCACTGACGTTTAAGTATCTAATATACCTTTAAAAGTCAAGACAAACAATGTTCATTGTATACAAATACTACTCCCAAATTCAAGAGGCAGAGTACAAACAAAGTTGGGATGTTTAGGAAAATGGAAACAAGCAATGTTGCTGTATTTTCAGTGCATATGCTAATGTATTGTCATCTTCGATTTACTATTCAGCCTCATGCTCAAAATGTAATTTTGACATTTAGAACTCAGAGAATTCCCCTTATAATATTGGTTAACATACTATATTACAAATATATGTTGACAAGTACTTGGGTCAACAGATTTCAATATGGGCAACTGTCAAAACAGTAATAAACTTATTTTTAGTGCCAATGATAGCTGCAATGAGTCTTGAAAATATTTTCTTAAATCTCATTTAACTGAATCTATTTATGTGCAAGTCTTGGGCAGAAGAAAATCTTCTGGAATATTTGTAAATTAAAAATTGAATCATGCTGTGAATCAGCTTGGTCCTTTAATTATGTTTAAAATTCTCAAAGCTAGCACCAAGCCAAATATTCAATAACAACAGATCTGCAGAACTCTGCTTTTAATGAGCAATATCATGAGATAGTATGCTGTTCATTTCATGGTTACTTTCAAAACAGAGTATAAGGAAGTAGTAAGCCATCGAAGAATCAGGAAGAAATGATGCTTCATCCTTTCTTGTTGGAGAGTACATTGCTTTAGGGAAACATAAAAGCAGTTGACCTTTATGCATCAAACAATAGGATAACAATGAAATACATAAAGAGAGGAATGTGTGTAATATCAGGAATGAGGTACTACACTCTACTCACTGTTATGTCCTACCATAGTTCACAACTCTTCAGTAATTAAAGAAAATATAAAGACTAAGAATAACCAAGGATTTAAATGCTATGCATAATAAACATGCTTGCAAAGCTACCCATAAAGAAAGAAATTCTCTCGAAACAGCAACAATAAACTCAATGGGTTATTCTGCCAGAGGAGCATTTATAAGAAGCAGATGTATTGCACTGAGATGAAAGTCTCAAAATATCAATGAATGAAATAGTAATTAAAATGTAAAACACATTAATAATAAAATATTTATGTCATATATAGAAATAATTTAAGACAAAGAGAACACATTTTATACTATGGAAAATGTATATAATTTCAGTTAAATGTAAATATATAAAATGACCAAAATATATTGAAAATTATTGATCTCTGGCTAGATTAGTACATCCAAGAATTAAGAAATTCTATTTAATTTAGCATAATATATAGTTAGATATATTTATATTCTTATGTATTTAGATCTCTATAGGGTATTAAATAATAAAAATTTCATAGCCAAAATTTTTTTAAGTAATCATACTAAAATAGAAGGAATATAGATTATATCCCTTTGTGTTAAACACATTAATAAAGTATAAATAGAGTTCAGATACACATTAAGAGAGACTTCATCCAAGAAATGAGAAAATTATTTAATTTGAGATATTTAATATAATTTAGTACTATAGTATGTTAAAATAAAAACTATAATCTTAATAGATGATGAGAAATCATTTGGTCAAATTTGATATCATTACTTATTTTTAAAATGTTTATCGAGTTTAATAATATATTCCAAATCTAAGAAGGAATTTACCTGAAATAAATCTTCAGAATAAACATTAAAAATGGAAATGATATAGACATTTCAGAATCTTCATATGGTACCCAAATTCTACTTAATCCAATTACATAAAAAAATATGCAAGGGACCAGAGAGATGACTCAGCAGTTAAGATCACTTGTTCATACAAAGGGCTTGCTTAGATCCCTAGGCCCTACAAGGCAGCTCACAACCTTCTATAACTACAGTTCCATATGATTTAAAACCCTCTTCTGACCTCTGTGGGCACCAGACATGCACAGAGTTCATAGACATTTACACAGGCCAAACACCCATATACATAATATAAAGTCAATAAATCTTTGAAAGTTTTAAAAAGAAAACCTGACTCTTCAGACTTAAAATGATATAGCTTCTTAGGAATAAAATATGTGGGGGATCCAAACAGGTGTGTGTGACTGAGAGGGGGAACAAACATGCCAGAGCTGCTTTGAGATCTTGAGTGATAAATTTTATTAGAAAGGAAAGGGGGGAGGAGGAAAAAGAAAAGAGGTAAAGAGACACAGAGACAAAGAGAGAACAGAAGAGAAGAGGGAAACAGGGAAAGTCCTGTCTGCCTCAGGAAAGAGAAGGCAAAAAGCAGAAAGAGTGTAAGTGCAAAGAGGTCTTTCTTTTAAAGGGGTCTTTTGCACCTTGACTGAGTGCATTCTGCCAGGTGACAGGTGCCGTCTCTTTGCTCCTTTCCTTCTGGTTGTTTTTTTTCAATTCATATGCGCTTGGCTTTTGTTTATTCTTATTTATTGTATTTTATTATATTTGGAAGTGTAGGAGCAGAAGATGATGGTGAGGCTATGGGGAAATGATGCTTGCTGGCTTGCTTCTTCCTTCCTTCCTTCTTTCCTTCCTTCCTTCCTTCCTTCCTTCCTTCCTTCCTTCCTTCCTTCCTTCCTTCCTTCCTTTCTTCTTTCCTTCCTTTCTTGCTCTTTTTTTTAACATTGAAAGTGATTTTATGTTTATCCCTTTTTAATTTAAATTTGAAACAAGGTTGTTTTACATGTCAATACCAATTCCCTCACCCACCCATCCTCCTGTATCACCCCTACCAAACCCCAGCCCTTCCCCTTTCTGCTCCCCAGGGAGGGTGGCACTAGCCAAACTCCTGGAGTCTAGTTACAAAGAGGGAGTAATGATGAGCTAGGAGCTCAAGACAAGGCTGAAAAAACCCATAGAATCAGCTGACCTGAAGAAGGAGGAGCTCATGCACACCTGTCTGATAGTTGGAAAATCAGCCTTTTTTCTTATAGCTTACAACTGGCTGGGCCCTTCCTCATCGACCACTAATTAAGAAGATGTCATACAATTTTGCCTTCCTATAGCCCGTATTTACAGAGGCATTTTCTCAGTTTCGACTATGCAGAAGTGAACAATCCACGCGTGGAAGAGTATATGATATCTGTTCAACGTTTATTACTGAAACACAAAATTGCCCTTTAAACAGTCACGCTTCAGATCCACACAATTAAGATATTTTAAAACTCCAAATTAATCTCATAGTGTCTTGTGTAACTTTAGGTTTGTCCACATTCAGAGCTATCTTGAACTGTATGGGACATCTCATTGGATTAGACACTCCTAAATAAGATGGATAATAGAAGGACAATTCGCCATGCATCTTTCTGTTGCATGCTGTATGGAGGATCAGGCTGTATCTAGGAGAACAGGCACAATGGGATAATAATGAAAAATGAAGCAGTTGCCCAATGTACTTCTGACTCTGTCCTAGTACCACTGTCTAAAAAATATCTGGGCTTACTTTGCTTGGAAAATGAAGTCACATAGGTTGGAGTCACCCCTTCTGTTTTTAATCTTCTGCAATGTGTAAAAAATGTGGATGAAATTTATTTGGACATGGTTTGAAGAGATGTAAGATGAATGTGAGAATGGCTGCAGATCCTGCAGCAACCGGCTGTAAGTGTTGAAAGTAGATGAAAATTTACAACACCCTCACAGGAAGTGTAGATTTCTGTTACTCATTGAATATTGAAGGCAAGAGTCATGTAAAAGAAGAGAAGAAGAACTAACAGTGTTGTCACCTTCATTCCCAGCACTCAGGAAGCAGAGGCAGGCAGATCTCTACAATTTCCAGGGCATCCTGGTCTACATAGCAAGTTCCAGGCCAGCTATATAATATTTCACTAGATATAGTGAGACCCTACTGAAAACTGAACACACAAGAAAACAACACCTATGAATACCCAGAAACAGTAAGTAAAACCTGAACTTAATTCCAAGTTTCATAGGATAGGATCACTGAATGTGTTGAGGCTAATAATTTCCTGAGTTATCCCTGTTCTTTATAGAGAAAGACAATGGACAAAAATACTGAATTATTCAGTAAATAAAGGCACACAATATTCCAAATCTTACTATTAAATACTTTTGAAAGAATTATACTTTCATGTAGGTTATTTCATAGTTTTACTCAACACAATCAGGTGATTGCTATGAATGAAACATATCAGATATGCTCCATTATATTATTTTATTATTGTATTCGTAAGTCTTGTCCTTAAATATATAGAATATGGTTTAAAAGGTAACTCTATACTCTATAATGAACAGATGTGAAATTTATGCTAATAGAAACAATTTACATCTTTTCATTTACATTTCACCCAGGGAACTAAACTAAATAAAGTAACAAACTTGTGAATAGTTTAAATAAAAGAGCATAGTTAGAATATTACTATCAAAGATAATGAATCATTTAAAAATATAATCCAAGTAGAAAGTATTACTTGTGTTGTTCTTATTGATGGGGTGTTTCTAATGTGTTGAAAACAAGAAATGAAGCAGCCTGATTACAAGAGTGTCATCAGAAACAACAGAAAGAGACATATTGAAGCATCTCAAAGACTCATTTTCTACAGGCTTTTGACAGTCACCATCTTTATTTATAATGGGGGCATCCCACTAGATACCGAACAGTGAAGTTAATAAGGAGACAACCTATTCCCCACCCACTGAACTTAATCCCAGGATTAAGTCCTAGGGGCATGAGAGAATGTCCAAGGCAGAACTAGGAGTGCAGCTCAGTGATAGAATACACAAGTAAGTACAAACAGACAGTGTCTGAAGCTTGGAAAAAGTCTAGTGCCTAAGCTGTGAAAAGTTTGTAAAGGAGAAAACATGGAAGCAAACTTTAGGACTTTACTAAAAAAAAATAGTATATACCCCAGATGAAAGCTTTCTAGATGAAAGAATCTGTATGTGCTAGCCTTAGACAGTTAAATGAATATAGGGCATTAAGAAAAATAGTGATTACTCTTAAATTGCATTTCCTTCTGATGATATTACTTCTGATCTCTATCTACTGCTGCTAACTTTCAAGCATGAAATTCTGGGGAAAAAAACTTTTTTCAAAGACTCCCTGCCTGTGAAGCTGCTATGTAATGGAAAACTTCACAAATAGAATAGAGAAAACATCCAGAGAAAAACTGTGTTGCAATCTCAGTCTTTCTCTAAGACCTACAAAACAAAAGACATTTGAATGGGACATTTGTCTTCCTCCACATGGAGTTTTTCTTTTCATCTTATCAAGTAATTCATTATGCTTAGAATATTCTTCCTCTACTTAATATAGTTTCAAAATTTCAATTCAGCTTTACACTGAATAAATACCTAGTAGCCTTATCCCCTTCATATTGCTCATCATGGGCCTGTAAAGAGTGACAGTGGATCCTTATGTATGTATCAAGCTCTATGTTAATACTCATACTCTCAGACAAAAGTTGTCTCATTTCCTTCCTCTATCAGACAGTATGTACAGGGCAGAAAGCAGGGATTGTTGGCACATGAGACCACTGGCATGCATGAAAAAGGGAAATGTGTGTACATTCAGTGACAAGAAGGCACTCCATAGACAAACAATAGTGGGAAACACCAGGAGTACTGACCAAGAAAGCAGGTCTTACATCCTTAGCTATCAATGTTTTTGGTTAATAATGAGATGTCAGAATGGATTCCAGAAGCCATCAACATCTTAATCCTATCTGTGTTTCTTTCCCTGTGTTCTCCCTCCTATGGCCCTGGCTTTCTGATACCACAGGACTATGCTGAGTGTAGAACTCTCTTACTTATTTAGCAAATGCTTCATTGTCCATCTCTCACTGTCCAAGTGAGTGCCCAAGAGCCAAATCCACACAAAATGTAGAATTAAGGAGATATTTTTTTCATATATATATATATATATATATACATATATATATATTTTAATGTTCATACTCTATTGAAAGGGTTTGTATTGACAGTAATGGATCTGAATGAAGAACTTCAATGCTAACTTATTTGTGGTCTTAGATTGGTCATTAGCTTGTTTGTAAGTCTTATACTCTGCTGCTCTTAACATGCTTTCTGGCTATGATATTTCTCAGTATGGCTATTTTATACCATTGAATTTAAACAAAATAAAAAGTATCTGTGCTTTGAATAGCAACAGCCTTAGTGGAAAATCATTTTATTTGTTTTGTTTATGCTGTATTAGCACGACCTTTAGGGGGTAGTGCCTTCCGGAACACATCATAGAATACACAAAGTCACAGTCCACAGCTCAGGCTAATGAAAATACAGTTTTAATTGTAAGTTGGCTCCTTATATTACCTCAGAAAGAATAGCAAAGTGCAAGAATGGCATCTCCCTTGCAAATGCATACCTTTGTTTGCACATTTCCTAATGCACAGTGACAGTATTGAACTTCACTGTAAATGCACCGTGAACTTTGCAGTCTTGGAGCAACAGGAAACAGCTTAATAAGACTACCCAGCAAGCTCCCAGGCAGCCACTCTGAAACTGTCTTGCTCTTGCTGTAATATTCACTTACAGTAAATTCAGTCCTGCCACTGACTAGAATGCAATCATTTCATTGCTTACTTAATGGCAACTTTGTCTTCAGTGTCATTACAGAAATGCTCTAAGTTTGAGTATTAGGTTGGTGTGGGAAACCCTCATGTCCCAAGTTTAACGACTCTTTTGCTCAGGTGAAGATGATTTTCTCTCATCTTAATCTGCACTAGGACCTGATTCTTCTTCTCCAGGTTAAACACTAAAAACATTCTGGCTCCACTGAGCACACTTCTCTATTCCTCATATTCCATGATTTTATAAACTACTGTGTTTGTGACTTACTCTTTCACATTAGCTTGTCCTTCTCCTTAAATGTGTGTGGGGGGGGGGGAAGGACTGGAAGCCTGGAAGGTTTTATGTGTTTAGGCATTGTGCTAGTTTGAATGAAAATGGCCACCATAATCTCACACACTTGAATTTTGAATCTCACTTGGTGAAAAATTGTTTGGAAAGAAACAGGGGGAATTGTGTCACTGTAAGCAGGCATTGGGATGTCAAAAGCCTGTTCCATTCCCAGTTAGCTCTCTCTATCCTGTCTTTATGTATCCAGGTGTTGCTCAAGCCTCACTTTAGTCCTCCTGCTGTCATGCTCCAGGATGATGAACATGGACTCTGGAACTGTAAATATCTAATAAACTTATTCTCCTGTAAGTTGCCTTGGCCATTGTGTCTTCCACAGCTATAGAAAGGTAAGTAAGACAGGCATCAACCTCATTCTCTAGCACTACACTCGCTCATTACCAGCTCATTCCCTGTTAGCTTGTGTTTTGCTCCCACCAACTCTGCTTGCTATGACACCTATAGATACATGACTTTGATAAGGAAACTAGAAATAAACACTGATAAAATAGAAAGTACCTTCAACAACCAGATAGCTGCATGTAGAAGAATTCAATTATATCTACACTTATCATCCTGCACAAAAACTCAACTTCAGGTAGAATTAAAGACTCTAGCATTAAACCAAATACACTGGAGCTCTTAGAAGAGAAGGTGGGGGAATAGCTCTGACTTCATTGGCATAGAAGACGACTTTTTGATGTATGACCATTAGTACAGCCACTGAGATCAGCAATTAATAAATAAAATTGAATGAAGAATGATTAATAATTAAATTGAAAGACTTCCATGTGTCAAAGGACATGCCATTTGAACAAATATGCAGAATAAAGAATGGAAAAAGATTTTTGCCAACCACACATAAGATAGAGAGCTAATATCCAAAATGTGTAAAAGACTAAAAAGTAATAGATATCAAGAAAACAAGTAGCTCAATTAAAAACTTAAATATAGGTCTGAACAAAGAGTTCTTAAAAGAAGAAACTGGAATTGCTAAGAAACTTTTATAAAAATTCAGGTTTTTGTGTTTATACACCATATTCTTTATGCACAAAATTATCTCACAGACTCATTATTTCTTCAAAAATAATTTTTAAATGATTTTTTTTAAAAAAATGTCATATATTAAGAAAAATAATTTGAGTTCTCTTTCTAGTATGGAAAACATAACCACATCTAAACAGAGATATAGTTATTCAATAAATATAGATTTTTTTTCCTACAGAAGGTAAGGAATTTCAAAGGTGTATGTGTGATTTTTGTTCTAAAATCCACTAGTACCTGAGACCTGAGTACAGTTAGCACATATATATTTATTATTGAATAAAAGTCACCTTGATTGCTGTCTTAATTCATTATGTAAACAATGCCTTTCTAAAATTGGTTTAAAAGAGACAAATGATAGCCACCAGTTCCCCAAATGTTTTGGTTCCTATTACTATGTTAATATGCACAACATGATTTTCTGTGCTTTATTTTGGTAGAGAATTTACTTCTTTCTGGATAGAGTCTGTTAAGAGGATGAATGGATTGGTTGCCTTTAAAAGTTTTGTTACTATAGTTTGTGTTTAAACTTGTGTTTGTAGAACTGTATGTTATGGGGATTTATAAAAATAGAAAATACAGTGTTTGTAGCTTCACTGTAGTTTTAAATTTAAAAACTGAAATCAAGTAGCTCATAATTTTGATATCTGTGTTATGTAAAGTGTCAGAGGATGTGAAAGGGTGAATTCTAACATGTACAACTTACGATATGATTATATCATTCAGTTCCTGTTAACTAGAAGATATCAAAATATGTACCCTATCATGTTTACTTGTGTCCTTATGATAATCCAATGGCTCTGAAAGCATTTAGTTTGTTGAAAAAGGGACAGTTAAAAGAAACTAGTAAAAAACAATGTAAATGTGTATTATGCTCTAATCTCCAGTGACCTATGTTATGTTCAAACATAAAAACTAACCTGAAATAACATTACCAAATCTCAATATCATTTAAAAAAGGATATAGTGTGTTTATGGCCACATGATGTAAGTAATATAAAAAATTTTACCTTTGAATCTAGAGCAAATCTATGGAGTCTTTTTCTTATAAATTCTTCCCCCTTGCCCTTAGATAGACATTGTTCTTTAATATTCCTCTATATTTGGTACATTGGTTTACACTTTCAAAAATCATACATTTAATGTCTTCATATTGTGAAGTCATATTATAGTGGCTTCATTCATCACTGATATTTCTTTACAGAACTCATTGACCCATTGATCCATTCATATTAATTTATTAGTACCTCTTTAGTTCTGGTATTAACTCTTTGCTAATTCCTCCCCTCACTCCATTAACATGCTTTAACAATGAATGCATCATGTTAGCACTGTTTGTTTTCCTGCTCACAAGTTACCTTCTAACCCAACTATATCACTATTTTAATTAGAATAAAAAAGAAATGCTGATGTACTTACCCATGCTCACCTACACTTTGCATAGTCCTAATATTAGATTAAACATACTCACTAAATATTATTTTATTGACAAAAATATCTTCCAATGAAAGCATGTTTGCATCATGCTGTTAAAATGTGGCCTCCAAATGATGACTAAGTTTGCCCTTTGCTCTTTTGAGGTTGTTTACTTTCCAGAACATGGAATGAGCAAATAACAAGCAGAATTCTTTTGAGTTGTACTAAGCCTGATCATGCTTTTTAATAATCATTAGGAATACTCTTAACAGAAATAGGTAACTTCAATTTCAATACATGTTTAGAATTAATTATAAGGAATAAAGGTTAAATTATGTGAGAACACATGCTGTGTTCCTGCTTGAAGACTTGTATGAAGAAATCAACACATTAAAGAGGAGGAGAAATAAGTGGCACTTTTTCCATTTCCATTTAATTCTACTGCTTTCCTAATGAAAATTCACCTAAATACCAAGTGTCTTACTAATTATCTCATCACAGCAGGAAAATAATAAATAGACGCTGTACAATCCCATTTAGAATTGTACTCAAAACTGCATCTCACTAGCCTCTTCCCTGAGGTATGCTAACCAATTGGGAGGTACTTGTACATTATTTTAAAAACAAAATCCTAAAACAGATTCTCTTTCTACTTCCCTAACCATTCAAATGTACATTATTTCATTATCTCTCGCTCTCTCATTAGAAAACAATCATCTAAAATCTAAAAACCATTATATTAATAATTAAAATATAAACAAAACAAAACTAATTTTGTCTAAACAAACAGAAAAAAAAACCTTGGTGTACAGAAATCATATGACTAAGAGAAATAAAGATATATTGTCTGATTCTCAAACAAAAGAACTGTTAGTGTGTCCAAGTCACATTTATTTATCCATTCTCCAGTTTTGTAGCCAGAAAATTCTAGGCTCTTTCTTTATTTTCCCTTGATAGGAATCTTTAAAACTATAGTCAGAAAACAACCTAAATAATGGAGTGAAAACCAAAAATAAACATGATGAATTTTTGAACAATTTACCAAAATTTGCCAGTGTTTCATCCCTTTCATGTTTTTATTTTTATTAGTTGGGTGATTTTACTGATGAATAACATAAATACGGATTTCAACTGAATTTTAACTTAACATCTAGCTATAACCATACAGACAAATATGAAGCTGTGTATCAGGTAATGGCACAATTTTGTCTACTTCACTCTTCTACACAATCTCAAATTATGACTTATGGAGTCATGAAACCTACTGGAGATATTTTCATAACATAGCAAAGAATATTGAGAACAATATTTCAAATGGCTGCCAAACAAGTCACAGAAAATGTATGATTCAAAATGTGAAAGATATATACAAATCAATATTTGAAATAATTTCCCTGTTAACACTGGTTAAACCGCAAAGAATGGATTAAAATAGACTAATTACTAAATTTTAAGCTCAGAATTTAATATTATTATTATACAGATTGAAACCAAAAAATCCCGAAGCTTCAGTGGTTCATATGAAAAGCTTCGTAAAAATTTTAACACGCAAGGTCACTTACCACTTGTACAGAAACTACATGACCAAGACCATAAAAATTACTAAGTGGGAACCAACTGTAAGGCAGGGTTTGGCATCAACAGAGAGAATTGAGGCTTCTGAGCTGTCCGGTAGTAATATGTTTATGTCTTCATTGGCCAGCCTCAATCTGTCACAATGTTTTTATTTATAATCACTTCATTCGTTACTTCTATTTCATTCAATTAAATAATTAAGCACCCTTTGTGAGCAAGGTGGATTGTCATTTTAAAGCACTCCAGAAATTTTTAAAGCCACTGACAGCTGAAGGCTTCTGGGAGGAAGGCAATTAAAATGATGATGATTCCCCCAAACCTTGTCATATAAATAGTTAATGAACACTGAGAAATTTTCACTGATAAAGGGAATGGCTGCTAAGAATGAGCTCACATATTTGGAGACCTGTCATAAAAATTTTGTGTTGTCTCATAATTCAGAATTGTGGATAACAGATAATGATCATCGAAATACAAATAGGGACCCCACAGTTGACTCTTCTAATTATATTAGGCTTCTTTGTAAACATCTGTATTTCCCAGTGTCATGCATATGTAAGCAGGCTCTTGGAGATGGATAAAAGTTTTCCTGTAGTGAGACAGCTAGAGATGTGGATGCAAGAATTACCTGCAATTATGACTCTACAAAACCCTATGCAAAGAATCTATCTTAAACACAGATTTTTTACATTGTATACAGACTATTAAGCATTTACCTTATTTATCCTGAAACCAATAATTTTATTATCTTCCATTTACAGATTGATTCCCATGCCCCAAACTTTGAAGTCTTTGTCTACCCATTATTCCTTGCTCCCTTCCAGCTATGAGGAGCTATATATTATTCACTTGGTTCCTTAGAGGAATTGCCTCTCTCGGGGTGTCAGCCCTAACTACTTGGCTCAAGGCTGAATTCTCCAGAGCTGCATAAACTCTAGCCATTTGGACTCCTGAGTTGCTGTGCACAGACTGCCTGAGTAGTCTTGCTATGCTGCAGGCATGCACATCTCACTTTAGCTTCCTGTTTTGAACAGCTCATTTGGGGTTTGCCTCAGTGCAATTTTGTAAATTTACTTTTATTTTTTTTCAGAAATAAGTATCCAGACCATTTAAATATAACACTTGTATTTGGTTTCTCATTCTTTCCCTCTAAAGTTCCAGGATTCCTGCTAATGTGTGTCATTCTCCATTTAGCAAGGTGATCTGTATCACTTCAAATTGTGCTTTCTTTCCTGGAAGATAGGCACATATGTAGCTTTTCTATTTCTAATTTGTTAAGTATTCACATATTTGAAACAAATAAGTCTGTAAACTGCTAATGATAACAAGAAGTAGAGAAGATGGTTTAGGACTATTAACCTAGTCCTTTACAAGATGAGGTAGGAAGATCACCATAAGTTCAAAGTCATGTTGAGTTATACTATTGGAAGATCTTGAATCCCTCTAAAATATAAGTGAGAGAGACTAGTGTTGAAGCAAAAACATAGGAAATTTTAAATTACTGAGGCAGAAAAAATAAAGCTTTGTCATCATGGAAAGATCTACCAATAATCTCAGCAAACAATAGGAAGAACATTTAAGTTAGATAGAATGAAAGTGAAGGCTTCAGTGCATAGAAACAGCAGTTCCAAGAGAAAAACAGACAGGAAAAGCTAGAAACATGGTTAAAAATTGACAAAAATTACTAAATTAAGAGTACAAAGATGTGTTCTTTAATGCTGCAGTGAGCACATTTGAAAATGTAAATGCGGGACAGAGGGGAGGCAGAGGATTGGGAACAAAAAAAGATGAGAGAGGGGAAACTGTTCTGGAAGTAAAGTAAATTAAAAAATTAATTACTTAAAAATTATTTTTTTTCAGGGAAAAGTACAGTTTAGGTAATATATCTCATTTCATGCTCATACACTCTGGATCAAATTAATTCCTTGCCTTTCCCTCACTATAAATCAAATACTACAATTCACACACACATAGCCACAGACAATGCGCATGCACACACACACACACATGCACACACACACACACACACACACACACACACACACACACACACACACATACACTCATGCACACACACATCAGGGAGAGGTGAGGGAAAGGAGAATATTCTGATGTGAACCCTGATGGCACTAACAACACAAGGGCAATGTTTTGATCACCAAAGTAATTGATTTATCTGAACTAAGTAATTTCCAGTGCATAAAGTCTGGTGAGCATAAAAATATGTGAAACATCTCATTGGTGGTTTGGTGATATTTATTTTTTTTGGTTTTTTCCTCTTCTTAGGAACATACATTTTATTGCACATTTTAATATGACAAAAGTATTCTAAACCCTAAGTTTTATTACAAGCTTGCCAACTTCTCCCACATGAACAGGTGTTCTTTTTTTAAGGGCTGGCCATTTCTTTGGTCTCCTTTGCTTTTATGATGCTTGTAGGCATAAAGGAACTATGTAGGTGGAGGTGCTTGTGTTTAATCAGGAAAGTACAACAAATACACAATAGGACCCAGAGTCACATGAAAGTCTGAAATCAAGCTACTGGCATGAACTTCAGTAAAGCCCAGGCTTGTGTGGTAACAATCTACGATGGGAGTCAGTAACACACCTGCTGTCAAGGCTCAGGGTCTTCATGGTGGTTTGCCATCTGCATTATATCCTTGCCACATGGGATTGTCTTATGGGCTCCTCACACTGTGACAGCTGGCCTTAATCAGCAAGACAGAAAGTAAAAGAGGATGCATGGGAAGGAGACCCCACTCTTTTATACATGATCACAAAAAGTGACATTTGATACTGCCTGCCACATTCTATTTACTAAGATCAAGCCATTCAATGTAGCCCACATTTAGAAAGACAGGCTTTACAAGGATGTTAATACCAAAGAGTCAAGATCATTAGGGACGGTGACAGTTTGAGTTCATCACATGCACCATAAACCCTTTTCTGGAAGCATGAGAGCCCAACCAACTTTTTAGTTCATTTCAGTTTTACTGATAAAATCAAAAGGTATACATACATACACATACACACACACATACACACACACACACACACACACACACACATACACACACACACACACACAAATACATATACTCTTTTTTCTTAAGTATAATGAATTAAAAGAAATATTTAGTGACAATATCTTAACTGATATAAATGCATTTGTATTCTTCATGGCATTAAAAATACACAATTAAACATCCCAGTGTAATTATAACCACAGTCTATTAGACCAATGAATAATCATCATTTTTATAGAAGGCTAGATGAATAAATTCCTTATGATAAAAAGCCTTAGATATCTGCAGGAGCAATGCACTTTAAATAAATTAAAAGCCATTTTGTGAGGCATTAAAAACTTAGATAGTAGCAATGTCCTCTTCATTGGGGATACGCCAATTTGGGCTGCAGGCTTAATTTGTTGCTCTGGAGAAATGTAACCTAAATCTTGCTTAGTACCCATCTATCACAGGGGCCCATACAAGAATGATAGGGAATGTTACATAGGTGTCCACATCCTTTTTAGAAAATTTGATCACACCTGATGCTGTATAACAAGAGCTGATCTAGTTTGAAAAATTCAAAAGTAAGAAAAAAATCTACCATAGGTCTGTGGTGCCAAGGAAACAAAGGTAGAAAGGGCATTGTACCTTAACCATAGTAACTGCCTACTCTGCAAATGTTGAAATGTTTTTGAATTATATACAATTTGATAATGAGGCAAAGGCTGAGACATTCCAACAATGACAGGTGGCTGAACTCAGCATCATTTTTAGAATACAGAATGATTTACCACATTCAAAATCAAAGATTAATAGTAAGCTAAGTATTTTGGAGAATAGTTTTTAAAACAAAGTCAGAAATAACATATTTTAACAGAAAACTCCAACTTAAAGAATGTATGGAATAGACATTCGAGAACTGCAAAAAAATGTCTGGATTAGGTCATTGGATAGGTTTAATCAAATGGAAATAATGCCCCATATTTAATATCTGTGGTAATTTAATATCTGTGGTAATACCACAGTGTCTGAAACTAGGTAACTTATAATGAGGAAATATTCATTTTAATCACATTTTGGAAGCAAAATTTATTCAAGGTCAAGTGTGCTTTTGTCTTTAACATTTGATGCCTTGAAGTGAATGGTATCACAAAAATGCCTATCAAGGGAACTAGACAGAAAACTTAGAAACAACTAAGTTTATGGATCTTAGACAATGGTATCACAAATACACAATGAAGATGAGAAATGTATAAATGTGTTCCATTAATAATATGGAAAATACATATCCAAATTAAACACAATGAAATTAGATCATTTTCTTAAGAAATGTACAAATATTTGCTCAACTTTTACATACATAAATATAAGCTTTGACCCCCCTGAAGTCCCTAAAGAGCAGACATATGAAATGCTCTCTGATGGTAGTCTAGCCATTGAGGTTTTCTGTCTCAGGTATGAAGCCAACAACAAAAGCAATAAAGCAACTATAAATAACAACTACACAAAAATATAAAGGTTTTGAGGAGCAAAGGAAGTAACAGTGAAAAGTTACTGTATGGATTTACAAACCACATATTTCACTAAGAACAATGGGGGATTTTCCCAGGGGGAGGGTACTAAAAGACACAACTGGTAAAGGCAGGTGCATTTCAGGGACAGGTAAAACCCCATAACAAGGGAATCACCCAGGTATTTACAATGATGATCCTAGCTAAGTTTCTGAGCAAGATGTAGCCTGAACTGATCATCTTCTGTGCCCTGAATGGTGCCCAGTTCTTGTCCAGTTGTTATCAGAGAGGCTTCATCCAGCAACTGATAGAAATAGATGCAGACCCACAACCAAACATTAGGTAGAGTTTGAGGAATCCTGCAGAAGAGGAGGAGAAAGAATTGTAGGAGCCAGAGAGGTCGAAAAGACCATAAGAAAGCACATAGAATCAACTAAGCTGGTTTCACAGAAACAGAACCAACAACCAGGGAGCTAGCATGGGACTGACCTAAGCCCTCTGCATGTATGCTACAGTTGTGTAGTTTGGTCCTTTTGTGGGACTTCTAACAATGGGAACAGAGGCTTCCTCCAACTCTTTTAGTGATTTTTTGGGGACCTTACAACTAATATTGGTTTACATTGCCTCCACTTAATATATGGGGAGTTTTTTGATGTCCATGGGAGACATGCCCTTTCCTAAACAAAGGAGAGATGGATTGGCATTGGAAACAAAAATAGTAGCAACTGTGAAATAATGTCAATTACTGAACAACATGCATATGTATCCAGAGTATATAATTTTAAAAATTTATGTCTGGCATAGTGGTGGCACGTGATTTTAATCCCAACATTTGGAATGCAGAGGCAGGTGGATCACTCTGATTTTGAGGCCAGGCAGATAAGCTGATAAATAAGGCAAGTTCCAACACAGCCAGGGCTATTACACAGAGAAATCCAGTCTCAAAACAAAACAAAACAAAACAAAACAAAAAACAAAAATACCTCAGAATAGAATTATGACTATGGGAGCCCACCCCACTTAGAAGGATACTTTTTTATCCTAGACACATGGGGGAGGACCGAGGCCCTGCCCCAAATGGTATGACAGACATTGAAGACTCCCCATGAAAGGCCTCACCTTCCCTCAGAAGCAGAAAGGGGGTGGGCTGGGATTTGGTGGGCATGATAGGGAAGGATAGGGGTGCGGGGGAACTGGGATTGACATGTAAAACAAACTTGATTCAAATTTAATGCAGGGGATGCAGGCATGGAATCTCACCACTAACCAAGGAGCTATTAACTAATCTTAGCTGGTGGGAGAGAGAAAATGTCAGTGTTTTCTAAGAGTATATGTTGTATATTTGTTTAACTATACAAATATTGTTGCATTTGTTTGACTGCATGAATATGAGTTATTTGCTTAATTGTGTTTATTTGCTTAATTGTGTAAAGATGTGTTGTTGTTTTACCTTGCCTGCTTAAGGCACCTGATGAATCTAATAAACAGATGAAAAGTCATTAATGAGGTAGGAGGTATAGGAGGGACTCAGCAGGGAGAGTAAGAAGAGAAATTTAGACTTGGAAGACACCAGGGGCTAGCAAGATAGACATGGAGGAAGCAGGGAAGTAGGAGACACAGAATGAAAGAAAGGTTTAAAATCCCTAAGGAATTTATGGGAGCCTTTCCAATGTTGCTCATCACCCTACTTGTGGAATGGGAGGATGGGGGTTGGATGGGAGGGTGATCAGAAGGCATGGAGGGGGGAGGAGAGAGGGATGGAGGGAGGGCAAGGGAACTGGGATCGATATGTAAAATAAAAATAATAAAAATAACACTAAGGCAAAATATAGATGAATAGAAACAACGCATGAGAACTAGTGAGACAAGCTGAAGCTAAAGCCAAGAATTCATAATTAATTATAAGTCTCCATGTATGAATTTGAGAGTTGGTTGGAGGTCCAAAGAAAATTCTAACTACAGCTTGAGTAATATGCAAAACACTGTCCAGTTTACACTCAAGGTTAGCAATCAAAGTTACACTCTATTCAATGCAATAGAGCCTGATGTTGATATTTTTAGCTTATAGTTTAAAACTCATTATAAAATATATAATATAAATGAGATTTTCATATGAATTGAAGGATAATTAGTTTGAGAAGGAATGTTAAGTTTTTATCAAAGGCATTTCTTTAATTTTATCAAAAATATCTAGTGGAAATGTAAATGAAGTTCTAAATAACCTGCAAAATGACTTTAATTACATTAAAACAAACTATAAAATCAGTCCTAATTTTATAGAGATAATATTAGTAAAATTAAAACAAACTCATTCCACATTAATTATTTCAAAAATAAATGTTAGAATTTTTAAGGAATATTAGAATATTAATTAAAAATTACACATTTCACATGAACATTACTTTAATTGTTCTGTTGGTGCTAACACCACATATATATATATATATATATATATATATATATTTTATAATGTTTGAAATTCAGTGTTATCCAAGTACCTTCTGTAGACATGACATAATTTCTGTCTTATAAGGGAACTTTACTTTTATATACTAGCTGTCGTGTGGTTAGAAAGAGAAAACTAAGATTAATGTACTGCTTCTGAAAGTCTGACATGCTTCAAAGAAAGCTATGTTAATATCTATTGATATTTGCAATCATTTAACATAATGTACTATTAGTTTGGATAATGCCTATAAGCATATTCCCTTGCTTCTACTTTAAATTGGATGAAAAAGAGTAAGACATGGTTTATGTCGATTTATACTAATAAAGATATCATATGCTCTTCTGTATATTATTGTAGCTTCACTTATTGTGGTATCTTTCTGATCCATTACCAGATTCTTATTATACAAAATGTTGTACATATGTGCGCATGCACACACATACACACACACACACACACACACAAGCTTTGATATTTGAAGAGCAGGAATCTACATGTTAGATTAACTCAGACTAGAAAATAACGAGGATATATATATATATATATATATATATATGTATATATATATATATATATATATATTTAACATTCAAAATATTTAAATGTAAAGATGATTGAATAGAAGCTTGAAAACTAATACAATAGATACAAATACATCAGTTTCAAGGTAAATAAATGTACACTTAGCAGATTTATATCATATATTGACCTATAAAAGTGATTTTATGAAACACTGAAGTAATAGATTTTATTCAAAACCAAGTACTGTACAGAAATAATTTATAAAATACAAAATAGCTTCACATTTATTGCTACCACAAAGTTAGTAAATGTTATAGACAATCATTTTCCAAATGAGAAAACATATGTTAAGTTATTTTAAGGGAACTGCATAAATAGGAATTCTAACACCTAGTCTCAACCTAGCTACTTTCACGAACACTTATTTTTATTGCTAACATCTAGTATTTAGGAGACTTAGAGAGAATTCTATAATAGTAAATGAGACAAATATACACAAAACAGATTTTCTAAATTAAAGAGCCTCTGTACACAACAAAGTACCTCGTTGCTTGAGGTATTAAGTCAAAGTCTATAAATGGTGATTTTCATCTCAAAAATTTAATTGACAGCTCTAAGGATGGATAGTATTATGATACAGACAGTAAAGAAAGAAACCTTGTTCATTGTTTCAAATATATATTTCAAAACTAAAATGAACTTAAATGTGATAGGAATACTTCATCTGTTATATACCACTTTGATCTGGAGGCAATGTCAAAACTTGACATAGAACAGCCCACCTTTATTTACTTAAATGCAGAAATTACAATTCCCTGTAACATTACTCTCTCCTCTAGGGCAAGGAAGAAAAGATGATAATACAAAGCAGACCTGAAAAACAAACAACAACAAAATACTTCCACTAACAAAATCTGATATTAATTTTCCTGTCATTTCTAGGTATTTCTGTAATTTTATTTTTCCCACAGGAGCCTCAAGGCCCTTACATTTGTCCCCTCTATTCTCATCTTTCTTATAATTTGTTAGATTGCCATTCACACTCCTTGATCAATATAACCACTTATCATTTTAGATTTTTAACTTTAGATTGATAGATTCATGAATGGAAAATGCAAGATAGAAATCAAATTTGTAAAAGTTTTGCCTTGCCAATCTGTATTTGATCATCTTAATTTGTATATCTAAAATTAAATAATTTATCTAAAATTAAATAATAGTTAACAATATTTTTCTCTATATATTAGGTAGGCATAGCTAAAAAAATCCAAACAAACAAAAAGAATACGATGATTTATAGACACTAGAAGGAATCATGTGAATTTCCAAAGGAGAGAATCCACCAATATCCCTACCCTATCTTTGATGCTATAACCCACAACAACCACAATGGGTACAGTCATAGCATGTACACTTAAGACCTGCTACACAAGATAGAAATCATGACTGGTACTGGAATCCTAGCCAACTACTCAGGACTAATGAAGTCATGGATCTTGAAACAGAATTTACAAATACCACTTTCCTAAACCAGCAGGATCCCTAACTACAGTCTAAATATTTGTCCTTATATACTCAAAGGTAGATGCACTTCTCACCCCTCATAAGAAAACTTCTTTTTGCAGGAGGCAATATCCGAGTCCAACATGACTGACTAAACATGAGTCTAACAAAGACAATAACAATAGACTTGATAACATAGAAGTTCAGAAAGCTAAGCAGCCTTCAATTGCACACAAAATTGCAGGCAAGTCAGGAGTGCTGAGAGGTAGAGAAAAAGTTTACCCTAGGGTAGGGACAGCAAATGATAAGCCCTGAAAACATGCATAAAAGTAACATTATACAGGCTTAACACGTTACACATCTGTATTTAGGAATAGATAAATATATGTGCATACATGTGGCTACCCAAAGTTGTTTGCTAGACATTCTGCACTGAATTAGAGGGAAATAAAGAGAAAAGTCCTGGTTCACATTATTTACTAGTCAAATAGCAGTTAAACAAATATATTCATGCAAGTTTATAAAAATGAGCTTTCATCCTGAAGAGTGGCTATTACAGCTGCCTAAATTTTTATCAGATGGATAATTACAGAATTGATGCTTCTGCAAAGTGTGACATTTTCTCAAAGATCTGAATTCTGAGTGCCTTCATGCTTAAGTAACACTACCAAATGTGTTCCAAAATTTTACTAGACTCTAAATATAAGCAAAAAATAAACAGTAATGGCAGATAAAACTGTAAAGTATTCTGATAGAATTGAAGATTTTCGCAAGAGCCACTATGTCTCACAATCTATCAGACTTGAAGAAACACTTGATTCCAAAGAGATAGAGACTTCCTGGGGAATCTCATGTTGGGAGAAGGAAAGGAACCAGCCTGAGAGGAATTGTTTCCAGGAACAATGTTTTGGACTTATTTACAGGAAGTCTGATAAATCAATGTTGGGTGTGATCACCCCTGGACTAGGGCAGCTCAGTTGGAAATATCCTTTACCTTCTATTAAAAAAAAACCAATCACTTCCGGGTACTAAATATGAACTTGAAGGGATGCTGCATCTCTTTCTTCCCTCCCCATGTAACAACATTAAGTAAATCTCCCTTTTACATTTTCTAATTTTAAATTAGCTTTTTAAATCGTTAAATTAGCCTATAGAGGATAGGTAGCCAGACCTGACTTGGGACATAGGCTGTGACATTCCAACCTGAATAACACAAGTATTCTGATAGCAATTTATATACAAACTAACAAAAAAATATTTTGAGTCATAATCATATTTAAACCTAACAGGAAATTTGGAATTCTTGGCCCATATTAGCATTTGTTGGCTGCTCTTTTCCTTTTTGATAATATTTTTACATGGAGCTGAGATAAATTATGAGCTTCTCCCTCTAATTGTATTTCTACTTTACCGCAAGGAAAATCCACTGTTATTCAAATCAATCTTTACTCTAAAAAATGGTTGCTAGTGACACCCTGAAATTAGCATCTAACAGCCTCATCAATTCCTGATGACAATGAAATAAGTGCCCCTATTGTATGATCAGGAGTTAGCTTAAAACCCAAAGAATAGTCTCAATTAATTTCAGAATATTTTGCGTCTTTAAAAAAATTCAAGTCCTTGGAATGAAAACACAATTACATGACAGATTTCTTTTTATTCTCATAATATTTGAAACAGATACAACTTTTCCAGTTGTGAATATGAAAATAGATTTCAATATCTAGGATAGTTTATAGTTCTTTTTATATTCAGCAATTTGAATAATTATTTTCTGATTCCAGATTTTTTTTTTTGTAAGTTTTGTATTCACTGCGTTTTATGGTCCAAAAAAAAGTGATTTTTCTGTACGTTAGGGAACAAATTTTATTTAAAGTATACAGATCAAAAATAGATATCCATTTCACATATCTAGAAATGACTTCCCATGTTGATGTATTTAGAATTGTCTTACACAACATCTAGGTTAAAGGTAAGGCATGTATATGCAGCTGAAGTCCTCCTTCTCCTGTTGTTGAGATTATTTATTTATTTATTTATTTATCTTATTTTACATATCCATCCCAGTACCCTCTCCCTCCCTCCCTCCAATGCCCCCCCCCGACCTCCCTCCCATCCCATCACCCCCAGCTCCACAGGGAGGGTGATGCCTTCTAGGAGGGCTAAACAAAATTTGTCAAGTCATTTGGAGTAGGAACGAGGGCCTCCCTCCTGCCTGTAGGGAAAGGGAGTATCCCTCCATGGGGAATGTGCTCACAAAGTACTTTTGTGCACCAGGAATATATCCTGGTTTCACTGTCAGACGTCCCTTAGACTGCTCAAGCCTTCTAACTGAGACCCGTGTTCAGCAGGTCTAAGTCAGTCCAATGCTGGTGTCCCAGCTATCAAACTGGGGCCCATTAGTTCCTCCTTGTTCAGGTCAGCTGTCTCTGTGGCTTCTGTAACCTTGTCTTATCTGCCCTCTCTGCATCTGGATTCCAGTTTGGCTCAGTGTTTAGCTGTGGGTGTCTGCTTCTGTGACCATCAGCTACTACATGAGGACTCTATGATGATGGATAAGTTAGAGATTTTAGAGGCACATGCATTATTTTACTTTGTGTACATGTATAAATTATTTTAAAAAGTTCAAGAGGCTTCTGAGCTGCATACTATTGACTCAGGATGTAGAACAGTACCGGTCTGCAGGAGCCAGAGTGTGCTCTCTAGTCCAGTTCAGGTTATGGTCCAGTTTAAAAAGTGGTACTTGGTTGGCCAGGTCACCTTTGAGGTTGAATGAAAGACTGTCTGGGGACTCCAAACAAGTCTTTAGTAATTTTTTTAATGCAAAGAAGCATGTCACATAGGATACCACCCCACAGGGTAGTCAAAGATTCATTTTAAACTTTGTTTGGAGGAGGTGTCAAGAGGGGGAGATCAATATTACCTGGGGTTTAGCTACTGACTGAATTCCAGTGGATATTGTAACCACCGATTTAATGATATATTACTATGCATTGTTTTCCCCTTCTTCTGCTTCCACTCACTTATTCAAAGCCAAAAGTATGTCTCTGGTAGATCATCATATTTCAGCTTGATGATTATTTACAAAGATTAAGATGTTACATTTTTACCCCTTCAATTCTGGAAGGGAAAATTAAGTGAAAAAAAATCTACAAAGATTTAAGTGAATCTCATAAAGGTATGTAAGAGCAGAGACTTTATATACATACTATTAAAACCTATAAAGCCAGAATACCAAACACTAAAGCCAAACTCTTGCTTACATGCATGTCTCATGAAATTTTATTTTTAGAGCATTTGTTTATTACCCAAGATTTCTCTAAATGTAATATGGTAGTTAAGGGATCATGGAGGGTGTAATTGATCTTCTGAGTGTTAAATAACCACACATGGAGGCCTCTACTAATGCATCATACAGAAAACACAGGAGAATATTTTCCCTTATTCTCTAAGGTCCACTAGGCCCAAGGAGATTATAGGGCAATTCTAAAAATGTCGCTAACAGTAGAGAGTTATGTGTTCTCTTATTCAGGGAACCCATGGAGACTATACCTCATAAAATCTCACCAGCATCTAGTCTAAAATGATGAAAGTATTTTCCATTCTTCCAAGTGAAGCCGAGATCAAAAATAGCCTTTGAACTATCCTCAGATAGAATGAACACATGGTAAAAGGAAGGCTGGAGGAGCTGAAGGTTCCTCTAAAGACCAACTGACCCATGAGGGGTAGGTCATCAAATGGCCTGAGTAAAAAGAATGTGATTAATTTTGGCTACCTTAATGTCCTTAAACACCCAGTCATAAAGTATAATCAAGGACTAAACTGACTGAATGTTTTCTCAACACAACACTCCAAGGGATTAAACTTGCTAGACATGAGACTGGGTTATATCTTTTAGTTAGCCATTACTAATGACTCTTCTTGTTAATAAAAAAAATGATCCTGAAATATAAGAATGTGGCTCACTCTAAAACATTGTTTTATTAAATAATGGCTGTTTCTTTTCTTTGTCCATCTAGAAGCCATATGGAAAAAAATCATTCTGATTCTAGATACTCCAGATGATACAAAAAGCCTAAAAGCAGATTCTGGGTTAGCATCCTGGAGACCAAAATCAAATAAGAGTCCAAAACTTACAACAAGAAAAAGCACAATAGATTAATGCTGGTATGTGTTATGAGTAGTTTTTTCCGCTAGCAGGTCTGGTCCCACTGCCACACCAGCCCCAATTAACACACAGAGACACTGTATTAGATATAAATGCTCTTGGTCAGTTACTAGTTTCTTATTGGCTAGCTCTCTCTTAAATATCATTCCATTGCTATTAATCTATGTATTTCCACGTAGTCTCATCTTACCGGAGAGAGGGGCTAGTGTACTTCTCTCTCCAGTCTCTCCATGTTGACCCCCCCTTACTACTTCCTCTTTCCTCCTGGTCTCCTAGTCCCTCCTATCTTCGTATCCTATTGGCCAACTGTGTTTTAATCATTAACTAATAAGAAAAACATATTTACAGAATGACATCTCCCATCAGGCATGAGCTCATCAAAAGTATATACTGAACTTCGATTTGACCATTTTTAATATATTTTAATCTATTCCCTGCCTGGTACTTGTAATGTCTGCCTCTATTGTTTTTACTTCTCCCTCACATTTCTTGCCAGGCACCAGTCAAGAACTATGACCAACCATTACACCAATGAAATTATTGATGCATCTTTCTTGTTTTTTAGATAGGCCCATTGGAGGGATATCCTGACTGATTTGCCCAATGACTGCCTTCACTTGAAAGAAGCCAGGTAAATCCTCACCCCAAACTTCATAAGGGTGAATAAGGTTAATTCTCCTTCCGGGAAGATAATCAAACATATAGTAAGGAGTAAGACATTGTGAGAAACTATTTTTTTCCATTCCATCAAGAATTCTGATAGAAATTCTTTCCATTAAGAAGTCCATTCAGATTTAGCCCAACAAGGGACCATATTTCCTGACCACGCTCCCACCTTTATTGGTGGATAGCCAATCATATTGGATTGTTAAGTGCCTACCAATGGGATGAGATTCAGCCATATCCTATGTCAATATAAAGACAGAGCACTTTGGCCAAAACTCTATCTAGCCTACTCTGCATTAAACCCTTTTTTAGAGAAAGAAACCAACTTGCCACATTAATTTACTTTGTTCCCATGCTCCTTTATGTGGCACTGAGATTTCCCCAACACACAGCTTTCTTTGATTTTCAAAATGGAATAAAAGCTGCTTCTAAATGGTATGTCTTTGGGCAAGGTACAATGTTAAAACCTGCAAATTTATAAAGTATGAATAACTTAGGAAAGGACATAGCCTTTTCTCAACACTACCCCAGATTGATTTCTACAATTGGATCAAACACTTTTAAAAATTGATTACCAGTGATCACTAAATTAATTTTCAGTAGATAGTGTTTTTCTTTTCACCATATTTTTTGAGGCCATGTTCCCATATCCATCTTCTTTAACTCATGTGTGTTTACCAAATTAACTATTCCTTTCCTCATACTTATTTCTTCATATTTAAATTATTTGAGGGACATATGATGGAGCATAGATGGAAATGATTCAGAATATTCCTCTTGTAAGATCTCTAATACAACAAAGGCAAAACTGCAAATTAGCACACTGTATTGTTCTGTTTTTCTCCCAGAACTCATATTTTGAATCCAAGCTTCAATATGAACCTGCTTAGAACATCTCTTATGAATGAGCTCATAAAATTGAGTCCCTAGCAACAGGACCAAGTCCATATAAAAAAAGAATTAGAGACTAGAAAATTCAACTGCAAGGGCATCCAGCTGCAAGAACGGAAGTGACTCCTCATCGGAATTCAGTTTTACTGACTCCATGGGCCTTCTTTCTCCAGAACTCTAAGAAGGGGTATTTTCCACTGGGCTGTGAATCTGAGCTATCCTTTAACATTAGCTTATGAAAGACTAATAAAGGTAGTTGAACATGGATATCATTTTCACATAAGTGTGAGCCGTGAAACCACAAAATAGCAGAGAGGAGAAACTAGTATGGGAGAATGTAGAATTTGGGCTTCTTGACCCCAGCTACAATGACTCCCTATCATTCTCAATTGGCTCCTCTTTTCTGAACCTGTTTTTCTTCCCGGCATACAGAGCTTCTTCCATGTCTGAGGAGGCACACCAAAGATTCATTTGCCCATTAAAGTTTGCACATAATTTAGGTATTTCTTTTACTCTTGCATTTATTATTTCTAGAAGCTCATATTCATTGTCTCCAACTAAATAGTATGATTGCAGCTGACTAATATAAAGATGCAAATAATGGAAACTGTACATATTAATGTGCTACCATATGGTGTTTCCATGCATGAGGTCTAAATTGGGATAAAAATATCTATGCCTTCAAATTTATCAGTTTTGTAATAAAAATACTTTAGCCTCTTTTGAGATTCACAGTATACACTTTGTTAACAATCCTTATGCCACTATGAAACCAGTACCACAAAACTTTTATTCCTACCTAAAATTAACAGCTTAGTCTCTATTGATAAACTTTCTTATATACTTCTTTAGTCCTTCTCTGATCACTAACATTCTATTTCCAGCTTCTAAGAGATCAAGTTCATAATTCTGTCATGAATGAGTTCATTTGACACTTATACTTCACCTAAAAAATACTGATGATTGTCTCCAATTCCATGAATAATAAGTCAAATGATAGAACTTATATATTGTGGTTGAATGCTGTTTCAAATAATTTAAACCTCCCAACTTCTTTGGTTAGCCAACAGGTGATAATCATGTAAACAGGTTCTTTCTTGGCTTCTGTAGCTAGTACTGTTTCAGAAAACATAGGATTGCTCATGACTCTTCTACATGCTGATTTCATATCATTTGGATAAATCATAAAACTATCAGTAGGATAGTTGGGTCATATGGTAGTTCTATTTTAACAGGTTAAATAGCCTCCATAGTCTTTTCCTTGATAGTGGTACTAATTTCCATTTCCACCTGCAGTAGATAAATATTTCATTTTTTTCTTCTTCAAAAGCATTTGCTAGCTTGTTCTTTTTGTTGTTGTAGTTATAGACAGTGTTAATAAAGGGAGGTGGTATCTCATTGTTGTTTTGATTTCCATTTTCAAGGAGTCCTGATATAAAGCAGGTTTATATTCAACTGTTGGCTCTTTTGATATTTTATTTAAACATCTATCTACTTTGGTCTATTTACATTTTTTAACTGCACTACTGGAGATTTTACTGTTGATCATTTTGAGACATTCATATATTCTGGATATGAGCCTCTTGTTAGGAATATAGCAGTTATTGTCAATGTTTCCCTGTGGTACATATTCTAGGATAGTCATTTGTTTTATTGTTACATTGACAAAAACTTTCCACAGTGTAGTGATCAATAAACATGAATTGATTATGATTGCCTATAGCTTAACAAATAGTTGTTGGTATGCTGATCTTCCTTTCTTTTTCACTTTGAGTCACCGTGTTTATAGTTGCATTTTTTTTACAATAGCAAGATATGAAAATAGCCTAGATGTCCATTAAAAGAGAAATAATTAAAGAATTAAAGATACAAAGAGAAAGACAGAGAGAGAGAGAGAGAGAGAGAGAGAGAGAGAGAGAGAGAGAGAAGCAGTTAGCTGAAAAAAGAACCAAACTGATTTGTTCAAAGGAACATAAGTGGAACTACAAGCCATTGTATAAGTAAACAAGCTTTAGATAGATAACTTCATGTTTTCATTACATGTAGACATATATTTAATCCAGAAGAATAAGGAATAACTGTCTCAAAGGAAAGAGTAGAGGGTTACTCTAAAGGGTAATATGGAGTGACCATGAGGAAAGATCACTATATTCATGTATGAATAGCTTACAGTGGGATAAAGCTCATTATTCTTCACAGCTAGAAATTGAATAGGCATGAAATAGAGTGTATATACATTCAGCTTGTTTTTCTCCCGAGTAACTGTATAAAGCATAGAATATGAAACTGTATTTCCTGCCAATTTTTATTATCAGATTTTTTTCACTTTGTCATTCATGTTTAATATATATATTGTTAAATAAAACACATACATATTTAGAAAATATATTTTAATATTTAAAATATTATTTAAAATATCAATCCCCAATTCCCTCCTCATCCCATCCTCCCATGCTCCCCACCAATCCCCAAACCCCAAACCCACCTACTTCAAGGATAGTGAGGCCTGCCATGGGGAATCATCAAAGTCTGTCACATTATTCGTGGGAGGGCCTAGGCCCTTCTCCTTGTATCTGGGTAGAAGTAGTGTCCCTCCATAAGGAATGGCCTCCCAAAGTCCATTTGTGCAATAGGGATAAGTATTGGTTCCACTGATAGAGGTCCCATAGACTGCCCAGGCACCCACATTCAGAGAGCATGTTTCGGCCAAATACTTATTGGGGAATGGGTCCATGTGCTCTCACTAGGTCAAGTAAGCTGTTTCTATAGGTTTCTGCAGCACTGTCATGACTGCTTTGCTCATGCCCTCTCCCTCTCAACCAAACTCCAGCAGTTCAGCTCAGTGGTTAACTGTAGGTGTCTGCTTCTACTTCCATCACCTACTCAATGAAAACTCTAGGATGACAATTAGGGTAATCATCAATCTCATTATAGCAGAAGGATATCAAAGGCAGCCTATCCACTACTGCCTGGATTCTTAGTTGGGGTCATCTCTGTGGATCTCTGAACATTTCCCTAGTGCCAGATTTATTTTTAAACTTATACTGGCTCCATCTATTAAAGTATCTCTTTTCTTGCTCGCCCCTATTCCTCCCCTGATTCAGTCTTCCTGATCCCTCTTGTTTTCCTCCCCCTTGCTCTTCTCCCTTTCTCTTTCTCCTGAATTCCTTCCAACCCCCACCCCAACAAATAACTCTGAGATACCATCTTGCTCCTGTGAGAATGGCTAAAATCTAAAACTCAATGTCAGTTTATGCTGGAGAGGATGTAGAGAAAGCAGAACACGCCTCCACTGCTGGTGGGAGTGCAAATTTGTACAGCCACTTTAGAAATCAACATGGCAGTTCCGCATGAAAATGGGACTCAGTTTACCACAGATCCAGCAATTCCAGTCTGGGGCATATACCTAAAAGATGCACATTGATTCAACGAAGACATTTGTTCAGCTATGTTCATAGCAGCATTATTTGTAATAGCCAAAACATGGAAGCAACCTAGATGTCCCTCAACTGAAGAATGGATAAAGAAAATGTGGGACAGTTACATAATGAAATACTCCTCAGTGGGGAAAAAAACAAAACAAAAAAATGGAATCTTGAAATTTGCAGACAAATAGATGGAACTTGAAGAAACCATCCTGAGTGAGGTAACCCAGTCACAAAAAAAATAAATAAAAGATAAAAATTAAAGATGAATGTGATATGTACTCAATCATATATGAATTTTAGACATAGAGCAAAGGATCACCAGCCTTCATTCCACACCACCAGAGAAGCTAGGGAACAAGGAGAACCCTAAGAGAGACATACAATATCCCCCACAGAAGGGGAAAGGGAAAGATCTCGTTTTCTCATTTTAAAGAATATATTTGAAAAGCAATCAAATTAAAAATTGAATTTTCCCATTTACAAAAGAGAGTGCACCACTCATGCTCATTTTGAGATTTACTTGTCTAAATCTCCCCTCCTTGTTTTTCAGTGACTTTTTAAAACTACATTCCCACATGTTTCTATGTTTCATAATAGGCCTCCCTATTTGTTAATTGTGATGTTGCTTTTGTTTTATTTATATCATTTAATTTCTTCCTCATAAACTTAAAGTTATTTCACCATAGCCACATATTCTTATTACATATCTTCATTAAAATTAGGAAAAATTTGAAATACTTTAACCAAATTTCATGGACTTGGATATTTCACAGTTCCTTAATATTTGACATATGCTCATAGTCATTTTTTAAAGATACTTGGCATCCAAACCAGGATTTACATATTCTAGACAATGCTTCGACACTGAGGTTTGTCTCCAGCCACATTTGTTGCTGTTATCATTGCTACTTTACTGCTGATGCTTTGATTGCTTGTTTTCTCATTGTTTGAAATATGGTCTCCTGTATTTCCTTTTGCCGCAGCTGCCCAGTCTGGACAGAATGTCTCCCCTTGCTGCCTCAATTCTTGACTGCAGTGCTGGATGTGTGACACCATGCCTGGCTTATGTACTGGGGATCAAAGTCTGCACTTTGTGAATACCAAATAAACAATATATCTACTACCATACCTACTAATTAGGAATAAAGATATTACCGGTAAAGGAAATATAAACTCTATGGGCTATGTAGAAAAGTACTGCCAAGAAGAAATAAGCTTCCTTTTCTATGAGCAGTTTCACACTCTTTCATTTGTCTACTCTCATGTTTCTTATTCACTATCTGCTAAACTTGTTTACTTGAATTTAACTTTCCAATCTTAAATAACTGAGGCAGTCTGTATATTGAATGATGAACCAATTAAACATAAGTCTTTGAAATCCATTAGCATAACACATAATGTCTTCTTTCGAGGTAGGAAGGAAAATATGTCCCACCCCTGAGGAGAGAGCTGCATGTTCTGTTTGGCAGCATTGCTGGTTCTGATGATTTGGAACTCCCTCGTCTATAATGGCAGCGGGGTTCTCTTGTCAACATAACCCCTGGAGCCAAGTTGGATGAGATTAATTCCTGAGAGTGTAGGGTTAAGATGATTGTTAACATCACAGAGGGAGAAATACTCTACTACCCGATGTGTTCAGCATATTTTAAAGAAAGTGGACACGCCAGAATTTCTCTTCTGGATTCATTCCCTATTGTGAAACAAAGGGACATTTTACAAATATCACAGCTTCCCTATCTGAAAGGATTCTGTTGGTTTCACTGGAACAGCTGCACAGAGTAAAGTCAATGGAAGTGGTAAATTCCTTGGAAAATTCCCAGTGTATACCTGAGTATCTTCTGAGCATTTTTCATAGTAAAAATGCAATATGTGTGAGTCAAAGTTTCTCCTCTTTCCTTTAGATAATAAAGCAAGAGATACACTACAATAATCTTAACCAGTAATTCAGTGGTGTGTAGCACCAGTTAGCTCTACTAACCTCCCAACGCTATCTAATCATCTTTGAATTTAGTTCAGAATTATAAAGAAAATTTCTGTACATATTTGTATGTAGGTCTATGAATAGGTATTATGTGCTCCTTGTTGGCTTGAGTGAATCACAGATCAATATTTAGTATAGAAATAGATATCATTAAAGGAGTTTTAAATAAATTTTAATAAGTGAGACTGTAAACTCTTACACTAATTCTCAGGTTTCTAATAACAGAATATTTGAACCCTATGAATCTTGGAAATCTAATTAGACAATGTTAAGTTCTTTCTAGTTGAAGCCACAGATGTTTCACACTGGGAAAATCAGCAAGCCCCAGGGTTTGTTTGGTCTACAGGAGTGTCAAATTTTCATGGATAATTTAATAGCTAATAACTCTAATTCTTTCCCTTAAACCAAGAGATGATAAATAATGATTGCACTAAAACTGTAAAATTAACCCTCTAGGCTAATGAAAAATATTAGGAACCACTGAGGAAATTAATTTCTAGAACTATTGCTCCTTTATTGCCAATCTTTCTAAAGTTGTATTGTATCTCATCATCTTTCAGAAAAGGCACATAAACACATTGGAATGATGAGATTCATAAAAAAATTTTAAAAAGCGAGTTGTGCCAAATGTCTTTCATTACTTCTTTTCACTTACTAATCACTCAAAAGAAGAAAAAATTCTCAATTTGGTGTCAAGAGTAACATTTTGTTTCATAAATATTTGGTTTTCGAATAATCAAATAGTGGTCTGTACAACATGATTATTGTAGCATTAAAATAGAAAATATTTAGGTATACAACCTTTGGGGATACTTTATTGTGACACTTTATTGGGAAACTTCATAGAGTATTGAAGTTTATAATGACACATTTTCATTAAAATAAGAAGATACATTCAAATTTATTTTATAGTCAGTGTTAATTTGAGCCAAGTAGCCATATGTAAACAACTTTAAAGGTATTTGCATTAATGAAAGTCAACCTTTTATTTTGTTTTGTTTTGCTTTTTGTTTGAGTCTCTAAATATGAGTACTTTTCAGAGCTTAGAAATACAAGTAAGAAGGAGACAGGGGCTATAACCCAACCACAGGTGTTTACATCATGTGGTTTGTGTCCGCTCAACCTTCACTTGACCTTGATGTTTCTAGTGGAGAGAAAAATGCTTTGAAACCCAAAAGGAATAAGGAAATAGCATACTTTTAAATCATGCATTAGCACTTAGCATTTGGAAATCCCACTTGGAAGACTTAGAGTTATGTCAGTGGCTTTTTCTTCTGCGGGAGGGGTTTGCTGAGTGCACTGAACTCAAGATAGCAGCAAGACACTTGGGCAAGTTGAAAATCATGCCAGACCAAATATTGCTCTCAATTAATGGCACACCTCTAGTAGTCAACAATAGTGTTTCCCTAGTGTGATTTATGACTAGAATTACCTCATTGAAAATTGGCCAGTAAATGGTAGAAACTCTCAGGAGTCTCAGGTTTAGTCTCTTCTACAGTGTGAGAGAAGGGCAGTGAAGGATTTCTCTAGACACCAATTTAAATTCTGTCTATCTGAGTTCCTGTTATTGATTTTTCATAAATGTTGAGAAGAAAAAAATAACCATAATTCTGACCTAGTAGGGCAAGACATAGACAAGGAAAACAAAGTAGAGTAAATATGAAGGGACTATATCTGTTTCCTGTACAATTACTTACAAAACTTATCTTATTGTAGGAGTGGGTAGCATCCAAGTCTGGAATGAATCAATTACAAAGAAAAAAAAATACAAAACTTGTTATTTTGACATAAAATATATGGTAAATAGGCTAATAATGACAAAGATAGTAAAAAGAAACTGCTATTAACAATCAAACAAGTAGTAAAAATCATTGTTATTTGAATTCATATCAGTGTTAAAACAACTCAAGAATCTATTATACATAGTTATCAATCAAACTGGGATGTTTTCTGTGTAACATATGTGCATACACTGCACATATATTAGTGTATGTGCATGTGATTCTGATTTATGGATACAGATATGAACATGTTCTACTCATATATGTGTCACAGTTGGTATGTAGATATAATTATGCATTTTTATTTCATCAATATCTACTCAGAAAGCAGCATTCCTTTGTAATGGCATTGTCATTCTTCTTTTCTGTGAGCCCTTAAACACAAAAAATGCCACTCATGAGCAGTCAATGCACACTCTTGCCTGAGTGACAGTGCCCTGTTGCTTGCTTCCATGATTCTTCATGGCAGGGTTTCCAAAGTATAAACACAAGGATTATACCACTTGAGTAGACACCTCTGAATAAAAAGCTTACTGTTTTTAATAACCACTGCAAATGAAGGGATTGAACTGTTTTTGAGATATGAGTTATAGGAATAGTGGTAATCTGGAGAGAATCCTGAATACAAATATAGGGACTGAGGGGAATTTGACAATTTTATAGCCACCGTGTAGGTGGTAGGTGCATTTGTCAAAGTAGTAAAAACATTCACACTTTCCATTGTACAGCTTCACAGACCATTGAGGGACTGATATTTTACAAGCTACATAAGCCAACCTACCTTCTTGAGAAAGCAGTGGCTTCTTTATTTTTATTGGCTATTTATTTCCTTCTGGTATGTTAGTCTTTTGCCTATATAATCCTCAACATGTACTTAAGATCTTAGCTTCTGGTCAACTTATGACTGAAAGCAAGAAATACTACATGCACCATTGCATCACAGCTCAAATATGCCTGAAACAAGCCTTCATATGACACTAAAACAAGATCCTTTTATACTTGTTAATAAAAATGTTGTATTTGGAAATACAGTAGTCATTTTTATTCATTGTCTAACAACATCATACACATTGCAAAATAAATACTTGTGAGGTCAGATTCCAGGAGAGGGTATTTCTAGTGATGAGCGTAGAAATTTCTAAAATTAGTAGTTTCCACAAAGTTTCTAAGCTTTATATGAAAGGTTAAATCAACCAGTTTTGTAGATTTGACAGGTAGCAATTTGGAGTACTTATGAGCTTACTGAACTACCAAACAAGTATGGCAACTTTTGCATTATTTGTAATCATTTACTTCCTATTTAAACATATATTTATTTAAATATCACAGGTATACAATACTATATAGCCAGTTAGAGTTGGACTGCTTCTTTTACACATAAACCTCCTAGAAATGTGGCCTACCTAACTAGAATAATCAGATAACTGCCACATAAAGGTGGACTTCAGATGCCTTTTAATAACCTTGACCCTGATCTTATTTTTCTTTTAGAACACTAAGACACACAAATGATCTAAATAGGTTGTCCCAGAATTTATTTTCATACACTAAAGAAATACCCAAGAAAAGTGTACCTAAAACTACATACTGGAAAGTTTCAATATAAATTAAGATAAAATAAATACTTCATATATCGATTTCTTATTATGAAATTCTTAAAATAAATAAATACATTCACACACTCTAATGTTCATTGTACATAATCATACATTCCAATATAAGTATATGTTTGAACTTTCCTTTGTACTCCATTCAAATGAGTTATGAGTTACTTATACTTTATAGAAAAATAATTAAAATCTTCACACATACAAACATTTTCAAAAATAGTCAGTTTTGTGGAAAATAACTGCTCAGTGGGAAGTGAATGATGACAGAGAAGTATAGCTTCCAAACTCCTTTCAGTTCTGAATGTTTGACATGAGTACACTTCCTATTCCACACTTAACCAACTTCTGCTGTTTTTCTGTTCTGGCTCTGAGTGATGCTGTCTGGTGTGATAAACCATCACACATTTCATCTTAATTATCAGGTGGTTCTGAAAGCCCTCTCTACTTGTTAAATATTCTAAGAACTCTGGGAGATTTAGGACTCTTTCTGTTCTCATTTCTCTATCACATGTGAGGCACCATAAATTTGAAATGATCAGGGAAAGTACTATAATTCCCATGAAGTCTAGACAGTCTACTATTTATTTGTTATGATAGAGAAGACATTTATGAAAAGCTTAAGATGGATTTTAATCACAATCTTGATTTAGATTATCCACTGCTTTGATAAATATCCCTGCCACCAACACATGTGCTATCCCCTGAGTGCTAAGTTGACCATAAACCCTTTGGTTCTACCCAGAATTCTCTACATATTACCAGTCTTCCTATAATGTATATCTCAAACCCTCTTCAGTTCCTAAGAGAGAGATTATTCAAGAAGAAGAAGAAGGAGGAGGAGGAGAAGGAGGAGGAGGAGGAGGAGGAGGAGGAGGAGGAGGAGGAGGAGAAGAAGAAAAGAAGAAGAAGAAGAAGAAGAAGAAGAAGAAGAAGAAGAAGAAGAAGAAGAAGAAGAAGAAAAAGACAACAACAAATCCAGCTCTTTTCTTGGAAATATCTACTTGTGTGGCTGAGTCACTATGTTTTTACTATGGAAACCCTGCCACAAAGACACTAGTAAAAAAATAATGACATGGTACAAAAGAAAATGCTTCTTAATAAACTTGGAAAAATGTCCAAGTCAGCAAAATTATAGTGTCTTATAACAATAATCAGTGATTTGCAGTGTACAAAATTTTTCTTAGCAATAGGTTTAATGAAACAGTGCTTTCTTTTTTAATCTACTTATTTCATTATTTATTTATTTATTTTGTTTAGAAAATGCTTCTTACATATTTGGTAACTCATATCAGTAATCAAGAAACAAAATTATTGCCTCTGTTAAATTTTCTTATTTTGTGTTCATAGATATGAAATTGTATAATACTATGTCCAAACTAAGTCAAATAATTGAGAGGTACAGTTTCATTAAAAATGGAAAGGTGATGGATGTTGGGTATTGACCACATTCATTATTTTTGAAGACTCTTACTCTTTCTAGCAAGGAAGACAGAGCCACATAAAATTTTAAAGAGTTTGAACTTTTCTATATAGCATGGATGGTTTGCCAAAGCCTGTGGCACTTTGGCCAGTCATGACATTTTTTCCCATGATGGAAAGAAAAATAATGACAACATAAAGAGAGAATGTTCCACTGAGAGTTCATTGCTAGGAGCGAGGACTGAATTTGCCATTTCACAGAGACAGAGAATTTTGAATAAAGTGTAAGTCCTTAGGATAATGAAATTCCATTTTTGCAGAAAAGAGAAAAGGTCCCTCAAACAAAATCAGAGTAGATATCAGAAATAAACCAGCCTCCCTTATCTTTAATCAATCTCAATATGATGATTAGATGAACAAAATTGCCTTATAAAAAATTCATACAGTACAATTTAGATTCCACTTAATGAGATACCTACAATTATTGCTGGGAAAAGTGACTAGAGAATTTCCCTTAAATTGCAAACAAATAATTGAGTGGGGTGGAGGTTGCATGCAATATTTTTTTTCTGTATGAACTTATTATTCTTTTGACATCGTACTGAGTTTGGTATATGAACATATGAATTCTACCTTTGAATTAACATAACTCCCAGAATACTTTATTCTACTCTATTTCTGCTGAATTCTTTTAGAGAAACAGTAGTCATGTGTGCTTAATTGAGTACATAACCATGTTCCCTTGGTATAGCTTATGGTTTTTCATAACCACCTTTGGTCTACCAACTCTCCAAAATCATCATGAGTCCTCCTTAAATATCTCCAGATTTTAGTTCAACTCTTGTGGAAAAACAAAACCAGACTCAGTCCTAGACTCTGAGATAAAATAATAAATCCCAAATCAGTCTCTGTGTCTGGAGTGAGCACAGTGCCATGGTTGACTCTAGTGAAATTGTTCTGTCCCTAAGGTCATGGTATGTTTTCTGTACATCTGCATTTCAACAATCATATCTGTTTTCTAAGTAACAATATTAGGGAAGGGAACAGAAAACTAGGAAAATGGAAATAGAAAATAATTTCTGTGATGAAAAATAAACAATTTGTTCATGCATATGTATTTAAGTAAAACTATTATTAGTCAATTACTTAACTAAATTTCGATTCAACATAAAACTCAAACTCCAAAGTAGCTTTTATGCAGTTTTCCCCTTTTATCTTTCGTTTCATTTTGAAAAGAAGAATATTATGTGCCTTGATATCCAACTTTGTTATTTATTCAGTTAAAAAATGCTTTATAGGTTTTCATCAAAACTGACTATTCCCACTATTTATTTCTGATTCCTCTATCCAGACATTGAATATGTTTCACCTTTTCCCTCTGCCAACACCTTAGCTGTGGTTTTGTTTAGTTCATGAACACTGTTTGTTTATATTGCTTGATCATTTTAGTAGAGGAAAACTATTTTGTAAGTTTTCTACTATGGACACAGCACATTGTACTTTCTTGCTATTTCTTGCAGTACAAATTTTAATTTTACAAAATTTAAATCTCATACTGAAAGATTTCCAGGAATGTACCCCCGCAAAACAACTCAACATTTTCACTCCCACAGTTTCAAACACAGCCCGAGTTTAGTTTCTTAATTTATCCCCTGGGATTCCCGACCTTCTAGAAACAATTTTCTCTTCTATGTGTGAACATTTTCTCTCCTTTTTTGTTACATGGTTCTCCCCACAGGACAGATATCCAGCATTAATTAGTTGCAGGCTCCACTGTTTCTTCCTTCCTTCCTCCTCTCTCCCCAACCCCTCCCTCCCTTCCTCCCCCCATCTTTCCCTGCCTCCCTCCTTTCTTTCTTTCCTTCCTTCCTTCCTTCCTTCCTTCCTTCCTTCCTTCCTTTCCATCTTTCTTCCTTTTGTGTGTATTGTACATGTGTGCACGAGTGCATATGTTTACCATTGTACATATTTCATGGTATGTTTGTAGGGGTAAAAATACAACTTCCAGGACGCATTACTCACTTCCTTTCTGTCTGAGGTCTGTCTCACAGTTCCCGGTGTTGTACGGGATACCACAGGCTAGCAAAAATATCTTTCATAGTGATTATCATTTCTCCAATGCCCATATCACCACAAGACTGCTGCAAATACAGACACCCACTCCGTATCCATCTTGTTTAAAAATGAGAGATACGTAGATGGAATTCATGCTGTTAGTATTGTGTTGCCAGTGACTTTTCCACAGAGTCATTTTCCTATCCTTTCTCTAGTGCTTTTTGGATGACACCAGCACCTAATTCTTGGGTATAATACATATAATACTTACACTGATTATGTATCCATTAATAAAACTTCCATTTGACTATAAATTCATTATAATCAATGCTGACATTAACATAATATATTTATATTATTTACAAGGTCTCACTTGCTGTCTTAAAAGTCATCCACATTGTTAAATATGAAAAATCAATTAATAAGTAATGTTGATTCTTCTTAGGGGGGATAAGGAAGCTGCACCTCCCACCAGAACCCTCCCCACATATACATCAAGGACACTCACACTCATTGCTCCCTTGTACTTATCTAAAATTAATGTTAGAGAATTTGTGATAGCCAGATTTTTTGTAATATGTAACTATATTTTTTTAAACCTAAGTAATGCTTACTCCAGCATTTGCACCCATGAACCATATCTTTGAAATGCTCTTCACAAAGAGGAGAAGGATTCTATTCTTTATGGGTGTTGTGACTCAAGGTGAAAACTGTCCTGGATCATAAAAAAAGAGCTAACTCAAAAGGTCATCTAATTACCAGGTAAAGTTGGGACAAATGCTGCTGTCAGGTCCTCTTACTTGAGCACTAATTAGTAGACCTTGGGAATGTCTGTGCAAGAGTCTGCATCAGCTTGGCTTTATTGAAAGTGAAAGTCAGTACTAGAGAGATGTTTTTGGCGGGTAAAGCGATTGTTGCTTATGCCAGAAGACTTGGGTGTGGATCCCTAGTACTTCTCTTTAGCAGACTCACTATGGTGCACATACATTTATATGTGTATGTACATATATACATACATACATACATACATACATATAAAATGTCCATATAAGAATCATGTAGAATCTCCTACAGAATATTTCTCCTACAGAATATATGCTATTATTGAATGCTTATTAATGAATTTTTTTTTCTGTGTTTGAAGAGTTGTGTTCTCAATTGATAGTTATAAAATCTTCATTGAACTGATAGTTCTATGGCTATTTATCATTTCTATTCTATAAATAATTTAATTGATCAAAGACACTTCTACTGCTGATAAGTGGAGAAGAGGAAGGTCAGAACATTTGTTTCTGGAAGCCATCCTCTTCTGTGTGAATCTATCTTAAGTTTTGCATGCTCAGGCACCATATTTAACCCCTACCTTCTAACTCCACAGCATCAGTGCTTAGGTGGGCACACAGAGAGAAACTAATTGATTATTCATTCTATCATTTTTTCCTTTAAGGTATTCCATCTAGTGTATTTAGAAGAAGACTATATTTTTTTCAATAATCGTGAATCTCTATTCTTATAGCTTTTTTTCTCTCAAAATAATTTCTAGTCCTTCTCACTTGAAGGTTTACATGCATTTTTTTGGTCTGTGACAAAGTAAAAAAAATCTGTGCTTATGCAGTGTCTATTCAAATCAAGCAGAAGAGAGGCTACCTTCTACAAAGAAATAATAAATATGTCAAATATAAATTCACAGCAAATGAAACTGAACTTTTCTTTATTCTAATGGTATTCAACTGTCATTGCCACTGAGATAAATTCTGCTCATCATTTTTTTTGTCTCAAAGTCTTTCAGCATATAAAACTTCTCCTAGCTTCGTTAAGGCCTGCTAAATAATAACACAAAGTTAACTAAAGGTTCTGAAGTTAAAAAAGTAAAGGATTTATGTTCCAGCTTTTCTCTTGTCTTAGCAACTCTGTGATTTGGAAAAGGTCTTTACCTTCAACGTGTGAAGAGTTTCTATGTTTAAGACATAAAATGCAGCTTTAAGTCAGATGCACTAAGTGAATTAGTCTCAGAAATCATTAGTCTCAGAAATCTAAGATACTCAGCCTGCACTTATCATTAATGGCTACTATTATTGCCCTGCTGAACGTCACCTTATGTACATATGCTCCTTCCACATTTCTTCTATGGCACTTGTGGAACTTAAACTCTGCTAACAAATAAGTATACATAATTTCCTATAGGATCACAAAATATCCCTGTATCATGACAATTACAAAACAAAAATTTTAATCACCTTCAACTAAGCAACTTTTTCAAATCTGAAAATAACATTGAAGTAATAATCCATACTCCTTCAGTTTATATTTTTAAGTCTATGTGAAAGGTGTACTTTGCACAACAAATGCCTCACATCTGGTCCTTCAACTCAACACATTGTGTGTTTGGTGGCATTTTCCTTCTAAGCAGTGTTGAACTTTTCAGCCTCAATTATGGTGAATGAATTATGGTGAAGAGAAAAATGTATTTGCTATTCTGCTGTAGTTACATAATGAGGCAGAGGCAACATTTGCACAATGGAAGGCCCCTCTTTACTTGCTTCCTAGAACTAAATCTGACTGTCACTGCTGTCTTCCTTATATCTTATTCACATTAGGTTCCTCTCATATCAATTTCTATCTATATTTTTTGGCCCCTTTATTGTCTCTTCACTCTCCATGATATCCACAGCATCCCTCCTTTGATGTCTTCTCTCAAGGATTCTACTTAATTACGTCTACACGCCACACAAAAATGCAAGTGTGTCTTGTGATTCTTACAAGTAGACCTGATTCTCTGTAGGTAGAAGACACATTGTGCTAAAAATAAACAAAAAAACAACAACCAAAAAAAAAACAAGGAAGGAAGAAGGGTATACCACAAATAATTGGGCATGTTAAAGAAGTGATAGATTTGCTGGGCCTAATCTAAAGAACACTCTTGCCTGTCAATGTCATTATTCAAGGACCCTTTTTAAGGAAAAGTCTGAGATACAATGCTCTTGCTAGATGGTAGATAGTCCACAGAAAAACTTTTCAGAAGCTTATAGTTTTTGTGTCAAATGTGACTTTTTAGTATTTTCAATTTCAAAACGTGACAGTCTTGACACTTACTTGGCTTTGCAACTACTCAGAATTGTTAACTATTTTAGGTCCTGTACAAATGAATGCTTCTTACTTCTATTTTAGTTCAAAATGAAAAGAAAAGATGTCTAAGAGAAAAATATTTTCATTTTAATCCATATGCCTATCTTCTCTAGTGTTACCTTTATATATTTTCTGGTATATCCTCTTTGTAGCTTCTGTTTGATAGGGGAATGAATCAGGATACACATGTTCAGAGGATTCTTCCAGACAAGAGAAAATTAAGATTCCTCTTTCTGCCCTCATTGATTTCTTGGGTCTGGAAATTACATTCTACTATCTCATGCTGTATGCAAACAATTCAACTTCAAATACCTCATTAATAACCTACTGTGTTTCTGTCAGTGTGAGTGCATCGAATTGCTTTTCTGACATGATCTGACCAAAGTGCTCTCTTCTTCCTATTTTCATGTACTTGAAGTATCTTGCTTAAGTATCTCTCATCTCACATGAGTTCAGTACTCTTCCTAGGCTTTCCTTCAATGCTGAAGTAAAGTTCTTTTTCCATCTGTCATTCAAGTGCATCCTGACCACGAAAAAAAAAAAAAACTAATGCAACATACTAGTACAATACTAGTACAAACCATCTGGCTTGGAGCCATTCTACTTTGTGTGCATTGTTGAGCCAATCTTCAACTCGACCGGACACCAAACATCTAGCCACTCCCTGTCCAGAGCAGAAAGTACTGGAATTAATCCCTTTTCTCGTGGCTCCTTTTTATTCCACTAAATGCTATTTGATCTTCCCACCCAAACAAATTCATCTTTATTTTCACCATCCACACACAAAGTACTAACAACATCAGTCTACATAAAGGGCCCCTATGCACTTTCTTAATACAAAATGTTTCTTTCTGTCTTTCGTATTGCATTCGTCCTATGTATTCCTTCTACATATAGAAGTGCACAGCCTTTTGTGCACTTCTATACTCATTTACACAGTAAGCAACCTAGCAATAAGAATATCCTTTCACTCATTATTCTTAGTTATGTAAACCTTAAAAATGTTGCTTATTAGTTGCATACATATTATTTTTAAGTTCAAACTTAATATTATACTTTAAAGTATAAATTATTTAAAGATTCATGTTTTAGAATTTATTAGAAAATGAATATTGAAAAAGTAATTTTAAAATTTACTTTATTGTTTCCTCCTTTTTCAAAATAGCATCTCTTAATTTAGCAAGTGTAATAAGAAATGGATAATTCTTTAATTTTCTAAAGCCAGGTCAGAATAGTACTATTACATGTCTCATTTAAATGAATGTTAGCATTTTGGCATTTGTACATGCCCACAAATATTATCCCATTTAATTTTGGTCTTATGAATGAAGACAAAAAGATACAAAATGAAATTGTTTTTCATAACCCAGACTAGAGGTAGCTCTTTCCAAAGCAGATTCATTTTATTGTAGACTCTTGCGTTCCAGATGAGAATTCTCTGTCTGCTCACCTAAGTGGAAGCATGTCATATAGGAAAAGCTCTATGAAACAGCCTGAATTTGCTATAAAGATTCCCTTTTCATATTTTCATTTTTTTAAGTGAATGGAAAGATAGATATATTGCTCATGTCATCTGATAACCCTAATTAAAACTTAATGCAGACCTGTCTTCTCAGCTTCTCAGGAAGATGAGGCAGAAGGATCTTAAGACTAGGATGGCATGGACAACTTAGTGGTACATTTCAAAATAAGGTAAGAGAGTGATTTTGTAGTATGAACTAGTCCAGCTTTAATCCATAGATCTGGGAAAACAAACTTCTAATGCTAATTAAAGCAAAACACAAATCACTTCCTGTACATTCCTGTAATTATGCCAAAACATAGAACTGATGTTGACCTGTTGTCATGCTTTACCATTTTTTTTTAAGTCCAGAAGATCCTAGTAACAAGATACATCTTTGTCTCACTTAAGAACGACAGTGGGTCAAGTCTGTTGCCTGAAACTGAAGAAGCAAAATAAATGACCTCAGTTTTCGTCTGTGCTCGAGCATTCAAGCCTTAACTCAGAGTTAGTGCTTCCCTACTGGGTCCAAATCACATCAGTGATTTCCAGTTATTGACTCAGCCACTTTGTAGAGTAGTTACAAGAGCCAACTAAAGCCTGTCTGGATATGGAAGAAACAATTCAAGGAAATCCTTTAATACATCTAGGAAGCAAGAAGATCTCAGTGCAGAATTTGCTTTTTCTGACTTCGGCTACAAATACAAAGATTTGCAATACTATACTATAAAGCAGTTTTCTATATAATAAGGGCATATTAAATGGCATAAGCATGCTTCCAGCCATATGCTCAAATACTGGACTGGAGTTTTGCCACAATGATGGTGACTATGGGCTTCTCTTTTTTGGTCTGCACAATATACAAACCCTGCATGGCACATTCCCAACTCAGTATAACACGTTGTTTTCTCTTACCGCTTAATTATAGCTCATACTCCTAGCATATGTTTCATACTGTCAACAAAAGAGAAAAGCCTATTTCAATTTAGACCAAATTTAGTGTCTTTAAAATATTCAAATATGCTGTTTTACAATAACATATGGCTGTGAACAATGTTTTTCACTTTTTTTTTCTAACAGTATCTCTCTTTAAGGATAAATCATGTATTCCAAGATTAAATTAAATGGGCCCTGCTGTTAGAGAAAAATGTTTTTGTGCTACAACTTGGCTTCTTACATTAGTGTTTATTAAATCTTTAAAAACTTAAATAACCCCACGATAAATTCAGGAATATGAAAAATTGCATGTGTTTATAGTATAATGGGTTTTACTATATTAGAAAGTAATATTAAACCAAATGACTTTATAAACTAGGACTGGGCTTTAGGTGGTATCGTATAGTGCCAAATCACATTATCAAAAAAGGTTCTGGGAGATGAAGTCACTTCCTGGGCCTCTTTTATTCCCTTTGTTATCCTAGTGCTAGATAACATTGATCATATTCACATAATCTCCTCAAAAACGGAGAGAAAAATAAAGCAGACTTCATTTATTTTTAAGGTTTATAACTATACATTTATATTCTGTATTTAGTTTTGAAAATCTTTTCACAACCATGAAAGCATATAAATCTTCTACCAGGCTCCAAGGAGAAGCCATTTTGAAATTACCACATGCCATGGTCCTGGGTTTCTCTATGCTTGGTCCTGTGTTCCAAGTTGATATAATCCTTAAACACATAGTTTGAAATAGACTCACCACTTTTATTTTCTTTCATAGCAGCTAATTTCTTTCAGGACACCAATGGCAGCTTATAGTAATCTTACATATTCAAATATATCCATACATCAACTGTGTATACTTATACATTATATCACACACACACACACACACATATATATATCACACACACATAATATATATATGTGTGTATGTATGTATGTATTTATTTATTTATTTAGTTCCCCCTGGTGATATTAAAATATAATTGATGAAGCCACTGTACCCTGGCTATAATAAATGAATGAGTATAACTAAGACAATGTGTTATCTTTTCCAAGGTTATACAACAGAGTTATTTTAGAACAATTATTGGAAGGAAGAAACATACCTACTGACTTCCTTGAAGCACATTCTTCTATGCTGCCTTTTGTAAACAATTAGTCTGAGAATAGCTAAGAATTATCTGTCAGCCCCTAATAGTCTACTGCCATACTCAATATCACCTATAGAAAACTTAGCATAAAATTAGTCATAACCTCAGTCAACTTCAAGGTTATGAATATATGGAATAGACATGGTATTGTTTTATCAAAATTAATTAATTTTATTTCAATTGAGGTGTTATTCATTATTCATCTTTTAGTAAGTAAAAAATAATAGGAGTCTGTTATCACTTTGAAAAGTCATTGTGTCCTTCCCCATGTTACTGTTAGTGCCATGTACTGAGAAAGGACAAATTAAAGAGTTAAAGAGCAGACATATACTACTCTACCTTTCTAAATATATAAAAGTGAATTCCATCCTTTGCTACAAAATATATCATACACTACTTATCAAAAATCCTAAATGCAGCAATTATGCTCTACAAATTGTACTAGAACAAAAGAAACAAAGACTGTATTCTGAGCAAACACTTTTTGTTTTGTTTTACTTCAGAATTGGAGAGCTTATGAGGTTCCTAAAATTTCCTTTAAAGCAGAAGCAGGTACCCACAGCTAAGCACTGAGCTGCATTCCTGGAATCCAGTTGTAGAGAGGGAGGAAGGATGAGTATGGAGTCAAGACCACGCTGGAGAAACCCACAGAAACATCTGACCTGACCTAGTGAGAGCACATGGACACAAGGCACGAATCTGGGGAACCAGCATAGGTCTAAACAAAGCCCTCTGAATGTGGGTGCCAGTTAGGAAGCTTGGGCAGTCTACGAGACCTCTAACAGTAGAACCAGTATTTATCTCTAGTGCACAAATGGACTTTGGGGTCCATTCCCTATGGAAGGATACTCTTTCTGCCCAGATACACCGAGGAGGGCCTAGGCCATTCCCCGGTGTGACAGACTATGATGATCCCCCATGGAAGGCTTCACTATCCTTGAGAAGCAGGAGGAAGGTGGATTGTGGGGAGGTTGGTAGAGTAAATGAGAGGATGGGAGGAAAAGGGAAAGAGGAGGATTGATATGTAAAATGTTTGTTTCTAAAGAAAAAAACAGCTATATAGTATCATGCTGTATGTGCAGTATTATTTATTTGTTTCTTATAAGGGCTTAATTTTTTCTAATAAAATTATTATATATTAAATTTGTTGATGTTAATTATTATATTCTATAAATTTAGCAATTATATTACCTTGTATGTTACTATTTACAATAAATCTAATCAAATTTCTTCTTTTGGTGCACTCTATCTTTTGTGATTATTTAAAGATCCTTTATGTAATTAATATTGTTTCACCAAGAAGATTATTATAAATAGATCCCTAGAAGTTTTCTTTAAGAACAAATGTCAGAGGCATCAACACTGCCATCAACTTTTGCTAAGTCTTCCACTGTCTCTGAGTAGAAGATAAATATGAAAGTTACATCTAAAAAAAATCATATTTTCTAATTTATTCAGATTGGACAGTTCTTTGTGATGAGGCCTATTTGTGGCAGGAAGTGGATGAGGCCAACACAAATGGGATAGTGGAGTCCATTAAAAGTCACCAGTTCACTTGTCACAGGATTGAAATGTAAATAAAATGTTAGTGACCTTAATGTCCTGAGGATGTCAAGATATGAGCTCTAATGCTTAGGAAATTGTAGTCTCTGTTCATTGAGAGCCTAGGAACTGTATCTCTTTGGTTAGTAATTCCCATACCTCTCCACCAGCGGAACACAGTTTGGGCAATGAATAGCAACTTAAAGATGTTTAAAACAATCCATTACAATCTGACATCTTTCGGGACCTGGCAAAATTAACAGGACCATTTTGTCTTACTGTAATTCTCCTTTCTTAAGAAGGGGAGAGGATGATTTATAAGGGCCTTCTTACAATGGCTTTTAAAATTGGTGTTTGAGCAAATTGACTTACAGAAAATCATATTGGTAGCTTTGGCATATGCTTATGTGAGGTAAATACATCTTGCAGAGGTTGGCTGTCTCTCCTGAGACCGAACTTCTCTTTGGGTCATTGCCTATGATAACCATAGAAGCCTGGAAATTAGGTCAACTCTGTTTAGAAGGTGAAAGCTCCTTGATTTCCATCAAAACTTAAAATGAAAATAAATCAAAAAAATAAGCAAAAACAAAAAAATCAAGCAAGTAAACAAAAAGCTTGACAGTCAATTCTTATGGATTATGAGCCTTCATTGCTCATGGATAAGATGTCATGATGTGCACAATGATTTTTCTGTCTCCTAGTTCTAAAATTACAAAGGAAAATATGACTACTGTGTATTGTTGGCTTTGATCTGAGAAACAAACAAAAACAACAACAACAGAGGAAAAAAAGCATCTGAGGCATATATTATTGTTCTTCCCAGGAGTAAAAAAAGAGAGGTCTGAGATATTACTAAATTCTTCATGTGATGGTGCTGCTTCCAGCAACCCCAAATTACCAGGCTGTACTTACAGAATTGTTGATGAAACTTAAAGTGTAGACATAGCTTCTAAATATGTGTTGTAAGTAATTAATACACTTATTCTCTCTCTTAATATAAAATCAACCAAAAGATAAAAATGAGTATCCAAGGACTTTTATAGTATACCAATGTTCTGCTTCCTGTACATTTTATATATAATAAAAACCATCTTTCTATTCTAACACCTCTAATGCTTTGTAGAGCTATATTTCTTCTTTCTCATAAAGTCTTTCTTCAATGATTATATTTTCTAGACACACCTCACCTTCATTTTTTAGAACTTCCTTCTCTACTGAACCATCTCTACCATGCTCCCATCAACCCTATGAAACAGCAAACACATGAACTCAAGCATACTTGCCTCTTTGAGTGCTGTTGCATACTGGAATCCACACTAAGAATTAGTCAGGATGTTATTAAGTTTTAGGAAAATGCAAAGTTGGGACCTGTGGTAAATTAAAAAATAGCTTAAATTCTAGGATATATTGGGTTTGAATCTTGTATGCATTTTATAGGATGCATGGTGTATGGTAATTTCTATTATTTATTTAGAAATTTTAGCAATGGCTAAGTAATGATTAAATATAATTTTCCTTATGAAATAGCTTAGCATCAATTCAGTAAGTACAAAGTGATCAGTATATAATGCTTTACTTACTGCTACTGACATTTTATTAAAGTATATCGATCTAGAAGCAGTCCTGTAACTCACATGTTTGTGATCTAGAGAGCTGGCAAGGAATTAAGGAAGATAATGACTTATGAGATACCAATAGTCTTTATTATTGTTAGACATTGCAAAAGCTACCTTGGAAAAAGGAATAGTTTCACACAGTATGATGAAAGTAGCATTACTTACCTTTTCAACAATATGTCTATCAAAGACAACTGGGAGTATTAGGCCACATGTTCTTTTAATATGTTGTAGGAATATGGACAGACTGTCCTTCATATTTTATAGAAAGCCACTGCAGAAGGGGGGGGGTTTAAGTTCTATCTTGTCAGTGTGTGTAAAGAGGGTAGAGTAGTGTAGATTTTCAGAGGAAATGATTTTATAGAGATGCCAGATAAAAGGGAACATATGCCATACAGCCATGAACACTAACAGGTATAGATAAATTATAAGTGAATATTAAGTGGATATTGAGGGGAAAACATGTAATTGGCAAAGGCATGAACTAGACTTTAAAGATGATTGCTTTGGTTTTTAAACAAAGTTTATCCACTATGTTCTGCTTTTGGGTCCTCTCAATGGCACTTATATTCCAAATGAGTTTTTTTTTAATTCTATATTAATTTTAGTTCTTGTTTTACGTTGCCTCTCATATCTAGTGCGAAAAGAGATCCAGAATATAAAGCAAGGCCAATAGTCAGAATGTTACTGAGGAAGCCAACAAGTTTGTTTAAATAGCTGTGGCGCAGAAGACAAAGTACTTCTCCATTCTGTTTTTTTTTTTTAATTTCATTTATATATGTGGGTTACAAGGAAGATAGCCATGCCATCTTCATTAAAAAGTTATTTTATTTATTAGGAAAATTAATAATGCTGTATGACAAGTCTCACTTTGGAGTTTTATGAATTTATAAGTCATAACACTTTCTGGGACCAACTATAAGTAAGTCAAAAGAAACTTCTGAAAACCATCTGAAGTGCTGATTTTGTGTATTCCCAATTTATTTTGGTAGTATACAGAGAACATGGAGATATTAGAAACTGCCTACCTGTAAGGTCTCTTAGTTACCTTAATTCAAATATATTGAAAATTGTTGTTGTTCTTTCCTTTAATCATTTATTCAATAGGTATTTGTTGAAAATAAATGCATGAGGATATAAAGTGATAAATAAATCCATAATCTCTGCTTCTATATGACTAAGCTTAGTGAAAATGCCTCTTTAGTGTAGGATATCCACATATATTCAATAAGTTGATATATGCATTATCATAAAGCAACAGACTTTATTATCATTACATTCTATTAACATAAATTAGGACGCTAGGTCTCCATAAAACCAGAACTCTCTTGAGATTTCACAGTCTATTCAGAAAAGTTAGAATAAGGTTGAAGTGGCTTTCCCCTACCAAAACTCACAGTGAAGTTCAACACCCAAAGCAATCCTTCTGAGGTATGGCACTTTTAAAGGGTGGCTATGCCATGGGTGCTTGGCTGTCACTAACAGTTTGGATTCCTTCTGGGACTGGATTTGTTTTGTTGAGAAAAAATGAGTTCTTTTGAACATGTGTGCTTTATAAAATTACTCCTCATATACCTTGTCATTTTGTAGTCATTGGCTCAGCATTTCTCTTTTTAATCATGTTCAGATCATCACAATATCCTTAAGACATCTCATAATACAACAGAGTATATGTACTTTACCTGGACACTTGACACTTTGTTCTTGGAAAAGGGCAATTTTTTCCCCTTCAATTCACAATAACATTAACCACAGTGCTGAGCATGATGAGCTCAGGATGCATTGTAGGCATGTTTGCATTGGCTGCCATTTTGTCACTAGTCCTTATGAAGAGGAATTGTGTATTTTGGCTTACTTTTTTAGTGGTTTCACTTCATAATGAGCTGATCTTTTTCTTCTGTACATTTGGCATTACACCACAGCAGAAGCAGATGGTGGAACACAACTCATCTCATTGCCAGAAAGAAAAAAAAGATAAATAAATACACAGCAAGATGCTGAGGTCCTTTTAATCTTCTGTGAGAGGACTATAACATCATTATCACCTACTGGCCCATTCTCTTAAGGGCTTCTTCCAGGATTGCCTTTTGAGCCTCTGTTAGGCACATAAATCACTGAGAGACATTCAAGATGAAACTTCTTAGAGCCCCTCAAAGTGCCCTATTGAATTTCTTGAGTAGAGTTTAGAATATCTGTTTGGAACCCACCTATTTCTCTCTTATATTATGCCTTCACAGGAGTTAAGTCTTCAGCTTATAGCAACAGGGACCTTGGTTAACTTTCCTCTATTTGTTGTTGTTATTGTTTTTGATGATGATGTTATAAAACACTAGTCAAAGCACCCTAGGGAAGGAAACATTTATGTAGCTTATATTTGCAGTTTAGAGACATCATTGAGAAAAGTCTAGGAGGGAGCTTAAATGGGAGATGAAAGAAATCCTTGCTTCTGATTTCCTATAGCATTTACCTCCAACCAGGGAGTGCAAGCACAGTCATACAAGTACAGCAGAAATCAAGGTGTGGTACTAGCTAGCTAGGACCCAGCTTAACAGACTCTTACACAGTTTACATCACCTGTCCTGTAAATGGTACTTCCTACAGTGGGCTATGTCCTCCTGTATCAGTGAACCATCAAGACAACCCCCTTTCTCCAAAAACATCTACAAGCTACTCTGTTCTGATAAATACTTCAACTGGGAACCTATCTCAGGTAACTCTGGGCTTTTTCAGGGTGGCATTTAAACTCATATGGCAGAGGCAATGGTTACTCCAGGGTCAGTCTTCTTCTGGAAAAATGAACATATGAGAATATTTTACAGGGAAGACCTTTGATATAATGTATGTTAACTAAAGAACAGTAGCAAGGTAGTCTATCCTAAATCGATGGTCATTGTCTGAACATCCAGAATATGAATGTGATTACATTGATTGCTATGTTATTCCAACAGCGGGAAGCCTTTGTTGATGAGCACATATTCTTCTCAATATAAATGAGTAGCTAAGTACATCATGCTTCATTCATTACTCTTCACAACATTACAAGTTGGAAATTATTTTATCTAGTTCCTCAGTGAGTTGCAGTTAATTGTCCAAACTGTCTTAGCTGGATGGCAAAATTCCACCATAATCCACTGAATTCCTATATAGTTAAAGCTATACCATACAAACTAAAACATTCGGTCTGCATTTGGAAAAAAAATTGTCTAAAGCAAAAATTGTAATACAGTTCTTTAAAAGTTATCAAGTGTAAGTTACATTGATCAAATATGGTTTTCGAATACTCATATTTAATACTTCTGTCATGGCCCAGGAAGACATTTCCTCTCTTGGTACCATTATCCTTATATTCATGGGACTTCATAAATAGAAGTGTAGCTCACATTTAAAGACTGTATCAAGTGCTAACAAGAAAAACTCACAGTGGCCCATCAGGTTTGCTCATCTGGACTTTAAGTACCCAAAATGCTTGTTATGTTTTTTTTTTCTTTTTCTTTCCATATCCTAATCATGTTGACATTTGTTTCAGAGATTATAGGAAGAGAAATGGAAAACAGCATCTGAATGGGAAAAGATGCTCGAAGCAGCTGCTAGCCCCCAAGCAGCTGCTGAACAAGATCTAAAAGCATTGTTCATCTCTACCCTACCAGCAAATGCCATTCTTTCTAATAGCAAGTGGTAGGGGAGCACCCTAGTAGTTGGACATCACACATCACTACTAACATGGCATGTGGAGCAGAGAAAAGGAGTGAATAATACCCAGAGCCCTGATGTGCGCTTCCATGTGGGTCTTTCAACAATTCTGTGGAAAGGCTAACAGCTATCTTAGGAAACAGTGGGCAGTGAGGTGGGAACTAATCTGATTTATATCCTAAAAGGAGGGGCATATGCTACTTTTTTTATTTGAGCTGCACAAAAGAGCCAGTGGCATAATGAAGGTAATCACAGGAAACTAGCTGGGCTTTGTGTGAGGCTTGCTAATTCATTCGACTGCAAATTTTCCATAAAGAGTTATTTACATCTCACTAACCACCAGGTTCACACCTGGGGTTGGCAACACCTGGCAGTGTTCTTAATGAGTTCACCACTGTTTCCAAAGAAAATGCTGACATTAATAAATGGAATGTTACCTTTATCATGAGGAAAGTACAAACATAAATGTAGTGGATTAGTAAAGGTCATTGCAATCTAACTCCGTTCGCTACTAATGTAGCTTGACAGTATTTGCAAGCCCTAAAAGAGATGGAAGAAAAGCCTTCTGTGATAACTCGATCTTTCATGGTGCTGCCTGATAGTATAAGGGCACCTGCTTAGGTGATTTTGCCCTCTATGATGCTTTTGGCATTTTCCAAAATGGCACCTGAGTTTCTGTCATATTCTATCCAGTCTGTCACTAAATTCTACTATTGCTTGTCTCCATATTTCTCAAGTCAGTCCCTTCATTTCCATTTTCATGGTCTGCCAGAGTCCTGGCCTGACCTGCCTGAATACATTACCTCAGCTGCCTCCAATATAGCTAAGAAAAGAAGCAAAAGTGACTGTCTTCACCTGATGTTGTTGCTAATCCTGAGGCCCACTAATGATTTCTGAATGCTTACCAGCATTGCTCAAGCATTGCTCAAGACCATAGGATCAGGCAAAGAATAGCAGGCAGTTTCCACTCTCTCAAAGCCTGGTATTTAATGGCACACATTTAAATAACATTATTGAAGAAAGACAACATTTGGTATGCAGAAACTCAATCATTTAGATAACATATGCTATGTGCAAGCAGAGGATGCAAAGTCATTGTTGACCTGTTACAGGGTTCTAGTTAACTATTGGATTTTCTTAAATTTGTTAGTCTCTTATCTCTCAGCTTTTGTACAAACATGGCAAATAGATCTTAGATTTCCAAAAATAAAAAACACATTCTTTTTTATCCTGGAATAGCCACATATACTTTTCATTGGATATTCTATTTTTCCAAGCTAAAACTGCCTTATCTGTCAAATTTGTCATCTTTTTTCCCCTTTTTGTAGATGGATTTTTATTCTTCCTTAACTGTCAAATTTTTAAGCTCATCCATTTAAGTCATGAGTTTAGATATTGCTGGCACATGTTACGTAGGTATGTACATACACACACATATACGCACGCATGCGCGTGTGCGTGCACAGACACACACACACACACACACACACACACACACACACACACACACACACACACACCTCCACCACCACCACAAAGTACTGGGAAACAAACCCAGGACATGTTCATGCTAAGCAAGCTCTCCCCTTCCCTACATATATTCACAGTCTTAGATCTATTGGTAGACACTAAGCTTTGATTTTCATTAACGTATTAAATATATTGGTGTTGGGTAAGACTATTTTTCACATGCTGTCAGTATGACCCTGAGGACTGGGAAGTCTTTATTCATCCATGTAGCACAATATTAGCATTGTGTACATAATAGCTGAGCCACGAAGTCTGTGGTGTAAGTGAATGTCTTCAGCCTTCAGGGAACCACTGCCTGTGTGAGGTGCTTTTCTAGGTATTCCTTCTCTGTCCAGAGTAACTTGGCCTTTGCTATAAGCTCCTCCTAAGGAAGTTCTTTGAGAAAAACCCAAGCTAACATTCCTTTTGATAATTTCTCATTTATTTCCAGAGTTCACATACCTTGACAGGACAATTTAACCTGCAACTTTTCCCTTACTCTGTCCTATTAGGCCAGTAGCCTTTGCTGATCATCTTCAGGGTAGTCAAGTGGATGCATAAATGCCTTTCTAAAGTTCTCCTTCAGCAATTCCTATTGTAGATCTGACTTTTGGGGTGGTAATCTCACTACTTTTTGAGCCAAATTACTTGCTACATCTCTGTCTCTCTTAATACAGCTACTCCCACATATCTCTTGTGTTTGTTGCATCATTGGTGCTTAAACTGATATTTCCCCTCTTGAATCCTGCTACCACAGAATAGTAAAGGAAAAGTAGTAAGAACATCATACTGAAAGTGAAGACACTGAGGGAAGTTAAGATTGAGTAACACTATCAGATTGATGAATTTGGTATGGGTACTTTCAATGGAAATCTTGAGTATCTTATAAAGAATTCTGAGTGTACTTTCATGTACAGTTTATATTTATAATTGGTATGTACATTTTGGGGGGTGTGTGGACAGATGTCTGACCCAAGCTACTAGATTGAGCTCTGCCTTTTCTGAAATGTGAGAAAGGGCATGGCAGAATATAGCAGCAATGGCTGTCTGGAGTCAGTCTCCCCAAGACAGATCCGTGAGAACCCCCTCTTACATCTTTACATTTTTCATCAAAATTACCAGACTCTACTTCACTGCTATGTCTACAGCCTACTAGTCCAGAAGGGCAATTTGGAATTTGAATCACTGAAGGCTTACAAATAACTTTCATATGGTCATGAGACTTTGGGATATAACCAGTCAACCTTTAGCAACTATTGAACTGGAATTTAGGTCTGAGAGAAAATGTACCATAGTGTGTCTGGTACTGTGTGTAGTAAATTACAAAACCAAACAAATACCATTAGATATAATAGCCTGGCAATTTCTGAAAACTGCCCCAAAGTTTACATATTTTCTCATAATTGGTTTATAGAATGTATACATGATGTTAATCTACTCTTTTAAGAACTTTTTTCAAGCTATTATAGAATAACATAACTGCTGGACATTAATTTTTAACAAGTTGTCTATAGTCAACAATTTATCATTTATAACATGCATGGCAAAAGCATTATCAAACATTTATTAAGTATTTATAATTATTTTTCCTACTTCTGGCGTGTGCTATAAATATATTATTAAAATTTCTCTAAATTATTAATAACAAATCTATGAAAATGAATATGGAAGCAACATTTATTATATAAAGGCACTTGTGACCCTTCAAGTCCCTCTGGTAGACTGCTACATGTACTTCAGGTAGACCTAAAGAAATAGTGTTTCTTATGTAAAATATAATATTTATATTGGCACACTGGTACATTTAAGGAAAATTCTGCTAATTGATCAGGAGCTTTGGGAAATAATTTAAGTCTTTTTCATCATGATGCATAACTAAATGAGGCAATAGAACCATTTAATGTATTATGCATTTAGTTTATTTTGCTTATTTGCATGTATTCCATATTGCAAGAAAGAGAAAATATCCATTCACCTAACAGAATACTGATACATGCTCCATCTCTCAAGATGTGGGAACATACTGACACACAACTGGGGTTTAGAACATTTCCTAAAGGACCAGAGGCACTCAGAGGTAACACTCAGTATGACTCTTGTTCTGGGGAGAGTACCCTGTTTTACGGGGATAAATTTCACATCCATTTAAGTCCAATGGGAATTACTTTATGAGACTTACGAAGAGGGAATTCTGGAAGGTCATACTCTTGGATTCTCAAGTATAACCCTTTGTCATTGCAAATATCCTTCTAAGATGAGGTCTAATGTGGTTTGAACATAATCTTTGAAGGCTTCTAATTGCACTAATTTTTCTTGCTCTAATATTACTACCCTGTAGACCCAGAGATCCAGCCTAAGATTCCTCCAGGGAAAGTTATTATAATAAAGGAGAAATATGAGACAACACCAGAATGGTGTAAGGATCCTTATTTGAAGGTTGACATCAAAGGGAGACTGAGCCATCATCTGATTCAAGGATCATTTTAAGAGAAATAATTTTCTTCCACTCTTTATATTTCTCAAAAAGGGCAATTTCTCTAGAAATTAAAATAAAGTGTTTTCTGGTTCAATTTCTTCTCCAAGTGGTGCGCCTTTCTCTCTCATTGTTGTTGCACTCTGGTTTTCACACACTGAGCGAATCTTTGAAGCAAGTACAACTAAAGAAACTCCATAGATCACAGGCAACCACTATCCTTGGGAATAATCCATATCTATTGCAATAAAATAACATGAAATGCATGTAAAACTGTAGAATTTGAACTCCAAGAAGATAAGACTTTGGAACAGTCACTACATCTTGCTTCTGGGAGGGAAAAATGCAGCAGGGTTCCATCAGAGTTATACCGTTTCCCAGTTTTAACTTAATTTTACTTAGAATTTCTGCTTCTTAATATTTTTTGTGAGATTAATAGGGATAATAAATTTCTGGTTTATACTTACTCTTGCCCACATCACCAAGTGTATATCAAGGCATTTCTCAACATTGCTATTGCTTACTGAATAGTTTCTAGTATTTGGAGTCTGTCACATGAAGATTGTAGCAAGTAAGCATGTATAGATGCACCTCATGAGCATCTAAGTTGTTTACCCTGTCATTACAGCAATTAACCTCTACTTGATAAGGGTCAATTGAAGCAGCATAATGACTGACATTTTGGGACTTTCTCAGCCCTGATGAGACCCCAGTGCAGTTCATCCAGAATGATAAATTATACATGTAGAAGACATAGTCTTATGAAAGGACACCACTTATGCTTTGGAGGAATGCCAGAAACCTGGCTTATGTCAGGTACCATGCCAAAGTCATTCAAATTCATTGAATTTCACCACATGTTGACATTTTCTTTCAGGAATCATTTTATAAGAATAAATGTTTTTTGCCTGCATGTGTGTATATGCAGTGTGTAGGTGTCTGCAAACCATGGAGGCCAGAGTGGGCACAGCATCATCTCTAACTCGGATCACAGGGAGTTGTTAACTGCTATGTGTCTGATGGAAAAAATATGGGTCCCCTATGCGAGGAATGATGACTCTCACCTACCTAGCCATCTCTTTAGCTTCTCAATTTGTGTATATCAAGACATTGATAACTTGCAACTGACCTGTCCGTGACACCCTCTCCAAGGTCTTGATTGTTCTTACAGCTCTCACTTTTTTTTTTTTTGGAAGAACTTATAAGGAAGACTGGGTTAAGCACATTTGAATAATTCTGCACCAGGAATAAGGACAGGTAGGGTATGACTCCAGCAGACACGCTGTAGAAATATGATGTAGAAATAAGATGGTAAACTTGAGAAAGAAATGAATCCTGTTTTCCTGTTAGTTTTCTACAGATGGCCTGCATTGTGGAGGATGTTTGGCCCTAAAATTGATCATGCAGTACTCTGTTTCCATTGTGGTTACACAGTCATATAGGAAGACCTTCCTGTGTAGTTTAATCTTATTCCACGTGTGCACCCAACCTCATCTTCTGGGTACTCTGTTTGAAGCCCAGTGTTCACAGCATCCTCTGTTCATATGTTCTCAATTTCAGAGTCACCTCAAGTCAGTAAATCCTATCAATGCAATGCTCCTCTATGATCCTTCAAATGTTTCTACCTCGTGTCCTCTCATTTCTCAGCTATGAAGTAACTCAATAAATAAAGATGAAAAAAGCTTACCCAGTTTTACAGTATTAACTGTTTAGCACACCAAACTAAAAGAATAAAGGAGGCTCAGATCTTGGTAAGCTGAACTCCTTTGAGCTGAACTTCTATATTTAGAGAGAGGAATTTATTTGTCTAGTATTTGACTGTAAATGTTATGCTAAGTTTGAACTCAGCAAAATGATGCTCATATTATTTTATAGTTTAACTGTCTGGCTGCTGTGTTCTTGATAGAATGCCTTTACTCGCTGGGTCTATGAATAATGTTGACTCTGTGGTAAGCTCATGGGGTGCTGCATGCCTGAAACAGCAAAGTTTTAACAGTGTTATATGCAAAAATAAACCAAGTGCATACTGTAAATTTATGATTCACTAAAAACTAAAAATGTATAACTAGTTATCCAGTTAGAACTGGAGATGATTATTGCATTAAAAATAAAATAAGCTAACTTAAAATATTTGCTGTTCTCCCTCTCATGAAATCCTCACATCACTCAAGAAAAAGCCTAGATGCCAGAGACAAGAATGTACTGAACGCTGCAAAGGCAAGTCTCATGGTCACTATGGCTCCATCTTCAGACTGGAGCACAGCAGGAGGTAGGTGACTTAGTAACTTTGGGAAATTTGAAATTCACTTAGCACTTCTCCCAAACAAGTCAATACACCTCAGACTTATAGCTTTGCACCTCCAGCTTCTCATGGAAGAGGATCCTGTTAGTCTTCTATTTTAATCTCATTTATTTTGCTTATAATGAATTTACCATAATTATTTATTATAAAATCTGAAATTTTTTGATATAGCTCACAGATGATTTTAGTGTTCTGAAATCATGCAGTGTACTAGAAAGAATTAAGGCTATTAAAAGATGCAAAAGTATTTGTGTGAGTGTTATTTCAATGCCAGAAAAAATGTTGAAAATTGCTTACATTTTAGAGAGCTACTTAATATTATTGTTTTCACAAAAATTTTCCCTGCTTTGTTTTGAGCAAAACCATTAATGTTCCCAACGTTATAAAGGCAAAGTTGAAATAAATGTATTGACCTTTTGTGTCATAAAATTAGTACATTTTTCACTACATTATACAATAAAGGCTAATCTTTGTACTTTACGAGGATAATGCAGCCTTCAAGCGAGTTTGAGCAGGTGTGAATGTAAAGGAAACACATTTCATAACTTTTTGACAGGAGACCAATAATGCTAATTAAATTTTGGATGAATGCAGCCAGATTATGCTTATGGAGGACTTAAATCTTTTAAAGGCTAGCAAATAGATGGCAAAGGTCATTCAATCAATACAGATAAATAATGAAAATCTATAGAAAATGCCTAAAAGTGACAAGTAAGAAGGTGGTCATGTCATTCAATTCGGGAGAATTTAAATATTGAAAAGTCAATTGTTTGGGCATTAAATTTAAATGACCAGAGTAATGAAATATGGAGATAAAGAGAAATCCATGTGTTTCTCTATGATGCATGCCAGAAATCCCCAGAACTTAAATGAACTGTCCCCTGGAGATAATGCATGGATCCTGCTGTGTCCGCTGCTTGCTTTTGTTGTTTGTTTGTCTTTTAAATCTTTGTCAAGCAAGCAAGAGAATCATATGTAGTCAGAGTTGATGAAAGCAGACCCTATTCCCAATGTCTGCTGGGGTCAGCATCTTGACAGGTCACAAGCTGCTGATTCAGTTGCCGGTGTCTCCTTAATGTGTGTGATACTGCTCGATGCACAAGCTGGAAAATAAGTCTTATTGTTTACAAAATTATAAGAAATACTTAGACAAAGCCCACTTCAAAGCTCATCAGATAAGAAGGGTGTAGAATAGGTCAGAATTCATATAAAGGATGTGGATTTCAAATAGTTCTGAGGGCCTCGTTTGCTGCCACCAGGGGGCAGTGTCAGTAAGGAGGAAGCCTCTGAGATTAAATTAAATCTTCTACATACTGCCCTAGGAGGCCGCCTTTTCTCCTCTATCACTACTCCTCGCCAGCCCAAAAAAAAAAAAAAAAAAAAAAAAAAATGAATTTAGAGAAACAAAGAAACAAAGCAATGGAAGGGGTACGGAAAAAAAGAAAAAAAGCCTAGAAAAAGTGATAAATAAAATTGGAAATAGGGTAAAGCAAAAGGAGGCTTTGAAGAAACAAAAAGCTGAGTTTCCCCAGGTTGATCAGCTCAGCACAGGCACTTTCTTCTCTGTGTTGACTTCGTGCAATCCTGGAATCCTGCAAGTCTAGCCAGAGATAAGTAGTGTCTCTCTAGATTTCTCCCATCGTCTTTCTGCATGTCTGAGAATTAGAAGACAGCCTGCTGTCAAGAGAATTCCTTGGAAATCAGGTCTGTGGCGGAACTTGCATAGGGGCATAGATCATCTGATACTCTCACCTGGTGGGGTACACAGAGCAGAGCAGTGAGTATAAGGTGCTCTAGAACAGCCGCCCTAGACAAGATTGTAAGAACACACAAGGTTTTCATACTACGGTCTGTATTTATTTTATTTTAGAACAAGAGAATCGATGACAATTATATTGATTTTTTTTTCATTCCCAATTGCAGACCCTGCATGCTGTGTTAAAAAGATGATAGAGAGTGTCTTAGACAAGGAAATCTGCCAAAAATATATGAGCTGGGACACCACAGTGGTGTGTTCATGGGGATCTCAGGCAATGTTCTCTTCTAAGGCTGTTTTTTTATGTTAGACTGTATATAGAACTCCCTAATTTTTTGTGTGTGTGTGAATTCATACTAAAAGTATAAGCATAGAGAACTGTGTTATTCTAAGCTCTGGGAAGTCTCCCATAAGAAAATATTTTGGAGAATCGCCAAAAAATAATTCACAGGGAGCTGTCCTTGCTGCATCTTTAAGGTTTGAGTCTTAGGTGCTGGTTTGAAATCTTGCCTCCCTCTTGAGAAGATTCCAGAGACAGATGGGAGTTTATCGTTATGGGCTAAGAATAAATTCCACAGCAATAACGTCTCAAAGTTTGCTTCTCGTCAAATATTTGTACACTGGTCATTTTAAATAAAAATAATTTGTTGAAGAACAAGTTACTTGGAGCATTTTTTAAAAAGTTTACTGTAGCACATTCTTTGAAAATGAAAGCAAACATAAGTGGGAGATTCACAAAACCTGTCGTACAGAGTATGACATTCGAGAACAAATAGGCTTGTCCTGTGAATAAAGAACGCAGGAATACTAGGAAGCCTAGGGGATTTAGAGTCTTAACACAGAATTCTCTAATCTTCACGGAAGCATGAATAATCATAAGTACGTGTCTCCACTGCCACCTAGTGGTGCAAAGAGCCACCCTTCTGGCGTAGAAGACTGTTTTGCACACAAGTCAGTGGCAATTTCATAAGTAAACAAAGAATTCTACACCAGATGGCTGAGGAGGTTCAGTAAAAAAAAAAAAAAAAAAAAAAAAATAACCCCTCTTCTCTTATACATTCTTCCGCCCACCAAAGCTTCACGATTCACGATTTTCATTGATCAAATCCTCGGGTGTGAGCAGGCATGCTCTGCACGCTTAGCACCCCGGGCAGGAATGGACGAAAACAAGATTCAAGTGTCAGAACACAAAACATTGCTTTTTTTTTTTTTCCTTCCAGCTTTAAAGAAATCTCTCTTTTATAAAGTCTGCTTACGATTTAAATCTCTCTTTTACTTCTCTAGTGGAAAACACAAACAAAAACCATTACTCCTTGGAGGATCTATCAAGCACATCTTTCTTGCCCTAAAGTGCCAGCCTTCTAGGAATGAAATCATTCAACTAGTGATCAATCCAGGATGCAAACTGTTGGAAAGAGCTCCTTCTACTATTGACATCTCTATTACAGGCAGCGGCAATGCCAGATTGTGTCTGCAGATTAAGGTCATTTTAAAAGCCTGGGGAAGAAGAAAATGTCTTGGAAGGCATCAGATTCTTCTTTGAGAGAGGGTTAAAAGAACCATTGATATTTACTCATTGTAGATTTGCTTTTTCCGGGCATCGTTATTACAGCAGGCACTATGAACCATAGGGGGGGAAGGAAAAGCCGCAAACAAAATTTCAAGGGAAATAACCACAATAAAAAATAAATAGCAGACACAAGCAGAGTTAGTTCCCAGTGTCTGATGAGAACTTAAGGAAAAAAAATCTGATGTTCCATCGTTGAGTGTGTTTTAGGAAACCACAGAAGCCATTCTTCCTCCTGGTATAACTGAAATTATACAATGGAACAATTTTCAGCAGACTGGCTGATACTACACCTTAAAAGGGCCTTAGGAATGTGTCAACATTTAATAGCAGAAGAAATCTCTAATCAATGCTTTTTAGCTCTCCTGGTCACAATACTTGAATGATACCAAGCATCAATTTATCCCATGCTCATCGACTTTTGTTTTGTCAAAGAGACATTCTGCTTGTAAAGTCCCTTTATAGCTATTTAGTATAATCACTAACTTTATTAATGGTGTTATAAGGCCGCAGATTAAAAGATAGCACACCAGGCAGGGGGTACCTATAGTCCAGTTCACTTCATATCTGAAGCTTAGTTTCAGGCTACCTTAACTGCTCTCCTGTTTAAGGTCAAGTGCATGTCTCAGTTTCCCAGGAGGTTGTTGATAATCTCAACTCAAATTAAAATTCATAGGACAGTGTAGAAAACAGCCTTGTGAGAGCTTTGATGGTCACTAACATCCTACACTTTTTCAATTAAAAAAAAAAGGCAATATCTTTTCAATGAAAAGTCATGACATCCATGAAGTAAAGGTTTTTGTAACAATGAGCAATTAGTTAAATGTCACACATGGAGGCAAAACAGCAATTTGTAGATTTCTGTGCCTGGGTGCCTTAATTACTTATATTGCAACACGTTTCAGGCCACTAAAGACAGGGCTATCTAAAAGTCCCCAGGCAATTAAGGAAAAGCATGCTCAAACATGAACAGATCTTGGAGAGATAAATTGAAAAAAAAAAGATTTTTTTTTTGTTTGTAATGTTATTAGGCTGATAAATCACTGGGAAGAACAAGCCGGTGGGAAAAATGTAGTGAGAACTAAGATTAGTCCCATTTAAGTCTCCCTGGAGATTATGCAATTTTCCTCAAGAAATCATTATCAGTTCAATTCAAGATAAATTACAGGAGAAATCAAGAACGGACAGTTCACGAGCAAGCAATAATAGTATTGTTTCCTTCATTGCATAGTATGCTTTGATAAGAAAGCAATGGCCGGGGTGTGGGGCTAATGTTGACTTGTTTAAAATTCTGTTTTCTCAGTAGATGATTCTTTGAATATGGAGAAACTGTCAGGCTGACTAAAAGATGTTCTGATTTGTTTCACTTTGTTCTGAAGTTCTAATTTTCTTATAACTGTAAAATGGCATCTTGATATTTATTTTATTCCAGTTGATAATTTAAATTATCTCTCCTATAATACTTTATTGTGTGATGCATGTGTCTGTGTCTCCAGACATGTGGGTATGTGAAATCCAAACCAATTCAATAGATGGTGGCAATAATTTATAAAGAGTTTTATCTTCAAATAATTTTCATAAGTATAATTATACCAGTTATTAACTAGGAAAGTAAATTGTGCACTAATGAGCTGAAATGATTTTATTTTTGTATATAAGTCATCAAATTGTAGCCTGATATCTAGTATAGAAGACAGAGACTTGTCAATGCTTTTGGGTTGATAGACATTTGGATTTTATGGCTGACTATACTTATAATACTGCTTTTCCCAAAGAAATATGACAAACAGCAGAAATATGTGTGGGGCACTTTCAGAGAATGTTGGAGGCTTTGTTCTAAACCCAGAATAAAATTCATTGCAGGATGTTTTTGTAAACACTACCTCAATTCATAGAATCAAACAGCAGTTTTTGGTTTTGTTTTGTTTTTTAAATCAAGCACACAAACACAAGGCATTCCCAAAGCTATATAATTCCATATTGACATCCTGAAGAATGAAGGTAGCAAAATATGCAGAATTTGGGGTTTCTCCAGGTAAACCATAAAATTTTTATCAGGGCAGAAAGCTTTGTGTAGAGTAAAACCACAGTGAATTTCAGAATTCACTGAAAAATCAAAGTATTTCATCAACTGAGTGATTGTAGTCGCAATTTGCCTTTGCTGGTGGCCTGGAAGTATGTACACATAATGTGTGATCCAAACAGGCTAACGTACACCCACATGATTTGAAACAGTAAACACTGCCACATATATCTCTGTTTCATTGCACCTTTGATTTTTATTTAATTTTCTTTTTGTTATTTTTTTTTTCTTTTTTTGCTATTGAACATTCAGAATTCTTTCACCGAAACAAAGCTTTTCACTAACCCTGAAATTCAAGCCTGTGCTTCAAACCATGAACCACTGTCCCAGACACTGGGTCTAGGTCATCTGCTGTTCATATTATTCACAGAACTTTTAAGGTGTTTTGGGGGATACACACAGACAGGTTATGAACTCAAGATCATATGTAGCAATTTCGAGGCTAGCTTAAGATACCTACAAATGTACTTCAATTAAAAAAATAAAATGTCAATGTGGAGCTTGGAGAAGATGAAGTAAGCCTAAACTTATATGTATTCGTCATTGCTCACTTTGAAATAATGAACCATCAAAGCATTATTTTACATATATCTATCAGCTAATGAAATGAAATAAGTTCTAAGTACATGAGGACTTAAGATAACATTTCTATAAAACGAATGCACTGCTTGCGAGATAGGGAAATCAGTACATGATATTTCGGTTCTAAAATCCTTCACATTTGTACCTAACAGTAGCATTAACTGTCACATGGTAATACTTCCTTTTAGACAACATGTATAACAGCACATTATTGTATGCAAGCTTACTGCTACTATCCTGAATTGGTTTTATAAATGAAGTTTTTAGCTCATTGAAAGAAAATAACTGCCAAGTAAATTTTGACTTTAACAGTGAAAGACACTTAGATTTTTAATTATACAGAATAAATCCAAGTCTTAGAGATTGGAGATCATACCAAGGAAATTGTAAAGTATCAATTGAGATGTCATAATGAATTCCCCTTCCTACTTCCTACTATATTACTTTGAATGTAAGACAAGTATTTTCATGGAAGATGGCAGGTAGTGCTCACAATAGCCTTAAAGTCTTATTCCACCATCCTTCACAGGACAGAAAACATCAACTTGGAGAGCACTTTAGTAACTTTTTTCTTTTTTTTACAGAAATTCAGAGATTTCTAGCTTCAGTCCTTGTCTTAAAGTTCAGAGTAAGTTCTTTGATCTGCTCTGACTGTAAACCTGTAAGGAAAGTCATTAGACAACATCTTTAAAACAATGTAATTCTCTAGTATTGGAGATTAGTCAGGTCAATATTACTAGAGAATGCTAGATTACATATAGTTATCAGATAATATACTGCATGGCTAAAACCTGAAGACTAAAATCCAGAGTCTTTGTTATGCTGGCCAATCACTCCTGGGCATGGGGCCTGCTACAGAGTGTGGTTGATACAGCCATTGACACTCCACTAAAGAAAAACAATTTTCACTTTCTCGGCAGGTTTCAATTGCAAATAGCCTCTTGGCTGTGGATGAGATTTCTATTCATTTCTCTTCTCAATGCTGAGATTTTGTCTGGAGTGAACTGGTGCAGGTCTTCTGTGTGCTATCATCACAGTATCTGTGTGCTATTTGCCTGAGTAATTTGCTTTCATGTTTTATTTTGTTTGTTTGTTTTGTTTTGTTCTGATTTGATTTCCTTTTTGCTTTTTTTTTTTTTGTGAAATAGAGGAAGGTAGATGGGTAGTAAAAAGTGGAGAAAAACCCCAAAAAACTAATTATTAGGGTCTTTATTTAAGAACAGAACACACATTGAGCACCAGCGAAAAGATTAGTTATGCAGAAGACAGTAGTTCTGATTTAGGTCATTTTATAAACTGTCCTATTCTTGCTGGACACTGTTGCTCATGCCTGTAATGGAAGCACAGCAGTAGATTTCTTTGATTTTGAGTGGCAATTTTGATGCCCAGTCTATATAGAGATTGAGAATGTCTCAAGAAAAAAAAATCTCTTAATCTTTGCAGAGAATAAATGTATTGTTAAATGGTAGCACAAAGAAGATAAACAAACAAATTTGAATGTGACAGGATGCTATATCCTTTTTTACCATTCACAGCTTAGAGACAATATGCTGGTTGATGAAGGGGAGTGATACTGGATCTATCAGTAGTAGTACTGATAAAATTGCTACATAATTTAATCAAATTTTTCCTAGTGTTTGTGTTTCTAACCTTGATGTGCTATTATATCTTTACTTTGTATGTGGTAGATTTCAGGCTATATATAGTCTAGATATATGGAGAGGAGAACACACACACACACACACACAGAGAGACAAAAAGAGAGACAGAGAAAGAGACAGAGAGACAGAGAGGGAGGGAAGGAGGGAAGGAAAGAGAGAGGGAGGAAGAAAGGCAGGGAGAGAGATAGAGATAGAGAGAGAGAGGGAGAGAGAGAGAGAGAGGAGAGAAGAATGTTTTGTAGATGTTAAGCTAATAGCCTTTCTGTGAGTTTCACTATTTTTAAAACCTCCAATGTAGAAGAAAAGCATCATCTACAACACAATTTTAAGTATGTGAGAGAAACAAAATAAGGCATTTTTGAATAGTAGGAATATGTTTAAAATTTAAGCTCTGGAAGTCATAAAACTGATACAGAATGAGGAAGTAGAAGATGACTTGATTTACTGAAGATTGCCTTTTTTATTTCTACTAGAGATTCACCTTTACATGTAGTGGGTACAAAAGACACACAGTGACAGCAGGAGAGAAAAGAATATCAGAAGTATCTGGGTCGCACTTGTATGGAAGCCTGATAAGCATTGGAAATTTAGGTCACCCAGAACTAGGGAGCAATTGGTATGATTTGAATAGAACTACCACTGTCTTCCAAACACATCTGCATGCTGTATAAGACAGTCTAACTTCTTCAGGTGGTAACTGATGGTAATCTTCAAAATGATTGCCTCATGTTCCAAGACAGCATTGGCTGTATAGCAGGACATTTTGTCTCAAAATAGAAATAAAACTAAAACTAATGGTAATATCTTCAACTGAAGTCATAAAATTTTGCCTATATAAAAATCACTAAAGAATTTACCTAATGAGGAAACACTAAATAGATTCATTCTGGTTCAGATCTCATTCAAATTTTGGACACTCTGAATATTTCTGAGAAGACCACTGTGCCAAACAAATGACAGATTTGTGTAGAAATATAAAGGATTTCCCTAGTGAAATTTTCTTGACATCTAGACACAACAGTAGTTACAGTCAAGACTGTGGGTTGACATTCACTCTCCTGAAACTTACCCAATCAATTTTCCTTCTAGTTAATTGTGCTAATTGGATATCTCTGGATTCCAGTCACTTAAGGCAATGTCAACTTCCAATGCCTTTCTGTAATGAGAACCACACTCAGCAATGGTTTTATTCCAGCCTCCTAACCAATTGTCTTGAATTGTATCTAATCTAATCTTTACAGTCAGAAGGATTTATTTAAAACACAAATCTTTTTAGTCCAGTTTTACTCCCTGCGATCTCTTTCTTTGTTCCCTTGGGGGAAGAAATCCCAAGCCTTTATCTGTTCTGTTAGACTTTGTCTGATCTGGCCCTTTCTTATCTGCCTAGCAACGTCTAAGCCAATTTTCTGCCCCCATTTCAGCGTTTCAAGCACATTGGGCTTATTTTTATTTCCTAAAATGTCTCAAACACTTTGCCACCTCATGGAGCTAGTTCTTGCTGCTTCATCTCATTTCCTTTCCTAAAACACTGGATGCTTTGAAATTACTCTCCTAGGGAAGTTAAACATCATTTTGCCCTGGAGAAGAGACATCTTCCTTGTTCATAACTACCAGACCAGTTACTCCAATCATGCAAAAAAGTCACTTTCTATACTTCTTTGTTTCCTTTAGACTGTTGGAATTGTTCAAATCTGTATATAGTCTTCGGTTATGGTACGTTTTGGAGAAGAGCCCATGTCTGTGCTGTTAACTCTAATCACTAATACTAGTGTATTCCTGGGCTAGAAAACAGGTTAAGATGTATTTTGTATGTGAACAAAACTTTATTAATATCCTTACCTATAATATTGTGAGTGTAAAGCCTTCTAACATCCTATTTACACCTATAAATTCTTTATCAAAAAAAAAGAGGCCACTGAAATTGGAAATTGGAGTAGAGAAGTATTTCTATGGATATTGGGACATTTGCATAATTAACTATTTAAGAAATTGGAAAGAAATGACCACCTTCATCATATTGCAATAATGCTTAAATTTGGCAACATGTTGAAATTGTGAGATGTTATGAGATAACATGGCAGGAAGTACAACTGAGATTTGCACCATTGTTGAACAACCTCTAATACCCATGTCAATATTAATTTTGAACATGATAGTGGCTGACTGAGGTGATGGAAAAATGAGCAATTAGCTTCTCATAAAACAAGGAAACAGGATGACTTGAGCCCCAGATGTTAGAACATTTCAGTAAGCTATTGAGCAAAGTCATTTAATACAATGTGATCATCTGTTTTGAAATTATATAAAACCTTTCACCTTTGACACACTTCTTTAAAAGTCATGTTTTTGTATGCAAGTAATAAATCTGCAGTTTTTCCCCCGCTTTGGAAATCCAGCTAGCAATTATATAGTAACTATGTGTTGAGGAAGAATTAAGAATCCTCAATTTGTCCAGTCACACGTGTTTTCCTCTTCTCCCTTCTCTTTCTCCTAGTTATATCTCCATTCGCTCCCCCCCCAATTTCACATGTGCTCTGGGGACTCGTCCCTTCCCCCTTTTGTGAGGGACCATATATGAATCTCTTAGAATACACCTTGTATCCCAGTACGTCTGGTGGTGTGTATTATAAGCTGGCGATCCTTTGCTCTAGGTCTAAAATTCATATATGAGCGAATACATACCCTGTTCCTCTTTTTGTGACTGGGTTACCTCATTCAGGATGGTTACTGCAAGTTCCATACACTTGCCTGCAAATTTCAAGATTCCATTATTTTTTTTTCTGCAGAGTAGTATTCCATTGTGTATATGTGCCACATCTTCTTTATCCATTCTTCAGCTGAGGGGCATCTAGGTTGCTCCCAGGTTCTTGATATTACAAATAATGCTGCTATGAACATAGTTGAGCACATGTCTTTGTTGCATGAATGTGAGACATTTGGGTATATACCTAAAGTGGAATTGCTGTTGAATCAGGGTGAGAGAGGGGGGCATAAAGAGGGAGCCATTACTAATGGAAGAGAAAACTGAACCTAAAGAAAGGACCTTGCGGACATATCCCCCATGGAGGTATACCCCCTTAACCTAGAGACAGGAGAGAAGTCCTAGTCCCTAGTTCAAATGACTTGACAGACTTACATGACCCAACACGGATAGCATAGCCCTACAAGTGGAATGGGGGTGGGGGGATGGGAGGGGAGGGTGGCCAGGGTGCATGTCACAGGGATATGAGGGTAAGAGGGAGGGAGGGAAAGAGGGATGGAGGGAGGGAGGGAGGGAGGTTTGGAGGGAGGAAGGGAGAAGAAACTGAGATCCACATGTAAAATTTTTAAATTATATTATTATTAAAAGAAGAAGGAAAAATGGTGCTGGATTAATTATATATATATATATATATATATAAATATATATATATATATTTATATATATATATATATATATATATATATATATATATATATTTTAAATGCTTTGACTTCAAAATTTAAGCCTAAGGACAAGTTACTGGGGAAAGGGATTTCTAATTTTGTTTCCACAGACAATGAAAAGCTCTGGATCCCTTCCAGCATAATGTGGTTTGATCGAGCAAGACCCCCTGAAGCAACATCAATGGAACAATGCAGCCTTGCAGACCACTACAGCCAGGATTTCTAAGTCTTCTTAAGATTCTCCCATGACAGTTCCCCCTACCAGCAGGAAGCAGCTTGGAAAGAACCATGCCCAAATTCCCAAATATTGTTGATAAATGTTTGTTTTCATTAAAAAAAAAAGGCATGTATAGTTATGTCGAGCATAAAATAAATGTTTAAAAAACAAAGAATCCTCAATTTGCAGGGGGAAGCACTGAGATTCTTGGGAAGATATTAAAATACTTGACAGATGAATCATAAGTAACAGGAAAGACTTAGGTGGAGAATAGTATAGTTCATGATTCTTTTGTCACTATAGCTCCACACTCTTTACAATGTCTTCTGTTTTTACAGTGGCAGTGCCCTAGCAACAGCTAATTGCAACTCCCTGGGTGAGAAGTTACATGATGGCAGGGGAGAGTAAAAGAACTATTTTACCCACTTCATGGACACCAAACTTTTGGGGAGCAGTGAGTTGTACAGCAAAGAATATAGATGTTTCACAATTTTAATTCCTGCTAGTTAGTTATTTTACTTCTCCATTATACTACAATTAAGGAAAGATTAGTGTGACTCTTTGGATGTAAGAATGTGTCCTTGTATTTTGCATCCCATTTGCTTCCCTACTCTGTCCTGATCATTCGTATATGTAAGATTAAATGATACAATTATATAGCACAACTTTGTGTGAGAACCACTGCTACCTCAAAGAAAGAAAATGGGGAATAACATCTAAAAGGAGGCACTAAAACGAGATCTATTTGTAGGGCCAAGGCCATGCAGAGTAGAAAATCTAATCTGCCTGAGTACTGAGTTTATATTCTGAGGATATGTTGCTGATAGGAATCTCACTTTGAATGATTCAGCGCATTCAAAATTCTGTGTCTAGCAGATGAAAGATCAAAACTTGTATCTCTATATTTTTACACATATTTGTAAAGAATATGGCCATCAACCATATGGTCTGTGACAAATGTTACCTTACCCTGTGGATGAATAACATACCCCCTATGATCTAATGATAATCATATATATATATATATATATGTATATATATATATGTACACACACAAACATATATATATATATATATATATATATACACTTATGATTTGTCCTTCTTCAACTGCATTGTAAGTATTTACACTGTTATTTAGCTTAGAGAACCTAAATGTAGATGTTTATCCTAGTGGTGCACTTTTGGGTTGATCTTTCTCACAAAACACATGGGTTTATTTTTTTTTTTTAATATTTTTAAAGAAAATATTCTTTTTAGTTAAGCAATTAACCCAGTATTCTTTTCTCCAGTGGTAATTCCAGCAACACAACTAACAAAATATTTGGATAAAGAATCAAGTTTACAATTATACATTCCTGTTAGGTGTTGTGGGCTGAACTCAAGAACACAGTATTACAGCAAGAAGACACCATCACAGACACATGAGAAAATTGCTGTTAATAATACATTCAAATCCATTCATCTCACTTTCTGCATACTTATTGTCCATTCAAGCCTATTTTAATCAAGCTTTATAATTAAATGTGGAAATGGAAACAATAATTTTATGAGCAATAACAACTAACATTTTATATAATTTTACAGTTTGTCAAGCAGTTCCAAACACAGTTTTTCTCCCTATAGCAACACACCACCCAGGTTATTAAGATTATTTATGCTTATCTAATGAGGGGTCCAGGTTGACAAGATTGGTCAATGTGAACAATCTCAAGTCAAATGTCCTGAGCACAGAAACAATTCTATTTACAGAACAGGCAATCAGAATTTGGGCAGTAGATACTGCTCATACATTCACCATCTTAGAGCTATCCAAGCTGATCTTAATTATTTCTACATGTCCTTTGAAAGACTATGTTATAGTGAAAAGGAGGGACAAGGTTCAGTAGTGTTGAACTATTAAGCAAAAGCTTACCCACAACAACATGGCAGCTCTTTGGTTCTATCTATTCAACAGACTATTATGTTGTCACTCTTTTGGAAGGTAGCAAGAGGACAGGCATACACAAAGAGAACAAGTAAAACAGCCACAATAAACTCCTATATTCCCCAGAGGTCATTTCCTTCAAAGATCAGCAATATTGTATCCATTCCCAGGAGAGTGAAAAGAAAATTTCTAAACACCCGATAAGAAAATAATTCACCACTTCTCAACGATTCACTGACCTTCTTCAGCTTTCTTTCATGGTTTTCTTGCTACAATGCCTCACATTAGAACCAGGGTGGCCTGAAATTCAGTAAGTTTTATTTTGTACTAATGGCAATCCTCTAACTTCATTTTCTCAATTCCCAAAATTATGACTGTGGGAAGACACACTCAATTTTGACCTCAACCATGCAATTCTGCCAACAACATTTACATGAAAGGGTTTCAAAACCATAGCCATCTGTAGTATATTTTTCACTCAAGTGCTGTGTCTAATTTTAGTTTTTTAGCTGCATTTCAATCTCCACCCCAACCCTCCAGAACATTTACAATGGAATTGTACACTGCCTATGCTCCTATGGAAATTTATTGCCACTCTCTGGAAAGACTTCCATGGCACCATTATTCTCACCATTGGATAATCTCTTCACTGGATCTGCAGTACCATTACATTTGTTACTGTGTGTTCATTTATAGCATATTTCAGTTCACATGCTAGGCAATAAGCTGGGTGCTATAGCTATCACAACAATTGGCTTGATATCATAAATTCATTACAATGTCCATATTGGTATCCCCATTTCACTAGATATACTATTGGAAATGATTACCCCTTATCATTCCACATACTAGAGTCCCAGTAAAACCTTTGGAATTACTGAATCCATTGCCCCTGTTCCAGTTGCAGTAGATTACTCTGCTTGTATTGCATCAAGAGCTCCAGGTTACTGAAATGCTATGTCAGGTAGAATATTTCATTTACTTGGAAGCTTTGATGACATTACAGTTAAATATGCAAAATCATTTTCTGAGAAATCCAATATTAAAAGTACTAATGTAAGACCACTGAAAGAACTAGGAACCAAAGGCAATATGGTTGAATGGAGCCCTGGTAACATATACCAGTAGCTTAAGTGAGGTTCTCTGGTTGGCAATACTTTAGTGAATGTTCATAAGTCATTCATTGGAGAAAGTGAGCTCCTGATGACTCTGTAGGGTGTGATGACAGGAAGTTTAGATTTGAACCATCCTTACACTTTGTTCTCCACCAGATTACATGAGTTGATGCATCACTGCAGTGAATTAGCAAACTTGAGGGCTATATCTGGATATTATTGTACTATGTAGTTAAATTTTATGAAGTGATCATATTCATTAGATTCACCTAGGCTTATCTGATGTAGGGTTTGGTCCTGCATTCTTTAATACAAAAGTGCTACCCTCAATGCTGTTTATTACTGAGCCTTCTCTTCTTCTAAAAACCCTTCACACCACAAAAACAATGGTGTATTCTACCTCTTTATGAAGTATTTTTCCATCAGATTAACAACTACCAATTTGTAATGTTTCAATACACAGGCATTTCTAATATATAATGTTTTTATTTCTGTGTACTAATATTTGAAATACAAATATGAAATGGAGTACACTGATTTACCCATGTTGCTATATTGTCGTCTAATAATAACATTTACCTAAACCTCTGTAAGTATAGACTAAATGAGGCATGATTCCTTATACTCAAGCTAGAATGTGCTTTTTCAGGTATATATTAATATATCACAAATAAGCTATTTCTGATAAAAGATAAAAATCTCCAGTTATCATCCAGCACTCTGGAACAGTTCTAAATCTTGGAACTTTGCCTCCTGTGGATTCCTATAAAACATCACTACATTCTTTACCAACTAAACAAAATATCCTTTTATTATATCTACCATATGTTTGCTTTATCACATAAGATAGTGAGGACAGAAGCACTCCTCCTGGATGGCCAGTGACTGAAACTGACTACATCACTTCTCAATCTCTCTTGCAGCCTAATCAACTGCTGTCTCAATGCCTCCTCCTGCAGGAGTGTATGCTCTATGTATGTAAGAGGAAATGCACTCAATTCTCACAAAATCCTGAGGAAAGTTCTATTATTGTTATCATTTTAAATACCTTTAAGGTGAATGAAACAAGTGAGAGGTTAAATGGAGACACCTAGCTTTGTTTTGCTGCTCTGACATCTGCACTTTGCTGTATTTGGTATCATGCTGCAGTTTCTGCATTCTTGAACAGCACAGCTGACCCTGCATTTCACAAATATGCCACTTTGACAAGCTCTGGTATGCTTTGTAGCACTGCATAAGAATATATTAAACATTGAAATATTTAATACTTTCTGCAGTGCAGGTATGAGAATTGGATAGTCTTAATGGAAGCTATCTACCTATTTTTTTTCTTTTGGATCAGTTGCTACTTTTCTCCGTGTAAAGGAGGAGTGCATCAAGAATCAGGGTATACCTTTTCATTCCTCTCAATAGAGTCAGGAATTGTAAAGGAGCAATACTTTTAGTCTCTTTGTGGGTTATGTTATTTATTACCCATGCTAATATTATTCAAAACCACTAAGTCAGAAAGAAAGTCTACAGCAGCATGAGTGTCATTGAACTTTTTATGTCCATTATCTCAGGGGTGTGGAAGTATATTTAATCAAAGCAACCATCTGAAATGTTTTAATAATGATTATTTTTGGTATAAAACTTATCAATATTTCTCTTTGGGTTTTTTTGTGACTTTTTATACAAACTTTCTAAAATAAATAGAGATAATTTTAGCCCCATACTAATTGTTATGGTTTTATGTTACTAAGAACAGATAACCCCAATTAAAAAGATATCTTAAATTTTAACTCATGACTATTAAGTAAATGCAATGACAAAGAGAAAAATATAAGATTATACTATTTACAATAATTGTTTTTCAATTATCTGTAAATAATTGATATACAATAATCTTTATATGGAATATAGACCTATGAGTCTTGTGACATCAAAGTTTAAAAGTTTCTTTGATGTAGAAATTCAAAGAGAAATGTCTTCATTAGTTACAATGAGGTAATCCACTTTTTTAAAAATGTTTATTTACCTTAAAATTACAGTTCTATAGTACACCTTACTACAATTCATAGAAGGCTAAAAAATTGATACAGACTATATATAATTTGGAATATGTACTTAAAACAAAAAGGGAAATGCTTCGGGGAGATGATTTCAAATGATCCAAGTGCGCAGTAAGTCGAAATCATGCCATTTCTATTTTAGACACTGTGTTTAGTTAACTCTTTATGCTCTGACTGAACTCAGTGCTAAATTCTATTGCTCACATATAGTTTTAGAGGAAAAACCAGGAGCCTCATGTAAGCTTGTACTAAGTGAATACAAAAGGATGAAGAAGACGAAGAGAAGAAAGCTGTTGCAATTGTTTATGTTCTCCAATTTAAAATAAGGGAGGGTATTTTGAAAGTTAATTTTTATCATCTTGTTGCAGAATTGTATATGGTTTGATGCCCAGTCTTAATGAACTTGTTAGTTCACTCTCCTCTGCAATAGAAAACATGTAGCCTGATGAAATATCCATGCCTTTAGGAGGTAGCTTCAAATAAAAGGATACTGAGAAGGGTAACTTTTTCTATCAACTTCACAATTGTTCCTGGATTTTGTTAGACTTGATGACCTGCTGGTGCTGTGTATATCTCAATTTTGTAGAGATACAGTTGATGTCAAAATCCCATCTGGACATGCACAAATTCGTTTATATGATTTACTCTGAGCTCCAAGTCCGAACTTTGTTTTCTACTGTGGGCTACTGACACAAGGGAGAAAGATAGATTATAGGGCACACAGAAATATAGTCACTGGAAAGCCAGAAGCAAAAGAGACGATGAGGGTGAGTCACTGAAAGTAATGGAAAACAGGCTGTGTGCTGTTCACTAAGAATTGCTACATACTCCCTGCAAATCTGAAGAAGGGACAAATTCTTATTTGAATATATTCTTTACTTTTGTTTGCTTAAAAGTTTGTTGACAACTAAAATATGCTTAGTTTTCCATAGTATGTTTCATTATTTAGTTGTTATTGTTCTACAATTTAACATATGTATGTTTTAATATATTACATTAAGAGATACTTAAGTTAGCATCTGTTGTGTGCTTGTATATATGTGCATATGCAATATCTATTGTTTGTGTTTATTTAATGATACTACTTAAAAATATACTGTACCAAGATTATTTTGTCCATTTCTATGTAAGTATTGAACAACTGATTTATTTTACTTATGAAGAAATGCATTTTGTAAAATACAGTTGGAGGTCCACGAATAGAGTAAGTAACCATCCACAATGAACATATTACTTCAAATATTATGTTTATTTACACTAAAATATTATAATATAAGCTTGAATCTTAATGCAATCAGTTTTTCCTGCAGTATATTTGAATATTTTAACAGTCCACATCTTCTATTTTTTGATCTAAGAAACTAACATCATTTGTCCAGACTGCAGATGAAAAGAGAGCATCTATTGAGACATTCACACATGATGTGCAAACCATACTTGCTGTGAGAGTCCTGCCTTTTCTTGGAGAGGAAACTGAACTAGCAACTCTCAATATTCCCACTTTTCATCTTTGTGTTCTTATTTGAATGTTCTTCCTTTTTTGGTTGGCTTTACAGATTCTTTATAATTTACATATTACACTGGATGTTGACTGGGTACTGTTTCACAGACTAAAATTTATAATCCATTGTTTCAAATTTTCCTCGATTCTTTTGATCATTACATTATAAGCCATATTTACTAATGGCACAAACTCTATTTTTGAACATCAAGTGTTCTGGTAGTAAAATGCCACAGATGACAGTTAATGTTCATACTGTTTTTAATGGTGTACATTAATATCTTAAGACAGTGACTTTATCTTGGAAAGCCTTTCATGTACTGTTGATATTAGCATCCTCATCTTATTCTTGGGAAGCTTTGTCTATGAAGGCTATACTTTCTTACTCCAAGAAACATATCTGTTTTTTTTTTAAATCTCCCTGGGTTGTTTACCTTCAACTTTATACAAAACAAGAAATACTGCACTGCATCCATTTGAGAAAGCATCACCAGACTTCAAACTCCTTCAAACACTATCTAACACTGAATTATTCAAACAGCATTCATAAATTGATATTAAATACTATATAAGGTCCATGTACAAAAAATTATTAAAATAGTGCTAATTAAGTTCTTCTTTGCTAATTATCATAATATTAAAACTAATTTAGCTTCTCAGTTAAAATACTAATTGCACTTATAGTTGCTTTTTCCAACAAAACAATTTATACAATTCAGGAATAATTTTGAGAAATAGAAAATGATATATCTTAAAAAGGCATTAAAATAGAAGAAAAATTATTACTTTTGAGAAAAAAAAGAAACATTTACTGATCACACAATTACCTAAAGGAAGTAATTTGCATTGCTTAATACATTTAAAAAATAATATTCCCTGTGCATTTTAATAATGAAATACAAATATTGCTTGTAAAGTATAAAAATAAAGAACTCTGAAAGAGTACTGACTACATTTTGAATCTTTTCATCATAAGCTCAGTTTGTCTCAACTTAATTAAAATTCTCTTACATTCATGAATCACTTTAGTTGCTTCATTTTTATTTGATTTAATGAAGAATGCCTAGCTCTTCTGTAGCCCCATAATTTGTTTGAAGAGGACTTTGCATAATAAATAAAAAGGAGTTTATTATTTGCACTTTATTCAGTAGATGTACAATTCTGCTTAAATAATGTGATTAAAGGTGAGAAGGGAACAATTTTGTGCAAACTCTCAATAGAAGATTTAAATCAACAAATGCTCCCATAGTAACCATTGGACATTTATCACTCATGCATTTTAATACAACATTTTTTCCTTCAGCAATCACGAGGACTTCATCCATGATCTTTCTTATATATGCTATGCATCTAAAGAAAGGCTCCTGTTTAGAAAATACTACTTTTAAATCACGAAGGATTGATCAATGGTTAAAAGCAATGTTCAGTTTTTGACTATTTCTTCTTCATTGCATACTAACTATTGAATATTGTAGCAAGAAATTTGTTATGTTATGAATTAATGAATGCCATTTTATAGAAATTCATAGAAATAAATGAAGACTTTATAACAAATATTTGAAATTATGTGGGTGATAGCAAGAAAAAATGGATTGGTAACAGATATTCAGATTTTAATAAAACTTTAGCTTTAAATGAAATGAATGATATTTTAAGGGGAGAGACAGAGGGTTATATAATTTACATTCAGAAATAATTAATGATAAATGATAATGATGATGAGAAGACCAGAAATAACGGAGCCCTGAGTTTTTCTTTTCTTGCAGTTTTCCAAGCTTTCTGAAATAACAACAAACACAAAACTATCAGATGAGTGAACAATCTAAGATGTACAAAAATATCCAAGTTTGATTAAAGGCAAATTCACTTTCATCATGGATCTGTTCTTATCAACCTTTTGTCTGAGACAGTAAGCGTCTATCTTGACCTCATGCTGTAGCTCTCATGACATTGTGTAGCTTTGTTTATGTTCCCTACACATAATGCTAATTAATGGTATGTGATCTATTTTAATAACAGTTCTAAAGTTAGGAATGCATGTATAAAAAGTTACAGGAATTCATTTGGTATTCACTGCATACTTTTTTCACTGTTTTTAAAAAGTATTACATATTATTAGAATGAAGAAATTCATGGTAAATCATTGATTTCATTGTATGGTACCTACAGGTATATTTCATTTACTTCCATAGAAGAGACAGACGATTCTTCAGAAAATTGTGTTCTTTTTACAATGAGAATACTAGGTATGGTCTAGGTAATTGTATCTATGATTCTTGATTTTAGGAAAATAATGAATTTTATGCTTTTTGATTCATTTGTGTGTAATTTAATGGGAAAACAAAAAACAAACAAAAATCCTCAGGTATACTGTAAAGCACTGCAGAGATTTGAAAGAAATTGCCTTCCAAAAGGAGTAAAACTGTTAGGTCTTGATGGAGCAGGTGTGGTCTTGTTGGAGGAAGGGTGTCACTCTGGAGGTGGGTATGGAGGTCTCAAATATAGGTGTTCAAGCAACACCTAGGAAGACAGTCTACTTCCTGTTACCTGCCTATCAACATGTAGCAACTCCTTCTGAAGCACCATGACTGCCCGTGCACCACCGTGTCTACTGTGAAGAAAATGGACTGATGATCTGAATTTTATGTTCCCCCTCCCCAATTAAATGCTTTCCTTTATGTGCATTGCTGTGGCCTTGAATGTCTCTTCATAATAATGGAAACCTAACTAAGGCAAGCATGTACTTAGATGTTACAAGCAGTTTTACCCTGCCGGCCGGGGCACACCGCCACACCATCCCCCAATAACACACAGAGACTCTGCATTTGATATAAATGCTGTTGGCCAGTTACTAGTTTCTTATTGGCTAGCTCTGCCTTAAATATTAACTCATTTCTATTAATCTAAGTATTTCCACTTGGTCTCCTGGACCTCTGTTCTCTCCAGTCGCTACATGCTGACTCCTCCTTACTACTTCCTCTTCCTCCTAGTCTCCTAGTCTCTCCTATCTTGCTTTCCTATTGGCAAAGAGTGCTTTATTCATTAACCATTATGAGAAACATATTTACAGAACAGCATCTCCCATCACTTGGACCATCTGTGATGCTTATCTTTATAATTCTATCACTTAGGTAGCTGGACCTGGAGAATTTCTACCACCCTGATCTTCAGCGATAGACCCTGATTCAGTGAGAGAAATTAACAAATCCAAAAAAATAAAATAGCATTCTCTATTATAAAATACATCCACAGTTTATTTTTCCTACATCTCTGATGTTTGGGTATAGGGTAAATATTACTACAAAAGGGGTACATGACATTTGACAAAAGTCAATCACTCAGTAATCTATTATTTGTTTAAATTTTCTATATAGCTTATGGTAGATTATAATTTGGAAGTAAAACAACTATGAATTGTTAAGAGTATGTTTTCCTGCCTGCCTGTCTTATCCCTCTGCCATGCCAGCCCCAAATAACACACAGATATGCTGTTTTTGATATAAATGCTGTTGGCCAGTTACTTGTTTCTTATCGGCTAGCTTTGTCTTAATTATTAACCAATTTCTATTAATCTAGTACTTCCATGTGATCTCATCTCACCAAAGACCTGGACTTCTTTTCTCTCCAGTCTCTACATCTTGACTCCTCCCTACTCCTATCTCTCTCCTCCTAGTCTCACCTATCTTGCTTTCCTATTGGTCAACAGTGCTTTATTCATTAACAAATAAGAGAAACATATTTACAGAATGACATCTCTCATCAATGAATAATGCTTATAGGGAGCTGTTACCCAACAGGGCTAAGAGAAGGATAAACACTGACCACTTCAAACCAGATGCATTCTGTCTTTTCCTACAATATATGGTCAGAGTTACTGTCCACCCTGTCCAAATACGAAAGAGGTAATTTTTAGTCAGGTATCTAAAAATACTTACTTCTTAACTGCATGTATATGTGTTTCTATGTGCGCATCAGAGTGTAGGTACCTATGGAGTCCAGAAGACTACCTTGGATCTACTGGTGTTGGTGTTACAAGCAGATCTGAGCCACCCAACAAAGATTCTGGGAACTCAACTTGTATTCATTAAAGGAACAATTATCACTTTTCACCGCTGAGTCATCTCTGCAACCACCAGATAGCTCTATATATTGACTATAAGAAAGAAGAAGGGGGCTGGAGGGATAGCTCAGCTGTTAATAGCTAGGCTTACAACCATAAATATTAGAAACAAGGAAAGAACATGTGGCATAAAGGAAATTTCACTTGGCAAGTCAGTAAAATTTTGGTGCAGTACAGCTCTTCAATGTTCCCTGAAAATGACCAAGAGAAATAAGATTTCTATTCATGGCGTTCAAACAACTGGAGATGTGTGGTTTGGCAGTTTCTTATTTCTAGAGGGGCAAATGACAAGTCACATGGGAGATGCTCTTCGTTTACAATACTGTGTTCTCACAGCACTCAAATTTCCTCTAAAAGTGAAGGGACAAAAAACATAATAAACCTAGGTACCTTTCATTTTTGCAAGGCAATACCTAGAAACTATACAACTTCAATTTAACCTGCCCATCTGAACTGACATTTCCAGCCTTGTAAAACATAAGTCATGCTTACATTAAATCTGTTTTATAGTTATGATAATGAGGCTGAGTGTGTAACAATAACATTGTATAAAGCACTTTTAATTCCTAAGTGCAGAGTTCCCATCCTGCAGTACCTCTCATGATTCTACTCCCAATTGACTTCTCCTCATAAACAAACCATTATCACACAAAGCTAGTAAATATTCAAGCACATTAATTTATTGAGGTTTCTACAATACTTTAAAACAAATGGTGACACCAATTTTTGCTAATTCTTTAGATTTGCAAAGAAAACAACAAGGAATTTGCAAGGAATAGTTTAGGGTGATTTATTAATCCAGGTGCTTACTTTACAGAGGAGCAAAGTCAGCCAAAACCATGGAAGAAAAGACCACTTTTTGTGTCATTAGTGCACACTGATGCACAAAAAAAAAAAAGTAAATAAAAGAGAGAAAAACTATGCATATTTTTATTCTGTGGTTTTGGGCAAAACATTGACATAAATTGTTTCATAACACATTTTGCACAGGTGTTAATGATCCATTTTCCTGGTTACTGAAGGCAAAATGTATTTGTCCTCATCGTGGCTGTATTAAATAATATAACTTAAAAATAATTAAATTGTTTTTTATATTAATGCTTATATAATATGCAATGTGGTCTTAAAGTAATATTTGTATTTACTATTTTTACCTGTGATTGACTGAGTTAATATTTATATAGTAGTCTTGATTCTCATAAATTTGTATGAAAAATTATTTCAAAATATATTCTCATTTTTGTTAGTTTATTCTACTCTTTCTATTTATGGAACTACATTTTTTCAATTTTGTTTTTATATAGCTATATTATACCATTATTGACCAAGTGATCATAACCAGAAAATGTTTACCTACAAGATGTCAACACATTTTCATCTGAAAATTTACCACTCCACAACAAAGAAACAGTCTATATCTTTGCTCTGAAGGCCAGCTCCTTAGTGGCTTCTGCCTGCCAATCACATTGAATCAGATAGCCTCTCCAGTTAACAAAATGCACATCAAACCTGAAGACAGGGTGCTAGCCCTAGCTACAACATAGAGAACAGCACATGTAAGTGAACACAAAATAGGCTTCATTATTTCAACTTTCAAATCTTTCTTAACAATGATCAGTCCACAATATGAGTCAATGTTACATATATCAAAGTAACATTATTGGAAACAAAAATATCCATATACCCATCACAACGATATAATGTTACCTTTTAATTTATCATAAGACTGTTATTTTAAACCTGGAAAATCCTCCTCTTATATACACCCTGAAACACACCACATTTGTTTTTGGTAAGTCACATACTTATATTAATATAAATGTATTTTACTTCCCATCTCCCTTTAGCAAACACAGCTCTCTGGCCTTAGCAGCAGACTCTGATACAGTAATAATAATGACAGCATGTTTTTTTCTGCACAGTCCATGTTAGGCATAACTTATTATTGATGGAAGGGCACATGCAAGGTTACACTAAATATTTCAAGTAAGACTAGTCTATTTGTAAATATTAGAATCTATGTTTCCTGAAAACAGTGTTATTTCCTACATATGATATGAATCATTAGATTTTATATAAACTCTGATACTTTCATGACAATCCTCAAAATGGCATTTAAATTGTGTATGAATCTGTTCTTCTCAATGCCAATATCATCCTCAAAACAGTTTTATGTTTAATCAATATCACTCACTAAACTAAGTCATTAAGGAGATGTAAATTCTGTCCCACATCTAAGAACTGTCAGTAATTTTTTCCATATTTTAGAGCAGTGAATTTTACCTTATAATACATATGTCAAAACATAAGTTTTTTTTTAAGCTTTGGCATTCTGCACATACTTAGCTAAGAAGATATTTAATTGTTGTTTTGCTTTGATTGTTTTTTATTGTTTTGTTTTATTTAAGAAAAACAAGCAAATATGCCTGGCTTCTAGGAGAGAATTAAAGGAGAATCTTTGAAAGAAGAGCTAAAGTTAATCACAATCTGTGCAGTCAATTCTCTCCTGGGTTGTATATATGCCGGGTATTACAGGACTTGTCTTGCATGCATATAGCACTACATTTTCATCTCCAAACACTGCACACAAAGATGAAATAAACTTCTGCTTGCTTATGTCCAAAATAACAAGTAAGAAAGAAACCAAGGGAAAGAGGTAAAACTTAGATGTGCCCTAAATTTTCCCCTATCAATTACTCTAAAGTTTTCCTGAGGAAACTTGGTCCTGCCTGGCTCTTCAGCAAAACTGCCTGTAGAGGTAACCTCATCTTCCACACAAAGTACAAATGTGCCTAGAGGAATTCCTGGGGCGGGTGTTAGGCAGATTGGGGGATTTTGGTACTGAAGCTGTATTCCCTCAGCAATGGGTGCCATGCTCACTTGATGTTTTTGTGCTCTCACGTTTGTCCCTCAGAAATCAGAAGAGCTGCACTAGGGTGCTGCAGTTGGTCATTTTCCCAATTCCTCTTTGTAGCATCATTTCAGATCTAATGTAGAATCTACATGAGAAAAGGCAGTTTTCTTAGTTTATTAGTCAGTCCTCACACTCAGAAATAAATGTTGCTCTGGATTTTGACAACTTTCACAATAAAAGAATATTTACTAAAGCCTGAAGTTCCTTGGGTGTTTTTATTGGCTTGAAAATATAGACAAAATAACAATTTGTGGTTAGGTAAACAACAAATGTCCATGAATTCAAACCCAATTTTTTTAGCCTCCTGAGACTTGCAATGAAACTCCTAATGTAAATTTAAAAATTTATAAATTTGTGTATGATGTATCATGATTTATGAGCTATAAGCAAGAAAGCTTATAGCATTATTTACAATGTTAAAATACACAAATTGTTACAATTTAAAAGAACTTCCCTAACATATTTTGATGTTGAAATTATCAGTAATTATTTGCAACTTCATGATTTCACCAAATGGGGGCATATGCACCATGTTCCTTCAGACTAAAACTGTGAGTTTCAGTTTTAGGAGCCAGTTGCTTGCTTGTTACAACATTTCTTCCCATACCCACAATCAAATACTAAAGGAGTACCAGACTAATAAATGTTTGAACTACTTGGAAATCTCAATACCACAATTTACCTGTCTTAATTTACATGTTCCTGGCTTGCAGTTATCATTGTTTGAATGTTAAAACACATATTAAATTTTCTCTATCAGGATGTCTTCAGTATTAGGAGGAACACAATTAGTCATTTTTCGGCAGAGTAAATGAATTGAAAAGTTAATATGTTTCATTTTGTATTGTAATGATATGTATATCTTGCATTATTTAATGATTTTTCATGCATCAAACATTTCCTTTGTCCTTACAATGTGCTTTGTAGCATTCTCAATAAAACCAAGAGTGAGACAAATGCTGCTGCCGCAAGAAAGTCACACTGGCTAAGTGATGTCACGTTTGATAAGTGGGAGAATTTACAAGGGATACTCTTTCAAAATGTGCTAGTCAGAAGTCACTCCATGTAACTGCCAGCATTTGCTTGCAACCGAGATTATAACATCTACCCAGGCCTTGCACATTCTCGATGTCACCACGATAATGTGGCTTGCTTACACCCGAGATAAATTATAGTTCTCCTATATCATATGCACTCTCTTTCACACCGGGTCCAGTTAGTAATGAAATTATGTCACCCAGCAGGTCTGCTTACTACCTCTCAATGCTGTATTGCATCATGTTCACACATCTATTCCTACATAATATTTGCCCACAAAGCCATGGGTGTACTTTGTTTTGCAGGAAGGAAACGGAGTGAATTAATGAAGTGATAGAGATCCAAGATCAAAGACTTCAAAAAACCAGTATTATGGCTACTGAAGTTTCTTCATATGCCATTTATTTACAAAATAATATTATATTAAAAACTAAACAAAGTAAACATTATATATATACAAATATATAGAAAAATAGGTACTCAGGAAAGGTAAAATATGGTGTAAGACCCTGATTACGAGAAGTTGCAATATATTCTCCTTGATTAATTCAATGTTGCATTTGAAGCTCTATGTACTTATAACAGGGATGGCAGAGTTGTTTTCATTTGAAACATCTTAAAATGTCCTCTTTTTATGCTACACAAGTTATATCTTACTGTGGAGCTTTTCATTTAGGTCAGTGATGTAGCTAGTATCCCATTGGTATTCTTTCTTCAAACCATGTATCCAAGAGAATTAATTTAGAGTCCAGTGGTTAAGGTAGACTGTTTACTATACATTCTAGCAACCTTAAATATCTAATTCTCTTCTCTTGATTTAGTTCATAATAAATTTGGGCTGTCTGACAAAAGATATGCAACAGTTTGGAAGTTCAAGTTCCAACAAAGCCTGATGTTTAAATTCTCTGGTTCTCAGCGTGTCACTACTAGAAGGTTATGGAAACTTTCAAAGAAATGTTTTTGGTCACTAGATGTGTTCATCAACCTCCTCATTTTTTTTGTTTTTGTTTTTTTTTTTTTTTTTTTTTTTGTTTCCCACCCATGATATAACTGATTTTGCTTTGGGACATGCTGTCACCTTGATGGGCTATTTCACCACTCCCTGAACTTCACCATCAGTTGGTAACTTCCATGTAAAGTCAACATTATCTTGGGTATTTCATTCTAACGTTGGGAAGTTAGCATATAATCTGTTGCCAATGAAGTGGTTCAAAGTCCCTTTTTAATAGCTGTCAGTGCTCACAATGTAATATAATATTGCCATGATAACTGGTTTTGAAACTGCAGACTTGGGTTGGGCAGATCATCTGAACTCTCAGGTTCAGCATTTACACTATTCTTCAGGAGTTTTGTCTCCTGCGTTGCTTACTCGGTATTCCATAATGGCCTGAATGTTAAAGCATATCCTCTGTGACATGTGTGGAGTCTATAGCACACAATTGGCAGTCAGCAAATGGTAGCTAAAGGACTCCTCAAACACTTTGGATATGCTTTACTCAAAAGGATCCACAGATCTGAGAGTCAGTGTGGAGTAATGAATGCTTGTCTAAGGTAGACTCTATTGGTCACATGCTTGTGCCTTAATTAGACCACCATTCCCTTTCCTTGTTCAATGTGTTTATATGCCATGTATAAGTGTGTGTGTGTGTGTGTGTGTGTGTGTGTGTGTGTGTGTGTGTGTGTATGTGTGTTCACATAGATGCGGACAACTGTAGGGGTCAGAAGTGGGAGTCAAATGCCTTCTTCAGAAACTTTAAAAAATGTTTATTTTAGGTAAAAAGTGTTTTTAAATATTTGGCTCATTTTGATTTGATTTGTGTGTATGAATACACATGTTTGGAGGTGGGAGTGCGCATGTGAGGCAGCCACAAGAGGTCAGAGGACTAACCTTGAGGTTAAAAGTCTATGTTTTGAGCCAGTCACTCTGAGTGCTGGGAGCCCAGCTAAAGTGCTCTGCAAGAGCAGACAGCACTTTTGACACCTGAGCCATCTATTTGTCCAATCCCACCTCCCAGGCTTTTCCTCTCTCTGCCTCTCTTCTTATTTCCTGTCATCTCTGTCCCCAGCACTAGAATTAAGCAAATATTTAAATGCCTGATGCTGTCGCTGTTGTTAATTTGTTTTGTTATCTGTGAATTCTGCTCCTCATGCTAGTAGAGGTAGCATTTTCCTGAAAGATCCATCTCCAGCACTTCCATGGTGTTTTGTTTTGTTGTTGTTGTTTTGAACATGGTGTAATGAGGAGGTAATGCTAACAGAATCCACAGCCTGATATGACAGAATGGCTCATTAACAGGATGATATCTTTCTTTCTATGTTTTGATTTACATGTCATAATCTCAGCTACTCTATAGAATCACTGTAAACGGGTGGCCAGAGTGATCCAACTATTAGAACTAGTCTCTAAGTAAAATAAATAAATAAAATAAAAAAGTCTGACAGTTTAACACACTATTAGATCATTTCCTAGCTTAAACAAAGCTCTGGGTCTAACTCTCAGTAATAAAAATACAATCATTTTGCACATCTTCTATGGCCTCTGGAAACCTTGGCTCACCCAAGCACAAAGACCTTTAACAATGAACCCATAGTGCCAATAGCAGCAGGGGCTCCTTTGAGAAAGGCTTAGAAGGAACAATAGCAAGTTTACAGGGCTGACGGGAAGGACACCCTCTGCAAGAGAAGCAGCCTTGATCTGCAGACTAAGCACTGCTGAATTTGATCACACACATGCACACACACACACACACACACACACACACACACACACACACACACACACACACAGGTAACACGATATACTGTTCTTAATAGCCATCCTGTCGCCCTGTCTCTCATGACTTCCTTTTCTCTTTCTTCTGTCATTTTACCTTTTCCAAAATAAAAGTTGGTTTCTTGTTGCTCTTGTCACCTCTGTTGGAACTTAAGGATATTCTTTTCTCTTGGTTTAAAATATCATTAAAAATAACCTATGCCTGATTTATTTCTTTATACTCTTAATAAATAAAAATTTAATTTTATGTACTTCCCGCTGGGAAATTTTATACCATTATAATTGCTGACATTTTTCTGCCTTGGAATTAGGGTTTATTATGTCTAAAAACTTAGGTTTTAAGAAAATGCCTGAACAAACAAAACCAAGTAACGGGGAATCAAGGTTTTATAAAATGAAATCTTTTTTCTTAATGCAGTTTGAAAACGTCTAAGACATACACACTTTGGAGTTAGCCTCAGTTTTGTCTTGACAAATTTTGGTGAGCTGACTAAAAAACCATAAAGAGCATTTTTCCTCCAAAGCTCTGCTGTCTCTATCTCTAAATCATTCTGTATGTCAAGATAAGCTTATCTATATATCACAAAACTTCTCTGAAATATAGCTAACTCGGAGAAAAAATGCTATCTTAATGTATTATGCTACAATTAATCACATACAGAGCAGAAAGATAAAGATTCTTTCAGAAACCAACAAAAGAGAAAATAAAGGGGTAAGGATAGAGTAATAAATTAGCACTCTGAAGTAGTTGAGAGTCCTCCTTTTTCTGATGTTGCTTAATCTAGAAGCCTTGAGGATACTGCTGTAATCACTAAAGGAATTTTATTCTTCCTGCTAGAGCTGTTTCTCCCAACAAAACAATTAGGTGATTAAAGAGGTTTACACAGTGCATCACTGTGGTCTAATAAGGATTTGCACTTGACATTACCAGTAAATGAAATTCACAAGGGAAAATCTGACTCATATGGGCTTTTATATAAAGGCAAAACAATCAGTCAATCAGCTTGGGGGCGGGGAGGAAGGAAGCTTTTGCTCCCAGATGCTGAGAAACAAAATGTCCCAGATGATGGGTTTTTCTTTTTCTTTTGCTTTTCTATTCTTTTTTTTTTTTCTATTTTTCCCCCTCATTTTGAGGGGCTGGTGTGGGTTGGGTATTGGAGTTTTTTCAGTGGTGTGTGCAAAGCACATACGCTAATATTAAAAAACTAGAAAAGGAATAAAAGAAAAAAAAAGAAAGAAATGAAAGAAAAACTGAGACAAAAATGGAATTAACCTGATTTCCAGGATCCTTTTTCAGATCCTAAGGAACACAGAGCTCAGCAAGACTGCTACTACATAAAAAAAAAAAAAATTCCTTTGCCACTCAAGCAAAGGGCACACAGCACTTCTCATGATAGAGGTTCAACTGATAACCTACCTCTTCCAGCTGTGTAAATAGTAGCTGACTGAGAATGCAAACCTACTTCCAACACCCAGGTTTCATCCATCTTATAGCAGACATTGTTTCAAAATAGCCACTCATACTCTGGGATAGCAACATATACTACATTAACTGTATCTTTTCCTTTGTACTATAATCCTGGCGGTGCTGATAACCAATAATAAGGGATCTGTCTATCCTCAGCTTGTTTAGGAAAATTCAGTGAATGACTTAATGATGCTTAATCTAATTAACAATTATAATTTCTTGGTTACTAAAGATGAGTGCCTGCAAGGCTGAGCCTGTCCCTTTGTTCTTCACATGCCTTCTAATTTCTAAAAACTTACCTTATTAAATGAGTGAAATTCAACATGTATTTCCCATAATATTTTCTTGGACAAGGTAAACTGTAAATTTTCCCACATGACTTTAATCTCTCATCACATTATTACTTAGCGTGCCACTTGTGTTTACACTTATTTTCAAATGTCTGTCTCATGAACTAGCATAGCATGTGGCTATATTGAAACAGGAATGTTTCTCACATGTTAACTAGTAAATAGTCAAAGGAGCCCTTCAATGAATTATCAAAACCGACTTCCTTAATGTACTGAACCATTTCAGGTACTATAGAGTGAGGTTTGCAAAGTCAAGTCATGCTATGAAACTGCCCTTACAAGTGACAAGACCCTGGGGATGGCACTGTACTATGGAAACTTCTTAGAGCAGAAGCAGGGTTCCCGGGGTCCAGCATTGTGAGCATCTTCCTGCTGGGCCTCAGATCTCTTGGTCTGATCTTTAAGCCAGTGAAAAGCAGAGAGCCATTCAAATGAACCGCTGGTGTGTGAGGATCAGTGCATGCATTTTTCAATATTGCTCTCACTACATGCCTGTTGCAGAAGGGGGGCATCAGAGGCACAGCGCCATCAGTGAATAGCATCCTACATCGTGGGAAAGTCAGAAGTCTCAGGGGGAGATTATGGTGGTATAACCAGTTCAGAGGTGAGAAAGCAAGGGTATGGGTTGCTGCATCTGCTTCATTCCTTAAAGGGGATTTTGATAACATAAAACGACTGTTCAAAGTTCAGAGAGTGCCCTTTATTATCGTAGAAATATCTTGTGTGACCAAGATAGCTATCTTTGATTACTACAATTGTTCCATCTGGAAAATGGAGCAAAGAATAGTCTCTACCTCATAGAGTTTGCTTGAAAATAAAAATAAAATGGATAAAAGCAATGAATTACACTGAACAGAAACATGCTGTCCTAAGCACATCAACTTTAAGAGCATTTATTTGAGAACAAAGAATTTAAGGAAGTGAAGTAAACATTTGCAGTCTCCTCACAATGAAAAGCTAACAAGCAATATTCCTGTGGTTTTATTGGCAGGAGTTTTAGACTTTCATAAAGTCATACATGTTAAACTTCTAACATCGTAGAAGCATTCTATCCCTATACTGAAAAAATTGTTCATTTGAGAGGGCTGGAAGAATAAGGTAAAACATTACTTTAAACAGGATTCTGTTCCATAAAAGATAAAATCAAAAGGGTGCCTGTATGCACTTCCTTTTAAAGAGATACTTAAATTGTCTTCAAAGATTTCTAGTACATATGAAGATAGAAAGAACAATAAGCCTTCATGCACTTATTGCCCAGCATGAATAATAAATCACTCATGTCCAATCTTATTTTGTTTCTTTTAAATCCTTCCCTGCTTCCTACTGGAAGATTTGTGGTACCCATATTTGTAGGAAAGACTTTAAGACTACACATGCTGCCACAGAAACACCAAAAAATATTGAATAATGATAACAAACATTAAGAAGCCTCTTTTTTTTCTAATAAAGAAAGGGACCCTCTTGCTTATATAGCTCCTGCTGTTGTCTAAATACTAAGATCATTGGTACACATCCACACAAAATGACCTCTTCCTTAGGAAGGACATGGTATACAGACATAAGGATGAGCAATTAAACAAATGAATCATAAAAACACATGTTTCCATGATGACCTGACTGAGAATGAACAAAGGCAGAGAGGAAGCCATACAGGTTTGTAACAAAGACAGGACAACATACTCAGGGCGAGGTGAGCAGGTGGGCTGGTGGTCTGAAGGAGAATCTAAGCAATGGGAAGAAGTATAACTTAATGAGAAATGGCTGGTAGGTGACGTAAAGGAAGTACTGAGAGCTTTCGGGGCAGGAAGTTAGATCGTCTTACTTTCTTGTAGAGAAGTGATCTATGTCACCAGAAATTTCAACTTGCATGGCATTTTTATATAGATGTTATCAAGAAATGAAGTGCTATTACATTATATAAAAATGAACATAGAATGAAACAGAGTCACACCTGAGTCCTGGTGTTCTCTCCTAGGATTAGGATTAGGGTTAGTGTTAGGATTAGGGTTAGGGTTAGGGTTAGGGTTAGGGTTAGGGTTAGGGTTAGGGTTAGGGTTAGGGTTAATTTTAGGGTTAGGGTTCAGGGATAGGGTTAGGGTTAGGGTTAATTTTAGGGTTAGGGTTCAGGGATAGGGTTAGGGTTAGGGTTAATTTTAGGGTTAGGGTTCAGGGTTAGGGTTAGGGTTAATTTTAGGGTTAGGGTTCAGGGTTAGGGTTAGGGTTCAGGGTTTAGGGTTCAGGGTTTACGGTTCAGGGTTCAGGGTTCTGGGTTAGTGTTACGGTTAGAACAGATAATTTTTCTTAATGAATCTAAGTTTCTTCAAGAAAATATTGGGAGAGAAATGAATATTTTGTGAGGATGCATTAAGTCATGAATTCAAGAAATGAAAGAAGCGATGCTAAGAAATCCATACAGTGCTCAGTCCGTGGACACAGTAAAGGACACAGAGTAGTCATAGTCCCAGGTCAACAGTTCTACATCCAACTAGGGATGCTAGTGGTTCTGCCTAGTTTCTTTACATCTTATGACTGACTGGATGCAATTTCAGAGAAATGTGAGAAAGAGTATGGACAGGGATAGAACAGATGTTGCCCACACAGTTCAAGATTGTTATGAGAATCAGACAATAGAGATGTGAATATTTGTATTTATATTTAGGCTCTATATTTGGGGCTACAAATATGCTAATCAATATTACCAAAAATCACCTACTAAATTAAGCTATGTTATGATCACTATTTGCCCTCAAGCTGTGACAATAAGCACAGTACTCACCTATTCCCAATACTAAAAAAAGAAAAAAACAATATCCATTGTTGACAAATTGTCTCCTAATGGCCAATTTAAATGCAATTGTTCTCCAGATGGGAGAAAAACACCTTGTTAAGCATCCTTTTATTTTTACTGATATGTTTTCTAGAAATTATAATTTATTTATAATATTTCTCTTTCCCTCTCCTCTTCTCATACTCTCTATTATACCTGCCTTTTTTCACCTTTAAATTCATGACCTCTTTTTTCTCTAATTGTTATTGCATCAATATATGCCTTTGTATTTATGTCCTTAATTAAAACCTGTGCAGTCTGAGTAATTTAGGCAACTGAATATAGCTGGGGATAAAAAAGGAGATCTTTTCCTTAGAAAAATACAACAATTTGTTTTCCAGAGCTGAATGGTAATCCCAGAAAACATATTAAAAAAGAAATAGATGAAATAACTAATATAACTTCAAATAGTCATATTGAGTAAAATATTATTATTTGTTCCAGAAAATATCTAAAAACCCTATGGAGTTTACATAGTGATATTGCTACAATTTATGAAAGCTAGAAAAGGGTAAGTTATTTATGACTGTAGGACCACATAATATAGCTTAGCTATTTCCTCTTTGCTTATACTGCGATTCTTTGTTAGAAAGCATTTAATTTTTAAAAGATCAGGAAAATGGCCCAGGCAAAATGATGCATTTTGTAGAAGTTCCATTTAGTGTCTGTTAAACTTTGAGAGATCCATTGAAAAGAAAATCTCATGAACATACCTTGATAGTTCATTAAAGCACAGAGGCCGTTTGAAAGATCGCTTCCTATTATAGCATTTATAATATCAAGCAGCGTAAGGGGAAGGATGCAATGACCTTGAAAAACCTTCAACAAATTGTGTCTATAAACTTTGATGTCTCCTACATGTAGATTGCAATGCTTTTCCTGTCCTTATTTTTTAATATATGGCTCAAGTTCGAGAACAAAATATAAAATGTCTGTTTTATCATGTTTTTGAAGGGAGGGAGATTGAATCCCTTGATGAATAAAAGCTCAATATCATGCACATGGACTAATATTAATGCCTCATTTTATGCAAAATGACATACCAAATTAATTACTGATGAGCTATTTTAGTGAAAATACTCCAGGATTCAAATTGTTTGGGGCAGAATGGCTCACTAATAAATATTTAACACACTGTGGGATATTTTGCTTGCTCTGGTCAGCCATTCAGTTCCTTTGATCCCTAGAAACTAATTTTTGTTGCAGTCAACTGTAACTGATTACAGACAGCATCTTTTTCACATCCAGCACCTAACGTCCATTTTCCCATTTGCTTTTCATCTGATTGTGCCTCTGTCCCAGAAAGCAATAAGGCTGGATACTGAGGCACTTCCCAGGCACTATCTGCTAATTATTTAATACTTTAGATTTTAATCTAATCTACTCAATTTCTCTTACTATTTTTAAGTGATGCATCTCTATACAGAAAAAAATTATGTTAGATCTAGATTAAAAATATTGTACCTGTATTATGACTTTCCCACAGAAAAATAATTGCTTTGTGTTACATATGAAAATGTATAAATCAATGGCTTGATTGTTTTCTTGATGTTATTTTTCCCTAAATTGTTTCTTCTTACAATCAAAACCCTGAGATTTCAAAATAAGAATGTTTGTTGAATGAATTGCAAATTTAGTTTGAACCAGAGTTTACAAACTTAGTGTCATACATTAATTATTCAAAGCAGGTACTTGTAACTGTAAAAAGATACGGTTTTATCATGTGTATTATAGATGAAATGTTTTCAGAAGGCAGATTCCAAGATAGCTCAATGTTTAAAATCAAATATCAAATCATTGAAAAGGTTTTGTTCATTTGTTCCCTTAACAAAATATGATAAATTATAGTTATATCATACAAACTACTTCTAGACAAAAGTCTAAACTAAGATCTTGGAGTCAGGAATGTGTTAAGAATGCATGCAGACATTTCATTCTTAGGCTAAATGAAGTGGGCTCAATTTCAATGGTTGCTTTAGATGGTATTTCAACCTGTATTCTCTCATTAAAACAATAGGAATATGAAGCTTTACTCATTGTGGGATTGGCCATAGAGTCTAGAGGAGAGCTTTGGGCTGCCAGTCTCCTAAACCAGTAGACTTTCCAGTTGCCTTCTGTGAATTGATTCTTATAACGACAGTTAAGTGTAGCCCTCACTCTTCATCCAAAACAATCTTCTTTTTGCAGAAAAGGAAGAATATTACAGAAAGACACACTAGTTCAAAATGCAGAGGTCAGCTGGTCATGAGACACTTGCTTCTACTGACTATTGACAACACAGCAGCACAACTGCACGTGAGGCTTGGGAAGCATCGTTGGTCACAGATGAGGGTAGAAAACTTACAAGAAATCAGAGGACTTGGACTTTTGCTGCAAGATAGTCTCATTCTAAAAAAAAAATTAAGAAAAGAAAAAGAAAAAGAGGGAAGAATTAAAAGTGGAGTGGATACATATAAGACTGTGCAAAGGGTTTAGACCTGGGAAGAATTGTGGGGAGGGATGGTGGGAGAATGTGATCAAACTATACTGTGTAAAATTATCAAAGAAATAATCAAAGTATTAAAATGTACAACTGCCTTTTTATGAAACCAGCATAATCTCTTATTTACTTTCTAAACATTTGTCCTTATATCCACAGATAAGTGTAGTTCTAAAACCTTATCAAAGAAACTTCTCTTTGCAACAGTGGCCCTTACAGTAAATTTCAACCAATCAAAATGCAGACCGGTGGAGTTCTGTCCCAAAGAACATATCTACAAAAACAACTCCTGCACAGGAGATTTAGGAATCTTGGTGGAGGATAGGGCTGAAGGATTTTAAGAGCCAGAAGAAGGTTAGAGGGTTCAGTATGAGATGGTGTCTTCTAGGCAGCAATGGACTGCTTACATGTAGTTTTCATGGACAAAAAATGAGAACTTGTAAATGGTTTATATCACTGTAAATTATTAATTAAAATGTTTAAATTATTATTGTCTGTGTACATAGCATATGCATGCTTGTGCATTTGCGACTGTATCACTCCAAGGATGACTTTGTAGAGTTCTTTGTCTCCTTCCACACTTCTGTGAGTCTGGTAATAAGGACTCAGGCTTGAATGGCAAGCACCATTCTTTGCTAGATGTCTGTCTTGCTGCCTTAAGTCATTATTTTGACACACGTTTTACAGTAGTCATATTTGTTTTTGAGTTAACAGTAAAGATGTTCTTAAACATGATATTATTTGACAGTTATCTTTACATCAGACTAGGACATTAGTGAGACTGCTGGACTAGAATACATAAGTACATACAACAATGAATTTTTTAGAAGCTGTTAAGTGAGTGTTAGCTACCTAATTTATCTTTGACCTGCTTGTTCTGTGATGCTGTGTGTGCAACCCAGGGCCTCCCTCAGTCCTCATACTAAGCAGGAACTTCTTTACTGTGTCACTAAACTATCCTGTCCCTCTCCCTCTGCCTCTCCTTCTCTCTCTCCTTCCATCTCTCCCTCTCTCTCCCCCTCTATGCTATTGAAATTGACTTGCCCAGACTGGCCTTGATTTTGTCTGTTGTTATGATCGGTTTTGAACTTGCAATCCGCCTGCCTTCCCCCTCCAGATCATTTGGAATTACAAGCATGTACCAGCTCCAGCTTTGGTTTTCCATAGAACAAAGGCTTCAGTCCATAGGTTCTCAAGCATGATGTGATTTAGCAATAGCGGCTTATTTAATGACACAAAGCAGCCATATACTCTGCAGCTGTTTTTGACTGAATTGCAACTATGATCTTCCAACAATATATGAGATACTTTATGAAAATGAAATGATTCATTTTTTTCATTGAGCCTAAAAGTGTACTTATTGCAAGAATTATGCCACTGTGCAACTAAAAATAGCAATTTCTTACAATCTAACCACTTATGTTCTTAATTAGGAATATGATATGGTTTATAGGCATAAATACCACTTGGTATCAATTCACATATCAAGACACATAATCAGTTGTTTGATTAACTAGTCATATTGCCTGAAGAAATTCATACAGTCAACTTTATGCCTGAGTAGGCAAAATGATGCAGGACAACCATGCAATATCAAAACAATATCATATAGGATGTGAACTTCTTAATAGAAAACAAAGTGTTACATATCAGAGTACTAAAGTGACTAAATAAGAATCTGCTTTTAGAGGACATATTACATTTATCCCCAAGAATACTAAAATAAAGCACTGTTGTACTTCTGAATCATTATATATCCCTATCAATCAATAAAACATCCTCCTTAACTGATATCACGTTTAACACCAGAATATATTTTTACTTAATTATAAAATTGGTAATACTTATATGCTACAATAAGAATTAATAACACCTCTTCTCTTATTTTATGTTATCTCCATACAATTATGAAATACTGAGTACTTTAATATTTTGGTACATGATTTTAGGTCAGAAAACATGATTACATATAGCAAGTGTCACTGCCTACGCTTTATCGCAAATCTACATGTTGTTCCATCACAGTGGCTATATGATAGAAATGAAAGTATATCCTAGCAATCTTCATTTGGTTGTCCATAAAGATAATTTCTAACTGATCTCTGTATGAAGACAACCTTATTCCCTAAAAAATTTGCATCCTCTCAAAGCATACACAGCCTGATTCTTTCTACCAGGTAGCTACTCCTATTCAAAAATACCTTGTAAATTTGAATAATATCCTATACTCCTCTTTGTTGCATATAATCTGGAGATATCCTATCTATGTTGTACTCACAGTTATGAATTCAGAACGTGTCAAAAAATTTTATATAAATAATTGCATTGAAAAAATTTGGAGCCACATGCAAGCATATTTTCTGTAAATGACAAAGTAGATGGTGACACCTTGCTCATCACAAAGCCCCTCTAATAGTCCTAGTATGTGAACTACAGTACAGCAGCTTGGCACTCAATGTATTTGAATTGGAGAGAACATCATTACACCCGAGCAAGCATTCTGGAGTGTGCTGAGCAATGACTGTAGACAGAGATGACAATTTTCCATAAAGCACAAATTCAAATATGAAATAGCAGCACTGTGAATTGCCAGCAATTGGCCATGCAAGTCCAGGATGAGGTCTCTCAAGAATGTGACAAATATTGATTGGTCTGGAAAATTTGGCTGTACTTTCCACCGATATTTTTTTTTTAACAGAAAGAGTGGAGAGTATTATAAGGCATATGAGGCATATGAGGTCAGGAGAGCGGTGTTTGCTAAAATAGCATGACTGAAATAAAAGATGCTTGGTTTTATATGTGAATAATCTGTGATGATTTTTATCTCCACAAAGTACCTACAGGGTCATTGTAAATCATTTGATGCATCTTGGAAATATAATGCATTGAAAGAAATTAGGTATGAAATAAATAACTTTCATTTTGGATTGAATTCACATTTTTTTTGTTGTATTTTCTCTCATGGTGTTTCCTAAAGACAGACAAGACAGAAAATATGGGAAAAACCCTACAGTGAGGGGATTATTAAATTCTTAGGCAACATTAAAGCCTCAATTATCTGGACAGTAAAAATGTAAGTTACTTGATGCTAATGGGGTATTAGGCCATACATTTAAAATGGTTTGGGGCCTCTGGATATATTTTGAAAAACAAAATAAGAAATGTCAGTTTAGCCTTCTTAATTCAGTTCAGTAAACATTTACTGAAGCCAAAATATCTGCCAGACATTGTTCTAGGCAGTGAGGGTTTGAAGAAAAATTATGCACTGTTTATTATAGACACCTTTCTGACTTAATATTAAAGTTAATATCTATTTTATTTTAATATAAGTTTACCTATTATATGTAAAATCTTTAATACATGAATCCAAAATTAAATTACATAGCTAAATACATAGGCATGCATATTCACAATTGTGTATTTACCTTGTACAGTGTTTTTAAGGAAACATAAATATGCACGTGAACAAAGATTTCAAAATTTCATTTCATTTTCATCAAGGGTTCCTTTACCTGAATATTAAGTATTGGTAGATGTAATTCTTGTGTCCTTTGTGTTATAACCCAACATAACTTCTTAATAAGAGTTTTGATAGGAGGTATTATACACAGATCACTGTGGAGATTATACACTGGCCTAAAGAAAACACAGAAAGTTTCCAAGAAACTTGTTCTATGTATCAATTATTCTACTGCCTTCTCTATGTTCATCTTCTTTCTGGATTACCATGTTTTGATTTTCTTCATCTTCTGTTCTGGGAATGAATTCTTGGCCTCTTGCATGCTGGTCAATTATGCCATCGTGTCACACCCTTGAGATTCCCATTATTTTACTTTGGGACAAATCACCTGAATTTTGTTCAATGTTTTACTATTTGCCTGAGCTGGGACAATTTATTAACTAAATCTTAAATATTTCCCCCACCTCGTTTCATGCCCCCCCCTTACACTCATATTGTCAATACAACCTGCACAATCTATCATCTCTATTACTTATTTTTTAAATACTTATACCCAGTATATTTCTGGTAAACTGTTATGGTATATATTTTACTAAATGAATAACCTAAATTAATTTCAAGTGTTCATAGGATTTTACAAAAAAAAGAGTTACCTTAAAGTTCAGCATAAATTTTTCAAGAAAATGGTAAGAAAAAATGTAGCACAAAAAAATACTCAGCAGCTCATCCTACACAGCACAATAGGAAGAATTTCCAATATGTCTGGAGGAAAGTGAAAGCATGTGTTATCATCTAAAAATGTCTTGAATAGTCTACCTTCCATGGGTAACCAGCAGTTTTATACTATTTTTAATTATTAATTTTTTAAATTTACTTAATTATTTATTTTCTAGACAAGATTTCTCTGTGTTACACTGGTTGTCCTAGATCTTTCTCTGTAGACCCAACTGGCCTTGAACTCATTTAGATCAGCCTGCCACTGCTTGCAGAGATCTGGAACTATAGGTGTGTGCCAGCATGCCCAGCAAAGTTTTGTTATGCTTTACTTCAAAAGTTAAAATACTTAAGTCATGTGGAAGAAGTTCTTTGGCTTTAGTCTTTAAGGTTATATATAATGGTAAAATTTACACGAGGAGTCTTTTCTTAGTGATGTTTTAATAAAATACCTTCCTGTTATTCAATAGCATTTTAAAATAATAATTTAAAATTAATAATTTAAAAATGTATCTTATATAGAAATTATATTATTGGATTCCAAAATATTCCAAAACATTGACTACATGGCATTTATCATCTAAAAATATACACAATTTCACTCTTTTGATCATGCACTGATATAAGAAAATATCGAGGACATAAAATTAGTACACAATGTAACAAATATTTATTTTGTAGAATATATTTTTAAGTAAAAAAATTAAAATTCTATTGTCTTAAAATGGTCTGCCTATTAACTTCTCACTTAGTGGATGCTAGCTCCTTAGAAGTCTAGGCCTTTGTTCTATTAATATTTATTTCCAAGTGTCAGTCATGAGAACCATGTAATTCTTGTATTTTTGTATAAATAAATGAACAAAAGTGAAATAAATTTAATGATAATAAAAGGTAAGGATAATATTCAACAAACATGTATAGATTTGATCTACAGTTAAAGAAAGATAGATTAATGCTATGCCTGCTTTTACCTGTGATGCAAAGTTTCAAGTGACTACATAGATCACTCTTTGAGATTAAGGCTATATTAGATGAAATCCCATGGTGGTAACGCCCAAACTCTCATTAACTGATTGAAATTTAATCCTATTAAGTTAATGAATGAACATAAGAATTGACAAATCATGTGTAAGATTATTCCCAGAAGTATATTATAATTAACTAATTACATAGAGACTTATAGTGATTCTAGAGAAATTGATAATGCAATAGTTGAGACTGTGTACCTACTAAATTTGGTAGACTCTAATGTTCAAAGTGATGATCTCTTAATGTGATAATGGAATCTGCTCTTATACATCCTCCAGTTACATCATGAGATATCATTTTTTTCTGATTTATTTAGTTCCCAGAGGCCCCATCTCCAAATGTCATCATGTTAAAGGTGTCTGCACTTTGAATATTTCTTTTATTCTTCCTGGTTTCCCTTCTTCTCTTGCAATGCCATGTTGGGATACACAGAGAAGAAGATCTATGTTAGCCATAAAGTATATCTTTGTTGAGATTTTTCTCTTCTTCAGAATTGTGGGAAAGGTATGGATTTTATTTTAGCCATCAAGTCTTTTGTGTTTTGTCATAGCAGCTCAAACAAACTAAGATGAAACCCATTATAGTCCAGAGAAAATGATTCATGTCTTTGAAGTGGTAGTGAACATTCTCAAATGTCTGGGAAATAGGGAAGAGAGTGAAGCTATTGGAAGTATCTAATTGGGAATCCAGTCTAATGAAATACAGATGGAGAAATAAAGAAAGGAGCTTGATCCCCCATGGAAATGAAAGCAATATAATGTTATAATTATGTATATATCATTTGTGTTTTATGAAACTCTTTTGGTGTCACTATCTTTATGCGTTAAAATTATCATTTTCTCATACACACATAAACACACACACACACACACACACACACACACACACACACACACACGCACACATACACAGACACGGTGAGTATACACACAAGCTTCAGTAAAATGGACTCATTTTAAGAGGATGAATGTAAAATGGCTTTAGTATGCTAATCCTTTTGGATGGTATGTAGAGTCTTAACTTTTTAGCATATTATAGAAAATGAAAGAATGCTATTTATCTTCATCATAACCATGGCAGTATTATTTCAATTATGCTTTTCTGAAAACAAAACAAAACTGTCAATGTTTAGTCAGGAACATTAATTTTTTACTTATAACCTTAGAGGGCTTTGCTTGTGAGTAAAGAATAAGCCCATTTCCATGGTACAAAATTATGGTAAACCAATCACCTGTCACCTGGAAATATGCTCATATTTGATACTTGAAGGATGCTACAAGAAGAAACACTTGGACTACAAAAGCACTCCTAGAACAAAGGTTTCTGGGGGTTTTAAAATCAAACTCGACAAATTTCAAGAAGGGGGAGTTCCCATTTTGTCCTAACATCTTAAAAAATGGCAAAATAATATTAAAAAGACAAGAGAAACATTCAAGACTGTTTGAATTATATGTAGAAAAGTATTCTTAAGTATTAATATGTGAATTCTTTTTTATCTTCACAAAATAAAGACATTAAATAATTCTAGTGGGCTGAGGCATAAATACATGTAAATAGAGGTGGTGGCTGATGCAGTCTTAGAGACATGTCATTTTCACTTGGTTTGACTAATGCTCCAAGTCAAGCTACAGAAGTAGTCATATTAACCTATCAGCACTAAATAGACAGTGTGACAAGGGCAAGTCACAGCTGTTCTCCTCACCTTGGAAATGCGTTACAATACAGGAGACAAGTGTGAATTCAATCTCGAGACATCAAACCTCAAGAGACAAAGCACAATCTTGTGTTTGAAACTTGATGAAAACCACATTTGTCCAATGTTAAGTGCATGCAAAGCTATTAATATTGTAATGGGGAAAATACAATTTACAAGTAATTATGCAGAATGTATTTTTCTGAATTCTAAAACTATTACTGGGAAGGAACAACAGAAAGGTTAGATAAAATAGGTTAGATAAAATATGGCCTATTTAATACATGCACACATAAGATATTTTTCAATATAAAGTAACAATTTTTTTATTAAATAAATATGATTTTATAAGTTTTAATTAAAATGTATAGATAAATATAACTTACAAAATAGGAATCATTTTTAGATAAGTTTGTGGAATTTATGTACTTGTTATATAATTTTGTTTCAGTTAACTTATTTTCTTCTTATTGTTGCCCACTTGTCCATTATTCATGTTTGTCAAATTATATGAATCTAAGAACAAATATCATCTACAACTGAACATCTTTGTAAAACACAACAAAAATAAAATTATCCACCTTTGGGTGCTCATAAAGATGGAAGCAGTCCATCTTGGCACAAGGTCAGAAAGTTAAAAGATGTCAGAAAATCACAAGACGTAAAGGTCAAAGGTGTGGCTACAGGAGGATGTTTCGGCCATCTTAGTCTAAATAACAGCAGACCTGAGGTATGGCTACTCCTGACCTCAAGGCTAGGGAACAAGAAGTTGGAGCTAAGATGTGGTTACTGAACCCTTAGAATAAGTGAGGAAGAAAAGTCTGTTTGTCCCATATACATGATACTGTTTTCCACTGTTTGGTTAAGATATATAAGATTGTTAAAAAATAAACTTATGGCATTTCAGTATTGACTGAATGTGCCCTTCTGACATTTAATCTTTCTCTCTGTCTTACTTTAATGTCTATAGCTAGCATTTTCCTCATTCACACTCCTCCATTCAAGTACGAACTTGGGGCTGCTCAGCCTGGCAAAGACTGCTTCCAACTAAAGTTTTAACTAAAGGTCTAGAAAAATGAAACTTACATATATGAGAGGTCATATCTTAAGAGGCACTCTTCAGTTTAAATAATTGAACTTTGATATTAATCATTACAAAAGTATCATATTCTGTTTTATTTGTTCTTTTAAAATTCTCTCTGTGTATGTATGTATATATGTGTGTATATGTGTATAAGTGTGAATATGTGAGTGTGTGCAAGTGTGTGCACATACAGCACACGTGTGCACTCACAGAGACAGGCCTGCTACAGCACAAATGTTGTAGTCAGAAGACAAATTATTTGTCCTCTCCCCTTACCATGTTGACTTGCAGATAACCCTCAGGTCTTCAGGCTCTTCAGGAAGCATTGTTACCCACTGAACCATCTCCTAGTTTCTTACTTCTTTTTCAAAAAGTGTGTAAATATGCATTTATAAATATAATTTGATGGCTGAGAGGTCCCATGGAGATTTCAAAACTACTCAGCATGATGCCGGGACATAAAGTTACTGTCTGAAAGCTGACAGTGGGCCTCACTGCAATGGGTAACGAATACATAGCTAATTGACCTGAGAGATACAGCAGGTGCCTCCAAGAAACCTACATCGATATATTCTTGTTACTTTGGCAATCAATATATCATTTTCAATATATCAATATATCATTTTCAGAACGAAAGCCAGGAGAGGGATCCTATGTCCTAAACAGCATGGATGTCCAAGAAGCAGAGACTGCATAGTTTAGAAACTTGGGGTGGAGCCAAACACTACTGGAGGGGGAAAATAAAAGAATTGATACCTAATGATATTTTACTCTACTTATAGATAGGTGTTTTGTCCAGTTGTCATCAAAGGGGCTTCCTCTGACAGCAGATTGGAGTAGGTGCTGAGATCCACAGTCAGACTTATTCAGGGACAGAGTAAACTGGAAGTATCTATCATATCCCTACACTTGAAGGTTGGAGAAAACTATGGAAAGATTGTAGGTGTCAAAGGCATACAGGGTACCAGGAGAACACAGCACATTTAATCAATTAATGTATAGACTAAAAGGGCAAGCATGTGCTTGCATGTGTCTTCACCAGATATTCTGCATGTATGTCTCGGTGTCAGCTTGAACTCCTAATTGGGAGCTGGTGTGTGCCTGACTTTTGCCTGCTCTTGAGTCTCTTTTACTCCTATTGGGTTGCCTTGTCCAGCCTTGATATGAGGACTTTTGCCTTGTCTCACTGTAACTTCCTTTTTCCTATTTGGTTGTTGTCTCATGGAAGCCTGCTCTTTCTGGAATGAAAAGGAGGGAGTGGGTCTGGGGGAAGGGTGAAGTGAGGGAAAGCTGGGGTAGAGCAAAGTGAGAGAAACTTGTTAAAAATGTATTGTAAGAGAGAAGAATATATTTCCAATAAAAATGTGAATATTGAGAATATTATGTTGAATGGAAATATCTAAAATACTGTTACAAGAAATACCATGAGGCCATTTCTAGGTGAGCAATAAGAAGGGCTGCTTTTTAGGAAGACATGAGAGATGCTGTGCATTATTGCTGTCTATGAACTGCAGTGTACAGAGAAATTAAGTTCTGACTTTGAGCACACATCATGAATTCAGTGTGAGAGCTGTTAGCCTGCAGTAATAATGCTGTGGTTTTCTGGCCTTGAGTCCCATTTGCTCTATAGGTGAATACAATTGTCAGAGGTTGTGTTAATATGGCCTTCAGTGACCAAAATGGAGAAGTGAATTTAGACAGGAATATTTAACTCTTGAATCCAGTATTTCAAACCTAAACCTGTTTGAACATTTAATCAAAGAAAAATTTCAGGAAACCAACTTAATGTTAGATTATGAATTATTATTGCTGTTAAAAGATCCAAGCATAAAATTCATAGCTGAGGCATTTCATTTCTAACTTTCCTCTCTACTGTGTACAAAATACACGTATAGGATACATAAGAACACTGGAAACCCTTTTCAAACTTACAGCCAACTCTTCAAATCTTAGTTCTGAATAGCATCCCATAGAGTTCTGTTTCTAGCCTTAATGCTTCAAACATTTTTTGACTGATTGTGAGTTTCTGTCTATATCAGTATATTGTATCAGCGCTAAAAGATACCTAGCATAGACAAAACTGCTTTTTGAATTCTTCAAGGGGATGCATATTAATAAATTAAGTGGGAAATATATGATAAGAAAAAAAGGATAAAACATCATTATATAAGTTGGGAAGTCTTCTGTAACTAACATTTTGTAAACTCTGCATTTTTAATATGACTATCAAAAGGCTTTCTGGTATTTTTAAAATATTTTGCTTTCAAGCTACTCACATGAGGGCACTGTACAAGACTGCATAAACATATTCTGAATAAAAGCACAGATGATGCTTAGAAGTTGGCTTCCTTAGACTATAGGGATGGTTGGAAACACTCTTTTAGAATTGAGTTGCTAAGATCCTTGAGGTAGCTGGCTGTTACTTTCTGGAGAAGTAAGTGTTAAGGGGAAAAACATTGAATTTTGTGGTAGAATTTCCAGTCAGTAAAATAGGACCCACATCAGTAGATTAGAAAGATCTTTTATGCCTTAAATTTCAAATTTTCCCTGTTATTTTGATTCTAGAATAAAAAAAATAAATGGTGCCTTCAACATGCCAACTTACCGGACCCTCAATACCCTCCATTTTACTTCTTTCTGTCCTCAATCTTAATGTATCTGGAAACATCAATGAATTCTTTTAACAGTATTTGCTGACATGAATTCTCAAACCTTAGTTGTTACTAAAAGATTCAGTAACAAATGTCTTTTCAAAATTGCAGAAGAAGCTAACAACAAGAAACACAAAGTTCTTTCCAGTTCAATTTACGGGTGGAAATGAAAAGTGAATTCTCACAAAACAGAGGTACTGAAGAAAAGGTAAATAAGCAAAAACTTGGAAATATGTAGGAAACAACTTGACTGACCTGCTTGACTCCAATCAATGTAATGTTAGTTTCCAGGATGGAAAATTAACTCTGTTCCCTCCAACATCTACACATACACAGACTTCACTTTCTTGCCCTGTAGTTACTTCACTTGGAAATTAAATATAATTCTTATGTTTATTTTAGTTAGGATTTATCCTGGATTTCACTAAGTAGTCTGGGTGAACCTCTAACCCACCCTGTTATTGCCCTTGTGTAGGAATAGCCACACATGTTTTCATACCCACTTAATTTTGGCACTATTCACAGTACTAGCTAGCTATTCCATTTTCTCTGTCTTCACTCACAGATGAGTTAATGAGTCCTTGCCATTGAAATCTACACCCTTCCTTTGTGATTGTACAAGTGAATGTTTGGTTATCACAGGAACATGTATCCTTTAATGAACAACTATATAAAAAGCTAACAGACATTTAAACTTAATGTGCCATGCTTGTTCAAACTTATGGGAGGCCTGGCCCTTTTTTAACAGAGGTGGCAGGGTAGAAGGGAAGGAGAGGGACCAGGAGTAGAGGAAGGTGGGGAAACTGGGGTCAGCACATAAACTAAATTAAAAAAATATCTTATTTAAAAAAGCTAACAGTCCTGAATATTTGCCATGTTCCATGTATTGGTTTAAGCTCCTCCATGTTCCCCAATTAAACCATGTACCAAACCTATAATAAAACTCTGAACCCACCTGACACTTCTTTTTGATAGGAAGACAAGAGCAGAAAATGAACTAAGAGGAGCACATAACACTTGAGTTAGTGCATAATGAAAATGAAATCTCAGTATTCTGATGCCCTCTGGTCCTTGGGTTCATCCTTCATCCTGGAACTAAGCAAACACTAACTCCCTCAATAAAGAAGATCCATATGTCTGCACAGAAGGGCTCAAGTCCTCTTAGTGATTCCAACTCAACTACTTTTTTTTGTTGTAATGAGGTGTGGAGAGAGTAAACAAACACTGCCATATGTAGGGGGACTGGTCTTTCATTGTCTAGTTATTTGCAGTTGGGCAGTAGTTTAATTCCAACACTTGGGACGCAGAGACAGGTGGGTATCGGTCAGTTCAAGGCTTGCCTAGTTTACAGAATGAATTCCAGGATAGCTAAAGACACACAGAGAGACCCTGTAACAGACCAACAAACAAACCAAAAGCACTTATTGCTCTATCAGAGCACATGGGCTCAAAGTCCTGCATCCATTTGTTGGCTAAGAAACATCAAGAATCCCATTTCCAGGGACCTGATGATTTCTTCTCCTCTATGGGAACCAAGTATTAATGTAAAGCACATGTATACATGCAAACAGCAACAATAAAAAACGGAGAAGTATAATATAAAACAGCCCAACCAAAAATGGCTCTCTCTACAATATATAAACCCTTTGTTCAAATTGAGCATTCATTACTTTATAACTTTCCTAGATTATGCTGACTTGTTTTTGTTTGTTAATTTTACCAATTAGTCAAATCTATCTTGAAAGTATAATACTCTACTAAGCTTCCTTCTAGTACTTTCAAATTGTGTAGAGCTAAAAGTAAAACTTTGGGAATAAAACAGCATGCTCTGCAAATAGAAATAAACTTCATTCCTAAATATAGACACAGGCTGTACAGATTAAATCAGTTCAAAAAGTGTAAACTACACACCTGTAGGACAGATTTTATTCATTTTATCATTTATATTTGCCTTTTTGAGACACAGCACAATATAACACAAAACAAAACACTTGTAGAATTCAAACTTTATTCTGATTTTCTGCGTATTTTAGCTAGTGGTAATGAAGTATATGCATTTTTGTAATTCACTCACTTTCCTTTTATCCAAGGTACATAGAAACAAACTATTTTTATAAATCCAAATACTGCAAAAAGAGGTCAATGTCAGGTTAATCAGGGCCATGTCAATAGCAGCATGGAAAGAGCATAATTAGCATAAAATGGAGAAAAGAATTCGCAAAAATTTACTGCTTGACATTTTATCTTTCAGGGGCAGATGGAACTTGATTCTCAATGAGTTTTTGCATTATTTTAAAAATCAAATGTAAAAACAAGTTATAGTGTGATAGAAATTTTAGGAACCAGAAAACAATAACAATGGTGATAACTTGATATTTCTAAATTTGCTTGCTTGAACCAATCTCCATCAATGTTTGTGGAAAAGCACTTAAGGTTTAACGGAGTAACTATTCCTGAATGAACTGTTTCACTAGAACACCCTTTATGATCTAATATATTATTATAAGTATTAAATTGCTAACATTTTCTTTTCTTAACTTCTATTGTATTCTAGAGAAGAAATAAAGATTTTTGACTTCCGTGAATTATTTTTGATGTAAATGTCCAAAGTTAATTAAAATAATATTGTGTTTTTGAGTTTTGTTTTGAAGAAGGAAATATTTGCTATACATGTCTTCTAAACCAAAGGAGGTACAGAATATTACAGGTACACATACAATAGTAAATAAAATATAAGTAAGGAAAATAAAGTAGGAAAAGTAAATTAAGGTAAACATTAAATGCCATAAAAGTTAGAAAACAGAAAGGTGATAAATACATAGAGTGAACTGTGGACTGTTAGGTCAAACCTACTTGGTTGAGAAAACATCTGCTATCCTCACAGTATTCAATCAAGATCTTTTTTTCTGTTTTAGCTAGTAGGTTCAATGTTTCCAGATTGGGAAGGAAAAGAATGATCTCATATCAAAATTTAATTAGAATACTTTAGTAGCTTCTTTCCTGGTGTCTATCATTGTGTGTACTCAGAACAGTAGCCCTGTGTCACTTAACTTTCTCCAGAAGCACACCTTTGCTCACAGAGGTCTACTGATAGACTGTGGAATGAGGATCAAAGTTGAAGAGCTATGCATGGCATATGCTTTTCAATTAAACCAAATCTCAAAGTGTGCATAAAGTGACTGTCAGCCAGAGGGAGACATATTAGACTCTCACAGGGATGGCACTGTGCTTAAATGTTGGAGGCTACATATGTTCATCTCTCATGTGCAAATAAATGCATAGGTCTCATTCCTAGTCAGTGTTGTTACTACGTTCTCAACAGTCCTAAATTCCTACCGTTTTGGTCATTGTTTTTTCTGTATTGTTCCTGTGTTATATCCCCCTTTGTTCCTTGTTTCTGACATTTGTCTAATTCTACTCAGCATCTAAGAGCCCAGGAGACCCTCTCCTGACAAGCCTTGTTAGGATGCCCTGGTTCTATAGGTCCTAGCTTTTGTCTTTTCAGCTGCTCTGTAATCACTTTTTGAAAGCATGTGACCTCTAGACTCTGATTCTTTAAGGCAAAGTGGGATGAACTCTTGTTGGAATCCTCATCAATATAAGACCAGAATCACTGTGGTGCTCTAGTAAATGACTAGTGAATAAAACATGTAGCAATCACAAAAGGGAGGTTCCCAAAGCCAGGACCATCAGACAGAAGAAGGCAAATTAAAGCTTACACAAGGAGAGCACTGTGTCTAATATTGAGACTGAAAAGCATATTCAAAGAGTATTTTGTCCAAACGCATTCTCCATGAAATATATGAAGTGTGAAGTGAAGCCAAGTCCCCTCTCCAGCTTTATGGCAATGAAGAATTTATATTTTAAATTTAGTGGTGGTTAAACATAATATAAACCTCTATATTCTAAAGATTGAAAAGTCACACCAGATACCGGCATAGTAGCACATCCCTTTAATCTAAGCACTTGAGAGGTATAAGTATTATTATATATGTTTGAGGCCAGTATGTTCTATATAGTGAATCCTAGACAATTTTGTCTTTCAGAGTGAACCTTTCCAAAACAAACAAATGAACAAATAGAAATGAAACCATACATCAAAAAATATAATGAGACTTGCACTCCAGTGTTAAGGTTGGGATTTTTTCTCTTTCAAACAAGAAATTTCAATTAGCACTTCCTGGACCATCTTATTGAGACAGAGGTGTAAAGGAAAAGACCTTCTCCTCTGAAATTAGGAAGAATAATTAAGAGTACTTGATAGTATAACATGTAACATTGAACCATTGGAAAGATGCCATAATAGAGATAAGATATTCATATACTGATAATGAGAATAAGATTATCTTGTATATTGAAATGAAATGACCATGGTGAGGCGCCCTTATAAAGTTTCACAAGGTGTCATTAAGAATGGCAAGGCTTAATTCAGTCCTCCATGCAGGATGAAATAAAGAGGGCTTGTTCAATCCTGATTTTCATTATAACTTCAGTAGAAACAGTCAAGACTGTTTATGCAAGTGCATTCCCTTCTGCAGTCATGGGCCTCTACAAAGTAGCTTCTCAAGAAGCCCACTGTTAGCCAGCAAAACCTAGGCATTGGGTCTGTCTACCCTGGGGTGTAGTTGATATACCAGTGACACTAGACACTGGTTTTCCCTTTCCTAACATGTATTCAATGTAGATAGCTTCTTGGTTAGGCAAGGGATTTTGTGTGGATTTTCACCCTTTACTACAGCCTTAACTCTGAATACATCCATCCTTATCCTCTAGCATAATTTATATTTAGAAAACACATGCAGTTTTCTCCAGCTCCTATGAGTGGCTACTCTAAAAGTTTAATCAAACTCCAATGAAATCATATGGGATCTTATTACAGCATGTTGATCAAGAACCGAAAGTTAAACCTTGTGGCTTGATGCAATCTGCAGTATTAAACACTTAACGTAAATGAGATTTTAACCTGTGAGATCTGATTCTAACTATGAGTAATGGAACATTTATGTTGAAATAGAGAATACTGGTACTTACTGAAATATTGCTTGGTATATGGAGCAAAGTCACACACTGATGTTCAAAAGTACAGTATCAATTGCAAGGGAAAGTAAGAAAATCATTACAGCTAATAATGTCTCTTAAGAACTAGTGAATAGTGAAAATACTTTCTGAATACTTCCCTCCCAAGTTCAGACACTTTATGTAGATGACTAGATATATTCAGCAAATAAATTCATAAATTTATTATAATAAATATCTAAAGAAGAGTACATTATAACTTCACATATGAGTCAGAATTGACTATCTTCTTAGAAATATTGTTTATATCCTTGATCCAGAAATAATGAACAATACAGTTTTTCATCTGTATTTATCCATAATGCTATTCCTTGCATGAGTACAAATGATATAGGCATTAAATTATTTATTCAAGATATTTCTCATCATAACATTTAATGGTTTACTATTATATATCTGGTAAACCAATTAGATAATTTGAATAGCATAATAGAATGTGATCTCCTTAAGTTCTAAAGGATTTACAAACTAAACATAGCCTAAAATGGCAAACTGATCATTTTAGCTCATTGCATTATATTGACTGCTAAACTTCCTCTATTAGAGTGTGATTTCAACATTATGTTTATTTGTTAAATCTTTGGCTACCCAATCATTGACAAAAGGCTTTTTTTTTTTTTTTTTTTTTTGAGACAAAGTTTCTCTGTAGCTTTGGAGGGTGTCCTGAAACTTGCTCTTGTAGACCAGGGTAGTGTCAAACTAACAGATAGCTGCCTGTCTCTGCCTGCTGAATACTGGGATTAAAGACATTTGCTACCACTGCCTGGTGACAAAAAGCTTTCGTTACAGTCTCCCAATCATCTATTTAAGTCAGGAGACAAAATGTTTCCCTTAGATTTTAGAAAGGAGTTTATTCCTGCCACAGGAGTACATCTGATATACTGGCTTGTTTCTGATGGCATATTTCTCCAAGAATTACATTCCAACTACAATTCTATGGATAATAATAATAAAGAAATAGGTTGATCATAACTTGCTGATCTCTCAAGTGAAGTTAATAGAGGTAGGTTGGAGCCATAATTCACACTATAACTTATATAGCAGTGGGGCCTGTAACACTGTGGTATGGGAGAAGTGACTTTTCATGAAGAAATCCACTAGCACTTAAATATTGAAAAATTGCATTTTGTGCTATATACAGAATATTGTACAGGGAACAAAAAGGTCCTAGCATTTAGCATTTCTTTAGGCAAAACTTGAAATGAATTCAAGCAGAAGTCTCTTTTAGTAAATAGTACAGAATTAGTTCACTTCATTTTTCTTGAGTTATTTTTTGGCTCTATAATAAAATAGAATATGCAAGCCTAATAAAATTTGTCAAGAGTCAGGTAAGGGTTCTGTACTTATTCTTTTATTCTTTTCAAATAAATACTTGTATAGGTCTTTATTTCCTTACTATATATTGTTATTTCATATCTCGACATAAGAACTATTCTACAAGGGATTTGATAAATATAGTAAAACTAAACAACCATTCAAATCTGCTCCAGTAAATTTGCATCTGGTTTCCTTGTGATGATGCTGCATTTCGTGCACTTTCATATTTCAGAGTGCGGATGTCATATCCATCAATAGTTAGGAATTATACTCTCTATGAGGCAGAGCTCTAACACATAGAAGTGCCAAACTGATGGAAAAAAATGAATTGAAAAGAAATGAAGCAATCTCTAATGAACAAGTGAACATGACTTGTTTAGCACTAAAAAATCAATGAGAATGAGATGAAGCAGTCTCTCTCATAAAATGAATAAGGTGAAAATCAACCTACCAATGAACCTTGTGATTTGTCATCTTTATGCCCACCCTGCACATGGTTCCACCATTCTAATATGGCATGATTTTTTTGTCTTGAAAATATGATGAAGTCTGATTCTTTAATGTTACCCACTTAGTTATATGTCCTTTGCATTTGACTTTGGAAGACTTTTACATTGACAATAATGGATTACTTCATGGGTCACAAAACAAAATACCTTTTAAATGACCATGCTTATGGTAGCAGCTATTATAGTATTTGATAACTCCAGAGCAATGATTTCCATGGAATGGAATAATTTGAATTTAGCAGTCATTAACTATTACAGCTTATTCAAGCTACTTAACCTCTATGATTCTTTAGTGTTCTCATTTCCAAAATTAAATGTGATAAATAAATGACACTTGGTAGGGAAAATGACATATGGCAAGCATTTTATAAAAGCATACACTAATAATGAATCCTCTAAGCAGAAACATAATGTGTAAAGAGCTATATTCTTCTACTCATTATTTTGACAAGGTCCAGTAAAAGTCTTTGCTTATAATACCATTGAAGATACTCTATGAATACATACATACATACATACATACATACATACATACATACATATATTTCTTTACTTTTTAACTGTATTGTTTTATGTCTAATAACTTTCCAGTGCTGCTTGAGATCTTATGCTATCTATGTTGATTCTTGGATGTTTCTCATAACATCTCTTCTGTCTTCTTCTAACTATAGGGAATTTACAATAAAAGTAATATTGAATGCACAATCTTTGTTTACCAAACTTTCTTCACATATGTCCTCTATTTTTGAAAGTATCTACTTTCATATAATTGATAAGGTAACATTCGAGATATTAGCTCCTTAGAAATATCATCCTATTGGTGTTGCTATGAACAAGTACTCTACACACCTGACCTGTTTCTTTTCTCACGAGGATTTTTAGGGTCAGCATTCAAGGCTGTGGCAGAGATAAAGTTGAAATCAAACCATGTAGAACTTCAAAGTTTCAAAAGAGTAATAAGCTATTAGCATTTTTTACACACTTCTTTTTGCCTCATTTCTGTTTTGTAAATCGAAACACTCTTGTACTGTTCAGTATATACCTAATATCAAAATATTTTAAAATTATATTTTGAGAATGAAGATTCCTTGGAGGAAAACCCTTACATTGTAAGACTGAAAAATGTAAATTTTGTGTGGGTATGGTAGATATTCTGTTTCTATAGAACTTGTAGGTAAGGGAAACTTATTCTCAGAGAAAGCTGGATAGATAGAATAACAAATCAACAAGCTAAGGTTTCAAATGAGAAACGCTGCCTCCATACACAAGAAGAAGTCTGCTCCATGAAAACATCAATGTAATGGCTGGCCTTCACACAAATATGCACACATTGTATGCCCATAAATGAGATGTTACATATGCTTATATAAGAAGATAAAAATGAATGGCAACAGTATAAGCACTCTTACTAAATTATGGTACAAATGTATTATATCCAGTTGAAATTGAGTCTAACAGTAATTCAAAGGCTAACAAAGAACAAGGCCCAATAATGATTTCTCCATACTATTCAGCCTTGGTAACAGATGTAAGAAAGGAAGGGCCAGGAGGGAATTTGTTGTTTTTATTTGAACTATGTTACATAACACATAGTGCAGAAATAAAAATTTTAAAAGGAAAAGTATATAAGTATTATGTACAAAATACTTTCTGCACAAAATAATTATAATTCCATTTTGGTTGTATAATGACTCCATGCATTTCTCTTTATGGAAAGCTTTCAATCATGCTTAGAAAATAATTCTGGAATGGAAATATTTGTACAAATGGTTTGTAGCACTTACAGTACAACAAAGCATACATATTTAATCATTTTTGATTTTTTTTTGTAATGTTGAAAGTAATTTTAAATTCTCTACCTACCAATGTACTGAATCTTACCTAGAGCTAAAATCAGTTTGGAACAACTACTCCAAATGTAGTAGTTACTGTTTTCTCCGTTATTTGTGAATATAAAATGCAGTAAGATATTTTATTTTTAAATAATGCTCCAAGAGAAATATGTTATGGCATAAACCAGTAAATTATATTAGTGGAAGACAACATTACATCTCTGACATAAAAAATCTATAAAAAAGTTATAAAGTTGTTATGTAATTAAATAATCAATGGAATCTAAACAGTATTGAAATTATTAAAAAGAGGACTTAGGGGTGAGATTCTTATTGGTACTGTTGAGTGAGTTTCCATGCTTGGTAAGAGACGTGCTATCTGCAACTCCACTTCACAAAGGTATACACATTTTAGTTCTTTAGAACTAAACATTTCAGAGCAAAGAATAGCAATTCCTAGCACAACCAGCGATCATTAATGGTCATTTCTTGCTTGTTCCCTAATTACAGATAATTTATTTTAACTGTTTTTGGTAATGCAGCAATATTTTGGAAGACATGTTAGCATGCATTGTGGTTGTTTAGCACCTTTCTCTAAAGTAAAATATGCCTTTCAAAATACTCATAATAGAAACTGTCTACAAGGTGCAGGACATTAACTCAACAGAAATTTACACACCTTCAGTGGTTATCATTTTCTGTGGAGTGTAACGTCTTCATTGAAGTGAGCTGAATGTTTGGTAGGGAGCATCACTGAACTTTTCAGGTGATGTTGCTGCCCAAGGTTCCCCCATGCTCCTAGACATAACCCCTTACTTTTTATCCTTGCATAGCCCTAATAAATTTGTTGGGTGACAAAGACAGATTATGAGTTAGATAGAAAATAATTACTTCCTGGATCTGTAGTCAGTAACAGTAAATACATATTAGCTCACATCTCCTCAAGGAACAGTCACTCAGCCATTCACAACATTTACTCCTATATTTATTCCTTATAATGTAATCTTCTTCATGATCTGTTCTGTTTATTTAAATGAATTGTAGGCAAAATTCCTTCATTACACTTCCCTGGAAACTGACTTCTAAAGAACCACAGAAAATCTATAAGAGCAAAAAATACCAAAAGCTAACTAAGGACAGCACAATTGTATGTACTCAAAAATTATGGAAGCAAAATTGTTTTACACATATTATATATTTTTAAAGTGTTTGTGTATGTTTCATCTGTAAAAGTATAAAACCCGGGGCATTCTATGTATTTCATATCACTAAGAAACACACTACTAATAATTTTTAACAATTTTAGGAAGTCAAAAGCAGGGAAAGACCTATAAGACTATGAAGTGAGTATGATCCAGGTTCATTATTTAAATTTCCCAAATATTCAATAAAAATATTGTTGGAAAAATGTACTAATATTGGTTATTCTTTTGATTTTAAATTTTCTAATGTTCAATAAAAAATTAAGATATGATACATATTGAAACAATGATGTATATATTTATTACACACCTAATCTATTATGAAAGCTCCTGTTTAAAAATCTTCATGTTCTAGAATTCATTTAACATCTGCTATGTTAAAATTCGAACTGTAATTCATTAGCAAGCTGTCTCCTTTTATTTTCTTTGAGGTAAAAATACATTAAGAATATTCTTGTTTCTGATTAGGAACTGGACCATTCATGAGAAAATATGAAAACAAATGAATAATATATATTATTAAATGTGACCAGCGTCAAGAATGGCTCACTGAGGTCTAATGCCACAGGACATTTTCATTCTATTTGGGTTCATTTAAACTTAGGAGCACCAGTAAATATTGGTGCTAAAAATGATGAGATGGCTGAACAGGTAAAGACCCTCACTGTCAATCCTGTTAATCTGAGTTAGCTTTCCAGAGCCCAAATGGTAGCTGGACAGTGCTGATACCTGAAAATCATCTGACCTCTAAATGTATGATGTGACACATGTTTAATACATATATACATACACACACACACACCAAATACATACACATAAAAGGTAAATTTAAAGGGAGCAAGGAAGGGTATATGGAGGCCTTGGTGGGAGGAAAATAAAGGGGAAATAATATAATTATATACCATGATATCAAAAATAAAAAAATAAGTTGTGGTGATATTATTTATGATTTATAAAAACTCATCTGATGATTCAGAAAGCAAAGCCAGCCACAGACTGTAGAGGGCAAGCAGTGGTGATACACACCTTTAATCCCAGAAGCCATTCTGGCCAGCCAGGCACTGGTGGCACACACTTTTAATGCCAGGTCTCAAGAGACAAGTAGATGGATCTCTTTGAGTTCAAGGCCACCCTTTGATCCCAGCACTTAGGATCATATACCTTTAAACCATGCAATAAGGAGATGAAGACAGGAGTTATATGTCTGGTTGGAAGTAACAAAATGAGGAGGAGATGGGAGCCAATAGATTTTTTTACCTGGAGTATTCTTGGATACAGGATTACCATTTTAGCTTGGTAAAGGTAAGATCTACCAGGTTGACTGCTTTGCTTCTCTGATCTTCATCTTGATTAACCCCAATACCTGCATCTTGGTTTTTAATTATTATGTTATAATAGGCTTTTAATAAGTAGTATAAAATAATCTTTGCCATAAGTTTATTTCCAATATATAACAATAACAGGGACCATGTATGAATGACTACAGGTTCATCACCCTGCTTCTGAGATTACACCTTATCACTAAGCACAATTCCAGTTGCTGTTGCATGTTTTCATTTTGATATCTTTTTGTAAAATTTAATTCAATATATTTTCCGTTACCTGAAACATTGATTTGGAGTCACAAAGCCATCCTCATAATCCTCAGATTTGGTTTAGGGAGTTGTTGCAATGATCTTCCATGTGATGGCTTCTCCTTACCAACATTACATCTTATAAAGACTACCTGCCCTGATTTAAGCATCTATTATAATTTGCCTCTGTGCTTACTACTTTGTACAGTGTTAGTATTTTTCTCTTTTCACTATTACAAATGAAAATTAGATGTTGAATTTCAATGAAGAAGTTGAAATTAATTAAAGATATGTCAAATTCAATGCATGTAAAACGGTAATAGTAACTGATAAGCAAAGCATTTGACTTAATTCTAGTTTAATCACTCCTATGCTATATTTACTTCTTTGTCAGTTCCAGAAAAGAAAAAAAAGAGAGAGAAGAACTAAACATAGCAGGAAGCCCAATTGTACACTAATTCTCAGAATCTGACAAGACATTGAATGGAAAGTTCCATGAATTATATTAAGTTCCTTTCTAATTTCATATCACTGAGTTTGATATATTAGCCATCTTTAGCAGATAAATCACCTGAAATACTCATGAAAGGGTAAATTCCTTCATTTCTGCAAGTATATTAGGAAAATCTGCCAGGGATGGCATATTCTTAACAAAGCAGTTAATGAATGTCTGGGGTGTGCTACATAGCATCTTAGGACTTTAACTTACATATGATAACATCCTTCTACAGTTCACAGTCCACAAAAGGAGGATCTAATATGTACTTATGTATATTTTATAGAATGTTGGAAAGTAGTAAGAATCATAAAAATTAATGTCAAAATGATTAACATTTTAGGGGAAGAATTGGAGCATATTTATAACTTTAAGTAATATTATCAAAGACTTTGTTTAGGAAAATATATTTGGTCAGGCAGTAGTGGCTCATGGCTTCAATCTCAGCACTCTGAAGGCAGAGGCAAGTGGATCTCTACACAATCAAGGCCAGCCTGGTCTACAAACTGAGTTTTAGGACATTCCAGGCTGTTATACAGAGAAAGAATGTCTAGAAATACAAAAATCAAAAAATATGTTTGGCTAATGAGTGGAATGAAATGAAGAGTTAACCACTTGTATGTAGACATCATTTTGGCATATAGAGAAAATGATTAACAGAAAAAAATTATTTTAATTTTTTTGATTAATAAACATGATTTTTAGGTGTTTTGAAAAATCTACCCCTATTCTCTGTCCTCCAAATTCTTCACCCTCATCACCCCTAATTTCTTCTCTTAATTATAAGTGTCCTATTAAAAAATTAATCATTTATTGATGTCAGAGACACCTTGTGAAGAGTGAACAGACACTTGGAGCAGCATCTCTGATAAGACCTAACCCCCTTCTCTCAGCAGCTGACAGTCATTGCAGAGGACTAAATGCTGTGGATTTGAAGGACAGGAAGGGGAGCTCCAGAGTGATGAGACATAGCAAATTGTTTACGCTCCTGGTTTCTGTTGCTGGCAGGAAGACAGTGCTCACATCTATTAGAAAAGGGTAGCCAGCTGCAGTGTTGGCAAACAGGTATCACAAGATCTGCTATTACCACAACTTAGTCATTCTCAAAGTTCAATTTAGATGTTGTGTTACAAATACACATTTAAGAGAACACTAAAAAAAATGGTAAAATGAAAATGATATTGATTATTGTCTGTGTCTATTAACAGCTTATGGCAGATAAAATCAGTAAGTAATATGATGTAAATGGATTCTGAATATTTAATTAAAATCAACAGGACAAGCTAGTAAATGATGGGGAAATCTGTAAAAGGCAAGTATATGTTTGGGGTCAGATTGAGAAAGGTAAGAATTCAAACCAGATTCCTTGAGTTTCAGGAACCTGTTAAACAAGACTCACAATCAGCAAAAATCTCAGCATCCTTCCCTTGAATGTGAGTTTGTCTGAACTCTTTCTTGACAGAATACTCCTACTCTGCTTATCAATTGCTAAGGGATGACACTAAATGAGGGGCTCATGTGTCATCATTGAGAGGGCCAGGGTTAGTAAGTACAAAGAAATGTATTTACCTACCCCACATCTAAATATTCCTTTCCCTGCTGACTTTTGCTTTTATTTTTATTTATTTAATTTTAAAATAATGTTATTTTATATACATACCAATCACAGTTTCCTCTCCCTGCTGTTCTCCCACCCCCCATCTCTTCACCCTACCCCCATTCATTCTTCAAAGATGAGTCCTCCCATAGGAAATCACCAAAGTCTGTCACATCATTAGGGGGAAGACCTAGGCCCTGCCCCTATATCTAGCCTGAACAAGGTATCCCTCCATAGGGAATGGACTTTTGCTTTTATTTTACATATCCATTTTAGGTACAGATTCACTGAAGCTTTCGATAAGAGAAAAAGGACTCTAATATTACTTTTTTTTGGGGGGTGCTAGGATTACACTTTCATTTTTACATGAATTCATTCAAACCTTAAAACTTAGAAAATATTTTAGGCAATAAATCTGAAATCTAGATTTTATTGTCATCCTCAACTCTGTGTAATTATGCATGGCTTTTTTTATATCATTAAATAATCTTGCAAAGTGACCCATCTTCAATTTCCTTTGCACTGTATATGATGCTACTTGTAGCCTAAAATTCAGGGTCAACTTCTCATTCAAATAGTATTTGAAGAGTAACACAAATATACCTCTTTCTGCCAAACTGAGATTTACTTTTTTGATAGTACTTTAACCTGATACATATGTGATAATAAGGAGATGGATTTAAGTGAACCACAGAATAAGAGGCTGAATAAATAATTATAATTCTCAGTGTAGAGAGGGTGAGAAAACAAGGAATTCTTTTTGTTGTTGTTGTTTTGGCTGCTACTACAATTACTGGGATTTAGGAAGTAACAATAATTATGTCAAGAAGAATAAAAATGAGAAAGAAGAGATAAATATAACTGCTAAGTGTCTCTAAGCACCAAGACAATTAATGCATTGGATGAGAATATTAGGATTCAAAAAACATTCTGGCAGATGGAGAGACGGGCAGTAACTGACAAGTGGTTATTTAACTATGACAAATTAAACTCCTAATTTAAGAACATTTACTTAGATGAATATATCAGATGGTGAAAGGATTAGTATTTTAAAGATAAGAATAAAATATTTATAGCTCATGCAGGAAAAATAGACTGTACATTTAGGACCGTGGTTAAGATCTTCAGGCATCTCCTGAACTTGACAATTTTGTATTTACTACTTTTAGTATATTCAAGTTCTGATTTGATCTCTAATTCTTTTCAACCTTAAATAAACATCACCATCCCTAGTAATTATGGAGCTAATGTGAGCAAGGTGAGGCAAGGCCAGGACCCGTTTAGGTTTTAATCTCCCAGTGTGCACATGGTTGAGCTGCATACGTTTACCACCAATAAGCTTACAGTACATATTCTAGAAGAAAAATCTTGAATTCATGAGTTTCCTGTGTCCTGTTCATTAATTGAATCTAATTACCTTTTAACAAATATGGAAATACAGTCTTTGGGAATATTCCCTCATATTTACTTAAACCCATTATATTTGAAATATACAGGAATAAATTTTAGGATGTTTAGTAATAAAATTATTTAAAGTATCTGTAAAGAAAATGGTTAAAATGGTTGCATATGATTTTTGTTTGTGTTTAGAAGCTTGAATTTCATGGACACTCATTTTTTTGTCAAAAAGAAAAAGAAAGAAACATAGATTTTTGGAAGTCATTTTTCCCTCTGAATTCTCCTTTATAACACATATTGTTTCAACTGTAAATGTAATTCATATTTATGTAGTCAAGATATCCATGTGCTCCTGGTCTTTACAAAAAAAATGTTCAAAACGTCCCATTGAATTTCTATGTGTTTATAAAGAAAAACTGATCCCTCTGATTAAAGACCAGTGAGTAGAAGAGATGGAAGAGATGTCAGATCTTCTGGATTGTGAGTTAGCAAAGTGCAAGATAGAAACTGAACCCAGGTCCGTGTTATAAGAGAAGCACAGGGTTTCACCTGCTGAGTCATTTCCCTGGGTCAATAGATACCCTTGTTTGCCTGTCTTATTCGATTTCCATGAAAATGTGTGTTCATCACTGAACATTCTCAGTGCTGATACTGATACTCTTTAATGTTTGTTCTACCTCTCTGCTTCAACCTAATAAAGATAAAATATCCCTATGTAGTATTCTTATATTTAATTCTAATATGACACATTTAAAAATTCTTCAGGAATTTTTAATGCTGTGTGTGTGTGTGTGTGTGTGTGTGTGTGTGTGTGTGTGTATCATCTGCTATATTATACCCTAAAAGGAATTCAATACTTTTTCTTTTTGTAATATACTTCTTGTTTTTCCCCCACATATAATTAGCCTAATGCCTCATGTCACTAATTGTAAATGATCACTGAAGTGGCAATGACATCATGGCATCATCATTTTTTTAAAAGCATAGAGTGTACTAATAAAGTACTGATTTTACATTTAGACACACACAATTTAATGTTTATCCTAAAGTCAAATTTATTACCCCAGTGTCATAATTCAAGAGTAACTTGCTTCCACATTTAATGTCATGTTGTCATGAGCCATGAAACATAGAGCTTCAAACATTCAAAGGCAAGAGAAATTGATGATACTTTCTTAAACAGTATGTCTGAATGTCCTTTACATATAAACATTATTACATTTTCCATGACCTCTCATGACGTTAAGTTATATGTTTAAATCTTTTCACAAACCCATATATCATTATTTTAGTATTATTCTTTATTTTATCACAATGTATGCCTGAAATGCTTTTTGTGGTATTCCATAAGTGTTTTTTAAATGTGTTTATTCACAACCTCTGAGCCTTCTTTATGGTCCCAAAGTAATTACTGAAAGCCTTGACTTAGGGGTGTTCCTGGTGATATACATTTTGAAAAAAGAATCTATAAAATTGTTGTTATACAAAAAGAAGCTGCAACCCATCTTTCATTTTGTTCATCTTCCCTTGTCTCTTCTAGAAAGCACACCTCAACTAACTGGAGATATCACATTTCAAATTTTGCTGAGTCTGATATTATCACATCATACCTTCAAGCCTTATTGTAAAAGTCACTTCCCCTGGGAAGTTAATTTACTTCTCCAGGCAGAGATAATTGCCTTTCTATACTCTTTTAGCACTGGGCTCTTAAATCTGCTATAACTGATGTTACTTGTATTGTGTTCTTACATTCATATATCTTACTACCTTACCAGACAGTGAGTTTCTTGAGGGCAGAAGAGCATGCTTCTGTGTCTTACATATTGGCTCCTACACAATTTTTTCAACTGTGTCATTAAAACCAATAATCTGTTTGCACTTTTTATCTGTAATGGCATACGTTCTGCTATAGGAAATAAAGTGATACTTAATCACAATTCTCTTCCAAATTAGCACCAAACTTGAATCGAGCAATGGTGGAGTTACAGACTAATGTATCAAATTAGACTGTATATCATACAAACAACTTTTTATGTTATAATTTGGATTTGTTAAAATGCTATTTAAAATGAAAATATGAAGGTTTAAGGATAATAGTCAATGGTAGAGAGTGTGCACAACACACCTAAAACACTGGATTCAATACCCAGTAGCACACAAACAAAACAGCTTACTGAGTTTTTGTGTCTTACATAGAAATGCCTGGGGCTTTTGTTCAGAACATTCAAAAATGAAACTACTCTGGCAGGATATCAGCGTGAATATAAGTATTCGGCAATAGAGTACCCTTTTTCTGTGTCAGAACTGAGAACCAGTAAAAAGAGGCAAGTAGCTCAGATGCCTTCTTGACTTTGGTCACAGTTTTACACATTGATCTAGACTTAAGTTGTTCCCTTACAGCATAGCACAAATGCCTTACTCCATGGTTTCCCTTTTTACAGGAAAGGCACATATGTTTCCCCCAATAAGTAGACAATCATATACATTTCCTCCAATAAGCAAACAATTACCCACCCTACACATGGGGAATGCTTAATTCTGTTCCTTATAATAAAATTCTAGGTCACTTCTATTCAGTCCCCCATGAATAAATGCATTTGGAATTTCTGACTTTAAAAAAAAATCCAGCATGGGAATTTTTGAGATAATTTCTCCATACAATAACTTATGGTTTTTACTAGATCTTTCCAATCCAATATTAATAATTCTGAAGATTTCTATGAATTAGTCTCTATGACTTAGGAAAAAATTATATAGAAAAGTGCTTATAAATGTAAACACTATAATACAATTAAAGTTATTGTATTAATGAAATATTATTTAGAATAAGTCCTCATATGTGTCTATTTTGCAAAAGAAACACACATATTTATGTCCTACAGAATTTACAAATGATATCCTCCATGGCCAGGAACATTACAAGTCTAGACTCTAACCTTCAGAGGCCATAATGCTGCCTAAACTAAAATTACAGAGAAGTAAATCACGTTGATGCACAAATTTCAGCTATGCAATATAATGTAATTGTTTACAATATTTCTTATATTCAACCCTGAAGGTGTTGGTAACTTACTTGAATTATTTTAATAAAACCAGAAAATAAGTCAAACAGTTATCATTATCTGCATATATCAATTTCCAACAGATAAAATTAGATACCCACTACATGAACAACTTCAAAACTAACTTAAAACATATCAAAACCTGTAAATAGAAGGACACAGTGAAATAGTCCCTTAATTCTTTCTGCTCTAAAAGTAGAAGCCAGAGGAACTCAGTTGTCAACCGTCAGCTCTCCACAGTGCATTCTGGATAATGGAATAAGATGTTGACTCTATAAAAAGTAAAAATGAATTCTGCAATAGAGCTCATAGGTAGAGCACTTGTATAGCAGACAGTAGGCACCAGATTCCATCCTCATTCTGGCAAAATACAATAAAGTAAGAAATCTAAATCATTAAAATATTTTTTAAAATAATATATTTTCAGTAAAGAAAGTAACCAAATTTGAAATATGTTTCCTATTTAGATGTATCAATGTTCACTTTCAAATTAATTGTGTCTATATAATTTCAATTTGTAAACTAATGTAAAATTTATCCTCTACCTTAAATTTTAATGTTGCATATTCTAGAAATAAATTAGACAAAGTATTTGAGGCTTTGTTTATTTGGCATATCATTGCTCATCCATTTTAAAGAATATGTAGCCCATTAATCTTCATGTTGATTTTGTCATCTGTCTCTTTGAACGTCAATTTCAGCCAGTAAGCAATGAGAGAATGGGGGCAATGTTTAAAATAATCAATTTTTATTTTTAAGAGAATAATCATGGTAGCTATTATTTTGCCACAAACTTTGCTATCTCTACAAAATAGAAAAAAAAAGGAAGAAAAAAATCTGGATTTTAGTGTCACATTTTAATTGAGTAATGAGTTTCTCTGACAGTTGAAAGTCCAGTTCTTTATTCTAACATGGCTATACCCAACTGATCACGAGCCCTTCCTTACTGATATGGTGTGTGTGCATTCTACAGCAGCATTCATTGAAAGAAGGGCAGTTCTAATTCATGCTTTATTCCAAATGTCTTCTATACAATAAGTTAATCTTCCTTTCGATATGCTTTTCAGATTTAGAAAAGAAGATCAAAACACATTGTGGCATAATGATACTTCTGCAGAATAGTCTGACAAACTTATGTTTAACATTCAAGTATATACCATGCAGATTCCTTGTACATGACAAAATTGTTATTTGAAATCAATCTATTTCCACAGAAGATTGACAGGATCAAACCAAATGATACTGCAAGGGTTCCCATTTCCAATATATTCATTGACGACAAAGGGAGTCTCTATTACATCCTATGCCTCTAGTAGCAGAAGATAATGGTAAGGGTGCCCATGTATTTTGGGAATACTTGGGCTCATTTCTAGAGCAGAGGATGATACTGCAAATCCATCAATATCCTGTTCTAATTTATCACAAGAAGAAAACGGAAGAACCTGCAGTGAGTATCTCTTGTGGGTATATTTGTATGTGTGCCTGCTTGTGTGTGTGCATGTTTGTGACAGGTGGTAGTTTTTAAAACCCACTAAGCATAATGATTGACAGACCATTAATAGATGCATAAGAGCTATTGGGTTTTGATTTTATTTTTAATTGTCTTAAAACATGAAGTAGAACCCCGAGCTTGATAATGTAGTAAATCACTTCTATTACACCTACTCCCTTGCTAGTTCCTCATCATGCAAGTTATGATCCCCTTTTCTTCACTGTATTAACCTTACTGAATTAACCCTTTCCTAGTTTGTACCTGGGCTTCATTTCTAACACTAGAATAGCATCTTAGTCTTTATAGAATGTTCTAGCTCTGTCTCTGCTCTTCCTGGTTTTACTCTGACCCCATGAAAATAGTTGCAATTGTGGGAAGGGCTATGCTCTGAGTTCTCCAGAATCAGCTGTGTTTTGCTCCTGTGTCCTACACTGATTGCAAACTCAAGACTCCCATCTACACATCTCATCCTGGCTTCTATTTCAAGGACATGGGCTGCATGTGGATCATTTTACTTTGTGATAATAAAATGACTCTGAATAGGACCCTCGTTCTGCAAAACTTTACTTTTTATTGCAAATTACTCCATTAACTTCTTCATTTTCTTCTCTCTAATCCCTTACTATATAGGAATACACTCCCCTCTCTTTTTATCTAACTACTTAAATTCAGTTTAGGATATTCATTAAAGGCACAAAGAAATTATAAAGCCTTGTCCCATTTTCAAGGAACTGGGAATGCAAATACATGAGGTGGTATATATGAAACAGACTGTAGTCCTACTCTTCTGACTCTGCTACATAGCTCTTTACCTCAGACTTTTAGAATATTCAATTCCTTGCAATTATGATAGATTTAGACATATGTAGCTCCCTAACATATAATCACTTCAAATGAAATAATCTCCAAAATTCATTTTTTCACTAAGAATAGCTCCAATTTTGGTGCTCAAAATCCACATATGTCAAGTGAATGGCCCATTGGCCAGCAGAGGCTAGACCCATCAAAAGAGAATGATGGAAGATTCTGTTTGTCATAGTATGTTTTCCATTAAGGGAATGATTCCTTTTTAAAAATTTTTTGCCCAATTTTTCCTGAAATACACAAAATATCAGGTAATATGAATTATGTTGGGTGACCTACAGATAAGAACACTAGGGATAGTTTAGTAATTGTTTGATTAAGTAGGTTTGTTGATAATGCCATTTACTAGAAGTTCTTAGGTAGGTTCTTATAGATTATGATGACAATATGATTGTAGATAACTACTGTGAACTTTAGAAATGATATGTAAACAAGATGACAGTCTTTCCATTGCATTTGAGACATTAATCTACAGACAGAAACAGACAGATGAACAAACAGACAGACAAGGACATGGAAAAGGAAAGTATTGATATTGATGCCTTCTCATTCATTCCATCAAAATATTTCATTCAAAGAATCTAGCATAGGCCTCCTTATGGACAAGTCAATACCAATGTCCCAAGCATAAATAAGGTACAAAGGCTTCATTTTATTTGACCTACTGTACAATTGAATACAAAAGAGTTATCAGAGAAGAGGAAAGGTGATATTTAGTATATCATGTAATTACTCAAGATATGGAGATAATTGTCCTTTTAAAAAACGAAACCCATACTAAAATTTCTGTACATATTTTACCCTAAACTTTGCCCCGATACTGTTGAGTCTAATAATTCTTCACAGAGTACATTCAGCACATATACTCTCTCATTAAAATTTGTTTGCATATAATTTTGTCTTATATCCACAACACAATGATCACATACTTGCCATGGCCAGCATTAATGAGCTCTCAGGTGAATTAGACATTGTTAAGTTTTCACTTTGGCCGTGCACTTAGTAAAATCTACAGAGCTGGAAACAACAATTCAGACACAATCTTTCATGCTTACATCCTCATGCAAACTCCCATTAAGTATGACAATATGCACCCATGAGAACATGCACCCTATGAAAAGGGTAGCTCTTGCCCCCCATGGGTTTCACACACTGCAGAAAACCAACAGTGGAAAAGCATGTCATAATTCTTTTTTTAAAATCTTTTTATCTTTTTTCCTGTTACCCTGTGCACTCAAAACCTATCTCTGGTGAGGGGGTTCTCTGTTACCTTTCAAGGTCAGGAAACTTCCTTCTGGACAGACGCATATACAAAAATTGAATGTACCTGGGTGATTGCATCTGCTATCACTTTTATCCTTTGCTTCTAATTATTGACAGATGCAATCTAATTAAACCCACCAGGTGTCTCCCCTCAGGTTAGAGAACCTTGTAGAATCCCTCGCTAAGGGAACAAGGGAATGCCAAATATGTAATGAGCCCTTCATGAGAAGTTTGATAGGTAGGCTTTTAAAGATGTTTTTCATCATTATAATAGAAGAAACGAGAAGAAGTAAGCTGAAATTGTGTAGGCAGTGACACACACGATTATTCTGTCAATTTGTTGCTCAGGAGCACATTTACTGCTGCAAAGGATTTTTTCTCCTTAATCTAACTGAAAATACTATTTACTTGTTATACTAAATATAGCAATAAAACTAAAAAAAATACCATATGATATTTTTCAAATAGACACTGTTTTTTTCTTTTGCTTTCTCAAGGATATTCTTGTATAATTAGTACTTAGACTATACAGAAATAAATTATGATGTTATTTTATAGGTTCTATTAGTTTTGAAAGAGTGTAAGCTATGTTATTATTTTTGATACTGATGCAAAGGTGTTTCTTTCCTTAAAATAATCTCTCTCTCTCTCTCTCTCTCTCTCTCTCTCTCTCTCTCTCTCTCTCTCTCTGTGTGTGTGTGTGTGTGGGGGGTTTGTCTTGGTGATTCATTTATGGAAATTTGTGTGGGTATTTCATGTGAGGGGCAGAGGACAAGGCTCAGGAGTCCTTTTGCTTCTTTTCTTCTATATTGGATACAGGGGACTAACTCAGGTCATTGGGCTTGTAAGACAAATGCTTTTGTAAGCAAAAGCATTACTGCGATCTGAACTTATTTATTAAATATCTAATGAAATTTTAAATTACTCTTATCAATATTACTAAAATTTAAATTATATCAATTATGTTTGTGGATAGACTTACAAAAATAAAATATAAAATTAAATAATTTTTATTACTATTGATAATATTAAAATATTACTAAATACCATGTCACTTATAATCTTTTTGCTAGCAAATTCCTTGCAGAAAAATAGTTGTTTGATACTTTATTAGAAAAATCTTTGAAAATGTCAGTAAGAGCTGTAAATAACTTTTCTATAGTTCCTAAGAATAAAATTATTTATTTTTAGATGACAATTACTCATTGTGATACTAAGTTAGCTGGTTCAGTGATTAATTTGGTATATGTAAAACGTTATTTGCATACTTAGCAGTTTCATATATTCTTATAATCACAATATACTCTCAGAACCATAATTCCTAGATGTATATGAAAATAAAAATATCAGTTTATAATATCAGAAAAATTAAGTTAGTAATATTTATTGTTTCAGACTCAGTGAATTTATCTGTGAATTTTAACAATATTTTACTTTTCATTTCTATGATAAATGTTTTATTTTCTTTAAAACACAATATAATGCATCCAAAATTATGACAATAATATTTAAACAATACATTTAAATATATATGCATATGCAATTTATCTCTTAAAGGTAATTTCAATGTTTGACCTCAAAATAACATTTCAAATCTGAGCATTCAACAAATGTTATAAATTTATTAAATAAATGATTAATTTTTTTGAACCTTCTTTAACATTTTATTTTTTACAGTTTTTTCTTTTTTCTTTTTCTTTTACATATCGATCTCAGTTCCCTCATCCACCCTCCCTTTGTCCCTCCCTTTTTATCGCCCTCCCTCCTTCCCTCTTTCCCTCTCTCCCATCCTCTCATGCCCCCCTACCACCCTCCCCTCCCTTCTCCCTTCCCACTACACATACAGGGTGATGCCTTCCAGGAGGAGTCATCTAAATCTGTCAAGTCATTTGGTGTAGGAAATAGGTCTTCTCTCCTATCTCTAGGTTAAAGGAGTATCCCTCCATGGGAAATGTGCTCCCAAAGTTCTTTTGTGCATCAGGGATACATCCTGGTTCTACTCTCTGAGTTCCCTTAGATTGCCCAGACTTTATAGCTGAGACCCATGTTCAGAATCTGAGTAAGTCCCTTGCTAGACTCCCAGCTTTCAGTCTGGGGGCCCATTAACTTCTCCTTGTTCATGTCAGCTGCCTCTATGTGTTTCTGTAGCCTGGTCTTGTCCTCCCTCTCTGCATCTCAATTGCAGTCCAGGTCAGTGTTTAGTTGTGGGTGTCTGCTTTTGTTTCCATCAGCTAGTAAATGAGGGCTCTACGATGGTTGATAAGCTAGTAGTCATTAACAGGGAAGGACATTATTGGTAGCCTTTTCACTGTTGCTCAAAAATTGTTAGTTGGGGTCAGTCTTATAGGTCTCTGGATATTTCTCGAGGTTCAATTTTCTCTTCAAACCTATGATGGCTCCCTCTTTTATGGTCTCTCTCTCTCTCTCTCTCTCTCTCTCTCTCTCTCTCTCTCTCTCTCTCTCTCTCTCTCTCTCTCTCTCTTTTGTTGTCTATTCCTCCCCTGACTCAATCTTCCTAGTCCCACATGCTTTTCTCTCCTCACCTAATGTTTCTCCTAGTTCCCGCTCCACTCACTGCTCCCCCACACTCCCCATATGATCAGGAGATCTTGTTCTTCCCCTTTTTATGAAAACATAATAAGAGCTTTGAAAAAGCATAGAACACACATTATAAAAGGAATTATATCATTTAAATTCAAACATCAAATTAGATTTTTCTATTTTGATGAAAATTGACAATGAATAGACTTTATATTATAATGAAATCATTTTCCTTTTTATCAAAATGTATTTAAATAATATTGATATTCTTTAATAATATACTAACTTCTAATTTTCATTCAAATGTTATGATATAATACCCCCAAAATGGATTTATTTGATATTAGCATGTTTTATATCAACTTTTCAATATTGTACATAGAGTAACTTATGATTTATTTTTATGATTGGTATTGGTGAGAATAGTGTATTTCTATTCGTCTTCATGCTTATGGATGGATTTGATGTAAAACTTTAACCTATAATAGCTGATATTCAACTAGCATATCTTAGCTTAAATTCTCAAAGATTCAAAGGCAAAAGATGCTAATATACACTGGCAAATAACTTCTATTAATTACTACTACTTCTTTAGTAAGAAATCTATATAATCTCAAATATTCATCCAAATGAATACTTTCTTAGATTCCATTCTTGTTATTTCTAGGCATTCTTAATGATCTGGCTGGGTAATGCTTTTTTTGCTTTTTCTCTGGACTTGCAAAGCTACACACATGGCTGCAATAACTAGTTTAAAGTAATAACACACCAAGTGTAGCTGCAGGCTACAGTTTCAGCTGACACAAATTGTCTTTCACTGGACACACTTTATAGTCTCTAACACAAGATGACTTGGTCAAAAAGTTAGCATTTGCTAACTGTAAAGATACAGCTTTATCTATGTATTGTCATAAACTTGCAGCCAGGAACCACTCATTTTGATATTTTACAATCCAGTAGAGATTATACAGTTAAAATGTGTTAATTATATTTCTAAATTAAATCAGCTTTAGCCAGTGTTACCTGAGTAAATGCTATAGTTATTCTTTTTCCTTATTGTTTACTTAGAAATTTTCGGCTGAGGGTGAATCTAGATTCAATAGTTCATTGAAAATAGTACATTTCTCTTTAATTTGGAAAACTGGTACTAGTAATATTATTACAAATATAAAGAAAAAGTGTATCTGCCTGTTTTTTTAATACTTCCAAAAAAGTCTCCCCAGCATTATATTCTGTAGCCTAAATTGATAGAAAACAGCAAATGAAAACTTTTTAGGATGGAATATTTTTTAAACTACAATAATGAAAACCATTACTTTGCATATTAATTAAATATTAACCAAAAATATTTAAAACAGGTTTGATTTTTATTGATTTACTGGTTTGTTTTTTTTAATGTAAACTGTAGTATCAATAAACTTATACGTAATCAGTTAACTATGTATTACTAGAAAATCAATGTCAGAAAGTTTATGACTAAATTGTTATAGCATTCACAGTAAAAAGAATAATGTAAAATTTGTTTTCAAAATTTGCAAAGACTTTAGAGAGTCAGTTATAGGAGGCTTCACTTTTAAGCACACCTGTATGTATTAAGATACTTATTCATATAATTTTAGAGGAAATAAGGATACTTATAGAAATATAATTAAGTGAAGCAGATTCAACTTATATTTTGGTTTCTCTGATTTTTTTTAAAGACTATAAGGATATTGTAATAAAACAACACAAAGAAAAATTTGTAAGAAACTTAAAACTTTGATTTTACTTTTTGTTCATGTTTTCAAACTCAATATCCATACCCTTAAACCTAGGAAAAATTATGCTTGTCTATATTTTGCGCACATTTACAGATGAAATATGCTGCAAATTTACAGCAGAAAATATTCTTCAAAGAAACACTGTAACAGATTATTTTACTACTTTGGACCACTTGGATACACAGCACCCATACAGTTCACACACAGCTTCACACACTGAGGGAAGACTTTTATATTTGTACAATAGAAAATATGCAAATACATATATTTATTGTTATCAGTAGAATTACACTACAGTTACCAAAAATGTGTGGAGTAATTATGCATTTATATGGTTGAAAGTTTAGGATTGTTTATCAGAAATCACAACAATAAGCTTGTATCCAATAACATCTCCATCTTTGCAGCAAGGCATAGATGCTTTATTATAAGGGAACAATGGCATAGGTAATAACAATCACTTATAAAGTATGAATCCTAGAACCCCCTTCACAACATGAAGCAGTTCTGCACTATGTTTATTTTCACAGCAGGGTTAGATGTGCCTGCTTCATAGTCATAATAATTTCCTATAGTACTTTGAGGATTTGGAAAACACATGAACTCTGTTTAGAAAGGTAAATATGTACATCTAAAAATTGTTCCCAAGTTTCAATGTATTTGCTTCCAAAATGGTTTCTCTCACCTAATTCTAAACTTGAAATTGTTGTTTAACCCACACAACAGGAGGAAAGGCCTAGCCCCTACTCCAAATGACTTGACAGATTTAGATGACCCCTCCTTGAAGGCACCACCCTACATGTGGAGTGCGGGGGGAGGGAAGGGTGATCAGGGTACAAGGGAAGGAGGAAAGAGGGAAAGAATGGGGGGGAGAGGGAACTGTGATCTTTATGTAAAATAAAAATTAAAAACAAAAAAAAAGAATCAAAACAAACAGACAAACAAACAAAAAAAAAGCCAAAACCACACTATAGATGATAAAGCATAATTTTCAAGTCACCTGAAAATACTAAATAGTTAGTTTCCATACTCATTCACACATAGAACTAGGGGGACTGTTTCTAACAATAGTCTCTATATTTATGTCAAGAATAATGACTAAATTGCATAGAGTGGCCTTTTGCTACAAAAAAGCCATGGCAGGAGTTCAGAGATGAAGATCAATAAGCCTGCTTTCAGAATTTTTGAATAAGTTTCTCTTTGTGCCTCCCTTTTCTATGAGGTGAATTTTCCTCCAGTCTTCCATCCCTGTGCAATTCTATAAGATAAAATAAAGGCTCTCGGTAACATGTAATGTACAAAATAATGTGAGAAGTTGTTATATATTAGAGCAAAGAGATACAAGCTTTGAGATAAATGTTTCACTTAAAATTGTCTATTTTCGTGTTATTAGGTCCTATTTTTCTCCCAGTGTTTTCTATTCTCCTTAATTCGTTTTTCTAGCACCCAGTCAGGACTGGATGGCTTCTTTTCTTTACTTCTTTTGCTGCTTTCTTTTTTATCCGTTTCTGTTCTTCTACTTCGATTGCATCTTTTATCAATACCTATCCTAAGTATTTTTCATTTATCACATTAATAATTTTTCCTTTGGGGAAAAAAGTTCTATTTTTGCTGCCTTGTGAGACTGTGTGATTACATTTGTCAACAGTGGATACCCACACTTAAAAAAAAGAAAAGGTACATAGCATAACCATATTGAAATGCCTTCTATTAAATATCGATTGCAGATAATATTTCCTGATGTGTTATAATGTAACTAAACATTCAATTTGTACTATTCTGCTTAAGAGACCATTTAAGGCACCTGTAGTACATGTTCTTAAAGCTTAATAAATTTGTGTATTCTTCTAAGTCATTAATATATATATATCATTGCACAAGTAGACTTAGCAGGTTATCAGCTTTTAACTGTTTCCATCTTGTGAGTGATTTTTTACTGAGTTATAGTTTAGCATTAAAACAAATATTTATTTTCCCTTTATTTATATAAAGTCATTCCTATTTGATTAATAGTAACAGATTTTAAGCAGCTTTACAACCTCAGAATTTTAGGTTTTGAAAAATCCTGTTTTAAAATACATCTTAATACTTAAGATCAAAAATGAAACAAATTTCACAAGTTAATAGTAACATCACAAATAGTATTATCACAAATACTCCATAATAGCACTGCCCTCCAATATACTCCCAATTTATCTGATTGGCCTATTTTGAAATATAATAAAATATAGTTTTATTTTAAGAAACAAAAATGTACAATGTATTGTTATTTTAATGCTTTTAAAAAGTCCACATTAAAAACTGCCTACCTTTCTGCTGTCTTGAGGATTGTTTTGCTCCCATTTCTCTCTGTTAAACTAAATTTGATCTTGCCTAAAGGTGTGAGTATACTTATATGTGCATGGGCTTCAATAATTTATATTTTTGACATTCAGACATTATATGACCCAGTGAATATTCTTAATTAGTTGGGGAAGGAAGCATTTGTATGGATTCACAAATTATTTTAAACAATTTTTAAATTGGAGCTTCCAATTAAAATTGTACATGTCACATTGTCTCATTTAATTCTGCTGTTCTTTTTAGGAAGCAGAGCTTCAGCTGAACAAGGCTCATTGATGTGAGCGGGTCTCAATTAGTTTCTGATGTTCTGCCAAATTGCCTCATTACCTGTCACGCAAACACCACTGACACCTCTAAAGTTGAGCTCTTTGCATCTATATTATTCTCTTTAAATGAAAAGTCATTACTCTCGCTAGAGTAGTAAAAATAAGAAATTTTCTAATAAAGAGTAAACCAATATGTTTGAAATATAAATAATAGGAAAAAAGTGATGATGAGGTTTATAAATGAGTATGTGTGAGTAAAGATATGAATGCACACTCACTCCCACACACACGTGTGTGCGTGTGTGTGTACATGTGCATGTGTATGCAGGATGCTTTTCAAGTTATTTACATTGTAGATCTTTTCTGCAATATGCGAGGTTTGCTATGATTGCTTTGTCTGCTGGAACTTCCTATTGCTTATGGTGTATTGACCATGATAGAAGCTAATAGTTTTCCATTCTGCATCTATTTGAATTTTCCATGCACTTTGCCTAGAACCAGGATACCTACAGCTAAAGCATTATTCCCTACAACAGAAGGCTTTAAATGAGATAAACTGCACCTAGGCTGCCTTCTGCAATAGGAAATACAAGCAATTCCTTTAAACAATCTTTCACCAGCTATGAAAACATTGAACTCAAGTTAAGACACCTGTGGATTTAACCCTTGAATTTCTAGTCACTCAAACAGTTTTACTGCCATCCTTCCCACCCCCCCACTACACACACACACACACACACACACACACACACACACACACACACACACACCTCTGCTTTCTCTTCCTTGCATGTTTCTCATTCTCAGTGAAATAGAAGGGGCAAAAAGTGAGGATCTCATTGAGTGATGGTGTTTTCTAAGTTGGTCTGTAGACTTCTACTAGTTACAGTTCTTGAATGGCTGGCAGAAGAGTATAAACAGGAAAACCCTTGCATTCCATTAAGTGCTTCAAGACACTGTAACAAACTCTTGCTCTAAAATTTCTTTTCTCCAGTGGTTTTCAATTCCAGTTGCATATTACATCCCCTGGAGTGATTTTAGAACATATTCTCTTGTCTGGGCACTATCAAACAACAAACAAATCAAAATGAGATGTGATCAGGAGATAGGAGTGTTTGATGAAAACTCCCCTGATGATGCTGTATAGAGTCAAGAGAACCACTGGTCCATGGATCTCAACTCTATAGGGCAACAGAACATCACTGCCACCCATGGAGGCACCATATTTTCTTTGGTCTTTAAATCTGTCCTTTGTTTTAAGTGAAGCTCAGGGGAATCTTTTGAAAGTAAATAAATTATGAACATAATTTTATTTTGCTTTTAATTTTATTCAGTATTTCTTCAGTGTAACACTAACTACTTGCATTTCCTAAAATTTTGAGTGCAATCTTTGAAGGAATTTATTTAATACAATTGACTAAGTATTTGTTTAACTAAAACATGTGTTTTAATGTATGCCTTAGGAGGAAAGGCTTCTTTTTCTTTTCTGTTTTAAGATTTAATGTTTAAAAAAAAAAGGAAATCAACTGTTTCCTTGGTCACAAACCTGGGGTAATTATTAGGCAATGTGACCATCCCAGTTTCTCCCCAACTCATTTTATGTTGGTTTTGTGATAAATTCATTGTTAATTATTAGTGTTTCTGAAAAATATGAATTAGCCAGAGTTACCAACATGAAACAGTAAGATTTAGAGTATAAAGATCTGTGTATTCCATTAACAAATGCAACTGCACAATTTAATTTCAGCACTTTCTGTTTAGTAGGCATGGTCACCAAACATGAGGAGGTTTTGAACATAATATGGTGACAATTAACATAACTTCAATCTGTGTGGCACAGGATGTCCTTTATCCCTCAGACCCTCAAATGAGTAGTTGTCAAAGTGAACTATTCTCCAGTGTACTCAGATGGAGATTAAGTGGCACAAGTGTTAACATGGATACAAACCAATGCTTTTCTCCTTAACTTAATCTCCAGATTTGACTGTCTTTTAAATTTACAACCAATTATGAGACCAAGGCATAAAACTGAAGATAATTATTACAATTTCATACTATAAAATAATAGTTTTCAAAGTTGTCTTTATATATCTCATCTATCTCATAAGACTTTTTCAATATTGCAGACTGACTTAAAGATTGAAAGTCCTGAATTCCATGAATTTGTTAAATAAGGTGCAGTTTTTTTGGTTTGTTTGTAAGTCTTCAAAATATCTGAGAGATGTTGAGCTAACACCCATATTTCATTTACAAATTATTAGAAGTTACTTAATATATAGGTTGCAGCAGCATCTATACCTGTGAATTCTTATACTTTATTTTAAACTTATTTATTTGTGTATCTATGTATCTATCTATCTATCTATCTATCTATCTATCTATCTATCTATCTATCTATCCGAGCAGCATTTTCCCCTCTCTGTTCTCCTCCCAGTCCTCCTCCCTCCCAAACTCCCCTCTGCCCAGTCATCCACTCCTCTGCTTTTCTATTCAGAAAAGGGCAGGCCTCCTATGTATATCAACAAGATATGACATAACAAGTTTCAGTAAGACTAAGAACCTCCTCTTGGATTAAGACCTTCCAGACAACATAGTGAGGAAAAGGGTCCCATAGTCCAACTAAGAATTATAAACAGCTCCTTCTTCCACCATTAGGAGTCCTAAAAGGAGATCAAGCCACACAGCTGTCACATGTGCTGAGGACCTAGGTCAGCCTCATGAAGGCTCCCTCATAGTTTGTTCAGTTTCTCTGAGCCCCTGTGAGTCTAGGTTAGTTGATTCTTTGGGTTTTCTTGTAGTTTCCATTGACCCTTCTGGCTCCTACAATCTTTTCATCCCTTCTTTTGTAGGAATCCCTGAATTGCCTGGTGTTTGTTTGTGGATCTGCTTCTGCTACAATATCTGTAAGGATCACAGTTAAAGAAGATCTTGGTACCCCTCATTCTCCTCTGAATATTTACTGACCCATCTCTACAGTACCATGAAAAGACCAAAGAGCCATTTAAATATTGTTTGCATGTTGTTCTGACATGGGACTTTTAAAAGTGCTGAAGCTTGACCCAACATCCAAAGAAAAACTCTAATTCCCCAACTCAGTAGCAGAAGGTAGACAAGGGAATGTTTTATGATTTTGTATCCTTAAACCATCAGATATGACTCTAACTTCCTGTCTGTCCTTTCACATTATTTTAATCTCAGAATCTCTGAGAAAAACATTATTGGGGACACAGAACCTAGTTTAAAAATGTCACTTCATTCATCTTCTTATCATGACATTGAGTGTTGTATCAATGCTCCTCCTGTGATATAGAATCAAAAAGAGTTCAGCCATTTGAACTATCATTTTTGAACAGGTGATTTTAGGAGAAGGATTTTACTTTGAGGATTTCTCAACATGGACATTGTTGATATATTGGCAATAATAATTCTTCATAGCAGAAGGTTTCCTATGCACTGTCGGATTTTTAACAGCATTTTGGGGCATGTACCTACCAGATGTGAGTTCTATACTTCTACCCATGAAACACAAAAATGTTTCCACTACTTTAAAATAGCAGGAATGAGGAAAAATTTCCCTCATTGAAAATCACTGATCTAGTGTTAATGCTAGTGTTTTAATGGTATCTTTTATTACTTTATAATCGTCACTGGAATACAGGATTTTAGTTTTATTGTCAAACAAAATTCCTGCTTCAGACAATGAGAACTGAGGTTGTGAATTTCAGTTTGACATGTCTGTTTTTCTCACTATAGACTGAGCTTAATTTAAAAAACTGGACTATGAATACATAACTAACCATTATTTCTCCTATCCCTGAATTCACAGTGAGATACTTGAGGCAGCTCAGTCCACTTTTTATTTTATTACACTTTACTGACTTTTGTAATACTGTAAAAACAATAAATATATTTTTATATGATTGTGGAAGAAAAGATCATGACAGCAAGTCCCAATATTACAATATTCATTTCACATGGAGTTAGTTATGGGACTTTATATGATGTTTGTATTTGTTTCAACCAAAACTTTACAACAGCTTTATGAATGATCATTTATGGATAGAGTGATAAATATACATTTAAATGTCTTGTTAGCTGAACTAGGAATTCAAAATTCTGTTCAATAATCTGTTAATAGTATTTGAACGGAATTTGCTTTTTGAATAAGTTGAATAATTAGGAAATAATAATGATAATGAAGTCATTTTTTTTAAAAAGAAACTTATTGTAACATGGTGTAAGTTTGCTATAGTCTTGCTCTTTACCCTCACCTGTCTTAAGTGCATAGTAAATCTTCAGAGTATATTTCCAACTATTAAATTACAGTCATCTTTATTTTCATATATGTGGCTTCTTCTGTTTGCCTTGTGATAATTTCACTGCATCTAAGTCCATTTATATTAAAACAATAAGAAGATAAAGAGGGAAATGAAACATTCATTGAAGTTCATTTCTTTCCTATGAACCAGTTTCTACAAGAACTCCAGGGAATTTTTTTTAACAGTTTTATATTTGATCTGTGATTGATTGTCTCTCAGTCCCTTGGCATCAAGTGTAATGCCATTTTGTTTTCTGTTAGTTTCAGGAAATTTTTGTCTGATAACTTCTTTGCCTATGATCATATCCCCCATTTTCTTTTCTTTTTCTCTACATAGCCAAGCATGTGTATTTATTTCATCTTAAACTCTGTGCAGCTTGGCAGAATGCTTAACCACAAACCAAGGATGCAAGAACCAGGTCACATAATAGCTCACATTATGCTAAAGTAATCAAAATCCTATATATCTTTTTAAGTTGGATATGTTTAGCCAACATGTTCCTTCATTGAAATTTTATATTTTGCCAATATGATCACGGCATTTAATGAGATAATAAGTTGAATATGGCAAATGTCCTTACTATACATAGTGAATTAATGACTCCCTAAATATGTTGACTTCTATTGTAGTTGATGCCAAAAGTCTGCTTCACTGCTAATATTTCAGTGTAGGCTCAGGTATACAATGAGAGTGAATAATCAGTTTATATCAAGTAATTATGGCACTTTCCTCAGGAGAGATATCAAGTAAAATACTTTAGAATGTATATAGTCAAAGAGGTAATTTTGGGATTTCATCTTACAAATGAAATTTTACATCATGCTTCAGAGAAAAGAAATTGTACTGGAAGAATTTAATGAATTTTCATACTTTCAAATGAATTATGCCTAATATTATGAATTAGAGGCTCTCTTCCCATCAAATTAGCTGGATAAAGCTTGTTGATTTACCTGAGATAAATATGCCATCTCTAACCACCATGAAGATAGCATGTTATACTACTGAACAGAGGAACTGGGAATATACGTGAAAATCGGTTCTGGTTGGGCAGCACACACTCAAGATGACCAGCTATACGGAGGACTTAGAAAGAGATGAGGCAGGCTGTTCCACTGCATGGAAAGTGGACTACCTAGGAAAAGGCAATGGACCCAGGTTATATCAAACTCTTCTCTAAGGAGAAGTCCTTCAGCTATCATTTAAAAGTCAGTTGTAAATTAAAATGTCAGATACTTCTTCCAGATTCAGTCATTTTATACGGTTTCTGCATGAGTCATAGACACAGTAGAGATTGAGGAGCAGTGAGTTATAAAGTCACTTCATTAAAATGTAGCCAGCATTAGAATTCTACAAGAGAAACTGTAGAAATTGGCTTGTTTGATCTCATAAATTTGTTGGTACTCTAGTTCAGAGCTTAATTTGGCAATACAGTACAGAAACCAAGCGTCAAAATAGGAGATGAGCCCTTAAACTCCATCTCTTGGGTCAATGTGTGCATGGTACTGCTATGATTGGTGAATTTTCTCACTGAACAATAAAGAGATTAAGACTCAAATCTGTTAGGTGAGAAAATTTTCCTTTATTTATGACCCTGTGGGAAAAGAGAGAGTTCTAATTTAATGATTTTTCCCATCTGTGCTTTTTGTTCACTTTTTGTAAAGCAGCCAAATTTTCCCCACCGTACGGATCAGAGTGTGTGGAAACCTCAGGTAGCTGAAACTGATGTTATTGTGTTAGAGTTGATGACTATGTCTGGCTGGCATAGCAGTAGTGACAGGGTCAGCCAAGTCCTGAATGACTGCAGTAAGAGCTCTGTTCCTAGCAGTAAGTAGAGAAGGGCAAGGACTTAGGTCCTTCTTTTCTGACTCCAAGGGCAGCTTCCAAGCCTAGACATCAACTTCGTCTTTCCTTATTTTGTTGCATGCTGTAGCCATCACAAAAATCAAACCACCATTTCTCCCCTTTTGAATGGCTTTACACCTTCTTTCACAGACTCTATTTACACTACTGAAATGGTCTAACTCATAGATTTTTCTGTCAGGCTACTATCCAACAATAATTTGTATTCACCAAGAGACAAAGTTGAAATTGTTGAAACAGATCATTAGTAATTGAGGACTCTATCACTGGATCAAGAAAACTGTAGGTTAGTGTAGTGAGGAGTCTTAACTGGATATTTTAGGTGAAGTTTCACCTGAATTTCTTTTCTCTTTATTAAATGGTACTGTTGTTTCATAGCTCAGTGTTCAGGGTTCCCTGTGTTTTTAACTTCCAGCACTATGTGCAATGAGATAAATACTCAAGCTGCTCTAAAAATCTGCATTCTTAAAAATTAACAAGGGTTCAGGCATTTCTACTTGTTGAGTTCATGGATTGTTTCCCATGTTGCTTTCTGTCTGTAGGGTTTTGTACTGTACTGCACTTTTTAAATGATTGGGTTTCATGTGTCATGTTTGTCAGCATTGTTGGTTTGAATACATGATGGTCTCTACTCCTGACAAGATTTTTTTCTCTTTAAAAATGCCACTCTTACATCTTAAATTTGCTTCTCTCTCTCTCTCTCTCTCTCTCTCTCTCTCTCTCTCTCTCTCTCTCTCTCTCTCTCTCTCTCTCTGTCTCTCTTTCTTTTACTCTCCCTTTTGTTATTTCAGATTGTATCATTTTCTAAGAACCTAAAAAATGGTAGAGATACTGCAAAAACTGACACCAGTCACTTCTTGGCTGTGTCATATTTTGGCAAGGAAAATAGTCTCTGAGTTTTTAATGAGAACCAATTATTTGGAAGTGACTTAGAGTTTAAGAGGTAAAATTATCATGTTTAAGTACCAGGTATGGAGTATAATAGTTATTTAAGAAACACAAATTTTCTGTTTTATAACCCGTATACTAATTAACTTCTTGGCTGTCTTACAAAAATATGCTACAATCCTACTGAGCTTGTGTTCAAATTTTCATTTTTAATGATCCCTTTTTATACATATTTATACCACATTTAACCATGGGTTGTTGTTGTCAATGACAAATATCTTCATGCTAGTATCATTTTACCAACTACTATGTATTGCTTTTATAAATGCATTATCTTTTTTCATTCTAGTCTCATGAAGTACTATGGTTTTTAAAAATGCTCTTGTTAAGAACATTTTTCAAAAAGCAATTGAGAAGAATATATAAAAATAGATGATGTTCCAAAGAAAACATTTCAGCAGATACATATAAATACCAAAACTCAAAATTAATTTTTTTATTTTGTGTACTGAAATTTGAAGAATCTCTTCAAATCAAACTTACCAAATTAACAAGGGATAGTTCTAATGATATCTTAATGGGAATTTGTAATTAGTCACATTATTATAACGAACCCCTAATAGCAATGTCCAACATATTTGACTATGTAATTATTAGATGATTCTGAATTAATAAATTTCAACTTGCATGTAAAGTCATAAGTGTGTGTGTGTGTGTGTGTGTGTGTGTGTGTGTGTGTTGTGTGTGTGTGTAACCTGTCAAATGATCTTTATAAAATGTAAAGAGTGTTGACCTGACTAACATGAATCTGAACTTGCAGCTCCCAGAAGCCACAGAGTGGCTTGGGGCTTTAGTGTTGAGAGTGCTAGAAGAAACTAAAGATTCACCATTACATCTATATACTCTTGGCTGTAATAAAATATCACTCCATGATCTCTGACAAGTACTGAGGCTATCCAAAAAAGAAAAGGTTTTCTGTTCACTGACAACATTCACATGACAGTGTCTGAGATTAAAACCATGAAGAAAAAAAATGGTTGTATTTATTTGGCAGAAGACTGTGTCATGAGGCATTAGTGTATGGCTCCCTTCACCTCATAAAGAAGGTGGATGCAATATCAGATCATTGTGGAGTTGATAACGCATCAGCTTGGGGCAATAGTGCAGATTCTAAGTGGAGACATGTTTTCATAACGGTTTAGTTTGGGGATAAGGATGAATATTATCTGCTTATTACACTAGTTATAGGTAGATTAATTCTCGACAAAACAACACATTTCTTATTGTTATAAATCATTGTTTGCCACTTCCATTGTGCTTTGTATGAATCCCTGAGTATAGCTTTAGAAGGCCAAGTTCTCCCTTGTATTTGATTCTGAAACTGTCTCACAAAAATATAACAAAATTAAAGAAGCATGTTCCATCTTTAAAAAGAAAAAGGAAAGGAAATGTAGAAGCCTTACAGAAGTTACTTCTTTTGCTGGTAGAGGTTAAAAAATCCTAGTTTCGTTGGAATGTAAAATGAAATAAAAAAAATAAAAACATGAATGTGTATAGTTAAGAAAAGGACAATGTAATATAGATATCAAAATTAAAAATACTTTTCTACAAAAAAAACCCATTATGACTCATCTGTAATAAAGGTGTGAGGTAAAGGGAACAGACCTTCTTAGGCAGGCTATTAGAAAATTATTTTATAAACAAAACATATAAGTTAAGTAGACAGCATTCTACACCATTTTAGGATTTGATATATAGTTTAATTAAAGTGCAAATAAAGATTAAAATAGACAATGCTCACATTTAATATGTTAGAAAGTCAGTGAAGACATGAGAAAACCAAGCCAAGCACTGAGAGATCATTTGTTTGGTAAACTTGCTGGCAAGAGGACGAGAGTGTGAGCCTTAGAAGCCATATGAAAAAACCAGCAATCAGTGAAAGTATGCAGAATGAAAGGTAAATGTCTGAATGCTTTGAGTCCCTGAACTCAAGTGACAGAGATGAAAATATTGTCAGACTTGCCAGTCTAATCTATTTAGTGAGTTTGAGGCAGGGTTGGAGCGGAAACAGAGACATAGATGGGCAGAGAAACAGAGACACAGAGAGAGCAGATTTGGGGAGATATTTGGTCACACAGTGAACCCTGAGTTTGCATTTGCATTAATTAAATAAAGTTAACAATGGGTCAGGAGCGAGTTGAGAGAAAGTAATCATATACGTTCTCCAGAGGGCATCAGGGTGGAAAGAAAGGAGATGCCAGAGAGAGGCCAGGGACCTAAGGCCAGACACACAGCAAGCAGTGAAAGCATACAGAATAAAAGAAAGGTAAAAAGTCTGAAGCAAAGTTTAGATGAATAGAAAGGGGCTAAATTAAGTTAAAGCACTTGTAGGACAAGGCTAAACCAGGGCTGTCATTCATAATTCATAATTTTCATTTCTTTATTTGATCAATAAAATCTTTGTATGATCAATAAAAGACCCAGAACTTAAATATGGGTTTAAGCTTCAAGATGAAGAAGCCAGGCACAAGATCTTACCTTTAACTCAGCTCAGAGCAAAGGTATGCTGCTAAGATTGCTCCTGACTTTACAGATCCTTATATTAACTGAGACTGCTATTCCATCCTCAGCATGACTAGAGACTAACTGTCAGACTGAATGCTAGCTCAAAGCCACCGCTCCTGTCTTATATATCTTTCTAATGCTGGGATTAAAGGTCTGTGATCCCAGGTGCTGAGATCAACTTTGTGTGAGCTGTTTCTCTTAGGAATGGATCAATTTCATTTAGTTAGTGTGACCTTGAACTAACAGAAATCTGTCTGCCTATTATCCTAAATCCTGGGATTAAAGGTGTGTACCACCACCGCCTGACCTCTGTAGCGTTTTGCTGGCTTTGCTTTCTGAAACTTCTGGCAAGTTTTAAAAATCATAAAAAATATATCACCATGGGAGCTGATTGACAGACAGAAGAAAATGTCAACTGTGGACACAGAGACCAAGAGACACACAGAGAAACTGAGAGAGACAGACATGGATGGGGGGGCGGTTGGATCCTGTTCCTGAGGAATGACACCCAAGTTTATGTGTTCTTGGAGATCCACATACACAAGCTTGTGCAATATATGCATATGCATGCATGTGAGTGTAAGTGTGTACACATATACACACACATACACACACACACACAGCACACACACAGGACATACTACACATACATACACCACACACATACACAATGCCTATATACAGCATACACTCATACCACACATACACACACCACATACACATACCACACATACATACACTTCATACACAAACACCACACACACTCAGACATACATATGAATGCATACATACAACACTGCACATACATAGACCACACAAACACTTACATATACACACAGATTCACACCACACACACAGATTCACACCACACACACACAAAACACACACAACATATGCCCAAAAACATACACACATGCACATACACACCACATACACATATGCATAAACACATGCACACATACCACACACACTCACCACACACCCACATGCACACACATACAACACACACACACACAAGTACATATTTACACACACATACCACACACACATGCACATATATACTACACACATGCACACCCATTCATATGGACACATACATACACACACTACACACACCCACTCACAATAAACACACATGCACACCCACAAAGAACACACACAGAAGCACACACACACACACAGTCACCCATACACACACCACCCACACACTCACACATATGCATATCACACACACTCACACATACACATACCACACACACACATACACACACACACAAACAAATGCACACACACACATTCACACATATACATATTACACACACTCACACATACACATACAACACACATGCACACACACTCACAAAAACACACACAATGTACACGTACACAAACCAAAAACCCACACTCTCACAAATATACATACATATAAAGCACGCATATGCGTACACACACACGCACACACACACACATGCACACACACATGCAGGTACACAAAAATGGACACACAAATACATACATGCACACACACCACATACATGCACATGCAGACACACACATACACACACATATATACACACACACTAATTACTAATAAAAAGTAATTATAGAAGTCTCTCTCTTGCTAATGTCATCACCTTATATAGCAGCACCTTCTCATACTATGAAGTCTGAGATCTACAAGATAGTAAAGGGGCTTCCATGAAGTTATTTGACTTCACACCAGCCTTCCTATGTTCTTTCCTATTCTTGATATGTCCCTACACATGTCTATACACCAGCTTCTAGGAACCTCTGACTCAGATCAGATGCAGCTGGGATTTTGAGCCTCCCAGAACATGAGAGGAAATCACCCTTCTGAGGACTGTCTGTCTGATCTGTACCTCAGAGTCCAAGTGATACTCCTACAAGAGGGAAAACTGTCTAATGGTGCCCCAGTGAGTGTGCAATTCTAAGGTGTTCAAATAGAAAACACAGCATTTTCCTTTTTGGGTAGCCATTGCACCCACTCTATTATAATAACAATAAAAAGCCACCTCTTTCTCAGCCCAAGGATAGGCATTGGAACAGGGAAGCAGGACATTTGGGGAGAATGTGGTGGTCAAAGGCTGGGAAAGCATTTCCTGCTGACCTTATCTTCCAAATTGTCATTGCCTGCCCCATGGATGGTTGTTGGTTATGGTTTCTTAATAGATCATGATAACACCAGGCAATAAAATATACTTTTGCATTGTACATGAAAAAAGAACCAAACCATTAAAATGTGAGAATATAGACACCTTTAAAACATGTACACCGTCTGTTTTAGCACAACACATCTCTGAGCACACTTAATGTAATAACATAGATAATACTGCCTTCTGGTGTTACTTAAAATGCTTGGTGATGATTTTTTTTTCTTTCATGGCTCTAGATTTGTGCAGATGACAATTCACCCAGGGCCAAGCAGCATATCTTTTATGCATCATTGATCCCTGTAAATGTAGTTTTTGAACTTGAGATGGATGTAAACTTCTCTTAAGTCTTCTAAGTAACATGGAAAGTCATTAGAATCATAAACAGGCAGCTCAGACTAAAGTGTTTCACATTGTTTCTGTCCGCATTTACCGGTTCCACTATTTTATGGCTGAAGGCATAGAAATAGCTGTCTATGGCATACCCACTTTTAGTGCCCTTCAGAAAGAGTCTCATCAAAGTAAATGAAAATGGGGCCACAGTGAGGTGCTGTGACTAGCATCAAGTTGTCATGGATTCATGCATATGCTACTTCAGTGATTTTGTAGGCTGTACTCTCACAACCAGAATAGCACACCCTGATTGTCACAATCCCCATTTCAAGATGTGTAGCTGTTAGATAAAACTTTATAGGAAGGCACGCTAAGCCTCTCTGCTTCTCCAGAAAGAACAGCTCATTTCTTGGAGTTGTTTCTGAAGAAAACCAAGATCTAACAGCCATCCCTTATGCATTGCCTAAGTTTCCTGACAAAACCTAATGTGTTGATCAACTAGTGAACTTTGTGCTAATACACAAGCAGAGAGAGAGAGAGAGAGAGAGAGAGAGAGAGAGAGAGAGAGAGAGAGAGAGAGAGAGAGACTAACACATTGTAGTAGCATTGTTCTATTGTTCTTAGATGTGCAATGATCAATTTCATGCATATTTTGTTGTTTCATCCAAATGTTAGCTGAATATAGGAAAAACCAAGCAGTGAACCCATAGAGAAGCAAATATCACATGATTTCAAATGCCTGTGACTGATACCAATGAACTAGAATCCAATAAACTTAAGAACACTGTAAAGACTTGGTTTTTCAGCTGTTGCTGAAATTTGTCCGTTGTTTGACATATTTCCCAGTGATGTAAGAAACGAAAAACCATAACCTCTAAGTGAAGGGTACAGGTAAAGTCAAAAGTAACCATGGAGACCCTGAGAAATGGAATAGTATGATCTGAGTACCTTAAATCATGACAATATGGCTGTTCAAATATCTAGTTTGAGAAATGAAGTCAAGACTTCAGTAGGCAGGACCTGTGGGATGGCACAAAGAGGAAATGTCTCCTGCTGCCAAGCCACCAAGCTTCACAATATGAGTTCAATTTGTGGGGATCCTATGGCAGTGGAGATAATCATGCCCCCCCCAAGATGTCCTATGACCTCCACATATGTGCTTATCAAGCTATCAACACGCTTCCCCACAAAATACACAAGTAAAAGACAAAAAAGTAATATGAAAACTGTTAGGTATTCATAGTATTCAGGAAGACAGGACTATACTGAGTTGGGGCAATTTAACTCAACTCAAAGTGATATGTGGTTATACACCATCATAACATAGCAAAAAACAAACAAATAAAAAACCTTCCAAAAAATTAAAATAAACGAACAAACAAACAAACAAAAAAATGGCAAACACACAAAAACAATAGGGAGAAAAGCTGAAAAAATGTAATACGGTAAGTTATTAAATACTTGAGGAAGGCTATGCATTTGGCCCATGCTAATCTTTGACGGACAATTACTGGCGGCTTGTGGGTACATAAATTGATAAATATGCTTAGGAATACTACACACTACACACTTTTCATGGAAGAGTACATCACTCATATCCTTTAAAGCATGTCATATACACGTTGAAGTTGTCTGCTATGACCTGAAATCTTCCACCAGCAACATAAATCTGGGTTTTAATCTTTTAATTCTCTTTCTAAACATAAATTTGTTTTTTTAAGTTTGATATTTTATAGGTAACCCATGAGAAAAGACAAGTATTTTCTGATACTAATATATTTGGGACTTTTTCTGATGTATTTCTAGGTATGCACTTTATATATTTGGAAATCTTTATTTTGGTACTGTCAGGTGCACTGATGAATATGCTGCTGCTTTTGTTTGTTGTTTGCTTTTATAAGCAACTGCTACACTCAACCTTCTGATGGCCATTGTGTCTAATAGTTTAAGAAAAGTTAGAGTAAGCTTAATTTTAAATTTTATTTTATTTATTTTCTTTTTAAAATTTTCCTGTTTCAAGACAGGGTTTCTTTGAATAACAGCCTGGCCATCTTGGAAATCACGCTGTAGATCAGGCTATACTTGAACTCATAGAGATTCACCTGCCTCTGGCTCAGGAGTGCTGGGATTAAAGGCATGAGCCACCACTGCCCAACTAAATATTATTTTAATGAAATTAAAGAGGTATGTACTTATCTCCATATTTTGAAAATAATTCACATGAATATCCATTAAATATGTCAATAGAGTTCAGTGCTTATTTTTATTATAACTATGTGTACACATTTAAAAAGACTCCTGTATCTAACTATGATATGAACTTTAAAATTATTCTTCTCTAGATGGATTAGGAAGTAATGATAGTCAAAATAATTACATTTCCTTACTCTTCTGCATTATGTTTTATAACTGAAGTCATTACCATGATGGGAGATGTTATTCTGTATATATGTTTCTCATACTGGTTAATAAAGCACTGTGGCCAATGAGATAACAAGATAGGCGGGGCTAGGAGACCAGGAGGAGGAGAGAGGAAGGAGTAGAGGCAAGATGTAGCCCAGCGAAGGAGCAGGACGCCTGCTGCGGCGGCTCCCCGATAAGATGACCACGTGGAAATACTTAGATAAGTAGAAATGGGTTAATAATTAAGGCAGAGCTAGCCCATAAACAGTAATGGTAATTGGCCAACAGGATTGTATCAAATACAGAGTCTCTGAGTGTTATTTGGGGCTGGCGCGGCTGTGAGCCCAGACTGGCAGGCTGGCGGGCTGGGCGGCAGGACCGGGAGGCCGGCGGGGAGACCTGCTGTAACATAATGGTGTCAGAAATGGGATTGAGAACTTTCGCTTAAAAATTAACAAAAGCTTAAAAAATAATTTTTAGAAACAAGGGAACAGAGACTAGCAAGACTTCTTGGTAGCAGCATTTTCTCGGTTGGATTTGTTTTGCTGAAGACAGAGAGTTGCACGGCTCCTTTAAGGGAGGTTTCCAAAATTAGCATAAGCGGCAAAAAAACTCCTTGCTTTTAAAGAGCTCTGCTAACAATTCATTGGTGTGTACAAGAGCTGCAATGAAGGTTTACACTGTGTTTTAAAAAATACGCTGGCTTGGGAGAGAAAAAGAAACGGGATACAATGGTTTAAAAAGAAAAAAGGAATTAAATGGATGGATGTAATGGCACACGCCATTAATCCCAGCACTCGGCAGACAGAGGCAAGCAGATCTCTGTGATTTCAAAGTAAACCTGGTATGCAGTGAATTCCAGGACAGATAAAAGTTACACAGAGAAACCCTGTCTCAAAATATGTAAAAATAGAAGTAGAATAAATAGAGTAATAAAAAAGCCACGTAAAGATGGAAAGCACAGAGAAATTTTGGATACTATACGCGATTGTGTTGTCTTTAAATTATTTGATTGCTGAGAAAATAACTACTGATAAAAGAAATGCTGCTAGATTAATTCAATTTATATATTTTAAAAAGGCTTTGACTCCAAAATTTAAGCCTAAGGACAAGGTACTGGGGAAAAGGATTTCTATTTTTGTTTCCACAGAAAATGAAAAACTATGGATTCTTTCCAGACTTATATGGTTTGATCAAGCCAGACCCCCTGAAACAGCTCCCCAGGTGATCCAACATTCAAACAATTGAGACAAAGCCTTGCAGACCACAGCCAAGATTTCTGCATCTTCTTTGGACCCCTACGACAGCGCCCTCTACCAGCAGGAAGTAGTTTGGAAAGAACGACGTCCAAATTCCCAAATATTGTTTATAAATGTTTGTTTTCATTTAAATGGACTTGGTTATAAATGGCTATAACCACAAGCAATCTTTTAAAGGTAAAAAGGGAATTATGGTATAGATATGAATACTTTGCTTTGAAATGGATTTTCTTTTATTGATACAATTTAAGGTCAATTTTGTAATATGTATATTTCTCCTCTTGTTTAAGTATTGTATTTATATAGCTCATTTAGAAATGTAATGTATAATTTAGTACAGATTATAGAGAGTTACCTATGATAATTAAAACTTAGTGTTAAGTTAGTTAGGATTTCTAGATATGCAGAGATGTATTTGAGATGAATAGGCATTCTTCAAACCTTTCAAAGACCTACAGAATATGGCATTTAAAATGGTTTAGGGATTTTCTTGACAGTGAGGCACAACTGCTCCTGGTAACACCACCTACAGAAGAAAGGATGATGGACATCGAAGAAAAACATTATGGAGTTTGCTTGTAATATGGCAAGACTAGCCATTTGAGCAAGGTACTTCTCTTGTCCAGACTGTTTGACTTTATGTTGTAGAAACTGGACATGCAGGACCCACAAAAAGGTGACTGCTTATTCAAGATGGACATTGCTACAGGATTCCTGCTTCATGGAAGAGGCTGCCAGACAGCCAAACAGTCTGCAGGACACAGAGAAAAATGACTGACACACTGTCAATACAGGTGGACAGTTTAAAGTTTCCTGCTTTGCTGAGGAGTCTGGAGACACACTATGGCCTATGGGCTGAAGATGGAACATTACAGAAGAACTTCGGGTGACCGACCAGGCAATGAGTTGTCACTGTCATTTCTAGAATTTATATATTATCCTTCTGTGGTCTTTGATGGAGTTGAAGACAGATAGTTATGGTTACAGTTTTCCTTAGTTAGGATTAAAGATAAGTTACATATAGGACTTTAGACTCACAAAGATAGGATAGATGATATTTTCTTTAAGTCTTACAAAATGTTAATGGACTAAATATTGTTTACTATGATTATTATTTGATAACTGTTTTATGATATATTTTGCTATGTTAAGGTTAAACCCCTTCTTTTACTTTAGACAGAAAAGAGGAGATGATGGGAGATGTTATTCTGTATATATGTTTCTCATACTGGTTAATAAAGACCTGTGGCCAATGAGATAGCAAGATAGGCGGGGCTAGGAGACCAGGAGGAGGAGAGAGGAAGTAGTTGGAGTCGAGATGTAGCCCGGGAACAAGCAGGAAGCCTGCCTCGCGGCTCCCCGATAAGACGACCACGTGGAAATACTTAGATAAGTAGAAATGGGTTAATAATTAAGACAGAGCTAGCCCATAAACAGTAATGGTAATTGGCCAACAGGATTGTATCAAATACAGAGTCTCTGAGTGTTATTTGGGGCTGGCGCGGCTGTGGGCCCACGTGGCGGCAGGACCGGGAGGCTGGCGGGGAGACCTGCTGTAACATTACCATAATACAAATATGAGCCAAATTTGCCATTTTATAATGGCCTATACAGACAACAACTTTTTGAGTATCCAATGCCATATCATTTCTTTTTTATTTAAAGGCAATTTTCCACTAGTTTATTTTATGTGTCTATTTTACAAATAGAAGTGTTCAAAATGTTTCAAATCTTACTTAAATGATTTTCTTCTCAGAGATGGGAAGAGTTCAAACACCATTGAACAAATCCTTCTTTGGCTACATGGGACATAAATATATCCAATTTATTTTTAATGTATCTAAGTGTGTATATAACAAACCCTTGGCAATTTAAACATGAAAATGATTAAATACCTTCTTTACTTAGTAGCAAACTGATTTATAATGAATTATAATGCTTCTATGACTTAAAAATGTGTGTGTGTGTGTGTGTGTGTGTGTGTGTGTGTGAGTATGAGTGTGTGTGTGTGCAGCATGCTATATAGTTAAAATGTAGGCTGTTGGTTGAATGTGAGGGTGTATGTGTGTATGCATATTTGCTTATGTAATTGTAGAATCCCAAAAGTTGACATTGATTGTCTTTTCAATCTTTTGTCACCTTCGTCATTGGGACAAGTTCTCTCACTGAATTCAAGACTCAAATTCTGACTAGTGTTGTTAGCCATCTTACTCCTTGTCTCTGTTTCTAGTTATTAGAATTACAGATAATTACCAGGCAAGCTTGTTAATTTACATGGGTTCTGCAAATCTGAACTCTGGTCCTCAAATTTTGAGGTGAGAAATTTATCCACCTAGTCAACCACAGCATCAAGGAATATTTAAATCTCTGAAATATCATCTTATTCACAATGACCAAAAAGTTATATTAGTAAATTTCTATTCAAAGGTATTGCTTTCCTTCTAATTAAGGAAAAGTAGTATATTGTATGGTCTCTAAAGATGTGTAAGTGTGGAGAGCTTTTTGAAAAATATACACTGTATTTAGAAACAAATATTTATAACTACATAGGAATGTGAATATTATATGTGAGGGTATTTTTGCAGGCTGATTCTGTACTTCTTAATGTATTCAAATAATATTTCCTTTTTAAAACAAGAATGATCGTTTATTTGGAAAAAATCTATATGGATATCTAATGCCACAATTTAAATGAATGGATTTTAAAATGTAACTGTTCATTTACTAAATTATGAATGAAATCAGATCCTCTGATATGGCTCAAGGCCTTTTTATAAAGGAAAGAAGCTAGCACTGTAGGGAAAGAGGATTGCTAAACAGATTGCCTTGGGAATAGAATTATTTTAATAATTAGGGTTTCTTAGCCAAGCCAATTATGGAAGGGTGACTTTATATCGCACAATATGATATTGAATACCTTTCTAAAATTATTGCTGCAGCTGTTTGTCAGATATGAAGCAACAATCTGTTTGTGTGTGTTGGAAAGACTCATTCACATTCTAGTTTGAAAACAGATATGAGCAGTAAATCTCCATATACACATTATTCTCCTTGGAGGCTATCAGGAAGAAGTGTTAAAGTCTTTAATTGAAGAATGTTTCACCCTTAGAAATTTGTGATATTCTGTTTCTTTATCTTGCCTTTGTCCTCAAAGCAGATGAGGAAAATTCTGCCTGTTCATTTAGGTCTAAGATTAAGAACTAACTTTCTACAGATGGAGAACCCCTTGGACTGGTTTCTTTTGTTCCTTTGCATACATTGATTACAAAGTTCATAAATTGATTTAAAGTTCATAAATCAACTAGAGCATATACTCATGAGGTCAGGAATCATGTGAATTTAGTTGTTAATTATATGTATACATTACACACACTAGAAACACACCAACCACTTCTCAAATATTTTTCTGGATAATGAATATGCTACAGTAAGGACTGTTTGGTGTTTAGTGTTTGTTCCAGTAGGTTTCTTCAGGTTAGTTAAGGTAGCTGGGCTGTAGCAAATAACTGGATTATGCTAAGTGATAATCAGAAGGATGAGATAGGTTATAAGACATGAGGATGTGGAAGAGATGTGGATGAGGCCATTGCCATGGGACCCCAGAATCTCCAGATACAACTTCCAACATCAACATGTTTTCCAACCTGTGATATCTTGGGAGCAAATCTGCCTTCTCTTCGTTTCATTTAATTATTTATGTTTTGACAGCAATCTTTCAGAGTTTCAGTCTAGGTTTGAAAAATATTGCTTAGAAATTAACGGTGCTTTAAAAAGTCTCATAATCTCTCCATTATTCAGTCAATTAAATACTCGCTCCCATGAATGTATTACTTAAGCACAACAATAAATAGGGGTTATACTGGCCCTGTTACTCTAATAACTGATATTGGCAGAATTTGCTAATATGCTGGCAGTTAATTCTGTCTGCTGAACTCTTGAAATATCAGAACTCATATTAGATACTTTTACTTTTCAGAGGAGTTCATCACTAAACTCCTAAGTCATTCAGCCAAATTGTTTCTTTCTTTCATTCATTTAATTGGTGACATTTGTTTTCATGCTTGGCACTGTTTGTGGTTCCTTGACTCATACAGAATATGTAAGAAAAAAATATAAACCTTCAACCTAATTGACGAGAAAAAAAATCGGAAGAACAATTTAAATACAAAGTTAATTACACAATACTTCAGAAACAGACTACCACTCACAGGGTGTTGGCATCTTCAAAGATGCTTGGGAGATGGAGAGATACCCTTTGAACAACGAAGTGAAACAACACTCAAATATAAATTACATTTTCATAATTATTTTCACTTAAAAAGTAATTTTAAGAGATGCTATTTATAGAATAGTAAGCCTAAAAATCAACCAATTATTCATTAACACAAGAAAGGTGAATCATGTTTAACACTAAAGGGGTCAGTCACGAGATGTTTCTTTGTTTAAGTTACTGCTGCATTGACCTTTAATTTGAGGCCACATAACAGGCACTGGGTTGTCTGCCCTGAAGATACATTCTCATTTCCATCCACTTAGTTTCTATGGCTAGCTCATTTGCCCTACAGATTAAGTAAGAGAATCAAATCTGCTCCAAGATTCCTAGGAAGGAAAACATTTTTAAAACATTCTACTGTATATTCTGAAAAATTTCTTACCATTATTGGAGATCTGTCCTGTTTATTCATTCCAGAACAGCTTTTAAAAATAAACCTGTCATTTCTCTGTGGGACATGGTGACTTGTTAAATTTTAGATTTTTTTTTTTTTTTTTTGCATTATAAACGGCTTGGGAGATGTACTTTTTAAACAAGATTTGGAGTAGAAATCATAATTTATGGCCAACATTATGAGTGTTGTAGCATGAGAAAATGTCAAAAGATTTACAGTTGAGTTTTTCTCTTTAAAACCAAAATCTCCATCACAGCAATCTCAAACAGATTTTAGAAAAATCATATCTGTTTTGGAGACATTATAATTACATCTTTTTTTTTCTTTCTTATGCTCTCATAAACACCTGCATATACCCCTCCTTGCTCAATATCAAACTCATGACATCTTTTTCTTTAAGTGTCATTTCTTTCACCCCATTGGCTCTATTGATAGATTTTAATAAAAACTCCAATGTTTTATTCATAATTATTATTATTATTATTGGATTCTTTTGGTCAGAAATATTCCTGTTTACATTTAAGAACAAGTATGCCATTTAAGAACCAGCCCACATGCATGCCTTTTCGTAAGTTGACTCAGCATTTAAGAGCATGCTTATTTTCCAGAAGACCCAGGTTCAATTCCCAGCACCCATGATATGGTTCACATGTATACCTGCATTTCCAGGGAAATTGACACCCTCTTCTGCACTCTGCAGCCATTGTGCATAGGTGGCATACAGACATACATGTGGAAAAAGCATCTATCTATCTATCTATCTATCTATCTATCTATCTATCTATCTATCATCTATCTATCCATCCATCTATCTAATAAAAACATAGATTACATTAAAAATATATATGTATGAATATACAAAAACTCAAATTGAATGGAATATTTCAAATATTACTATAATTAGTTGGACTTCTTGAATCATAAACTATGGATATTTCTACTCTATAGATAATTCACTTAGCAGAAGCTTTTGCTCATTCAGAAATATATATATATATATAAAAATGAATATATATATAATATATATATAAATGAATCCTTATCAATTTTACTTTTTGTTTATTTTCTTTATTGCTTTATCAACGGGGCATCCATAGCCACCTTTGTTGGATTAGTAAGTTCTATTTTCTCTTTCATTTTGCTCAAACTGTTGTTACAACTCCAGTCTTATGCTCAGGGTTTATGTCTGTCAATATTCCCAACTCCTACGTTCTGCTTCTAATAATAAAGCTGACAATTTCACTGCCTAATAGTTCATGAATTGTTATGTAGAATTCCAAAGCATCTGTTAACACACCACACTTTATACAAGGGGAAAAGCAGCCTTAAAATCTACACAATTAAATGAAGCCCACTTTAATCTAGAACTTCTATTGTAATACAAAATCATGAAAATGAAACATGTAAAATCTCATAATCGAGGCAGCCTATAAGAATTGAGTTTTCAATGCAGCTTAAATATTCATGTCTGATCTATAGTCAGCCATGGCTAAAATTTCCACTATGGAATATATTCATCATTTATCACATGTTATGCAACTTCACTCCACCTTTGTTAACTGTATCTTGATATAGATGTCAACCTTTCAGAAGCTTTCAATATCCATTCTAGAAAGAAAACAATGGTTGTGCAGCTAATTGAGAGAAAATATTGTTATGACAGAACTGAATGAATTCAGTGTAGCTCTAGTTCTCCATACCATATGGCTTGTCAATGAGGAAACTGAAAAGTTTGAGCATGACTGGCTACTTTAAATGGTAAGCAAGGGTGGTATATGATTTCTCACTTTGACAATATACAATGAGTTGTGTTGCTATATAGAGCAATATGTTGAAATGAAAACAACATCTATATATGACAATCTTTTCCCCAATATTAGTATAAGTTGATAGATCTTTAATGAAAATAATTACAGAAGGATTTTGTAAATGAGTTTATTATTCTATCCTTTAAAAAGGCACTACAGATATATAACTCTTCAATAATACAAGATGCTAAATGTCATTTATTGTAATCTACCAAAATTCTATATTAGTATAATTATTTTTATAGACTTGAGATGGAATCAGTATTTTTGCAGAGAAAGTTTTGTGGCATATGGATAACTCACTGAGAAAACAAAGACAAATAAGAGGAAGGGACCACAATAATCCTATATCATCATTTTTTCTGTATTAATAAGCAATTTCATGACATTTTAGAAATCATTTAAATGTACCTTTAAAGGAATTATTTCCTTGCAAAGAATACAAACTTTTTCTATGCAGATTGGAATAAAATATATTTCATAGGGGAGTCATGATGTTTTAAATGGGTAAGTAAACTTAGGGTGCAAAATCTCCCAAATATATGAGTTTTTAGCAAAGCATTCAGTTGCCTAATTTCAACACAGTGATGTCAATACCAACCTAAGAAGTTTGTGCTTATGATGATCTTTGCACACTGATGTCTTGTTATTTATTGTAATTAACTCTATATCCTGTTGGATCTGGCACTAACCAGTACCATAGAGATGCTCTTAGGGTTTCAAGAGGAGAAGTGAGTTTATTCTCTGTGCATTACTTTGGTAGCATACCAATGTTATTAGAAAAGACTTAAATTAATTTTGTTGGCCAAATAACATGTGACATTCTTGTATCTAAGGGGAAAAGTTAATCTAGGAAAAACAATTTTCTGGGGGTTGACAAAGCTTACACAATTCTGTAGTGCCTGATATATTTTATCTTGTAAAAAAATTTCAAATGACAGATAATCTTTGCTTTATATCAAATTCAACCAAAAATCATAACAATATTCTCTAAATTAATTTTAGACTTTCTGATACAGACATTTTCACAAGGTGTATGCAGTCTTAAACCTCCATGATAGATTATTACAGAAGAAGAGGGAGGTAGAGCTAGGGAAAAGAAAAGCTGAAATTCTCAACCTGTGCTGAGGAAGGTTCATGTTTTTGTAATAAAGAACCTGCACATGGCTTCCTTGAAGATAAAATATTACTCTTAATCATGTATTTGACATGTGGATGAGTTTTGCTATGTGTAGATTGTATTCCAGGAGATAAGATGAACCTATATAGTGTAAGCATAGGGCTAGGAGTCATTGCTGTCAAGGAGCTCAACAAAAGATAACAGCTACTGCCTGTTATTATGCATTTCAGAACCCCTGTAACGGATCATTACTCCAACTGTAGAATCATAGAATTATGAACCTCCTCAAAAATTACTTGAATGACATTTCAGATTGTTAAGATGGAATGTGGATATGATTTATGAAGGCCTGACCTATACTTTGTATTCTTTCATTGAATAGTGTAGGAAATCACAGATACTTAAATGAATTAGCATAATATGAGTTACAGAGAACACTTATTTCTTTATTTACAAATTGTACTGTAGATGTCCTTTTGATGTATAGCTAATCCTGGGCATGACTATTATAATCACTCCCTTATATTTGTTTTTGTTTCCTTCATGAGTTATCCTTATGTCATGGATGTTTCAGAGCATCAATACCAAGTACTTCTCAAGTATGAAGGAAATAATTGTTGCTCATCATGGGCTGTAGTCAAGTCTCCTCAAATCACTGTGATTGAAACAATCCCTTTGGTAACAGATACTTTTTAATGCTTACTAGAGAGTAAAGTAATAACCTAATTGATGGTATTTCATGGTTAAGGCATTAAATGATGAGCTATACAATATGTATTGGCTCCATGCCATTTTTCCATGAAGTATTTTGTGTTTCTTGAGATTTTTGGCTTTATTCATGGGATGGTTGATGGCTATAGTGATTCATTTCACTCTAGTAACAAAGTCATTTGATTGACTAGAGTTAAGGTCTGAAATTACAGTGTTTTGTTCTATGTTTAAACTTCAAGCAGGAAGATATATTCAAAGGAACACATAACTAATACTATGAGGCTTTTTTTAATTACTGCATTTTAAACGGAGTAAGTCAGGCTTTTAACAATGTGGATCTGGAATAAAACTGGATAGCCAAGAAATCTGGGTACACAATCAGCTGATAAAATTCTTGTTTTGTCCTCTGAGAGACTTTTAATATATTCTCTGCATTACCAAATCATAAAGTACTAAAATGAATGCCCAAACAAGGAAAGAATGAGGAAATTGTTAAGATCTCAATGTGTGAGAAAGCCAATACCCTGGGAAGTAGAAGTGATGATGGTAAGTATAGCTAAAGGCCCATGCACTCAGAAATGTCCTCTCAACTGAGAACTTCAAATCTCATGGAGAACTCAAAGGTTTTTTTTTTCTGGGTATTACATACACTCACAAAAATATAGATATAGGTCAAAACCTATATTAAAATAATGTTTGTTATATATATCATGTCAAATATTTCAAGTAATTTGATAATTACTTCACACTCAGTGTCCTGGTCATCTCAAAAAATGTAATTTTACTTATGAAGACTTGGATAAATTAGTTGTTCTGACCCAAAATCAAGTCATCAGTAGGTGGACACAGTATGTCTTTAAAGCCAACATTTTGCTCAGTTTCTTTCAACTAAAGCTTACTTCGTGTATCTTTTCCTTCCATCTTGAGTTGACATCTGTATTTAAATACAAGAACTCTCTCATAGGTCATATTATTGATATTTCCTCAGCATTCATTCCCCACAATAAGACATCTGATATTTGACAGTTATGCTTGTCATTACTTGAATTTCTTGAACATATAAATATCTTTATATTTTTAAATAATATTTTCTTTGAGGCACCAAGTAGTAAACAATGCTCTTCATTGCTTGACTAGAAATATGCAATTAGTCATTGGTAAATAAACTCACACTTTAGCTCACTAGTACATATAACAACCATGTTATATGTTACAATATACTTTGAATTTAGAATTCTTTTGAAAACAGTGCTTAGATATGGATATAGGTCTCTGTATGTGCTCCCATCAGTTACTGAATACAGGTTCTATGATGACAATTCAGGCTCTCTTTCCACTATTACTTAGAGTCTTAGCTGGGGCCATCCTTGTTTTCTTATTGTCATATTTCTCACTAACCCCATAATGGCCCCCTCTATCAACCTATCTCTTTCCTTTCTCTCCCTCTCTGTCCTTTTCCCACCTCAAACATCCAGTTCCCTCTCGTCCTCTCCTTCCCTCCACTTCACTCTCTTCATTTGCTGTGGAGATCTTTTCTATTTCTCTTTTCCTGAGGATCTATGAATGTCCCTCTTAGAGTCCTCCTTGTTACCTAGATTCTCTGGGGCCCTAGACTACAGACTAAATTGAAGAAAACATCTGAAAATGGAAAGATCCCCTATGTTCTTGGATAGTAGAATCAACACACTAAAAAATGGCAATATTATCAAGAAAGTAATCTACTGATTCAATGCAATCTTCATAAAAATTCTAGCACAATTCTTCACAGAACTTGAAAGAACAATACTCAACTTCATATGGAAAAACAAACAAACAAACAAACAAAAAACAAACAAAAAACAAAACAGGATAGCCCAAACAATCCTGTACAATAAATGCACTTCCAGGGTCATCATCATCCCTGACTTCAATCTCTACTCTAGAGGTATAGTAATGAAAACAACTTGGTACTGGTACAAAAACAGGCAAGTGGATGAAAGGAATTAAATTAAAGAACATGATATTAATCCATTTTTGACAAAGAAACTAAAATTATACAATGAAGGAAAGGAAGCATCTTCAACAAATGGTGTTGACATGTAGAAGAATTCAAATAGATCCATATCTATCTCCATGCACAAACCTCAAGTCCAAATGGATGCAAGACCTCAACATAAATAAATCCAACCATACTGAATCTCACAGAGGAGACAGGGGTAGTTTCCTTGAATGCACTGGCACAGGAGGTCATTTCCTAAATATAACACCATTAACAAAGACACTCAGAGCAATAATCAATAAATGAAACCTACTGGAACCAAGAAGTTTCTGTACAGCGAAGATATGGTTAACAAGACAAAATGAAAGCTAAAGAAAGGCAAAAGATTTTCATAATCCCCACATCTGACAGATGGCTGATTTCTAATATATACAAAGAACTCAATATATTTAAAAAAAAACTAGACATCAAAATACCAAATAACCCAATTTAAAAATGGAATACATATCTAAACAGAGAATTCTAAACATTGGAATCTCAAATGACCTAAGGACACTTAAGAAAATGTTGAGCATCCTAAGCCATCAGGGAAATGAATAGCAAACCAACCCTGAGATATCATCTTACACCTGTCAGAATGGTTAAGATCAAAATCATTGATAACAGCTTATGCTGGAAATGGTTTGGAGTAAAAGGAACACTCCTCCATTGATGGTTGGAGCTTGAATTAGTACAGCCATTTTAAAAATCAGTATGGCAGTTTCTCAGAAAATTGGGAATCAATTTACCTCAGGACCAAGAGATACCACTTTGGGGCATATACGCAAAAAACGTATACTCATACAACAAGGACATTTGCTCACCTATGCCCATAGCAGCATAATTCTTAATAGACAGAATATAGAAACAACCTAGAATGTGGGACATTTACACAGTGGACTACTACTCAGGGGTAAAAAACAATGGCTTCTTAAAATTTGCAGGCAAATGGGTGGAAATAGAAAAACAAAAACAAACAAACAAAAAAAAAAAACATCTTGATTGAGGTAACCCACACCTACAATGACAAACAAGGTGTGTACTCACTCGTAAATAAGTGTTCAATAGACAGAAATAAAAGTGATTTAAATTCTTATTAGTTCAGTTACTTTATCACTAGTTAGGCTCTTTTCATTCAACTATATTTAAAGTCTTAATTTTCTTTGTTTACCCATGATCTTTTTTTTTTTTTTTTTTGCTACAGGGCTTCTTAAGTACAGAGTTGGCTGAAGTTAGAGAAATCATTATATTCATACCCAGCTCATGGAAATGTCTATAGAAAAGTTTGTGATTATTAAAATTGACACAGAAAGAATCATCTCTTATACATCTTGAGCAGGAAAAGCATATAGGTGTTCTAGGTACATACGCTTATTCTGGCAAATGCCAGTGTTAACTAATCGTAATCAGAGTGATATAATCAGGATTTTCCATGAACCCTGTTATTATCAGAGTAGAGTACAGAATATGTACATTTTATAGAATCCTATAATAGTGAAGGGTTGCAACTAAAACACTGAACTTCATATTTTTCTATGGTGAATTTCATGTTACTTTAAAGTTAATGTTTTATAATTAAGTTTGGTAAAATAAATAAAAATTTAATTTATGTTTATTGTTTTCTTTATTTGAGACAATGTCATGTTATTGTTGCATTGCTGTTTTAGTAATGTTATATAACACATAAGGGTCTTGAACTCTTGGCAATCTTCTGCATCAGGCTTCTATTGTACTGGGTTACAGGTACATCACTATATAGTATTATATTGATTTTTATATTTACCCTTATTGATTTTCTATTTTGTCAATAGTTTTGAATTACACACATATTTTATAAAATGTGCTTGCAGAATTTATAAATTTATGAGGGGTACATACTTTAAATACTTTACTAAAACTTTGACAATTATGATTGCGTTTTGAAAAATTACTGTGGCCAAATTAATCAGTTCTTATATAGGTTGTGAATTCTAACCAGAATTTATAATAATAACATATAGACCATTGTAAATGTTTTGTAACTTACAAATAAGCTACTGTTATTAGTCAGTGTAGGTATTAGGGCCTGGGTTTGATGGATTGCACAATATCTGTTTCCTGTTATCTCCTATCAGCATGATCTGCTACTATGTACTTGAGAGTGGGACATAAAACCTCTATATTATTTCCAAAAGACTTGACTCAAAAACAATCATGGGCTCCTTTAGAAAGTGAGCTGTAGAATGATTATATCTCATTGCTCTACAGAACCTTGCAATTTACAGGGCATATTTTTTTCCGTCGTTGTCTATTATAACGCATTGCTCACAAACCTCTGTCTTCCTGGGAATTCTATTATCTATATATCTCAATTAAGACTTTCCATCACTATACTTTACATAAGCCCTGTTGGGTTTTCTTCTATCTTGCCTTTCTGTGTCGACTTTACATTATTGAGGAGATATAATTATCCTTTCTAATCATAAAATGATCTCACCGAGAGAGAGAAAGAGAGAACATAAGTAAGCCATTTTAGATTTGAAGAGAAAACTGAACCTAAAGAAATGTCTAGAGACCTACAGGACTGACTCCAACTAACAATTTGAGCAACAGTGGAAAGGATACCATAAATGCCCTTCCCTGATAATAAGATCAACGACTAACTTATCCACCATCATGGAACCCTTATCTAGTAACTGTTGGAAACAGAGGCAAACACCCACAAGTAAACACTGAGTCGAACTAGAATCCAGGTGCAGAGAGAGAGAGGACTAAACCAAGTTGCAGACACACATAGAGACAGCTGACCAGAACAATAAGAAGCTAACGGGCCCACAGACTGATAGCTGGGAATCCAGTATGGAACTGACTCAGACCCCCTGAATATGGGTCTCAGCTAGAAGGCCTGAGCAGTCTAAGGGACGTCAGACAGTGGAAACAGGAGGTATTCCTTGTGCACAAAAGGACCTTGTGAACACATTCCCCATGGAGGGATATCCCTTTAGCTAGAGACAGAAGTCCTAGCCACTACTTCAAATGACTTGACAGATTTAGATGACCCCACCTGGATGGCATCACCCTACATATGGAATGGAGGAAAGGGATGGGAGGGGAGGGTGGTCAGGATGCATGTGAGAGGGGGGGGAGAGAGAGAACGAAGTAGGGAGGAGGGAGGGAGGGAGAGAGAACTGGGATCAATATGTAAAATAGAAATAAAAATAAAAAATAAAAAAACTCTCCTCTTTTTCTCAAAGCACCAATTCGAGTACACAGTGTGTCTATGTGTTTATATTGGTTGATAGTTTTCTCTCAATCTAACTTCCTGACTGTTAAACAAGCCTAACTGGGCTTAGGCATACTCTCCTGTGTCTTTGATATAACATTCTTTCTTTAATAATGGTGCCCACAGTACCATAAAGATTTTTCTGAAATTTTCTTCTTCATTCTCCAATTGCCTGTTTGTGATTTCCATGTTCTGAATCAAGTAATTGATTCTTAACACTATTTGTACTGAATATACATATATTAATCCCAGCTCATATTCAGTCTTTCTGAAAACATTTATCCCTCTTGTATTTTTACATGGTCTTATTTTACAGAGAATGCCAGACAGAACACGTGTCTTCTCCTCCTGAGATTACATGGCAAATACTACTCTCTCCTACCTCTCCCCAAATTCTCCTTTCTTCTAGTCCACCTATGTTGCTTCTCTATTGGCCAACAGTGTTTTATTCATCAACCAATAAGAGAAACATTTGTACAAGAAGACTTCTGCCATCAGCTGAGTATCCATGCATGTGAGTTTATGTAATCAGAGCCCAGGCATTGATGTCATTGTCCTCCTCTATTGCTCTCCACCATAGAGTATCTCACGAAACCCAGAGAATATGGATTCTGCTAGGTTGGCTTGCCACTGAGCCCCAGATACTCACCAGTCTTCTATACTGCATGTGGTTACATACATAAATCTAACATGAATTATTTAAACTGGGATTTGTTTTACACAAAAAACTCAGTAAGAGATAAAACCATTAGTAGGACAGTGAAAATGAATAAAATTGTGTTATCACATATGCTAGCCTTCATTACTTACAAATAAGGAAGAGATGTGATTCCTATTCATAACCTAATGTAGTCAGTAGACATGAAAGACATGAAATAATGTATATAAAGGGAATTCTGTTGCATTGCTTCATATCTAACATTCTGGTCAAGGTGATGGCAGGACTCTGGTGGCCCTAATCACATTCTGATATCAGAATTATGTATGGATAATCACATTCTGATATCATAATTCCATGTTACCTGTTTATTCAATCAGTAATTTTATGGAGACATGTGGCAAATACATTCTCCATAGGAGAACCTAAAGACAATACAGAAAATGTTCTACACACACACACACACACACACACACACACACACACACACACACACACACAAATGCTAATCAGCTTTCAAAAATCTTTCAAAAACTAACTTCAGCAATAAAAGTTATTTTCATCTGAACATTCTCTTTCCTATTATTTAAAAACTGCTTGCTGAAAATTGAGGTGATGAAGAAAATTAGCATCCCTCTGCTGTATTTTAGCTATTTAAGTTGTGATGGTTAACAAGAGTTCATACCTACTTAACATTTTATGATTGAACAGAAATGCCAACTATAGATTCCAATGAGGCAAATGAGGCTTTTGACAAATGCTTTGCAAAGTTAACATGGCTATTTCTGCCCTTCACAGATGTGCAGGGGAACTCATATGTACAAATCAAGTGTGAAAAGTTAAATGCTTTGGTATGTAATTTTATCCTATAGGAAAGAGACAATTAGCCAAAAGCCAGTCTCTAAATAAATATTCAATTTTTCCTCCCTGCAGTCACTCTCATCACATTTTACTAATAAGGATATTGTTTAACAGTGCATCAGAAAGGACAGAGCCTAATGAACCCACTCTTTCATCTTTAGATCCTCCTGAAGAAGTAATAACACAATTATGAATGTGCATTTTTATTGGTTAGGTGAGTTGAAATAGTCCATAATGTGTGAAAAATAAATAATTACATGATAATTAGTACTTAGTTGAATTGTACAATTGCTGATGAAGCTTTAGATTGTATTGGACTAAATCTAATTATATGGGCAGGTATTTCCTAGAGTATATTTACCTCTATGTCCATGATGTAAATAAAATGCTATTTGAAAATTAATTCATAAATGGTGTCTTGAAATTGTAATCTTGAAAAATGATTTTGTACTGACAGCCTTTAAAAGCTTCTAAGTTAGTTGTACACACATTTGATTTTATTCTCTTCTGCTTTCTGCTTTCTGAAGTCAATTGTTCTTAATTTGTATGATTGACATTTAATAATATAACCTATCTGTCCCCTTCTTTCTTGGAGGTTAATGAAAGGAGCTTAACATTTGACTTGAAAATTAGGCACATTAAAGGTCTATGCCACAGTGTACCATACTATCCTTCAGTACCAGTCAAGTCAATGTCAGTCTGCCTTAAAGCCACATTGGCTTTAGGAGAGATTTTCTGTTTTGAAGTTTGACATTCCAGAATACAACGGTGTCCTTCAGTAAAATTTCTTTGGCAGCACCACCATCAAAGACAATCAACGGCTGTGACTGATTCAGTGACTAGATCACAGATCTGATTCCACTGGATAGTTCAAACAATCTATTTCAAGTAATACACATAGGTTCTGCATGTGATTCAGGGAACTATGTCTTCCTTCTATGTAGATTAATATGTTAAAATTTCAAGAGGTGTTTTTACAATTTATATAAAAATATTATTTGAGATACAAATAAATTCTCTATTTCAAATAAGTAATAGTCAATAAGTGTGTTGTTTTCTTTAAAAATATTGATATGTGGAGCTCAATGGGTCAGAGAGTTTGGTTAGCACCTATGAGGATATGAGCTGGAGTTCTAGTACCAATTTAAAAATGGTTCAACTGCATACGTTTTTATGCATCAACATTTTGAAGATAATTATATAATTAATATCACAGATACTTCTCCTTAAAAATTTTTGTGGAATACACTAATCCCTGAAAATACATGTAAAGGTGTCCTAGTTACTGGGAAAAATAGAGAAATAAAACTGAAAAGTCATAGATGCTTGGCATTTAATGATTTTTGTTTGTTTGTTTCAGAAGGTGATTCATTTTCTTTTGGTTTATCAAAGGTAAACCAAACATGTGTCTCCCAGGACTCTCTCTCTCACTCCTCTCCAGCCTTCTCCTAGACGTGCAGTACCATAGATTATGAATATCCAATGTCCTTCATTCAACAGTTTATCTTCAAAGAGATTGCTGAGCCATGTGATAGATATGAAGATGCCCTGATTCAAGCATAATACAGACGATTTCTGTTATAAATCTACACCAACACTGGACTGAGTAGCTCATGTCATTTTGTTTCCATGGGAGGCAAAGGCAGGTGAATCTCTAGGTGATTAAGGGCACTATGATCTATACAGATAGGTCCAGGCTATCTTTAAGCTAGATTTTAAAACCCTGTCTTTAAAAATCCAAATAAAAAAGAAAAAACAAACAAAACAAGGAAATATCAGCAGCACTGATAATAAAATACCATTTAAACACTAATGCTATTACTTCACTTCTGGGAATCCATCCAAAGTGAATAATAGAGGTTGTGAATATCTACAAAGGTGCTCATTATGGTATTAACAATAACAGAGAAAAATAGAAAACAAGGTAATTGTAAAACTCTAGTACATGGGTAGCATTAAACTGAGATAACACCACACTGAAACACATGTAAGGATGTTGGAGCGACCTTGTAAAGGAAATTGAAAAGTAAGTAACAAAGCCATGTGCCTTTCCTCCAATAATCTTAACCATAAGATTTTTCAACATAAAAAAATTGTTGTTACCATGATGTATAAGGTATAAAATTCCATATCTGAACTCATCATACAAATATTTTTAAATTTTCCACCTTACTGTTTCTCTGTGTCTTTGTGTTTTTATGTTTCTCAACAGCCAGATGATTTTGACAAGAAACTACTGCAGAAAGGATATGACATTGTCAGTAGAATTCTCATTCGAGGCTTCAATATATTATATAGAAAGCAATATTTCAGATTAGGGTACCTGAGATATTTATTGCATAAGAACTCAAAAAACTGTGGGAGAAGGTAGGGAGGAAACTGTGGGTTTTAAAAAGGATAGAATGAATGTGATTTTAACAGATCATATGTGATATGGAATGTCCTTTGTATGCTCAGAGTATGTTTCTCTTATCGGTTGATGAATAATTCCGTTTTGGCCAATGGACAGGAAGCGTGTCGCCAGGCAGGAAGTACAGGCAGAGCTGCACGTCTAGGAGAAGGCTGGAGAGGAGTGAGAGAGAGAGTCCTGGGAGACACATGTAGCTACCAAGGGAGCAAGAGACTTGGGTGTCACCAATAAACCAAGATTATATAGAAATACAAAGATTAATGGAATTGGGTTAATAATAAAGAGAGAGCCAATCAATAAGAAGCCTGAGCTATCAAACTGTTTGTAATTAATATAAAATTCTATGTATTTAGTGGGAGCTTTGAAAAACTTGAAAAATTCACAATATTGTTGCTGATATTTTGAGCTTCAAATATTTATTTTAACAAGTATTATGAAGTTAGTTGTATGTTGTATGTATGTATGTAGTTGTAGTTGTATGTATTATGTATGTTAGTTGTATATGATAATAACATAATTACTTTGGACTCTATCCTGACTTCAAAGATGTAAGAAGTGGATTAAAAAAATAAAATGATGTAGGATTGTATAAGGCAGATAAGTATAATGTTCTTTTCCAACATTTGCTTAATTGCTGTTTGGAGAAGTTAAAAAAAAACAAGGATATGGGGCAGTACTTGTGCATATGACCTAGAAGAAATAGCACATGCTGTTGGTTTTGAAGACTTTGTGAGAAAACACAATCTATGTGTAAACTAAGGATTTTCTGCAGTTTTCAGTCATCTAGAAAAAAGATGCCTGATGAAGAAAATGAAATGGATTGTGAAATATTAACTTAAGGTTTAGGGTATTCTACATTGTTATAATTTTCATAATAGATCTTCTATCCAACTTCAAACCTATAATATTAGGTAAATCCGTTTTATGAATGCTACACCAAAGACAATACTACTATCATGACCGTTTTGACATCATTGTGATTTTTATAATGCAGGATTTAAAAAATATTGTGAAAATAATTTCTAAAAAAATACCTAGGCTTTTATTTTGAAAATAAATTATCTTATGATTGATTTAATTAGTGGATATTAGGTTCCAGAAAAGTGAGAAAGCAGTATATATGCTAATATAGATGATCAGACTAAAACAAAATGGAGAATTTTCTGAAAGTTGTATTCAGAAACACAATTCTGTAATAGAAGAAAATAGATCAACATTAAAGCTTCAGGACAAAAATGATCATATATCAATACTGTTCAATTCTTGATTGTGAAAGCACTTAGGAAGACATTACAGCGTCAATCGGTGTGCTCTCACAAGTATCTTTTTTCCCCCCTCTGCTCACGAGAATTTGATATCTATGTCCAAAAAATATGTGGCACATGAAGTTTTAATTTTCTCAGACATTTCATCACTGGCACATGGACATAACATTAATCAAGCAGAACTACGTTTTTACAGTGAATATATCATCATTTGTAAACAATTTTCAGTGTTGCTTAAAAAAATTTAAGTTCCCTGTCAGCTCTGAGTTTATCGTGGCAAGCAGGATGGTGGGAGTCTGGCTTATTGAATTATCACCACATGCAGTGTTATTTTGTTTTTATTTCCCATATTACCATATGCAAGAATAAAACCTTATAAGGAAATAACATATGAATTTCTTTTTAGCTGCCAGAATGCTACTGACATCACCAGAATGAATCAAGTATCAGAAGCCCAGAAGTAACCCCAGACTTCCCCTTCTACCTTGGGCTAAGAAATTTTTTTTCAGTTTTCTGATGAGAACCATAGCAGTAATTGCTTTGATCTTACAGAATTGTTTGGATAATATGTGAAGAAATAAAATATATAACAATATTACAGTGCAGATTTACCTTAAAGTTTTGATGGAAATAAAAATACATAGAAATGAATTGGATACCTGCTGGGAGCCATCCCAGAGGTGGACCTGTCCCAGCAGAGAATGTGCAGAGTTGGTCAGTTAAAGAAAAGAGCCAGGCCATGATGGTTGGGAGAATCTTGCAACCTAACTGGCTAGCAACCAAAGTTCATATTTATTTAAACAGAATTTAGTAAATAAGGGTACATTCATATTCTAAAACATGAATTGTATCATATTTGCTTTTTGGACATGTATTTCACCTCCTTTTTCTCATCTTTTAGTCATCATTAATAAACTAGACAGAGAAGAGTTCTACTTTCCAATAATTTTTCATCCAGTTTTGACATCATTGATAAACAGTTATCTTTCATAAACATTTTTACTCATAAACCCCTAACCCAATTTTTAAGAACTTAGAGGCATATGACAGTGTGTTATCAGGCTACTAGATCTTGTGGCCACAAAAACAAAGCAGTGTCCCAAGCAGTATATTATTAATTCTTAATGTTCATGGCGCCCAAGATGTATCCTTAGGCTTGAACTTCTGCATTTGTTATTCAAATTCTTGTGTAATACAATGTTCATATCTTATATCTTTATTGGGTATTTCATCATCTTTCCTCATCATTCTTTGCCCATCAGTGTAAGTATCTGTGTAAGACAAAGGTAACTTCAGTTAATCTAATTTTGTTGCTCTATATGCCATGTAATTGCCTGAGTGTATAATGGGAATAGGCTTGAAATCTGATCTGTGGCCAACTCGTCTAACCCACCAAATTTTGTTCTTGTTTAAATACAGGGAGAGTTGTTTCAAGAGTGTCTCAAGACATTATGAAGAGACCTCTGGCTTCTTTATATGTGTCAACATCCAAGGCTTAAAGAAAACCTTCAAGTAGATAAGATTATCTCCACAAAATGAGGGTGTGGTGTGTTTACAACCTTCCTGGAAAAATGAGAGGTAGTATTCCTGGGAGAAGGCATAAGAAAACTCCCAACAATTCAATACCCTAAATTGTAAAAATAGAAAAAGTCTCCTAACAAGCAACAGGTGGAGATGAAAACCAAAGGTGGTATGGCAGCCATCGTGTGTCTCAGCTTTGCTGGTTTTTTGTCAAACAGCTCTGCTGGCTTCATGGCATTTGCCATACCATCAGATATGGCTGTGCCAGATACCACAGAAAATATTCAATAAATACAATGTGATTAACTGAAGGTACCAATGTACATTGGCATGAAGATTTTCTTATGTAAAATAAAGTTATAAAGGGAATATTATGAATGGAAAGAGCAACATGTGTCTACAAGTTTAACACTAATTATGAAAATAAAACAATGTAAACCATTTTGTATACAATGTTTTTAATATGAGATGAAGCCAAAGAAAGCATCCTAACCTTTTGCATTTAAAATGAGTCATAACAAATGTCTATAGAATGTAAATAAAACAAAAAAAAATGCTTTTGAGACATTTTCATCTATTCAACTATTATATTACCCAGATAAGTTTGAGGAGAAACTAATGTAAAAAGGAAATGGCATTATCAGAAGAAGGCTTTAGTATGTTATATAGAAAAAAACATTTTCAGGATTCCCTTAGTGGTTATATTGATGGATAGGGACAGAAAAATAAAACAAAATACATGATCAATTCTTTTCTAAATGTATCCATAAATTCACGTAGTAGTTACCACAATAAACATGTGGCAAATAGATTAGTGTTACCTCATCATGATAGTACAGCCCTTTAAAAAGATATTCATGTGGGGGGTGGAACACTCTGTTAATTGAATCTGCCTGTCTTAGGATATAATAAACAATTACTTCACTGAGAGTTGGAAGTGTTCACAGAATGCCTGTAAGTCTATGTACTGAGTATACATATGGAAATTGGTAACTGAACATAGCTACATGGTATAAGATAAATCATTATACTACCCCAGTTTTGAAATTTTAATATCCTACTAAGCCGGTACACTCTAGGGAAAGTTAATGTACATAAAAGAAAATAAAAGTATTATCTATAAACATTTATCATTTGGAGCATTAAGGAGTTTGTCTAGTGTTGGCCACATGGAATAAAAGGTTTTCTCATAGACTGAAGAAGGAAACAACTAAAACATAATTTTCAGCATCTTTAAGGTCATTTTGCAAGATAGATATTGTGATACCTAGATTGACAGCTACTTAAAATATCTCAAAGAATATAGGAAACATACTCAAGGTCACAAAGCTATGAAAAACAACAGCTAGATCTACAATTGATTAATTAAGCACAACCGTATTATATCTCCTACTTACATAGAAATAAAATGAAAATATTTTCAAGCTTAACTTTCATTCTGAAATGTATTTTAAATATTGGCTTTATCTTCTAACCATATATTTACAACATATAATATTAAAATCTCTTGATGAATTTTCCTGCATTTCTAATGCAACTAATGTCTACCGGAATATGAAAATTTGTGAATTGGGCTTTTAAATTAAATCTTTGGTCAATTACTCAACAGTTTCATGATTAGATCAAAGCAGCACACAGCTTTCAAAGCAACAGAAAGGTGTATTTTGAATTTGTAAAGCACTAATAAAATGCATTTCTTTGCTAAGCACATTCATAACTTAACATTACAGCATGCTGCACACCAGAGTGACATACAGACATTGCCTGATGGTGAAAACATCACCACATAAACATGAAATGATTAGGCAGAGGATGGTGTTATAATGCATCAATTTGCTGATCCTAACTCCTAACAAATTTATACACAGAGAGTTTATATTATTATAATTAGAAGCAGGTCACACTTGTTGCCAAGAAAACGTTTTCTTTTGGGGTTCATAATTAAAAGTTATGAATGTAAGAAAGAAAAGATGGTGATGTTGCACCAACAAATCCAAGTCATAATTAAATCTGTTGAATGCATCCTGCATGATGTTTCAAAAACACGAAGACTTTATACTTAGGGTACACATGTCAATACCAATGTGATGCTTTAAATGCTTACAGGTAATGGCAAGGTGAGAAATAATCCCGTGTTCTCCACATTTTTCCATATGTAACAGAGAATAAAGCATCTTTGACATAAATGCTCAGTTTACTTATAAGCTTACCAAGATCATGGTAATGAACATACCTTGATTGAGCCATCTTTATAATTTTATTCAGAGTTGAAAATAAACTATTATTAAATTGAATACTATATATATATATATATTCAAGTGATACTTGCTAAGTGACTTGAGCACACACCATTGTTAGCCTCAAAAATGACTGAACGAATGCCTAATTCAGTTCACCATACAATAAAGAAAAAAAGAACACTAATTAAAAAAACAAAATGTGAACATCATCCAACTTACTACTAACATCCATGAAAATTATACAAATCCAATCAGATCTGAAACAAATGAAATCAAACTGCTCTACATCTATTCTTATTTTCAGCAGGTATTTCTTTCTGAAGCTTTCTGAAGCTTAATTAATATTTCTTAGTAACATAGGAAATGCACTGGTCTGTCCTTGTTACATAAAGTCGGCATCCTGCACTATAATCTAGAGCTTAAGATAATTAATGCTATATATTCTCGCCTTTGAACAACACAGCTGTCAGCCACAGTGCTTTAAAATTAATACACTTTTCCAGACTATAAATCAGAAATTATGATGCTATTATACAATATTTCTTAAAAGGCACTTACCTTATTACAGGAAAACAGGCTTCTGGTAGCAATTTACCTGTTAAAATAAAACATATTTATTTGTACTCAGGAAATAATGTAAAGAGAAGTTATTTTTATACCTGGCTTCATTGCTGGCCAACTTTGTAGAAACTTTTTTTCTAATCTCATTTACTTTTCTCTGAAAAATGAAAATCACCTCTTTGGTTGTAATAATTAAATGCTGTTCTGTTCAATGTGTGTGCACCAAAACCACAAAAGCTAATGAGTTTCATGTTTGAGAGCAAAAACAGAAATTACTGGGCACATTATCCAGGTCATGGATATAGACTGAAGCATATCCCGCTCAGGGAGCATAATGAGAAGCGTGAGAATTAACAGCTATACAAAAAAGTTTAAGGGTTTGGTGCAGTGGATAATTTGATTTCTATCAAATGAAAATAAAGCTTCACCAGAGAGATTTGATTAGCATAAATTGCCATAGTTTAAAGATTTTATTAGTTATTTAAATTTCTTATATGTTTCACTGAATTGCATTAAAGCATGGGAGACTTTTTTTTTTTTAAATGAAAGTTCACGATTATCACTGAGAGACAACAGTCAAAAGCACATGACAATGCAGGTAATATAGTACCTGGAGCAAACTGTTTTACCTCAGTATGGTAGTGAGTGCCCACCAAGGGAAAGGGTTGACTACCAGGTCCAGGAAATAACAATGGCAATGGAACCTATTTAAAAGTGCTTTATTTTCCACACTGCATACAAAATGTTATCTCAGAAGGGAGAAATTATGAACTGCAATTCCTCCAGGCACACTAATTGTTTGTATATACAAAATTACACATGAGCAAGATTTCCCACAATGTTCCTCATAATTGCTGCCATGGATGCTCACACAATTTGATTATATATACATATATATATCTTACAAATATAATATATACATATTATTAGAGTAAGTATGATCCAGAATCTCAGAAGAGTGATAGCTTTTAGATACTAATTTGTAAACAAGGAAAGTTCTGGTGTGAAACTCATCTGAGTTCACTTGAGTGTTAAATTGTCAGGGCAGCAAAATTGCTTACCAATCTCACCTTAGATTGACTGCCTAATAAGATTGAGAGAAGGCAGAGCACTCTGGTGAGCTGGCAAGGCCTTCAAGTGGGTATCCACGCCATGGTCTCTGCTGCTGGATGGAGGTTTCCCTTCAAGGGTCACTGAGCAAGGTCATTAGCTTGTCCTGTGCTACTCTCAGACTTTGTTATCCCTGAAGCATTTCTGGATAGTGTTGGGTAAATATCAAAAGTACAATTAACTCAAATGTTTGCCTGTCACTAGAGATGACTTCCCCACAATTCTGTTTTAATACAGATACACCCAATCAGAACAACACAGAAGGAATCTTTCAGGTTTAATACTGATAATTTATTAAAAATGTATTTGCTTAATATACAGAAAATAATTTAGATGCATGTGTTTATAATGTCACTGGAAACTTTCCACAATATCTAATTATAATTGTCACTAACAGGTTTCCTCAAATTCCCTACTCTTCCTATATCTACTCCAGCTCTAATCTCTTCATAAATATCAGCATATCATTTTCTCTTAGTATGAAGAGTATATGAGTAGCCTCAATCCTCTCTTTGTATTCATCATGAAATGGATGTGAAAGATTTGACATGACACCAAATAGTTCAGGATTCATAGCCTTGTCAATTCTCCAATTTATTTGCACACACCATAGTGTTTAGACACTGGCCTTTCTATTCTTCCTGGATGTAGCCCCCCTGTTTTCAATCTCAAGGCTAGGGCACCATTAAATAAATAAGCATTGTAAACGTAAAAGTTCATTTTTCTCTATTGCACACAATTTCTCATTAGCATGATTTTATTACAAAATTGATGGTTTTAACATTGATATTTTCATACATGTTCATCATGCATTTTGGTCATATGCCCCCCCCCAACTTCCCAGTTTGTTTCCCTTATTGTTTTGCATATATTCTAAACATATGAGCTAAGCATGTGATATTCTCTCTCTCTCTCTCTCTCTCTCTCTCTCTCTCTCTCTCTCTCTCTCTCTCTCCCTCTCATTCCCTCTCTCTCTTTCTCGCTCACACTTACTGCTCCATCCCTTTCTGCTATCCTCCTCTATCTATTTATTAAAATCAACTCAAACGAGGTCAAAATCCTGGATATAAAACTTGAAACAATTTTGATTCACTATCAAGATTGCAAACGTTCATTCTCTTGAACCCTAATATGGGCCCTTCTCCTATGTTGCCATGATCATTTGCTCAATTTTCTTTTTCTAGCACTGGGGAGATGTTGTGATTTTATGTTAGTTTCACAGTTGACAGAGGAAACATAAAATTTACTCTCCATCCCAGGAAGTTTTGAGATGGAAAGAAGGTAGCAAGAAGACAGGATGTCAACAATTAAAGTGGCCCAGTGCTGGTCTGTCAGATGAAACCAGTACATTACTCAACCACCCTTTGAAGATAAATTTTCATTTACTTTTAACTTATCCACCATTATAGAGTCCTCATCTAGTAGCTGAAGGAAACAGAAGCAGACACCTACAGCTAAACACTGAGCCAAAATGGAATTCAGATGCAGAGAGGAAGGACAAGAGTAGGCTACAGAAACCCACAGAGACAGCTGACCTGAACTAGGAGGAGCTAATGGACCCCCAGACTGATAGCTGGAAATCCAGCATGGGACTAACTCAGACACCCTGAACATGGGTCTCATTTAGAAGGCCTAGGCAGTCTAAGGGCCTACTTACAGTGGAACCAGGATGTATCTCTGGTGCAAAAAAGGACTTTGGGAGCACATTCTCCATGGAGAGATACTCCCTTAACCTAGAGGTAGGAGTGAGGGCCTAGTCCCTACTCCAAATGATGTGACAGATTTTGTTGACCCCTCCTGGAGGGCATCACCCTCTCTGAGAAGTCTGGGGGTGTGGGATGGGAGGATGATCGGGGTGTGTGGGAGGGAGGGATAGAGAGAAGTTGGCAACTGGGATCAATATGTTAAATAAGAAAAAAATAATAAAAACCCATACACACCATAAAAGAATTAAACACTTAAGTTTTTAAGGAGACAACATACTAATTGCTGAGAAACTTTTCTCTAAACACATCCAAATATATTTAGAGCAACACACAATCCACTTAATGGATAAACAGCTAGATCATAGCATAAATCCATGGCACCAAAGGTCTTCTTAGCTCCTTTTGTGGGGCCAAGTCTGTGTTCACATTTCTCAGCTCCTTTCCAACTATTCTCTCATAAAAAATATATTAACCATAATGAGCTGCTTGTCAGCTAAATTTTGCAGCAGCCAATTTTTGATATTTTACCCACCTGTATTGATGATGATACAGACATGAGGGCAGTAGACAATAAATTGGATGTAAGAATAAAAAAAGAAGTAGATATTAAGAAAATAAAAGACCTTTCTACCTCTTTGACAGTGAAATCAACAAAAGTACTGTGAGAAAATTTTAGTATCAGGCATGAACATCAGGGTTGAACAACAATACACACCTTCCCTTTGAAAGGTAGGTCTCCAAATGAACAATCATCAGAGATGGATCATGAAGCAAAAGCTCTGTAAAAACCACACAGCTGGTAATTGATGCACCATCCCTTTTCCATGTCTGATTCTCTAGTTAGATTCCTTTCTCTTCATAGTGTGTGGGGGTATGTGTGGTATACATGTGTTATTGCTTATATGAGTAGATTACCCTTTTGAGTATTTGTGGTTAAAAAATGTGATTTTAATTTTTTGCTGAGAGTGTGTCATCTATAAAGAGCCAGTTTAAAGGAAGTAAGAAAAGGACAAACACAGAGAAACCTGACAATCTAGACTATTGCCACTTAGATAATTTTGAACATGTTTGTAGAAGCCATTGTGGCAAGATGGAGACTCAAAGTAGCAGGTCGAAATCATTACAATGTGTCAAAATATTACAAATATTTTACATCAAAAGGAAACAGAGGATCCCTTTGATGAAGGAACCCATTAATGATTTTCAAAGTCATGTGAGAAATATGTAGAATTGAAAAAGTAGAAAAAAAAGGCATGTTAACTCATGTGTGCACATGTCAGTAATGCAATGGTGGGGTTCTGAACAGCCACTATGGAAATTAAATATGGAAAAAATGAGAGACCTAAGGGATAAAAAGGGGATAATTAGTAGATACTTTGGCTGTAGAAGAAAAGAGGTTTATAGAATATATTTCTGAATATAACTCTGACTTTGGCCTAAATGATTAATGCATCGTTTACCAAATGAGGTATTATGATGGAAATAAAAAAAGTAAAACCAAAGGTGGAAAAATGAGTTTGTGCTCAAAATTTTAAACTATTAGAAACCTAAAGATCAGCAGCATCTCTCTTAATTGCTAGAGCAACACACAGATAGATGAAGATATGTGTTTATATATATATATATATATGTTTGTATATATATATGTATATATAAACACACACACACACACACACATATATATATATATATATATATACATATATATCTAGAGAGGGGGTTGGTAGGTACACATATGATTGATGATACAGAAATGGTTATGACATGTTTTTCTTAAGTTGTAATACAGCTAGATAAAATAAGTGATTATGATTGTTTGAAGATATTGTAATGACTATGAGGTAGGGGAATGATTTTATACCCTTTCCTTCCCTCTGACCAGCATTCTTCACAGAATTGACTCTAACTTATTACACTTGTAGCTTTATACCAGTTTTAATCTGTAAAGTAAAGAGACCATCTTTTATTCTACCTAAAATACATATGTATTTTGATTCAGTAAAGAAGTCAGAAAAACCTACAAATTAATATTTTAGCTCACCTTGGTGGAAAGTCCTTTAGAAAATTAATTAGGAATAGGTAAATAAGTCATCACAAAGCAAAATGTAAGTGGTTATGTAGTCCTGCCTCCCAAGTCCACACTGAATTACCTAATTAGGGAACTAAAGTCCATGTGCATGTCCATGTTTATTTAGATAGAGGACAGTGGATATGAAGCATGAAAAGGGACAGGTGGCTCTCGCAGTAGAATTGGGTACCAGAATGTCCTTTATTCTAAGTTTGTATTTTTGATATCATTTCTCTTACTATCAGTTTGGACTCTGATGTGCTTTAATGTGTATTTTTATTTTTCAAGCTCATGGTTGTTATGTGAATTTGATTGTAATAGAATCTGGGGGATCTTTAGTCTTTTGCGACAATTACCATGGCTCTTTGTATTTATAAACATAAAGCATACATCCTATGATAGAAATGACAGTTAAAGCAATTTTGTGATCTGTTTTAGTCTTAAATTTTTTTATATTTGTTTATTTGGATTGTTAATATCACCAAACTAAATAAGATTACCTAAAATCAGAGCATGTCATGTAATGCTTATTTTGCTTGTTGCTAGAAATGGACAATTACACTGCCAAAACTCATACTTAGAGTAATTTATTTCCTGTGTTTTCACCCTCGCCAACTCTAATATGCATGGATATGTTAGTGTATTTTTTTAAGTCTTGAATTATCATAAAGGATAGAAAGAGAATTTGTCATGCATAGCTCAAAGCAGAAGTAAAATTTATCATGGGAGTTAGTGAAGTATTGAGACATGGTTAATTGTGTAAAGTATATGGCAGTGAGACAACTTATAAGTTAGGATGGGTTAGATTTTTTTCTAAACATGATTAAGAGAAAAGAGTATTTAGTGACACTGAGATAAAATTCTAAATAAGTATTACTTTGCACAGAAATTACTTTGCCTTTTCTTTTTTCTTTTCTTCCCTTTTTTTCCTTTCCTTCCCTTCCTTCTTTCCTCTCTCCCTCGCTCCCTCTCCTCATACTTCCTCTCTCTTCTTTCTTTTGAGACCGGGTTTCCTTTATGTAGTCACACTGGATATCCAGAATAATAACTCTGTAGACCAAGCTTGCATCAAATTCATAGAGATCTGCACACCTTTCCATCCAGTGCTGTGAATAAAAGCCTATGATACCACTGCTTTGCTACTTTGTTCTTTCTAAAGGGTCATAATAATGTTCTTTGTTAAATGTGGATTGAAAAAAATAAACTGCATGTGGTAGACCTACTTATTTTTTTAAAAAAAATAATTTGATGTCAAATATATTGAAATTTCTTTTTTTCATTTTTTAAATGTACATTTAAAACAAGGTTGTTTTACATGTCAATCTCATTACCCTCACTCTCCCATCCTCCCCTATAACCCACACCAACCCAAGCCCATCCATTTTCTGCTCCCCATGTAGGGTGAGAGTCTTCAAAGTCTGTCATATCATTTGGAGCAGGGTCAAGGCACTCCCCAATGTGTCTAGCCTGAGAAAGGATCTCTTTATGTGGAATGGGCTCCCAAAGTTCATTTGCATACCAGGAAGAAGTACTGATTCATTACCAGAGGCCCCATAGAATGCCCAGCCCTCCAAACTAACAACCACATTCAGGGGGTCTGGATCAGTCCTATGCTTGTTTCCCAGATATCAAACTGGATATATGAGCTTCCCCTTTTTCAGGTCAGAAGATTCTATGCATTTCTCCAGCCTGGTCTTGAGCCCTTTGCTCATCACTTTTCTATCTCTCTGCAACTGGACTCCAGTTCAGCTAGTGTTTAGCTATGGGTGTCTACTTCTGCTTCCATCAGCTACTAGATGAAGGCTCTAGGATGGCATATAGGGTAGTTATCGACCTCATTATCGTTGAAGGGCATTAAAGGTGGCTTCTCCACTATTGCTTAGATTGTTAATTTGGTTCATCCTTATAGATCACTGGACATTTCCCTAGTGCCAGATTTCTCCTTAAATCTATAATAGTTTCCTCTATTTTGGTATCTCTTATCTTGTTCTCTTCTTCTCCCTCCTCTTCTCCCCATCTCTTTCTCCTAACTCCCTCTCTCCTCCCTTCAAGCTCCCAATTTGCTTCGGAGGTCTTGTTTCTTTTCCCTTCACTAGGGGACCATATATACTTCTTTTAGGTTCATCCTTGGTTCCTAGATTTTCTGGTGGTGTGAATTGTAGGTCGGTGATCCATTGCTCTAGGTCTAAAATCCATATATGCATGAGTACATACCATGTTTTTTATGATGAAGTATTTCACAAATATTTTATATTTTTAATATAGGAAAAGATATGGAATAATATTTTCACAATTCTTTGTAAATGGATGAATTTTTGTATTTTCTTACCACTGCCATTATCTAACTGAAATCCCTTAGTGAAAGCAGGGGTCATCTATTAAATTAGTATTGGAATTCTTGAAGAGATTCACAAATTTAATAAAAGGTTTGTGTGAGATGACATCAGCTAAAAGTATTTAGAAGTGGTAAAATAAAGTTAAAGACCTTTAGTATTCAGTTGTGCATACCTGTTAAATTTCCATGTAGATTACAAAAAGGAGTTACACTTTCAATGCAACACTGTATGAAATGGCATGTGCAGAGAGATGAGAATTTAACATGTTCTGACAAGCTATTACTAAGTATGATGTAACAGACTATATTGCAAAATTTTGTTAGTAAGATCTTTTTCTATTTATTTGAACTTTAAACTTATTTTGAACTTATGATATGGCTTTTATTTTATTTGTATTAGTATTTTAGGATATATTCTCAGCTTCTATTTTAATGAATTCTCCAATCATTTTTTTTTAATCTCTCTGCCTATCTACATTCATATATAAGCAAGTATGAAGAAGTAAAATTATAAGGGACCAAATGTGGCTGAGAGAATTATCACCTATATTGACATATTTGCCCATTGTCCATTTAATTAGCAGTTACTATTGATAAAATCTAAGTGAAAGATAGATAATTACTCCCTTCTAGGTTCCTAGCTGTCCATTTTTTCTCATGGTTTCCCATAATTACTGGTTCCCTCTCTGTTCAGTATGTAGGAACATCCCTTCTAAAGAACAGAATTGCACATTGCCTATTAAAGTTATTGCCAGCCTCTCAAAACTGAAGTAAAAGCTTTCACAAATAGCATTTCCAATGAATAATGCTGAAACCAGACTTTTTTCTCACTGCAAGTGCCTCAAGTAGCTGGCTCCTTTCCCGACGGCTACTTTGTAACTGTGAATATGACAACATGACGGTGATTCACAGATGCCAAAATATGAGGAGCAAAGCAAATCTGTGTTCCAGATGTGATAAGGTGAGGACAGCAGCATTCCCAGCCCCAGGTGATTTCCATGAAGACACCTACATAGAGCAGGTTCACTATCTATCCCATGCAGCCGTCAGCTCTAATAACCTGGTTGCATGAGCAGCCCAGCAAGAATAGAAATGGTTGAACAGCTGGGTTGTATAGTAACATCTTAAGCTGATTTTGAGAGATGTATGCTTGAAAAGCATATGCCTCAAACTTGGAGAATGCATTTTGTTACATTCAATACACCCTGGGACAGAACTAAGAAAAATAAATAGAAATTATGAATACCTTTGCAAATTCCTTTACCAATCCTGCAACAACCTCATAAGCTATGCAATAGCAAGTGAAATAACAACTTGTTTTTTAACATAATATTTTAAAACTTATTTCAAATGCACATATGCTTCATAGATTAGGGGTTATAGTTACACATCTATGGAACAGAAAAATAGATTGTGAACATGCATCATAAAAACAGCTGCCATATTTTCACACAAAGCACTTCTCAAGCTTGCATTGCACTGCTCAGGAATAATAGAATCACAAATTTTACAAGATTGTCATGGTGGGTTCTACACATATATCTATGTATATTCTACCCATAAATTCTGACTTCTGTCAAGCTAGATAGTTTAATTCATGGGAACTCACTTATGGCTCAAATTTATACTTAACAGTCATTCTTTCTTTGTTAAATCCCAGGAAAGGCTTTATTAGATATAAAACAGTATGGATGAATATTAGAACAATTTTACCAGATGACGAATAAATTAAGGCTATTTTCATGTCAAGCTATGATTCTAAACACAGTAATCAAAATCAAGTTTGTAAATAAAAGCAAAAGTGCCAATGTCTTCTTTAATTCAAAATGTAATAATGACCTTTCTTGGATGTACCTACACACTTTAACTACAATGACACTTTTAGGGAGGATGAAAAACACAATATATTTCTTACTTTTAAAACTGTTTCAGAATAAATGGAAACATATCTGTGGGGAATTTGGGAAATAATTTTTCAAACTACTTAGTGGATATCTAAAGTGAATTTTTAACATAAATCATTTGCAAGTTATCTTCAAAAATATCCTTGTCATTTTTATGGTAAGCTATAAATAAATTCCAAAGTTATTTACTGATGGCAAGTAGTCTGTGGCAAGGAGCCTTACTTGTGGGCCATTGTATTAAGAAGTGAGAGGACTGACAGTCACTTAGATTATTACGAAGTTTTGGAGAATCAATAAATGAATTTTAGATGATTTGATTGGAACTGGTTTGAGAATGATTTTAAAACTTCTATAAACTAAACTACAAAGATAATGAAATGTAAACTATCAGAGGTTGAGGAAAAGGCTAAATGATTAAGGATTTGTTCACCAATAAGGAGGACTATGAGAAGATAGTTCATAGTCCACCCACAAGAGAGCTAGGTACATGTAGCATCTTGTCTGTAACTCCAGTTCAGAAATCAGAGACCAGATATCCCTAAAACAATCTGACTAACTAGACTAGCCATATTGGTGAGATCTGAGTTTGGTACAGAACTCAACTCAATGATTAAGATAGTATAACAGTGGGCAAGGTTATCAGCATGTTATAGCATGTTATCAGCCCTGGACCTCCACATATATGTAAACACATGTAAACACATGTATAAATGCACCACCACATAAGCATACTCACATATACACAAAAATGTACACACACACACACACACACACACACACACACACACACACACATAGAGGGGGGGAACAAATCAGAAGAGTAGAACTATATTTAAAATAAACAGGAAAAAGGGAGCTGTAAGCTTTTATACTTATATTGATTTGAACGTTCATCATTGTAAAATTATGAGAAAGAAATATCTCTTTATCATGGACACGGCATGACTATGTGAACCAAGGAAAATATTTTAAAAAATAATGGAGACGAAGCATACTTAGAACAAAAATGTGAAAATGTTCCTTGGATGTTGAGAGAGGAGAGAGAGACAGAGAGAGAGAGAGAGAGAGAGAGAGAGAGAGAGAGAGAGAGAGAGAGAGAGAGAGAGAGAGAGAGAGAGTCAGAATGTTGTGAAAACTTTCCTACTGCCTGAAAAATTGTCCCCCAGTGAACTGACTTCAGCCTGCATTTTCAGGAATTATATTCTTGTACGGATCAATTTTTCAACCCAAAGGGTGATATTTCTCTTCATAAATTTGATTCCCAGTCAATATTTCTTGCCCATGATACAAATGAGGTTTTTCAAGTTAAAAATAACTAAGGTTAAAAGGCCTCGTAAATATGTAGCATCTTTAACATCAGACACAGGAGGTGAAGGTTGGTGTTCTAATGTGTTGAAGCCACGGATGCTATAGGTATATGTGGCACTCTTTCTTTTTAGACTACCATGATAAATAAACAGTGAACTTATTTATAGCCTTACTGCCAAAAGCTGCTATTCATTCTTTGTCCCCAAAACAAAACAAAACAGTGAGTTGACTGTTATTTCAGTAATATGTGGCTACATCTTTCATTCCACAAATCTACTCTAATGGGCATGAAGTTGGTTTAATACTTGAGATGTTAAAGAAATGAATGATTAAATTTTGCTTCTTTTTATATACATGCCTATTGCTCAAAAGCAAGGCTATAAATGTTTACCAAATCAGTACACACATTATTTTCCATATATGACAGGTGAAATCTGGGTCTAGATTGTTGCACAAAGTTTCACTGCACAGGGATGCATTGAAATAGCCTGGGAAACTGATAGCAGTTAATTGACAGAAAATGGGTAGCTGGTAGCAGTTCACTGTCATCTTTCTAACTCAGTCATCCATCTCAAGGCAGTCTCTCACACAACTGACTTTAATCTTTGCTATTTTATACAGGAGACTGCATTTAGGTCTTCTCACAAGAGGTCCTCATTACAGCATCTGAAAAATATTTTGATTTTCTTACATCACTTTGAACTATGACATTTACTCATGCTGTCCCAGCCCACAGGCTCACTAATGCACCACCAGCACAAATCACCAACCAGTAGACTTATTTGTTCTTTCTAGTACTTTTGAATTATATTTGCATTGCTATGCTAGGCATTGCCTAAGCCCAAGGTACCAGGTTATATTTTAAATTTTTATTTTTGAGAATATAGTATCATTACATTATTTCTCTCTTTATCCTCACTGTTTTCTTTCAACTCATGTTCCCTCTTTTCATTAATTGTTGTTACATGTATATGTGCATGTGTATAGAAATATATGTTACTCAAGATAACCTACTCCATCTGTCATCAAAGGAATACTTTCAGTGGCATTTTTAAAGTTTTATCAGTCCTTTTCTCTCTTTCTTCCTTTGTTTGTTTGTTTCTTCTTTTTTAGATTCCCTTTCAATTTCTTCTCACTTCTTAAGCGGAGTTTTGGAGTATCCCTTGACCTAACAAAGTCAGTGTGCCTTTCATCTGTTTTCCTTACCTCTAGTATCCCTTCTGTGTACAAACTTGCTGACGTATGACATCCCAGGTTTTATTTTGGCTTCTGCAGCCAAGAATCTAACACAGTTGTTTATTCTAGTATACCGTCTTTGCTGTGGTAAACGCCATGCGTAAAATAACTTAGAAAGATAAGTTGTTTATTTAAGAAGATTATAAGATGATACCTCTAATTTACAGAACATCTTTGAGGCAAGTTAGGACAGGGGCTCAAACATGAACTGATGGCTACTCTAAAGGAGATGGCTGCTTACTGGCTAACTCACTGAGTCATGGTCAGCTAGCTTTCTCACACAGCAGAGGCACACCTGCCTTAATATTGCTACCCAAAGTGGTCTGATTTCTCCCACATGATACATCAATCAAGATAATCTCCCATAAATGCCAGACTTTTCAGGCAATTCTTCAGTTGAAGTTTCCCCTTCTAAGCGATTCTAAGTTTTGACATTTCACAATAAAAGTTTTACCAGACAAGTGCTTCTTGTAATTGAAACTATGAATGGAATTAAAAGAATCATTTTATCTAAAATGAAACAAGTATAAAACCTTCATAGTAAATATGTTAGATCAAAATATATATGATGAACTTGTTATTTGAAATCCAAACAGAAAAAAAATGAGTCTTTTTTTTAAAAGCTTTTTGGCATATAATTTTTACTATGTTTTTAATTTAAATTTGAAACAAGATTGTTTTACATGTCAATTCCAGTTCCCTCACCGCCTACTCCTCTGTACCCCTCCCAACCCCCATCCCTTCCTTTTTCTGCTCCTCAGGGAGGGTTAAGCCATCCATGTGGGATATTCAATGTCTGTCATATCATTTGGAGCACGGCCTAGGGCCTCCACCATATGTCTAGGCTGAGAGAGTATCATTCATATACTAGAGAAAATACTGATCCACTACCAGAGGTCCCATAGTATGCCCAGTCCTCCTAACTAACACCCATGTTCAGGGAGTCTTTCTTAATAATGCTAGGCTTTTGGTAACTATCTTTTGGTCTTATTGGGTATTTTCCCATTTAAACCCCCTTCATTAGTATCACTGTACAGTACATTATTCTACTTGAAAGTGGTTGTCAAAATACAAATTCCCAACATTTTTATAATGAGAAAAATACTTTCTTGAATATTACCATAGTTTGATTTGCCCTTTTCCTTTCTCTCAACCTGAATCCTTTTAAATCTGAGATCTGAAAAATCACTTTGCTTTAAATTTAAATTCTACTTTGAATTAACTTGTTACAAAGGTCCAGATCAGGAACCTAGCCAACTCATGCTTTCTCTTCATTTATAATCAGAATCATCTAATGTATATCATCTACATGTCTTTTGAAAGAAACAAAAACTATAGTGGCTTCTGTCATATAGAAACACTCTATCAAATAGAAAATTTGATGTATCTAACTAAGAATAAAGTATACAGATATTTGTTTCTCTGATTCCTTTGAAGTCAGAGAAACAGTACAAATCATGTAATTACTATATTATTACTATATTATTTTGGCTAAAATAAGAAGATTTGTCAAATCAGTTGAAAAGTTTGGAAATGATAACTCTCTGACCTCTATGCTCATGAGAGCGTATTGTTTCCATGCATTGCTATCCTGTGGTGACCGAAGAACATCTATATTCCTCAAAGCCATATATCCTCTTTCACATCCCCTTGTAGATGTCAATTTCTCAAAGAAAGGGTTTTGATTACTGATATATAGTTTCTGCATCCACGTCTCACAATTATCTGTAACTAGCCAATACATCCTGTTGAAATGAAGAAAATGTATTATCTTGATTATATAATTCCTAATTTGTTTAAAGATACAATATTCCATTTTCACATCACTATTGCTTAGATGTGTTATATGTTAATGACTTATGATAATTCAGGTGGGATTATCACATGTTATTAAAAATAGCACTTTGGTAAGAGTTGAGCATTTGTAGTCAGAGAAGCAGGAGTTGAAGGACAGTCTCTAGGGTTCAGCTGCTGTTACTAGCAGAGTGATCTTGCAATAATTATTACAGTTGTTTCATGGCCCGTTTTCTTCATGGTAATAATAAAATGTTTGCACAAATTTCAGAAGAAAATATATCAATTAAAATGCACTTATTCAGAGTCAAACTTTATACCCAACAAATATTATGTGGCATCATTTCTTACAGATAACATAAATACTTCCTCAGACAATTGGATCTCATGTGATTTATTATCATCTTCACCTTCTTGGAGTTACTAACAATTATTAAGAATTCTTATTTTTGTACACTACCTATTTTATCCACTGAAATAGTTAAGGTGGGAATGGCATCATTTATAAATCTCTTACTATTCTTTTATTTATTGTTATAAATGTTTATGATAATATATACGATGATATATATTTCAGACATAAATAGTGAAGAGAGTTGGATTAGTTTATAATTTTTCAAGTTAGATTCTACATTGTGGTGTCAGATTGTAGACTCTGGCAAACTCATCATGCATCAGTGCAATATCAATGGGTTTAATTTTGAGCTTTAAGCTTCCCTGAAAGGAGTGCGAAGGACATAAAGAACTACAAATTTAAAGAATGTTTCACAATGAATTGATTCTCTGAAGTAAATTGTTTACTACTAACTTTGTATCAGATTAATGTGTATCAATGGGTACATTCACCAACTTGTTTGAATATATAATAGTTTTATTGTCTTTTTAAAACAGCATATGGTTTTATGTCCACTTGAAAAGAAATGCTAAAGCAAGCGAACTTTAATTCTAAACAGATACTATGCCAGGGTTGAAGTCACTACTGTCCTACTCTGCATTTTTAGTGTTCATGAAGTTGCTTTTGAAGCATGGAAATTACATCTGTGTAAGAAAACCAAGTTTCTGAGTTTGTCAAGTTTTCTTGGAAACTGTCTTAGAAAATATGAAGTCATGCTATATATGCCAAAAATTAAAGAAAATATCTGCAAAACTTACTATTTATATGTTTAGATGAAAGTTTTTTGAGTCTTTTTGAAGTTAAAAATAAATGATAGGCATTGTATAGCCATGATTACCCAATCCCACATATGGGATAACACCTTACATGTCGTTGGTAAGGAAAACACTAGAGACCTTCAGACAGACTTTATCCATTCATGTTGTTTGCCAAAAGAAATTGATTTTGATCATCATACCATTTTGTTAAATATACCATACAAATTTATTGTGTGATATAGAGAAATAAATCTGGGACAAAAGCAGAAGCATCCTCCCTGCCTACTAGTGAGCTTACCTGGTTCTGGGAGATACTATTGCAGATTCTGGGACAGGAAAGAAAATGACAATTGTGGTGGCTGTTCTTGGTTGTTAACTTGACTACACCTAGAATGAACAACAATCCAGAAATCAAGAGTACACTTGTTAGAGATTTCTTCTTGTTTTTGTTCTTCTTGTTTCTGATCTTTTTCTTCTTGTTCTTCTTGTTCTTGATCTTTTTCTTTTCATTCTACTTCCTGTTCTTGTTCTCCCCCTCTTCTTCTCCTACTTTTCTTCCCCCTACTTTTCCTTTTTCTTCTTGCTTGATTTGAAGTGAGTGAATCTATCCACTTCTAGTCAAGACCTTGCGCTAGGAAAACACACCTTTAATCTGGGCCACCCCATCTTCTAAAAGTCTATACAAGGACTTAGAATAAACACATTTTTGCTGTTTGACTGCTTGCTAGAAAGTCTATTCCATCAATTGCATTAAGTTTTTTTTTTTTTTTTTTTTTTTTTTTTTTTAAAACTAGCATCTCCTGAAGACCAGCTGAGATATCCAGCCTTGTGGCTTGAAACACTTCTGGAGTATTGGTCTTCCCATTTATAGTCTGTCATTCTTGTATTAGATGGACCACATATGAAAAGAAGTATTCTATAATTTCTGCTACTCTAGAAACCCTAACCTAATATAACAATCTTACCCAGATGTGAACCCTAGGATCTAAGATACGTGATGACCAAATCATGCAATACTACTTGTAATATAATATCATAACTGTTATGGAAGTAATCAACTAGACTACTTTTATTTTGAGACCCATTTCACTGGAAAGAATCTGTAATTAGTACTGTAATTCCACTCAGCAGTTCACAATGGAGACTATCATATGGCCTTTTGGGGAGCTATCTCTCTTGTTAGCCAAATTGACAGAGTATCAAATCATCTTGCACATATGTATGTTTTTAACTCTATACTTTTGCTACTCTCAGCTATAATCAAAGGGGTTACTCTTTCTAGTGATAAAGCAAAGACTTATGATTGCCTATATTCTGACAATTGAATGCTTAACCTTAAATAAGTCATTTAGAGCATCCACTTCAAGTCTCAGATCATGATGTTCTTAAGAGAATAGAAACACAACAAGAGTTAGTAGATACAGACTGGAGCTGAAAGTGACATCTTATGGAAAATATTGCTATTGCAATCATGCAACCTCAAAGGGTAAGAATGGGTACACTGGTTCTGCACAGGAATTGGTGCATTTAAAGCTAAAAAAGGATAGAGAAAAGAATTGAAATGACTCACTCCTCTCTCTTAAACTGTTTCCCACATTAAACTCAGGGAAATGGAAACCGCAGCTGGTAGCAGTGTGCTCACTGATGACCACACAAGGCACCCATGGATATTGCCAACATGATGGTCACAAAGAGAGACCACATTAAACTAAATATGTCACACAACACACCAAAATACTGATTCTGGGAAAGGGATTTGATGGGATATCGAGAGAGAGACAAGGAATTGAGGGAAAGGTAGGAAGTAGAGTTAAGAGTTGTGGGTAGGAGATAAGAAAAGAGGACCGACAGGGTAAATAGAATTCATTAGTAACACAAATGAATTTACCCAAGAATTACCCAGTAAAAAATGATGATGCAATGCCAACTTGACAAAAAACAGTCTCAGCAGCAAATATATTGCTTAAGGGAATTATTAGATTTTTTATATTAATAAAATGAAAACTATTCTCCAAAATGTAGGATAATTTTTGTCATGTTGCAATTCTATGTCATTAAATTACAGTTTTCAATGAATATTTTTATTCTGAATATTTTCATATAAGTTATTAATTTTCTTTAAACTTATAAGAGATGAATGGAAACATGAACTATTTAAAGCTGGAACATCTGGCTTGTGTATCAAAGTAAGAGCAGTCATTATAAGATGTGTCTCAATGGTTTTTGTTCTCTAAGTTCTAGAAACAGGATTTTGTGATTCTGTGTAGCAATAGTAATGACAATGACATCTACATAGTATTTACTATGTTAGTCTCAAAATAAGGCTCTATGTATCTTAAACATAGTTAGCAACATGTAAATTTATCTTTTGTGCTTGATGCTATTACCTTCATTTTATAAATGTATTATTTAAGTCATCAAAAGTCACAAAAACTTGACATTAAGAGTTGAGATTGTATCTCAGTCATCCTGCAGTTTGTAGTTTAGTGGCTTTCCACCATCATGAAATATTTCCATACTTAACAGATGTTACTGCAAGAGTTAGTATGCACAAATAGTAGATTAGACCATATAGTTCATAAATTTTTGAGTTAAACTTCCTTATGTTTTATATTTCATCAATAAAATGTTTAGTTTACTAGCAGAAAATTAACTAGAACAAAATTAAGACAATAATGGAATCCGAATGAAAGCTAAGGACAGCTAATTTCACACACACACACACACACACACACACACACACACACACACACCCAGAAAATAGTGCTTCCTTCTATTTAGCCTCTTACATTGACTATTTTTGACACATTTTTACTTACAATTTTATCGTAAAATATCTCAGATTTTCTTTTTATTTCCTTATAATCTTCAGTGCATAGGTTAAATGCAAACTCTAGTCTTTATTACGTGGGTATATCTACTTAAGTTTACCAGTAGCTTAGCCACCCTTCCATTCATTACAACCATCTAAGCAGTTTTGATTTAGAGTTCTCATGGTGAAAAGTTATTTTTAATGGCCACAAATAATTACACTTGAACTTTGTGATGGAAGTTTGCTTCTTCAGCATCCCTCACAGCTGAAGTAATCATTACATTCACCATTTTTGTTTTTCCTGCTTTATGTCATTCTTCAAAAGAAGAGTGCACAAAAAAAAAAAAAAAAAAAAAAAAAACACGGTCTGCCAGTAACATGGGAGTCTTCTGAGACACGTTTCTACCTCGTCGTTTTCCCAATCCAGTTAGCTGCCAAGACTTCAGTTCTACTTCCTACGTGCACACCATCCCTGCTCTGCTCTCACTGCCTTGATTTTAGCTCTAGCACCCATTTCCTAGTGGTCCACATGCAGCCCTAGGCTTGTGCCTGTTTCTTAGGCTGGCTTCCCTCCAGCATTTCTCTAAGCTGTGACTGTCTATCTAGAGAAACTGTCTTTCCAAATTAGACAACAGAGAGAGCATGCCCTGCCCTGTTTAAAATCTTCAGTGACATTCTATTTTCAGAAGACAAAATTGAAAGTGCTGCACATTTCATGCAGTGCCTTATACAACCTGTGATGAACTACCTCTTTTCTGTTTTGACCATCTTCCTCTTCTCACTAAGACATCTAAACTGTTATCTAGGTACTGAGCACACTGTGGGCAGCACAGTGGCAGCCCTGTATGTTTCTTTGCATGCTGGAAATTTCATCATTTTTTTCCTTAACCCTGCTGCTACCGGTTCATCCCTTCCAACAGTTTCTATAATTTGCTACTCCATCTGCTTTTTTCCTACCACCATGTTGCAATTGGATACCATGTTTCCAACAAAAGGCTTGGTTGACCTTAACTCAAGACTTGTTCTACTCATTTACTTTTTTTTCATTTTAGTTTGGGGTGAGTTTGTAAACTGATCTTTGTGATCTCAGTGCCTAGGAGGTGCTAGGCTGGTATTGAGTTCATGTTTAATGACAGCCAACACTATGAGACAAATTAATCTAGTATCTATTGTCTTTCATCTTGATACACTTTATAAAAGATAAATAAACATCAGTATGGAAATCCACAGTAATATATTTACTCATCCTAATATTTTGGGCTCTTTCAAATTTTTAAGTAAATATTAATGATAGTTGCCTTAATACCAATCAATATATGTCTATTCAAACTTATGATAAAGTAAAAAAATATCATATTTGGTTTCCTGTGGTTCCTCATAATAAATTCCTTCTAAAATTCCATGACTCTTTGGAGTGATGGATTAATATTGTGAATTTTACTGAAGAATAAATGTTGGATGTAAAACACCAGACATAGTCAAGATGGATGCTGGTCACCAGAAATCTCAATGTGATTAAAGACTGGAAGAATTCGACTTGCTATCCTTTTTTCAGACTGAGGGCTGGATAGGATGAGAAAACAGCATAATAATTATTGTCTAGTTATTCATTCCTGCAAAAGCATGAAAACAGTTCTGTGAGTGAAAAGGATTGAGAAAGATTCTGAGTTAGACAGATGTGTGCTAAGTAGAGGTGTAGCAATTAGTACTAGCATGGCCAGGCACATCCTCTTCTGGAAACAAAACAAAAAACATCCTTACATGCTTTCTCTTTTAATCTACACATTATATATTTTATAGTTTGCAAGGCACAGAACTAGGCTTTACAAGCCAAGCCAGTCTTTTAATGTAATTGACCTGTTAGAGATTATGGGAATCATTCTCCCTGGGAAAAGAAAATCATAACTGATACGTCAAAAATATTGGTAACTTGAACTTGCAGGAGAAATCTGAAATCAAGAGGGGACCTTTAATCCTTGTTGCCTGTGTTAATGCCAGGAAGTATTATATTTGAATTAAATTCTAGGAAAAATAGCTAGTATTCAGAGATAGAAAATTGGTAGGGAAAGAAAATATGCACACATATTTATAGATTCATAAACATGAGTACATTAGTACACTTTATTATTGTATAAGCTAAAATATGACTCATATGGACTAGATCGGCTAAATACTTTGAAAAATATTGAAGTAGGAACTAATTTCTGAGTTCAAATGAAGTCATTGGAATTGCTGATTTTATTTTAATGTAGTATCCCTTCTCCCTTAAGAGAATTTTCAAAGGATCCTTTCCTCAATTAATCTTGAAAGAAAAGTCTTTGGAATGCTTTAAAAAGGTTTGACATGGCATTTATCCACATACTTTAAATCTGGCTTCAATGACTAGAGGGTTCACAGCAATGTGACACAGGTTTAGATCCTTGAGTTCTGGAATTAGCCTTGACTGGGTTTAAATTTTAGTCCTGTCACTTCCTCACTGTGCAATTTGTGGAAAATCACTTAACCTCATGGAGTCTGGGTTTCTTCAGCTGGAAAATAAGGTCAAGATTTGCCTCAGCCTCACAGATTTTCATGAGACTGAAATAAGATAAAGCAGTAATATATCTAAATGCAATGTAAGATATAGTACGATCATGTAAGTTGTTATTCGTCATTTTATAAGTTCAATATTTTATTGGAAATCAACACTCCTTCAGTGCACACCTCATTGAGCTCTGCTTTATTCATAACCCACATGTGGCTGGCAATCCTCCTGAGTTGCAGCATTATCAGCCATGCCTTGAGAGGCAGGAAAGTATTTTTGAGCATCTGGCTCTTCAAAACCAGCTGGCCTGCATCATAAACCCTACCTCCTGTTGTCCAAATATCCAAAGTCAGCATGACACTGATAGGGAATTCAAGGAGAAGACAGTGCTGGCATCGAATAGGAAATAGCTCATGATTCTACTGGGTCACAAGTCATTGTCTTTCTCAAGATGTGAGACTCTGACTTAACAGCCAGTCTTTTTGCCTAATTTAATCTACCAAGACGTCTATGCAAGAGTTCTTTACTTAATGTGTATCTGAGAGCATATGGTTATGGATGTCCATACAAGGAATGACTTGCCTTATTTTGAGGATGATGGAATACACACAGTCTGGCAGAAGGCCAGAATGGAATAATAATGAGCATACTCAGCCAGATACATTGTAATATGGACACATGTGTGACTTTAGAATCTATGGTATTATAGCCAAAAAAAACCCTGGAAAATTAATGAGGAAAAAATAATAATGTTTTTAATACTGCACTTTTTTTGTGGTCCATCAGTTGGCAGACTTTATATTAAACTATTTGTGAGAATTGTTTAACCTAGGTATTTAACTTTGAACTCCTTAGAGCAGGCTTTATGCCCAACATACTTTTTAAATGCAGATAATAAACACGAAGCCAAGTAAATTGTTAATATTAGTAAGTTAAATAACTTCATTTAAATTTATTTTTAAATAGAGTGTTTAATATCATTGATATATACAATAATGGGTACTAAATCAGATAATCAATAAATCTAGCTGGGCAGTCACAATAGGAAAATATATTTCAATAACAAATAAAGTTGACACAATTTATCTTTTAATGTTTAAATAAAAGAAAGAAAAGATAAAAAGTGATATTGTAGGGCAATAGTTTCTAATATTCAGTAATTTCTAACAGTTCTGTGTATAATGATGATAATGGAGAGTATTGGGCAGTATTGGGACAAAGTGAAGATGACATTAGAAAGGAACTAAAATAGAGAAGGTATAAACCCATTTGTAGGTAACTTATTACAGGGAGAAGAACATGTGTGAATAACCAGGTGGATAAAGTAGTTAGAGTCTGTTATCTTAAAGCACTGATGAATTAGATGTCTCTTGAGAAGAAGCAGAAGAGGACTAACATGTGTGAAAAAATATAATGAAGTCTATAAAATACCTGAAGACTAACTTGGTTTATAAACTAAATTATATTAGAAAAGTCTGTGCTCAATAGAGGATTCAATTAGGTAAGATCAATTATTACAACTGTACATTTTCACCAAATTAAAGGAGAAGCACAATTATATTTTATCCAAGGAAAATTAATTTATATTTCAATACTAAGTTCTTGACAATTTGACAGTACAAAAGAATTAATTTGAGATTCCATTCACTGTCTTTTTAGTTTTGTTTTGTTTTTATGGTTGTTGTTTTGTTTTTTGTTTGTTCTTAGTAAGGGCATGGTCCTCATAGAAATATAGTGGTAAATTATAAGTAATTTTTTCAGCATAGGACAGTTAAATAAGAGAGATGGCTGGTTATTTTGGTTGGTTAATCATTTTTATATATTTTACTGAACTGTATTAATGGGAATTACATTACTTTTATAGGCATAAAATTGTCTTACAGTCTTTTTCTTATCATCTGAAAAAGTGATTTTTATTTTAAAAATGCTTGGTTCTTTGGCTCTCTGAAGAATTACTTAGAATGCATGTTCAATCACATTCATAATTTTATTAAAATGTATATTCTAGTCAGTGGGATTTAAATGAACTCCTCAATAATTACCACAGTTTGTTAAGTTGTTAAGAAGATATCCATTGAATGTATGGAAAGAGAGAGAAGGAGAGACAGAAACACAAGCAAACAGAACAGGAGATAAAGAAGAGACATATGTGAGGAGATAGAAATCAAAAAGTGGGAGACGGGAAATGGGAAAATAAACTAAAATACATGATATTTTTAAAAATAAAACTTAATCTCAGAACCTCTGAACATGGGTCTCAGTGGAAACAGGATGTATCCCTGGTATAGAAAAGAACTGTGGGAGCACATTTCCCAAGGAGGGATACTCCTTTGACCTAGAGGCAGGACAAGGTTCTAGACCCTACTCCAAATGACTCAACAGATTTTGATGATCCCTCCTGAAAGGCATCACCCTCCCTGTGGAGTGGGAGGGGAAAATGGGATAGGAAGCAGGTTTGAGGAGCATGGAGGGGGGGTGGAGGGAGAAGGAACTGGGATAGATATATAAATTAAGAAAAAAAGATATACATAATATACATATGTATATGTTAAATATAGAAAATTAAAAAAATAACACTTAATCAATTAATGTACATTTCTAGAAGAAAGTAGAGAACAGTAATTTGTTAGCTAAAAATACTGGAAATAAATGGAAATATAGATATTTTTGCTTGTTCATTTTCTATTTTAATTAACAAGTATAACCCTGAGCTATATATATGACTGTTTTGAACCAAATTCTAACCATTGGGTAGGCTGGAAAAAATTAACTCAAGGGATATCACTAGAATATCCAACATAAGACTTTGTAAGGCCTGAGTAGTCCAGACATTGGGTGGATAAAGATATAGGAAAAAGAATTTTATAATTTGGTGATGCTCACAGAAGTTCAGTGACCCAGATGTATGATATTAATTTTGTTGCTGAGTGAATTGAGCCCTGACAACATCAGTTGACATAGTTGATATTGTCCACTGATTTAAGAGATTAGAGTAGTTTCAGGGGGCTTAGGAAGTGGGAGCATAAAATATTACACTGTAATCTGTTTTTTATATAACAAATTATCTTATGTTGATTTCACTCACAATAACTTTCATTGAGACATTATAACAAGAGCCAAGTAATAAATTTATATGTAGGAAAACATCAACCATAGTATCCAATGCTACATTTGCTTTATTAATTTTATTGTGAATATTACCTTTGGCATTGCTTCTTCGTCCTAAAACAAGACTGCAGTGGTGGAAATGTCTAGGTAGATGTTAAGTGATCCTGGAATTATCATTTAGTCCTTTCTTGGAGTAGGACTACCTACAGTGTTTATGCTTTGCCATGATTAATTTGAATTCTCAGATGAAGGGATATTTAAAGAATTAATTCATAACAAGTGTTTGGTTGTATCTGCTTTCAAGAATTTTATTAAATATGTTTGGCAATGAATGGTGGCTCAGATAAGGAGATAAATAGAAAACCCTAACTAGTTTATTTAGTTAATAATGCTTTGATAGCATTTACTTTTCTTATTTGATAAAAAGAGAAAGATTACGTAAGTACTCTCTAGGGCATATATTCCCCAAGACAGAAAAGTTTGGTATTGATGTTTCTAAGGGTGACAGCTCCAGTTATATTTATGTCCTTTTTGATTTCTAGCCTATTTTTACAGTCTTCGAAAATCAGATAAGCATTGAGAAAGTGGTACCTGTAACTTAGATGCATAGGGCAAAAGATAACAGATTTTTAAACTATTCATTGCATTTCCTTAGTACCGTACCAAATATTTGACCAAGAACACTGCCCACAACTCTATAATCAGAAAAATAATAAAAATTAATCATCATTAGAAGAGATCACTAACCTTGAAAATATAATTAAATATTCATTAGATAACCATCATGAAATAAAATACAAATGATGTTCTAATAACAAGCTTACAACAGACATATTAAGAGGATATTAACACCAATCATCCTTAAAAACTTAGAGATTGTACTGAAAATACCTAAGGCTCAGTCAGTAAAAAAGGGGCAAATAAAGAAATAATTAGTTAATGCAAAAATTAAGCTGTTAAGAACCTGAGATTGCCTCAAAATAATCAATTAAATTAGGACTAAAGAAACAAAGTCCCATTTGTCACCAAACATGATTTTTACTTGCTCTATCATCAATTTGACAAAACAGTCCAAAATGTTGGTATGAGTATTCAAAACTCATCTTATTGTAAGGAATGTTGGTACTGATTTTCTCTGATGTATTTCATGTAAAACACCAATAAATGTAATTATATTTATCCCAAGATGGGGAACATGCTTCACGATGTAAGTTTAGGTTTAGGCAAGAATGTACCAAGTGTCCAAATAACAAGCCTACCTCTCAGGAATCAACAGAAGTGAGGAAAAAAAAAACTTTAAATCTTCTACAAAACAAAAAATACTATTAATCAACAGAGAAAACAGCCAACAGAACAAGAGAATTAGATCTATAGAGGTCTAATGTACAAAGTTCCCCATGGCTTGAAAAAAGATAGATGCTAAAAACAAACAAATATACAAGAAAGACAAAAATTCCAGTCAACAAATAGGCTAATGGCTTGCAGAGAAATTCTCAAGATTTCCTCCCAAAATAGGAAATAAACTACCATATTATCAAAGTCAAAGACTCTCTCCCTAACATAAAAATAGTTATACATGCATGTTCACTGTGGCTTTGTTTATGAAAGCAGTAAGTGGAATGAAGCCAAAGCCCATCAACTGAAGAATGAATAGTAAAATTATAATAAATATATAAAATATAACTTTATTTAACTTCAAAGAAAAATAAAATAAGGAAATTAACGGGAAAATGGGAATTTTAGTAGTAAGAGAGGTGACACAGGACAGGAAGACAAAGTATTGTACAGTCTTTCTCTCAACTGTGGTCCCAAGCCCTAAAAAAATATCTGCCAATGGGTATAAATGCTGGTGCTATTTAATAAAATTAGAAAGGAGATGGTAAGTGGGTGCTAAGAAAAGATGGGTAAACATAGGATAAATGTGATACCTTAGAGAGAGAGTGATATCAGCATGAAGAACTGGGGACTTCAGTGGTAGATAAGACATATAAGAGACGAGGGACAATAGAGGGCACTAATGATTCTTTATTGGAGAATGACATCATGATATTGAACATCTTGTGTTCCAATTTTAAAAGTTAAATAAATCTTAAATAAGAACTTTCACCTAGTGTGAGAGCAAATATTATGCAATGATATCCTACTATATTCAAGTTTACAATACATTTAAGACATTCTACTGTCAGAGTGACATGGCTTTATTAGAAGGCATATAGACCATAAGTTTGAACAACTTACTACATATATAAAATTGGAAGAACAGGAATTTTTCCAACCCATAAAAAATTTTAAAGTGGTGGAATGGGTAATTGCTCTAGTTTCATTGTCACATTTTTATAAACATGATGAAGCATCACACACATGCATAGTAAAATATACAAACATTATATACAAATGAAATTTTAAGGTGTCTATTTCTTCTTTTGTTTGACAATATAATTTGGTATAATTAATTAATGGTATTATTTTTTAACAGAATAATTTTAAGATTTTTAATTTTGATATGATTTAGCAGTTTATTTTGGAATAGCTTATCAATAAAATCTTAATTCAATCTCATAGTATATGATTGAAATCTGTGAGTCTTTCAAATTTTTCTATAGATACTAACATTGTAACAGAATATGTACCTTAATTACTGAGTCAGAATATAGGCACTTTTATGTCTTTATTGGTTTCTTTTTTGTATGGTATTATATCCTCATCTATTAAATTTGTGCTATACAGAATAATCCAGATTTTTAGAAGGTCTAAATTAAAGGTTATTATAACAAGGTAACATTCATATACAATAATGTACTGTCACATAGCCTTACCAAACACGTTTTCACCTTTTTTTGTCATATTCAACCTCTTTTGTCAAATATATATATATATATATATATATTTTCTTATTTTCATGCAGAGGAAAGAGCTAAAAGGATAATTCTCCATTGTTCTTCTAAACAATATGGTCCTTTCTAAATAATACGGTATTTAGCGATATTCATAGTCTTGGATTACATGATTGCTCATTAGCCCTCACTTAGCAGCTAATACGTGTACTCTGTTTAATGAATGTTTCAAATACAATGATCATTGATTTTTTTTCCCATTTTGCCATAATGAACTAGCAATCTCATCTGGGTGTCTGTCTTATAATGCTTATGATGATAGTTTTGTTTACTGTAATGTTAATGGTAAATTATATTTAAAGAATTTTTTATATTAAACAAAGTCAGGGTACAAGCATGTGACCCAGTTAAATGTAAGTACAATAAATTTGAGAATTCTGCTTTAGAAAATAAACATTTAAATATGTTTGTCAGAAGTCTATCCCATTTATTTTACCAGTTTTTACTTTATGGTTACTTTTTTTTATAAGAAGTGGGAAGCAACTGATTTGAAAAACAAAACTGAAGATATTGTTGATGATTTTAATAACGAAGTCATTAAAAGATAAGTGAAAGTTAATTATACTTCAGAGTTAACGGCTTGTGTCACCGATTTTCATCTACATCCTTGTCCTTGTATTGACAATGCTCTCTACTAGGTGTAGAGAAGCTGCTTGTTTGATCAAAATCAAAAGAATCATACACGTTGTACATCTACATTTACTCAACATATACTGTAATGAATTCAAGGTTTTCATAAGTTTTATATCCCAACACAAACTGGTTTCTGCTAAGGTGTGTTAGATTTCTTCTGCTTTAACTAAGGCATCAAGGGTGGTGGCTGGGAAGGCTGGTTTTAAGGATTGAAGGAAATCAATCATATTGTCAGGAAATATTTTAGGAAATCTATTATCCTTAATTAGAGGTTATAACTTATAATTGACTTAAGTAATGGCATTGATGGCATGACCTCACTCTTTTGAGTAACTAAAGGCTTTGTTTTTTGTTGGTGGGTGTCTTCTAATGAGTCATTTGTAGGCAGGAGTGTTTTATGAATATGCACTTGTATGTACATGTTTTGGTAACAAACAAGAAATGCCATTATTTTCTACAAATGTAATTTTGATTTTCCATTTTATTAACATTTTTTATACTTTAAAATTAATTGTAATCAATTAATAATTTATTATATTCTATTATGACATTTTGAACAACTATATTTTTGTTCTCATTGCTCATTTCCTTCCATTCCTTGCTACACTTTCCCCTCCCCTAGTCTGTTTTACACAATCTTTTCTTCTTTTTCTTCCTGTATAGCTGTTTTAGGAGTGCTTTTGTAATGGAACTTCCTGTTGTGGTATAGATCTCATTCCAGAGTGAATTTATGAAAAACACAATAATAAAATATCGCAACAAACAAACAAACAAAAAACAAAATAAAATAAAAGTATCTACTAAAAACACAATTAATGAAATAAGACTTGCTGCTACCAGGGACCAGCAATGGTAAAATGGGGCTAAGACTCAGATCAGTGTCTCTCTGCCTTCATCAAAGCAGTTTTCTCCAGCAGTAGATGGGAACTAACACAAAAATTCAAAACTGGACTATGTAAAGAGAGGTAATATCTTCAGATCACTCTATCCTAACTGTGATGTCTTCATTACACCACTCCCCGTCAGGATGAAGGAACTATGCAGAAGAAAAGGGAGAAGAATGTCAGGTCAGAAGGGATAGATGACACCAAAGGAACAGTGTCTTCCAGACAAAAAAGACAGGACTGACAACATATGAACTTACAGAACGGGCATTGTGAACAGGGCCTGCACATGTTCAACCAGAGATGATTCCCCCATTGAGAGAGGTAAACACACCCTGGATTAAAACTCTAAACAAGAACCTATCTTCAAGTGACTTCCACTTGTATAGGAATAGTTTTCTGTAGTGTAGTTTCACTGGATTATTAAATACACTTAGGCCTCATGCATAGCAGTTATTTTCTGGGTTTATTTACTTTTGAAGAATTTATTTAGTAATGGATTCAGACAGGTCTCTGCAGGAAGACCAAGCTTTTACATATAATAACACCCAGCAGATGGTTAGAAAACATAATAAGGAATGAGTATTTTGACTGTAAATGTTTTATGATGTTCTTTGAACAAGTATGAAAACACCCCTTCAAGTACAGAAATGCCATTTCTGGCATGCCGGACCATCCAGGGCCTGCCTTCCCTTTATCCTTGGCACTTCTGGGCTCACTGTTCACGGTGTTTGGACAGAGCATGGGTCCATCACCTCTACCCTCTCTTTGGAACTTCCCTGGTTGACTCTGTGCATATTGGACCTGCTCCTCCAAGCAGGACCATCTAGAGCCTACCCTGACCTGACCTTCAGGACCCTTAGCCTGCCTTCTGCCTGAGTGCTTAAGACCATCTGGAGCCTGCCTTTCCCACATCATTGGTCGTGTTGTGGCCTCTGCTTGAGAGATCTCCAAGAGGACTCAGATCATACAGAGTTACTGATGTCTAACTTCTTACTCACTTACACCACTGGTAGAGCAGATCAGAGAAAAATACTCCACTTGCACCTACTGGAAGAAGTAAAGGGAACACAGCAATACAAGAAAACATTCAACAATAGAAAGACCATTGACACCACCAGAATCTAGTAAAATAATTATAAAGTACCAGAATAAACGGTGACGGAATATACATCAGTTTTTTGAAAAAAGAAGCCTGGGTATTTTATAGCTGTTCTAGTCACATGAACTACATATTATATATGTGTCATTTGTTTAAGTTATTTGAGATTACTCAATTAGATATTTTCCTATTTTATATTCTAACATACATCTGAGGTGACTCTATAGATTCTAGTTAAACCAATAGTTTATAAAAATAAAATATGAATCTCAGAAATGTACAATCTGAAAATGTCAAAGGTTTGAAATGATGAAAGATTATTAAATCAATTAAAGTAAGCCTGGATAAATCTGACAGAATGTTCTTGCCAAACTGCAAATGTTTCAATTCAGTCTCTAGATATTTTAGTAATATTCATATGTTCAAATGCACAGATGTTTGGGTTCACTCTGTAGACAAAACACCCAAATGGTTGCCTGGCTTGATCAAATTTATTCATTTCTTTTCAGTTGACTCATGCTATTGGGCATTCTAAAAAGTCCATAGTTCATCTTATAGTGTCTTTGTAATAATTTACTCTCAGAAGTGGTTTTTTTTGTTTGTTTGTCTGTGGTTTTGTTTGTTTTTAACTAACACTTTCTGTTCAGAGAATCTTCAAGCATCCAACAATCTTTTCCTTCTCTCCTACTCCTCTTCTCCCTTTTCATCTTTTCCTTTTTTTCCTTTTCGGTTGTTATAAATAGTTGACAGCCTGCTACTATCATCAATTATTCCAGGTTGTCTATATGAGATGTGAGTGTGTTATTCCCTGCTTTTACTTGAAACAGGTCCAGGCCATGATCATAAGATCATGCTTTTGAATACTTAAATGCAATTTCCTCTTTCAAACTGTTTGAATGCTATAAAAAGCAACTTCTTATTTTCTTACCAATTATAACAATTATAATCACAGTAAAACTTCTTCAAGTAAGTGCTATTCCAAGCCAGAATTTCAATTTGTACTTTGCTAGACAATAGCACTTGCAGTACCATGTGCTGTTATTCAGTTAAACCTAAGAGTAGAGCATCATGGAAAATAGTGCCAGTAGTGATAAAATAAGGATTGCAAGAACCAATATTTTGCAGATATTTTAAAATGCTCAATAGTGAGGTATTTAATACAAATTAATCATATAGGTATTCTTTGTTTTATGTTACAAATAGTATGCACTTTAATTTTCAGGATATGATGTATTATTATTATTATTCCTGGGACTAGCTTTGTAGACCATGCTGGCTTCAAACACAGAGAGATCCATCTGCCTCTGTTCCCAAGTGCTGTGACTAAAGGTCTGCACCACAAATGCCCAGCTAAGATATAGTTTTTTTTTTGTTTTTTTGTTTTTTTTTTTTTAAGGAAAGAGATATGTGTACATTAGCTCATCAGCTTATGTGAAATTTTTAGATAATTTAGTGTTAATCATATTATGTAAGCAATGATTTTTATTTTGTAGAAGAAGTAGTCCCGAAAACAGTTTGGCATTTGACACAAAAATAGACAGATTAACCAATGGAAACAAATAAAAAATCTTGATATTAACCCACACACCTATAAACATCTGAAATTGACAAAATAGCAAAAAGTACGCAATGGAAGGAGGAAAGCAAATTCAACAAATGGTACTGTCACAACTGAATGTTGTGTAGAAGACTGCAGATAGACCCATGTCTATCACCATACACAATACTCAAGTCCAAATGGATCAAAGGCCTCAACATAAATCCAACCACACTGAACCTCTTAGAAGAGAAAGTGGGAGGTACCCTTGAACAAATTGGTACAGAAAACCACTTCCTGAACATAACACCAGTAGCACAGACACTGAAATTGACAGTTAATAAATGGGAACTCTACAGAGAAGCTTCTGTAAGGCAAAGGACACAGTCGAGTTGACAAGATCAAAAGGCAGTCCTAAAACTGAGAAAAGATTTTTACCAATCCTACATCTGACAGAGGGCTGATCTCCAAAATATACAAAGAACTCAAGAAACTAGTCACCGAAACACCAAATAACCCTATTAAAAAGTGGGTTATAGAAATGAATAGATAATTCTCAATAGAGGACTCCAGAATGGCTGAAAGACTCTTAAGAAAGTGCATAACATCCTTAGCTATCAGGGATATGCAAATCAAAGCAACTCTGAGACACCATCTTACTTTAGCAAGAATGGCTAAAATTAGAAACACCAATGACAACTTATGCTGGAGAGGATGTGGAGAAAGGGGATACACCTCCACTGCTGGTGGGAATGCAAACTTGTACAGCTATTTTTGTAGATCAGTATGGCAGTTCCTCAGTAAAATGGGAATTAGTTTACCATAGTACCAGGCAATTCTACTCTTAGGCATATACCCAAATGATCCACATCCAAGCAACATAGGCATGTGCTCAACTATGTTCAAAGTAGCATTATTTGTAATAGCTAGAACCTGGAAGCAACCTAGATACACCTAACTGAAGACTGGATAATGAAGATGTGACATATTTACACAATGCAACATTATTCAGCTGGGGAGGGACAATGGAATCTTAAAATTCACAGGAAAGTGGATGGAACTTGATGAAACCATCCTCAGTGAGGCAACCCAGTCACAAAAAGAGGAACATGGTATGCACTCACTTGTATATGGATTTTAATCATAGAGCAAAACCTATAATTCACACCACCAGAGAAAATAGGATACAAGGAAGATTCTAATAGATTCATACAAGGTCCCTCACAGAAGGGGAAAGAGATAAGATCTCTTGAGGATGTTGTGAGTGGGAGGGTAGTGAGTACAGAGAGAGTTAAGAGAAAGAGAAGGGGAGGAGAGTAGAGAACGTGGAATTAGCAAGAGAGAGAGAGAGAGAGAGAGAGAGAGAGAGAGAGAGAGAGAGAGAGAGAGAGGAAAGGCTACCTTCCCTGATAATGAGATTGATGACTAACTTATATGCCATCATAGAGCCCTCATCTAGTAGCAGTTGGAAACAGAAGCAGATACCTACAGCTAAACACTGAACCAAACTCCTGGAATCCTGTTGCAGACAGGGAGGAGAGAGAAGAAAGTACATCAAGACCAGGCTACAGAATCCCACAGAGAGAGCTGACCTGAACAAGGGGGAGCTAATGGACCCTAAATTGATAGTTTGGAAACCAGCATTGGACATACTCAAACCCATTAACATGGTTCTCAGTTAGAAACCTGGGACAGTCTAAGGGACCTCTGCCAATGGAACCAGGATGTATCCCTGGTGCAGGAAAGGACTTTGGGAGTACATTCCCTGTGGTGCGATACTCCCTTAGCTTACAGGCAGGAGTGGGGCCTAGTCCCTACTCCAAATGACTTTATGGATTTTGATGATTTCCCCTCGGAAGCATCACCCCCCTTGTAGAGTTGGGGGGATGGGATGGGAGGGGGTTTGGGGAGAATAGGAGGAAGGGGGAACTTGGATCATTATGTAAATAAAGAATAATTATACATATATATATACATACATTTATTTCAAAACTGTAAATTATATATATATATATATACACTTTGTAAATTATATATTATACACTTTGTTTGAATGCCACAGAAGTTTATTATGAATTGATAAGGACACTGTCCCTGCAGGCTGGCTTTCATAGTGAAAGGAGGAGCTATACTGACTATTGGGAGAGAAAAACTTCAACAGATTTACTCAGGAATGAACCTTAGATTATACATTATGCAATACTGAACTTAAGGTAATGTACATATTTTGATCAATAGTGGCATGACTGAGGTTGCCCACCTTTTCTCTTGTTGGAATTGAAGACATAATCTATAGGAGACAATGCTTGCCTAGTACTCTAAACGTTAGTCTTGCTGAAAAACGTTAGTCTAGTCATAGACACTAGAGGATAACCAATTAATGTTTGTTTTCCTATTTGTTCATATCAAAAAGTTGTCTTCATGATATTTATATGCAAACATTGATGCTGCTCCAACTTTGATGAGAGCTTCTTATTGCAGATGTTAATATTTAATGAAGAAAAACATTATTTTTTATATTCTAAGACTAAACAACTGTGAGTACAGATTTGTATATTGGGCATTACTATGAACAGTGCGACAAAGGTTCGTTGAACACTAAGGAAAAGTGGTTAAAATAAATTATGTGTTGGAGGATGAGGGGGACTGTTGTGAAATGTTGTCCTCTTCACATAACATGATTTTGCACAGAAGGTTACTTGCATACGACCTGCATACACTCAAGTGAACAAAAAAGGCAGCATGGAGAAAGGAAAGTCTCCTGATGCCCCATTACTAGCTAAGAAGTAATGGACAACTATGAGATGCACTTTTGTTTAGGAATGCCACATTGTCAGTCTCTGCCTCCCACAGTAGATGACTCCATGCTTAAGAGCATACATTTTACTCATTGTATTAAAATATAGATAAATGGCTGGGCAGTGGTGGCACATGACTTTAATCCCAGCACTAGGGAGGCAGAAACAGGCACATCTTTATTAGTTTGAGGCTACCATGGCCTGCAGTGAGTGTCAGGATATGCTTCAAAGCTACACAGAGAATCCCTATCTTAAAATATCAAGAAAAATATCGGTGAATGAATAAACTAATTTTAAAAGGAAGATATGAAGTCAGTAAAGGCATATGAATATGTTCCTTGTGGAAGTGTGGAAAATGGGGGTCATAAGTCACAGTTTTCTAATAAATTAAGAAACTATGATTCTCTATATCCTAGGAACTTATATTTTCCTAATTTTATGCTTTGAAAATATCCACATACCAATCCCTGTCTCCAATGGGCTCAGTGGGAGAGAGTCCTATAAGAGGGTGTAAGAGGAACCTACTTTGAGCTCTGCATCATTTCCTGTTTGAGCTCAGTGATGTACGCATTTGTAGAAAACCTTAGACTTTCAAATTATAGGAAATAATAAAGTTCACATGGGTGAAATATTCTATATTTATTTATATATGTAATAATAATAAAAGAAAGGGAGTCATGAATATGAAGCGAATTGAGGAAGGGATATAGGAGGAGTAGGAGGAAACAAAGGAATGGTAAAGAAAGTAAATAGAGCAAACATACATATATTTTAAAAATTTATATAAAAAATTTAAGGAATATTTTCAGTATGTTTAAAATATTTTTATTATTAATATGTTCATTATAAATAATTTCCAAATATGGTTTTATATTTTATTTGTAACTATGTGATAAGTTCATTTAGAACTTGTAAAAGGTTCATAGAGCTTAACTACATGACCTTTAGTTTTATGTCAAAAAAATAGAATTATATCAGAACAACTCCTCAAATCAAAAATAACTATTACTGCAAGCATATGAAATGGTTTTCTTTTATCATTCTCAGACTAGAATTTTAGGGAAAAGAAAGATACACAGACTCATTACATAGTTCAAATTAATGTAACAATTTAAATCATTCAAATTAACAATTTGAGAGCAAGTGACAAATCTGGAAGTCATCAGAGTTAATTAGTCATTAACCTATTAATGGAACATTTTCAGATGTACACTTGGTAAGAGTAGGGTTGTTCATGTAATTCAGCGTTCTGAAGTAGCTATCGTAGTTTATAAAAGCACAGCTTTTATGTACAATTCCCTCACCAAAAAATTTATAATTAAATAGTCTACAGTACTGTTTGTATTACATCCACAAATTTGGTCACATCCAAATGCTGTATGTCTTGGCTAGTTTTATGGCAACTTGACACAAGCTAAGTTATCTGAAAGGAGAGAACCTGAATTGAGAAAATACCACTGTATTAGCTATCTTTATTGTATTCTCTTAATTAGTGACTGATCAGGAAGAGCCCAGGCAATTGTGAGTGATGCCATCCTTAGGCTGGCAGCCCTAAGTTTCTAAATAAGTCAGGCTAAATAAGTCATGTAAATAACACCCTCTATGCTCTCTGCAGCAGTTCCCATATCCAGGTTCTATCCTTGTTTGACTTCCTGTCCTGAGTTCATTCTGTGATAGATTATGGTTTTAGAAACAAATTAAATAAACCTCTTCTTCCCCAACTCATTTTGTCATACAGTTTCATCACAGCAACAGAAACCCTGACTAGGACACTATGTAAATGAACTCAATAGAAACACTAGGGCACTATGTAAATGAACTCAATTTTGTAGTTATCTTCATCACCACTTTTTTTTCCAGAATAAAACAGGAAATGGCACTATCCATGACTGATACCATGGACCCAATGACAGCTGAGGTTTGCCTAAAACCCAAACAATTAAACCAATGCCTATAAACCAATGCCTGTTTTTTGATTTATGTAATCAATATTGACTTTTTGAATGAGAGGATATCATGTTGCTTCTATCATTATAAAATAACAATTATTGTAATTAATTAAATAAAATAGTGGAAAATAACAACAGGAAAGAAAAACAGATAAAAAAACCCACTATTTTTTCTAGTTGGAAAGTACAGAGTTGATCAATGTATTATTAATATTATGTGAATAAGTATGTGATGATGTGATACAAGTTAAAAGCAAGCTATGATTGTATAGTTAGCTTCTCCTAAAAATCAAACTAAATACAGACTCTTGTAATGGATCTTTGTTACCTTGCAACTTTGAGCTCAGTGATGTGTTTATTTGTAGAAAAACTAAGACTGTGAAATTATAGTAAATGATGAACGAATTTTATATAAGTGTTATATTACAGAACTGGACCTAAAATATTGTTTCCACAGTAGTAACTCATTTACACGCACAGATGAAAGATTAAAGAAATTAGGACAGTATTGTAATTTCTGTGTTAGTGTATAGCATTTAGTTGACCTGAACTAACTTTCTTTTCATATGACCTATTGGAAAGCATGGGTGATGGTAAGTGTCTTAGATGTGATGTTGGTAAAGAAAAATAAGCCAGACCTACTGAGCCAGATGGCTTCTGATCTCTCTATAAAAGAAAAAGAAAAATGTGCTCATTATGAAATAAAGAGGCATCCTTAGAGCTTACTTTGGTTAATGAAATAAATATTAATTAGAGTCATTAAATTGTATCTTGTTGAAGCTTTAGCATAAGTGAATAGTCTATGGCATTCTTCATTTATCGTTATCACCAGCATTAACATCACCACTAAATTTATCATCACCTTCATCACCATTTCTGACATTTATATTATTATACTTGTAAAAATCATAACTCATGGAAGGCAGTGTCAGGAAGAAAACAGCTTCATCTAAGGAGTGGAGGAGAAACATCCTGTGAAAGACAACTTTAGAGAAGACAGCATATGGTATTTACTGCTGGGTGATGACAGCATACTGAACAAGCAGTAATGTAAGACGCCATCATTCACTGACAACAAAGACAGACTACAGTGACTAAGTCAAAGAGACAGAAATATGAATATCACTTGCCCTGCAAACAAAAGCTGCAGCTGCTAACCCGAAAGACATATTACAGGTGACTTCTCAGTGAATACTATTTGGTGCTAAATCATGGGGATAGTAACCAAACCTTCTTCCCTTTGAAATTCCACTAAAATCAACCCCGTATTTGAGACTATAAATGACAATATCATCATAAAATATTATATCTACAACCTCAACATCTATTCAGTTATAACTGGAACTATTTTATTTTGTAATTATTAGTAAAAGCAGAAACTTCTATCTGATTAGCTGTGAAAATGGTTGCAAAATTCCCACATACATCTTTGCACTGGATGGTAACCTTGCCGTAAAAGTACAAGAAGTTGAAAAAAACGATCATTTGAAAAGAAGGGGCCATGAATATGGATGAAATTTTAAATTCTGGGATTATACGTGGCAGTGGGGAATGTGAGTTGTATTGGCACAATGCTCATGTATTAAACTCCCAAAAAGAAAAAAACAGATATAATACAGGAGGTCTGAAAAGGAGGAAGTACAACAGGCAAATGTTTTATGTATTACACTCCATTCATGAAAGAATAAAAAAAGGAAAGAAAAATGTGGAGCTAGACATATCACACAATGAATTAAGAGAATGAGAAAACATTCATTTGTGATGGGATTGTTGGTTACTAAGGCATTTGTATCATGAATTCTCAAAAGACTAAAATTAAATCTATCATATGAGCGACATATCTTATTCTGTGGTATATACATAAAGAACTCGAAATCCTATTCAGACACTTGCTCAGTCATATTCTTTCTCACTCTACTCATAATTGTTAAGAAATGAAAACAAAAGAAATGTCCTTCAACTTATATATTGATAAGGAGAAATTTGTACTTATTCTTAATGGGATGCTATGTAGTTGTAAAAAAAATAAAGATGGCTTCTCAGGCAAATATATGGAATAGAAAAATAATATGCTGCGTGATCAAGCCATGAAACAAAGACAAACATTCCTTTCTTTCAATCTCTCTCATTTGTGGTTTCTAGAATTAAATCCTCACATATTTAATATATGAATGTAGTAACATAAAAACAATAAGAACCAAAGGGGAGCATGGAAATGAGGTAGACCTCTAGAAAGAGAAATACAATGATATATGTGATACAAGTGTGGATATCATGAAGCTGAGACTTTACTTATTGAGGAGGTGGGGGGGCAATATAAGAGAACAGAGAGGAAAGATAGATAAAACAATACATTAAATTTACCTAAAAATACATATTATAAACACAAGTAGGTGTATATACATATATAGTTTAAAAAATATGTTCCTAGGGGTGATACTGCCTTCTTCAAGTGCCAGACCTAACCAGGCATTAGAAACTTCACTTTTAATTAGGGTCAGGAGAGTCTGAGAGATGCCCAAAGTGCATAGTAGGTTGTGGCTTCCCAGTAGTTGAAGGTCAGTCCTTATTGCTGAAGACATCAAACTTTTCGAACACAGAACTCAGAGGATTCTGGCTAGATTTGATCCCAGTGCTTCTTCCCTGAGGACTAGCTTCCATGGTACTAGAATATGCTGTGCATGCTATGAAGCAAGTAAGAAATTACTAGTAATACCTGATTTGTGAGGGTTATGAACTACTCAATGATCATCATGTCAAGAAATCCCTAAAGGTGCAAGAATGACACATATCTTAGTAATAAGCAATGACTGTTAATTGCATTAAAAAGCAATTGCAACTTGTATGAAAAGTCTGTCCAATAAGCCATCACTAGTGAAGTTGTCAGTCATAGAGGAGAATTTGCTACCACTCCTTTCCCTAAACAAATGCAATCACTAACTGCATTCTAAATAGAAATTTATGTACCAACAGATAAATGTATTTCCCATTGCTCATCAAAGAATATTTTGCAGCAGATGGAGACCATTAAAGAAATCCAGAAAATGAAGAGAATATCTGATCATAAGTTGTTCATCCACAATCACAATTGAAGTATGTTTTGGCTTACTTGTTTTGAAAAGGTAATTATAAAACTTTAGATGTTTCAAATATAGTTTATTGTGATTGATAGGCATGTTATATGCATTAAATTCACTTCATTTTTAGTCTTTTAACTTAAAATTTTTAATATACTATATTTTAACCATGTTTTCCCTACCTCCTTCCATATTACTCAAATCCCTACCCACCCAACTTGACAGTTTCTCTTTTAAAAACCAAACAAACAATAGAATACAATAAATAAAATAATATATTGTCACTAGTTAAAAGCACTCAAATCAATTGCAGAAACAAAATGGTTATTGAAATATGAAGATTAGCTCAGGCAACATGGTGTAGACAACAAATGAAATGATTACATTGACGTAGCCTGAGATCATAGAAAACACATGGAAGATTAGTTGGCTGCGAAGTGATGTGGACACAGAAATTATATAATTGGATTTCATGTGATCTGTTATTCAAAACAGAATTAAAATGTTATATTGGTTACTACTTTGTATCAGTGTTTGAAAGTTTGGTTGAATTTACTAGACTGGGGAAAACCATTAGGAGGGTTAAAAGGACTCAGATCCAGCCCTATTGCTTTTGAAACATCTTGGAAATTCAGAAGCATTGGTTAGCATACACAGAACAAAACAAAACAAAAAGGTAAATTTGTGGGTGATGTATAACGCCTCAAGTTAATGGTTTTAATTGACAGCACCAAAGCAGAAAAACAAACACCAAATAATAAATAGTTTTGATAGGGAGAAAACACCAGAGACAGCATCATTTGACTTGATGAAAGGTAAATGATACAAGTCACCATGAAATATTAAAACATAAAAAGATAAATAAATAGGGGGAGAGTGTAAAATAATGCAAGAAAGCAACAAAGTTGATCTATGCTTAGTTTCTAGAAGAAAGATGTAAAGTCAATTTGAAACCTGTGGGGAAACCAAAGAAAAAACTATCAAGGGAAATAGAAGAACCCAAAGAGATTGTTAGTCTTGATGAAAGACAACTGATCAATAAAAATTCAGTGCCTTGCTGGGGGATATAATTCCTTTTGGAATTGATAAAACTGAAGATGAAATAATTCAGAAATACACACTGGAAAATATATCATCTTCAATATATGGTTCTGGTCAAACTTGATGGCGTCATGAAGAAAGCAAATAATCTACACTTAGCACCCTCCACAAAACTCATCTCCAAATGTATCAAAGACCTCATCATAAGAACAATTACACTGAATGTGTTAGAGTGGAAAGTGGAGAATAGTCTTGAACTCTTTTGAACAGGGAATGACTTTCTGACTATAACACTCAGCACAGGCATTAAGATTAACAATTAATAAGAGTGATTTCATGACACTGAAAAACTTCTGTACAGCTACTGACACTGTTCATAAAAAAATTACAGGCTATAAAATAAGCAAAGATTTTTGACAACTGTACATCTTATTGAGGGTAACAATTAAAAAAATAAAGAAATAAAAAAAACTAGACATCAAAAAACATCAAAATTTAAATTATTGCACAGATTTAAACAATGAAATTTCTAAAGAAAAATCACAAATGGTTGAGAAACAAATTTTCAACACTCTTAGACATTGGTAAATGTGATTCAAAACTACTTGGAGATTTAGCAGGTCAGAATGGCCAATATCAATAAAACAAATGATTGCTCATGCTGGTGAGGATACAAGATAAGGAGAACATCCATTGCTCTTATGCACACAAATTCATAGAGACACTATGAAAATAAGTGTGATGATCATGGGAGAAGCTAGGAATAGGTTTATTTTAACATTCAGTTATTTCACTCTTGCATATACATCCATGTGTATGTGGGCCAAACCTATAAAGTGACCCTCATCTTCCTCTATGTGGTATGAAGTGCCTCACCTTCTGAAAAATTATGACCTGCCTTCTTATTGGCAGGGTTCACAATGGATGAAAGAGCAAAGAATGTATTGGGATCCCTAAAATTAGGGTATTTAATATGGAGTTATAAACAGGATGAGACATGAATCACAATGGCCATTAACTCAGAGCTGTAGCACAAGCAACTGAGACTCAGCCATTTGCACAGAAAGAACTTATGATATTAAGAGAAGAATTTAAATTTATATATATATATATATATATATATATATATATATATATATATATATATATATATATCGCCACTCAAACCCTTTAATTCAAGGAAACATTTGTAGCTCATTGGGACTGAGATGCTGCTTTATCACTTCTTGGGACTCCAGGATTGTAGTGTGTATGTTTCCGCCAGCCCGCCAGCCCCAAATAACACTCAGAGACTCTGTATTTGATATAATCCTGTTGGCCAGTTACCATTATTGTTTATGGGCTAGCTCTGCCTTAATTATTAACCCATTTCTACTTATCAAAGTATTTCCACGTGGTCTTCTTTTCAGGGAGCCACGGCAGGCGTAATGCTTCTTCCCTGGGCTACATCTCGACTACTCCTTTCCACTTCCTCTTTCCTCCTTGTTTCCTAGCCCTGCCTATCTTGCTATCTCATTGGCCCAACGGTGCTTTATTAACAAGTATGAGAAACATATTTACAGGATAACATCTCCCATCACAGGATTATAAGGGAAATCAATTATATGAAACTATGGTAGTCTGCCTTAATTACTTAAATTGGGTAAGATGTAAAACAAAATTGGAAAAGGCCTCTCACTTGCTACTTGTGAGGCTATGAGGCATGGTGGCTGAATGGATCTACATTCCTGAAAGTTTCATGGAAGCAGAGACAATTTTATGGTAAATGGTGAAAATTCAGAAAAATACCTAATTTCACATGCAATGTAATGTTAACTTTTGAATGCATTAGAAATTTTAAAAAGTCTAGGGAAGATGTGAAAGTACTATGAAAAATTGACTACAGGAAATCAATTCACAAGGCATACCCTGTGGTACACTTGTGTACCACAAGGTGGTACACAAGTACCACCCTGAGATTATTGGAATCTTAATGGTTAAGTATATGCTGCATCCACATGACAAAACACAATAAAAGGACACAACAAAAATAACAATCAATATAAAAATATTAAAACTATGAATAAAGTTCTAGATGAGAGCCATTGGTTACCACGAAATTATGCATGCCACTATTGCATTTGTCAGGATGTATTGGTCAATGTTGTGGCTCATAGGTATCAAAGATAGGAAAGACTTTTGGATGTTTTCCCACTTTGCAAGTTTACATAGTACCTTATACTACATTGAAAGCCATACCTCAGGGAGAAGGTTTTGGGTCAGTTTCTGGGAGTCTCTGGGCCCTGCATCTGAAGCACTTGGTGTTTTCAGAAATAGGACAACAGATGCATATAAAACACAAATCGCATACTAAGACTGAAGGGAAATTGTGGTTGAGTAGGAGGTAGACAAAAGATTATAAGAGCTAGAGAATCCAGGAGTTTGGTGTTACATTGTGCCTTTTAGTCATGTCAGATGCTACAAACCCTAAAGTCTCACTAATATGACTTCATACACATGAATTGAACAAGGACAAAAATAACATATATGCTAAAATAGGCATGGGAAAATCCATGAGGCTTCAGTATTACAAAAAGAACTCTAGGCACCTAAGGAATAGTGAAAGTGGAAGAAATAGTCTCCAGGGAAGAGAACAACTAGTTCTTATCCAATACCAAATAGTCAGTCCTGAAAGCATATGCACAAGTAGCATTATGCAGAATTAGAATATTGATTTTCTGTGTTTAGCAATATTTATATATATATATACACATTTATTTATATAATAATAATTATTGAATAGAGGCCATGAATTTGAAGGAAAGCTAGGATAGTTATATGGGAGTGTTTGAGGAAAGGAAACAGAGAAAGGAATGATGTAACTATATTACAATATAAACTGATGGAAATATTTTAGTGCACATTAAATATTAATTAAATTAGCCAGGCATATTGGAATATGCCTCTATCCCAGCACAAGGAAGGCAGAAGTAGGAGAATCTTGGTGAGTTTGAGGCCACCCTGGTCAACAATATTATTTCCAGAATAGCCAGAGATGTAATACAGAGAAATCCTATCTAAATAAACAAAATTTAAAAATAAGTTTTGACTCCCTGTATTATTTCACATTATGTTTTTGGAAATGGTATGTTTTAAGATAAGAAAAAAGTAACTTATTTTCATTTGTATATCCTGAATTATTTAGTTAATGAATCTCTTCACTAAAAGAATTTATATAATTTATGAAATATCTAGAGACTTAAACATAAACCATAAAAAATATTTTGGAATTTACAAACAACTAAACAAATCTAAGAAAGTATAAATACTAGAGAAAGAACAAAAATAATTTTTAAAGGAAAAAATTGTTTGGATGTGAAAAGACACTCCTCAAAATCAAAAAATTGTATTGCCAAGATTACACAATATTCATATTTTAGTTATCAGTCCTGAAATAATACAGGCTGTCTCTACTGTTTTGTATTTCCCAACTATGCTAGATGTTGTGAGGCTATTGTTAAACACACAGCAAGTTTTTGTCCTAAGGTAGGAAAAAATCAAACTGGTACACCACTAAAAACTTAATGTGTTTTGACAAGCTTTATTTGGAAGATGCTGTTCATGGTCCAGGGAGTGAAGGAATATTCACCAATGGTCCTACTTTGTTTCAGAATGAATGTACTACATTGTGAAGGTTCAAGAAATCTATGTAGTTGGGGTTATCTGTTATTGCTTGAACCACCACCATGTTAGTTTGGGGTACTTTTCAACTGGAAGTAACTTGTGAGTGTAATTGTAAGCCTAGGTAAAACCCAGCTGAGGCCCAAGAGCACAGTGGGGAATCTACTACTACAGTTTCTCTAAATTGTCATACATTTCATGTAAAATTACTTCCTAAATATTTATATTTGTATACAAAATTATTATTTTACTGCTGTTAGCTTTGCTATTCAAAGTTCATTTTTTTAAACAATGATCCATGGTAACATCTTTCTAGTCTTATTGATAAAATAAATAGAGAGATGGATGGATAGATAGATAGATAGATAGATAGATAGATAGATAGATAGATAAGTGATGCTTAAATGCTCAGCCATGAAAGGGAACTAGATATTATCTTCTCCAAAACAAGGATATTATCTCAGAAGAGCAGAGAAAAAGAAAGTAAGAGTTGGAGGGTTTAATAACAGAATGGTGTGGCATACTCTGTTTTTCATGGTAATCCCCTTCGTGAATTCTCAGCTAATGTGATCACAAACACATGCTCTTCATAGGATTATATTTTCCTTGAATTGACTCTTCCTTGTGATACTTCCATTCTTTTATCAGAAATCACAATACTTTTTGCCACAATATTTTGTGAATATATAACATTTTTAAATGTTCAAAATTTCCTAAGCCCACATTTAAGAGATGTTGGACATTTAAAGTATGATTATGATTTGCATTTTACAGCAAAATTATACTCTGTCAAAGGGGTGAAAGGATTATATAAAACAGATATTTGCTTGTTAAATTGACCAAGAATAAAATGGAATAGCTTTTTAACTTGATAACATTGAGCATCATTTGAAAGACTCATCCAAAAGGAATTGTCTACACTGATTATCTCAGACATAAAATTGGACATTTAATTAAAAATTTGTAATTTGGCAAATAATAAAAATTTTAGGCATATATATGTGTGTGTTTGTGTGTGTGTGTGTATACTAATATTTCTGACATCTGTATGTTTATTTGCTGTCCTTTGTATATTATTTATCTCTCAATTCATTCTATGCCTTGGTTTGTAAACTTTTATATTTTGATAATATTAAAGTTTCATCTCTAAATGTATAGCTTTGGTAGAGTATAATCCATATTTAAAAGCATAAAATGATTTGCAAATGATTTACAAATATGTATTATACTAAGAATCACAGTCAATAGACTTATCTCTTAAAATTTACAAGTGTGTATTCATATATATTGATATTATATTACTCCTGTTACATTAGTGTTTAACTTTTCACATTTTCTAGGTTCTTTCAGTAGATTATATATTTAAACACTATTCATATAAACAAAATGTAGTAGCATTTATAAACTGATCACTTTTAATTCTATATACAATAGCAAGAGAAGTTGTATCATTTATATATAATCATCATCGTCACTATTAACTTCAAATTATTTTTATTTCATATGATTTTTTGATATAATGAAATAACTAAATTACTATGTTTCCAATGAGAGTTTGGCTATTTTTCTACATAAGGGGACATTATTAATACTTTGTTTAATGTCTGTTTGTAGATAATATCCATAAAATTATAATGATTAAATAATGTAGTAAATTAGGTTCATAGATGTGGTTTCCAACCATTTGCATCTCTAATTGATGTTCTTATAGATGTGCTTCAACACATTTAATTAACCTCTGAATTTTCTTAAGGATTGAACACAGTAGTTAAATGGTGCAGATCTGAAGCATATACTCATTTAAGTTGCTATGTTAAACATCACTCCCCATCAGAAGGGTACAGACCACTCTACCTCATTACACCAATGCCACCTCATGTTAATATCATATTTTAATCTTTAAAAACAATAAATCATCTTAAAACCTTGTTACTAAATTCTGTGATGAATGAGCCATAGACTGCTTATGTATCAATAACCACATTTTCCTCCTTCCTGATTATTGAGCATCTGTTAATTTTATATACAGTTTGATTCTGTATTCTTTGATTCAATTACTCAAAGGTGTTTAATTGTTGTCTCAATCACTAAACAGTTCTTTTTTCAGAATTTCAGTCTTATCTGTCAGTTCTCTCTCATTTCATCACTTCCTTTGCCCATAGATATCTCAAACCCCAGATTTCATGCTTATACGTCATTATTTCCTCAGTGACACACATGCCCAGTTTTACATTTTCTCCATATGTGCTTATTGCTTCTTTTTCAACCATATCTATTACTGTGATATAAATACAAATATTTCTATAATAGAATTATACCATATATTATCTCCCCCATTTATTTGCTTATAGGTCTTCCTCATCACAGTTATATGAATTGTCTCAAAGTTCCTTGGTCTTCAACACACTTACCCTTATTACTGTAATTTTTTTTCTGTCCCCGTAGATTTCAATAGTTATCTTGTAGCATTTAATATCTGATTATTATAGAACATGTATATGATGGCTACCCAGGTACTAAGGAACCATTGGCCTTTGTATGCACAGGTGGGAAGGTAATGATTAATGAAAAGAAAAACTATAGGATGATTGCTTTAGGCATATACACATTATTATCCTATAAGAACAGCAACAATAAGATTGACCTCAATCTAAATGTTGGTAATATATTTTTTCCATAATAAATTATTGTTATATGGCATATTACTATTTTATTTTGATAGTCTTTTAATGGCAAATAGCTAACTTAAAAATATTATATAAAATTACATGTACTAAGAAGGCAATATTTTCATTAAAAAGCATATATAATGTAGGTAAAATAAAACCTTTTTAATATCTGTGTAATATATGGTTATCAGTAATTTGTAGCAGTATCTAATATATCTCTGAATTTCTTTCTCCAAAGCCTAGATAATCAAGAGTTAAGTTGAATTTTACTTTTCATTTAGTATATACAAATTGAATGTTTAGCTAGCTTATTTCTGTCTATTTAACAGAAATAGAAAATATAAGAGGAAAGGAAATGGATATAGAACTCGAAGCCCAAAAATTTATTCCTATCATCTATCTACAAGAGTAGAGAAAGATAATGCTGAAATGCCTCTGAAACATTTTAATGGGTTTCCTTGAAAAGTGAAAGAGTTTGTTAGGAACAGTGGGCTGGAAGAACATATATTAACTATGGTTTTGTGGGAAAAGCCACCAGCCATTATTTGAGTGTGTTCAGGGGTCAACACTGTAACACAGGTGAGGTCATCCTTGAAGCATTTTTTTTTCTCACATTCCATTATCTATTAGTGTACACATTTTAAAGCAGTAGTTTAAGATACTCAATAAATATTAATAATTCATTAAATTGTCTACATTAGAGAGGTGAGAATGCTCTTGTTTTCATTTGATCAATAGAAGGATACAAAAAGATATTAAGTGACTTGAGCATAATATAAAATCAAAAGGAGGATTTTTTCTGGATTAGACAACATTTACCAGTAAGCTATCTATGGAATTTGTTATTGGCATTGAATCAATCCTCAAGAAAGTTGAAAATAACAGACATTTAATATGCACAGCATCAGTATGATAAAACTGTAATAAATACAAGAATTTAGGATAACTCCCTCACACAGAACTCTCTCTTGGAAAATGATCAGTGCACATCAGAATACTGTCAGAGCAATGTATCAGTCACAATTTGGTCTTATAATATTTAAGGTAACAGGAACATGAACAACTGTATTTAGCTATTCAAAATAATTATGATGTAGAAGCTTCAATGCTTTATCAGATAGGAATGAAAAAAGTAAACATTAGAAGACAAAGCATGTTCAAGATTCAGTGTGGCTGGATTAATTTGAAGTCATTGATCCATTTGGACTTAAGTTTTGTGCATGCCAACAGACGTGCCTATCTGCAGTATTCTACACACCATCATCCAGTTATGCCAGCACCATTTGTTGAATATGCTTTCCTCTTTCCATTGTATAATTTTAGCTGTTTTGTCAAAATATCAGATGTTTGTAGGTGTGTTGGTAAATGTCAGGATTTTTTATTTGATTCTATTGTTCTACCTGCCTATTTTTATGCCAATTCTAAGCTGTTTGCAGGACTATAGCTTTATAGTACAGCTTGAAGTCGGGGTTGGTGCTGCCTCTTGAGTTTCCTTTATTGTACAGGGATGTTTTGGCTATCTTGGTTCTTTTGTTTTTCCATATAAAGTTAATTATGATCCTTTCAAGGTCTGTGAAGAATTGTTCTGGATTTTTGGTGGGGATGGCATTGAATCTGTAGATTGCCTTTGGCAAAATTTCCATTTCTACTCTGTGTATCTTATCTGTTCAAGAGTATGGGAGATCTTTTCATTTTCTGGTATCTTCTTTAATTTGTTCTTTGAAGACACAAAGTTCTAACTATATAGGTCTTTTACTTGTTTGTTAGGCATTACCACAAGATACTTTATGTTGTTTGTGGCTATTGTAAAGGATGATGTTTCTCCGATTTCTTTCTCAGCCTCTTTACTGTCTGTATATAATAGGGCTACTGATTTTTTTTTCAGTTAATCTTGTATCCTGTTAATTTGCTGAATGTGTTTATCAGCTGGAGGATTTCCCTGCTAGAGGTTTTCTGATCAATTAGATAAACTATCATATCATCAGCAAATAGTGACAGTTTGACTTCTTCCTTTCAAATTTGTATCTCCTTGATCTCCTTTTATTGTCTTATTGCTCTAGCTATTACGTCAAGTACAACATTGAAGAGATATGTCTGACTTTATTTAGCTAAATAAATTGTTTAGCTCTTAATTATGTATGACACATTGGATATTAATTTAAAGAGGTCACAACTATTATGCATATCTTACCATCCAGTTTTCCAAGTTAGATGTTAAAAATCAAAAGTTCTATAAAACCAGGAAGAAAGAGCATATACATGATTTTATTGATACACCTACAGAAGAAAAACAGCTCTAAAAGTTTCCTCAGCCTGTAACTTTAATATAATGCTTCTCAGAACAAGAAAGAAAGAATTGAACTAGATGAGTGAAACTCTTAAATATGGCATAAAATATGACTTTTTAAAGAATATTTATTCATTACTTTCCAGTGACAGAAAATATAAAAACCAGAAGTATGGAAAATTTGACATGTATAATTATGAAAGAATCATGAATTTTCTTAATCCTGAGAAAAAATATTTGAAGTTGCTTCAAGGTAATAAAAGAAAAACTGTAAATGATGGAAAGAGAAACATCATTCTGTATTTAATGGTGAGAACAGAATATTAATAGAAACCAGCTTCGATTTGCCAAACCAAATTGCCACTCATTATACTATAACTGTAATATTAGTTCATAAATAAAACCTGAACATAGTGGCACCATGACAATACACTAGGCAAGAGGATATATATGTATGTATATATATGCATATATATATATATATACTTTGTATATATATATATATTTATACTTTGTAAATAATGTGAATTATACTTCACAAGAATGCAAAGTACAGTGTTTGAAGTATGATGGGGGCATTTAAAAAGTTTCTGAAAATACTAAACAATATATCTGCTATCCAAATGTTCTGTTTCAAATTCCATCTTTTTCACTTCCACTCTCTGATTGATAGGGATATATATATATATATATATATATATATATATATATATATACAAATATATCAGATAGGAATATATATATATATATATTTGTATATATATATAATTACAATGGAAATGAACATATATATATATAATGGACACATATATATTGATATATATTCATATATATATATATATATATATATATATATGTCTATTTCAATTGTAATTGAAATGGTACTCTGAAGGCTTAAATTATCCTAGAGATCAAATATGTACTGAAAAATTTATAGTTTCAGTTGTAACTTGACAGGTTTATATAAATGATCTGTATAAATAAATATCTGAAATGTAAAAAAAATGTATGACATTAAATTACATTTATCTCTGAAGTTAGTTTTGTAACTCTTTTACACCTAATATTAAGAATGATTAAAATTCCATTCTAGTTCAGAATATCCTTTAAGTAAGATAAAGCCATATTTTACTTTAAATTGACCATGTATATTTTTTTCTTTCATTGTAGAAAGAACATTAAGAGTATCTTAGCAATACAATTGAAATAAGGATGCTAAGGTACACAAAAATAATTGAATGCCATTGTCAATGAAGTTTGCTAGAACCTGGAGTAAGTTTTCTAGAACTTGGAGTAGCATACAGAGTAAACAAGATATAAATAATGAGAGAAATATTTTTATTTAACAAAATTTACCCTTTAATTTCTTTAATCTATTGACAGGCTATTAATAGTAGTTGGTAGTGAATTTTAATCATGGGAATTCAAGAGCAATATATATGGTGACTCAAAATAGTCGTACTTTCCTTTCTAAACGAACAGTATTTTGGGCAGTTGCATTGGGAAACGGCATCCTTCTCACCAGAGAATTATAGTCAAAGTTGGGTCCTGTGTTTTACAATTACAAGCAAATATAACAAATTGTACTACTATACTTTGAAATTAAACAAGGGGATATTTATGATTTTTCTGCTAATCGCAGAAGTGTTTTGAACAAAAGCTACATTGTAATGCATGCCATTTTAACAGGCAGTTTTATGTTATATTATGTAGAAGTGTCATAGAAGTGAGTTGATTACTTCGTTCTATACAGAGTAATGAGGCTGAGTGAGAGTCCTTGGGGTTTGTTACAATTGGTTCACAACTCATTCAACTAAGCATTGGCAGTAGGACTAAAAGGGCATAGACATCTGGTTCAGAAGCTGGCCCTCCTAGCATTAACACTTTCACGTTAGTTCTTTTCAAATACTGCCGCTTAATGAAGATTCAGGAGTTTTGGACCAAATTGGTACTTTAACTATGCATGTTCATTCTCAGTGATTAAAAGAAGGATGCTTGTCTGAATTTCAATGTAAATTAAGTAGTGTATCCCTATCAATCAGAGAGTGGAAGTGAAAAAGATGGAATTTGAAACTGAACATTTGGATAGCAGATATATTGTTTAGTATTTTCAGAAACTTTTTAAATGCCCCCATCATACTTCAAACACTGTACTGTGCATTCTTGTGAAGTATAATTCACATTATTTACAAAGTAAGATATCAAATTATTAATACATTTTGAAAGAAGTTGAAAATGTTTTCTCTCCAATAGTATTGAAAATTTATTCATAATTTAATATTTTGTGTAAAAATATAGATGCATATCATGTTTTAGTATGCACAAAACACTTCTTAATATTATAACATTTTATTCATACCAAAGGATTTCTTAAATAAATTAATCATTTATTTTCTACTAACTTGGTTTCTAATGCTTGGCTTGAATAACAGTATCATAAAGCTGCATATTTTTAATCAGTTTAAAAATACTTGGATAACCAAGGTTCATGATTAGAAAAAGTTCAAGAAACCTTGATTTTGATCAATATTTTGGTGAGATATGACTTAAGAGTAATTAATGTTTGAGTCAACTGGTGATACCAGTAAATGTCTGAGCTTTTACTCTTTTCTGACACATAGGCTATTTAACTCTTTACTAACTTGCTTTATATTAAAACTTTACACTAAATTAGATTTCATTAAATAATACTTTTTAATATTAATGTAATGAATTAGGTAGTAGTAAATACAGTTTGTCAAAATTATGACCAAAAATAATCCTTAAACTTCTTCCTCCAACTTTTCTCTTCCCCGTTTCTTGGCTGGACAAAAAATAATTGATTCATAGATGTTTAATCTTTCTCCTTCAGTCCCCTAGGTTCGCGAAACTAATATGATCACTTATAATCCTGTGGATAGGTTTTAGTTTTGTATTGCCATAAGTCTAATGTGTTACTCAAAATTCCTATGCTGGACACATAATGCTAACTTTCAACTTGATGATAACTGGAGGAGTAACCTTTGAGTATAAATACAACTAGATGAAGCCAAAAAAACTATACTATTATGATGCATTAGTGGCTTTATAAGACAAAAGTGAGGTATCAGGATTGCTCTATCTCAACATGTATTATGGTTTGTATCTAGGTCTCAGAAAACCCATGTGCTAAATAGCTAGATACCAGTTGATGGCTTTGTGTCATTAAAAGCTAAACAAATCAAATGATAAATTCATAGCTTAACAACATGTTAAGAATTTGGGGCCATCCTGGAAAAAGTAAATCACTGGAGGTTTGAATATGAGGCAGATATCTTTATAGGTGAGAAAATCATCATCTGTCTTGACATCTTTTCCTTCTGGGTATTTCTCTTTTTCCTTTACTATCTTCTTTCTCAAAACCATCAGATAAAAATGTTGTCACATCATTCCATCACATAGTTCTCTCTATGATATTCTTCCACATTTTGAGTTCCAAAGCAGTGAAATGAGTTCTTAGTCCTTTATGTCACTCTGTTGGATATTTTTCCTTATAGCAATGCAAAGCAATCATACCTTGCAATGCCTTATATCATGTTTTTATCTAACAATGTTAATTCACCAAGTAATACAGTGCTGCTTTCAGATTACTCAGCCTACAAAATATCAATAAATTTATTTTTTCTTATAAATTTTCTGATACCAAGTGTTAAGTTATAGAAATAGAAAATATATCAATTTATTTAATCCTTTTTGCATTCTTTGACTTTCTTCTCTTGTAGCTATAAGACATCTATATGTCCTTGGCAGGTACTCTTTGCAACACCATCCAGCAAAATAGCTTTACTTCAGTGAGGTTAATATGGGTAATATGCACATTCCAGGTCTGATCACTTTTCATCATCTGCATTCATTTCTTAGTATACAGTTAGAGCCATGAGTAATCAGCTTCTAGTAAGTAAATAATATAGTGCTGTGTGACAGCAAGGATAACATAGCTACCTGTAGGAAGATATTCACCTTGTCTGCACCTGTGCTTAGGCCATGCCCATTGGGGCGCAGACAGGGCCGGATGGGAGTTGGGAGAAAAGGCTGGGAAAGGGTAGGGCTGCTCCTCTTGGTGGTGCGCCTGGAAGGCTTAGGATCCGGTGGAACCCGCCGCGTTCATCTGCCTATGTGGTGAGTTATTTCTCCCTTAATAAACATCTATTCGGCCTAATTGTTTATCCTGATCCTTATTAAATCGCAATAGCTACCCAAATAAAAATGTCATTATGTTTCTTATAATGACAGATCATGAATCTATAAGCCAAACTTCCACAGTGTTATCCTCACTGCAGAGATAAGAACAAGTCCAAATTTTACATATGTAGACTTAGCAAATGAATTAAATTTTATTCATTGTTAAGCTAAAATTAGAAGTGTATACCAGACCAGTAAAGTTCTTGTAGAGTAAGGAAAACAAAGCAAAAATATAGCTAGATGGATAAATAGCCTTGATTTTGTTTAGGCTTTAAATAGTAGGGAAACACAACTTTGGTCATTTATTGGAAGTTGCAAGAGAAACACAGAATGCAATCTTTGTCAATCAAATCTGTCAACTAACATTCAGTGACATGATATGTCAAAAAGGCAACTGGGTAAGTAAACCATCAAGTACTTTATTTCACGTCTGCATTACCTTTCTAATATTTTCTATTAATGCCATCTCAGTAATAAACTATTCTAGTTGATATTTTTCAGTCCACAACATTTCTGTTCAGATATTATCTAACGTTTCATCTTAAATTGGATTTTGATATTTTGTCTCTATCCTAGTAAGTATTTTTATTCAAAGTTTATGAAATTTAAAAATTGTTAAATTTCATAGTATTTGTTAATTTAGTGTTTTAACTGATGCACACATTCCAAGATCTTTCCTATTTTTTTAAGTTGCAATGGGATAAATATATTTTATTCCAATATATTTTTGTATTTTAGAGTAATAACTTGTAATCAAAGCTACTTTTAGGAACTGCAATGTCTCTCAGCACATAGAGGTACTTAATCTCCTTAGTTCAATCAACAGATATTGCATACTAACAGAAAATAAAGTCACCTGAAAGCTGTCCTTTGGCCTCTAACTACATGCAATGGTTGACATGCATTCTCAACAAACACCTGTGCTCCAATAACACACTTAATAAGTGAAATTAAACAAATACATAAAAATCTATTTCTATTTGACAAGAAGTGCTACCAAGTGTTTTCTTCTGTCTCCTAGGTGGAAATTTGCCTTCAGTGAACAAGTGCTCATTATAATCAACACAAATAATTATTCTAAATTCTAAGCATCTCAGCCTTCATGCATGGGAGAGTGGCTAGGCCCTGTTGTGCCACACTTAGTTGATTCCTGATGGGAGACCTTCCCAATGAGAAAGAGTGGACTGGGAGTGGACTGAGTGGGTAGGCACAAGATAGGCTGGGAGGGAGAACTGTGGTTGGAATATAAAATGAAATTTAAAATAATACATAAAATGTCTAAGCATAAAGAATAAAAAGGCTAATGATGTGTTTCATGTGTTTATACTTCATAACATTCAATATATTAATAAATGGACATTGAGCTATTCCTCAGGATAGGTTTACTAAAACAGAATACAACAAACAAATAAATTCAGGTCTAATTGACTTGGTAACACAATTTGATTTTTTTCATTATTTAACATATGACATATTTATTTATTCCTCACTTGAATATAACCTTTGTGAATAAAGAGACTTTATTGTTTATTTCTAAACATTTATATATGACTGTGGAAATTATTCAATGTGTTGCATAGTTGACTTTCTACTTATTCATTCATCTTGGACACGTATCTATAATGGTCTCAATATTTCATTACTGAAAAGTGGTGTTATGAATGACTATTGCAAATGTTAATTACCAGAGTTCCGTCTCACTGAGTGATTATAAGAGTTTTATCTAAGAATACTAAAACAGACAACATATGAGTTATTTAAAATATTTTCTTCAAAATATAGAGTATAATGTCACTAATTACACAGTGCTTTGTAAATGTTTAGTGTTCTAAAATTAAGGTACAGGCATTTCTTTTACAGAGTTTTGCTTAGATATAAAAGTATTGGGTGATAGGAAAAAACTGACTTTTTGCAATATATCTAAATATAAGAGTAATAAAAACGAGAGTAACTTAAAAGAACATATGCTCTGATACATACACTCTAAAACAAATGGGGGATTAATAGAGGAAATTTGTTTACATGTTGATCAACAGTTTTTCAACGAAGTCAAATTTACAAGCCATAGAGAAATCAGGAAATATTTTTTCATTATTGAAGTAAGCTCCACTTCATTTCTAATATCTAGGACATGTGTTTCAAGGATTTAATACTGTTCAAAACAGTCCAACACAAGCAGAGAATCATGTCACTAAAGTCTTAATAGCATGGAGAATTAGAAATCTGGATTCTATTTTGTAGCTCTGGGTGTCCTAGAACTCACTCTATAGAGTTCAAGGTAGGCCTTGAAATCACAGAGAACTTTTTGCTTCTCCCCTGCCCCAGTATTGGGATTAAAGATGTACACCAATCTTGACTGGCTTTCTCCTTTACTTAGGATTGAAATAACTCTAAAAATATTGGCCAAAAATTTTCATTCTATTTATTTTCACAAACTGTTTTTTGTTAATAATATTGAGTGGAATAACTAAACCCTTGGTCATAATTTAGTAGTAGCTATCATCAAATAACTATTTTATAACTCTCAATATATGATCTCACAAAGGAAACAGCAACATATTTCAAATGATATTATAACTAAAAATGAAATGAAAAATATAGAATCACATAAAAACTCAGGCTCATTAATTATAAATGTATGCTTGTTTGTCTTTTCATTTTTGTTCTTTTATGTGTTCTTGTGTATACTTAATTCATTTACTCATCATGTGTATCGGGTTGTGGGTAAATATATATCCCACGTTCCACATGTGGAGTTGACAGAGGACAATATTTAAACTACATTCTCTTCTCTCATCTAGTGTATCCTAGAAATTAAATTTAGGTCATGAGTTTGGGGTCTGAGTGCCTTTAAAGATTGAGCAATCTTCTCAGTGTCATCAACAACATATTGCAACACTAGGCTTCAAATTTTAAAATAGCATTTCTTTAGATTTAAGATTATGTTTAATTTTAGGGTATATACTTGGTTTTGAAAGCATAGAGAAACACATAAAAAAATTACTTGACATGAAGTTTTCAATGAAAAGACTAACTATTGACTAGCTACATCCTAGAAGTCAACAATCTCTGTTGATCCTTCCAAACCAAAAGTAAACTAATTGTCTAAGAAAGAAGTTCATAGCTGTGCATGTCTACATTAACAATAAGATTGATTAACAAAAATGCACTAATTATTTACTTAATATAAAACAAGAAATACACAATAAAGATCAAGTTAGAAGAATAAAAGAAGAGGATCTCCTGAAGAAGCTGAAAAGGACAAGACCTCCTGAATAAATTGGGAGCATGGGAAGAAGGGAGAGGAAGGTGAGAGAAAGAGAAAGGGAGAAGGGGAGGGAGGTGGAGAACATGAGTGATCAGGAAGAAGGGGTTGGGGGAAGAACATAGAAGGACAGCAAAGAAAGATATACCTTAATAGTGGGAGCTATTATGGGCTTAAGGAGAAATCTGTCACTAGGAAAATCACCAGGGATCCACAACGATGACTCCAAGTAAGAATATAAGCAATAATGGAGAGGCTTCCTTAAATGAACTTCCCCTATAATGAGATAATGACTAACTTAAATGCCTTCATACAGCCTTCATCCAGTAGCTGACAGAAGCTGATGCAGAGACCCACAGGTAAATACTGATTGTGGGAGTCAGTTGGAGGGACTTAGGCAGTCTATGCGACTTTTGGCAGTGGAGTCAGTATTTATCCCTATTGTACTAATTGGCTTTCTGAGCCCATTACCTATTGAGAGATATTCTCTTAGCCTAGATACACAGGAGAAGGCCTAGATTTTGATGATTCTCCATCAGAAACTTCATAGATCCTGAGAAGTGGATGGGTAGTGGGAGAGAGGATTGGTGGTTGGCATGGGAGGATGTGAGAGAGAGGGAACTTGGAGTGGTATATAAAGTATGATTGTTTTTAATTTAATTTGCTATCTCCTATCATATGTGCTTGGGCATCAAACATGTAATTAGACTGTGCCCAAGCACATATGGTAGGAGATAGCCTCCTCCAGTAAGATGTCCACAAAGATGCACAGGAAAGCTTTGAAACACATGTGTTGTGTCACTTATAAGCAAATTAATAAATATAAAAGTAACTAAAAGAACACAGAGTTGATAGTTAAATATATATATAATATTGATGAGATCATTCTAATACAAACCAAATGAAAGAGAAAATATGCAAATTAATAAAATAAAAGATGAAGAGGTAGGATTTAAAGCAAAAAAATAATGAAATCCTCACAGACTGTGTCTCTGCCATTTCCTGTCTGTCTCTGTCTCTGTTCAGCCCCTCTCTCTTTCTCTAGTCTCTTCTAAGATGGCCTCTTATTCCAACCATCCCAGTAAATCTCTTGTGTGAGATTCATTCTGTTCCATTGTATGATCTCTGTGGCCTTCTTTAGCTCTGACCTGGCAAGACACATCCCACACATAAACCCTAACACCAATCTCATCCTATAAACCAGTTTTACTATGAAACCACAATTTAACTGAGAGGTACAACAGCTAACTACAGGTCAATTCCACTGATAATAACACATGCACAACCTTTTAAAAAGTACTTGTAATCTGAATGTAACAGCACTCTAAAAATCATGTCACAATCAATTCCCTCATGGTATCACACACTGTAATGTAACATTTGAGAAGAGGAAGCCACAGTTAGTAGTTCAAAGATACTCTCACCTGCCTAGTGAGTTTAATAACATCATGGACTACATGAAACTTTCTCAGAAAGCAAAGAACAACAGCCATCATGTAAAATCTAGTTGATTTCACTCTTTTAATTAGTAGTTAGTCAAATACTTTTAAATAAATAACAGTACTAAAGCAAATGAGTAGAATCAAGGACAGTAAACACATGATCATGTCAATGTCAACAAATGAATTAAAAAGAAACATTTAACAAAATTCAGAATACTTTAAGTTTAGATAAATGTCCTGATGAGACTAAGAATACAATAGCCTCTACGAGTGACATCATTTGACATTTGACAAACATATAAAATATACTCACAACATACCGGAGAAAATACAACCTCTTAACATATGGTACTGATAAAACAGGATGGTCATGTAAAAGAAAAACCCCTCCTTCCATCCTGTACTAAATCACCAATTGAAAATTAAGTAAAGATACCCTAATTTAAGTCCTGAAATTTAAAGACAAAGATGACATTGGGGAGTATTCTAATGAAGTAGATAAGCAATGACTATCTGAGTTAACTACAATTTACTAAAAACAAAATAAAATTACCAACACTGAAGAAAAGAGAAAAATCCTGCATAATTATGTGGATGATTCACATTCTTGTAGATTGTAATTTTACATACCCAAATTTTGTATTAGCAAGAATAGTTCTTAAAAAATTAAATAATTAGGAAATATATAGACAAAAAATAGACAAATAACTACATATTATATAGTATAGTAGATTATGAAATCTTTGCTGGAGAACCAATATAAATGATCACACATGAAGTAAAAACAGAAAATACTTATATAATAACTTATAGACAACACATTTTGATATATATATATATATGTGTGTTTTAAAATATACGAAATTAAAGTCAAAATTATTAAAAAATTTATTATTAAAAACTTTAGACATTTCTTAGATGAGGGTCTCAGAATGATTTCTCCAGTACAGAATAACCTCAAAAACATGGAATGTGCTGTAATTTAAGCAACAACATGTATCAATCATGTATGTTCCTTCTTTCACATATAAATCTTATAATTGGATGCCTAACATGAATTTCTTAGCATAGATATTTGTGGAACAATTCTGATCAAAGAAACCCAGTGTTAATGTCACACAGGTAAGAAAAAAAAAGTAGATATTCTTGTGGGATAGTTAGTTTACTAAACTAATCTATGTCACTCCAAAATACATTTCTCCATACTTGGTGTACAGGCTATAGTGTAGATGTTTACAAGGTGGTCCCCCTACATTAGTGTAGTCTATTATTTAAAGGATGCAACCATCATAGACCATAAGCACATAGATCTAAACTGCCAGAATATAACTGTAAGTATTTCTTGGAAAGAAGTCAGACTCTATATTACAGCAGTGTGGCAGTAACTCCTGTTTTTACTATGCTTCTGTAAATGATTCTTCAGCAGGTACATGCCAAGAGAGGCAATGTGCAGAAATGGCTTACAAAGAGCATTCAGCTTTCCTGCCACTAATTCACCATCAAATTCTTGAATGCCCTGGCCCTGCCATAAACAACTTCTAAAAGAAGCAGTGTCCTTGTTCTGTTAGCATAATTGCAAAGTCATTTAAATTTATTTACATGCAGATTCCTCCTACCAGCCAAACAATGTTAGAGTAAAGTGGGTATATGTCCTTATTACTGTAAAAGATAAAGAGGCACATGTTTCTATGAGTGTTTGTCTTCATCCCCCATATACCCCATTACTCTAGACCTTTTGTGGACACATGAGGTATAATATGACTATTTTCCCATTTCTTTATACCTGCATGAGTTGCTAATAAAGATATACAAATCAGGTAGATGGGATAATAAAAAATTTCTGGAAATACATAGCTAAAATAATACCTATGTGATGATACTATGCTACTGACTTAATTGGGTCATAGGTACAGTGTGACTTCTTAAATTTAATTTTAGAAAAGTAATTTGGTGTTAGCTTGTTATTATTTGTGTGGGTGTTGAACAACTCTCTGAGGAATGAAGGCCCTGAGCATTATCAAGCTTCCCCTGCAGACCTGGCTATCAAAGAAAGTCACTATGATCCCAGGAGCTTTGGCAAGTCTCTCTAAGGAATTTGCTCCTGAAGCAGTTCTGATTCTTTTCTTCCATGTTGTTCATTCTATGCTCAGAGGAGCATAAATGTGAAACAAGTGGGCTGTGTATTCCTAGAAATGGAAAACCAGAGTGGATAGATACTTGATACTCAGATCAAGTAGCTGTTAGAAGTGAAAAGCAAAGGAGAGGGGGATAAAAATGCAGAATGTCATTTTGCAGGGAGGATTTTAAACTAAATGTAATTGTAAAAACCACACCCACACTTACTGTTTCTTAAAAGGGATAAGGTAGTTGTCAAAAGATAATCATTTGAGTGAATCAGTTTACAATCACTCTACAAAATAGTGAAATTTCTCTTCATATTTAGCATAGGAAAAATAAGCTAGGTTTGTAGCTGTGTGGTACAGCAATCCAGATATAGGCAAATCCACGATTAAGGCAAAACACTGCAAAGAATACAAAATAAACAAAACAGAAAATTCAACTTCACTTTTTCAGACAGCAAATCACTACTATATAAATTTAGACTGAGAATATTAGAGATTATTTTATTTTTCTAACTATAGAAGGATGCATTAAAAATTCCAGTTTTTAGGTACCAATGCATACATTCTTTTACTTGAGAAAATGTATTCACTAAAGAAAGGCTGCTGTTTATAGGATTTTTTGACATGTTCTAGCAACTTTATAGCCAATGTGCAAACAATACATTTTCACACTATGAAAATTGCTTTGTGGTTCAGTACGGAGCATCATGACTCTGAATATCTGACAATTAAATTCTGTTTCAAAAAGGTTAACAGTCTCTATCTTTATTACATTTTCATAAAAGTGACAATCCCTACTTCAAAGCTGTGAATTATGAGTCTATCTCTGTAATTTATAAAACTATAAAACTATAGTTTTTGGAAAATCCCCATGGGAAAGTTGTGATAACAAACAACTCTTGCCAGCATTGCTAGTTTGATCCATCATTTGGCTGTTTTTTTTTTTTTTTTTTTTTTTTAGTTTAATTCTTCACCTACTAAACTGCTACCACCAATCACCAATACTTTGCTAAATCTGCACATTGGCTTTTCCCATTCCCATGAAACTGTTTCTAAAAACAGTCTCAGTGTCAAACAAAAACTAGATGTACTATTTTCCTGCATGCTGTCTAGTGCTAGGTAGGCTACCTGGGGAGGAAAAACATCTGTTATTACCTAGTACTGTTTCCCATGTGGTATAATAATGATGTGCCAGAAAATATAAGTGCAACAATGGCATACTGTTATTGGAAATTAAGTAGTTTTCTTTGGAGTCATGCTCCACCTGAAATAATTTATGTCTGGTACCATAAACCTGATTAAAATTCCATCAAAGAGGAGGTCATAAGAACTAGGGTATGATGAGAGATGTTATTATGTAAATATGTTTCTCCTACTGGTTAATGAATAAAGTACTGTGGCCAATGGGAAAGCAAGATAGGTGCGTCTAGGAGACAAGGAGGAAAGAAGTAGTAGTTGGGGAGCCATTATGGAGAGCCTGGAGAGAGCAGATGCAGGAAGCTGTTCTTTGATAACATGACCATGTGGAGCCCAGAGAGGTAGAATGCCAGTGCCACTCTGCCCAGTAAGATGGGCCACGTGAAATATTTAGAATAGAAGAAATGACTTACTAATTAAGACAGAGCTAGCCGATAAACAATGACAGAAACTGGCCAAGAGCATTGCATCAAATACAGCGTATCTGTATTTTATTGGGGGCAGGCATGGCAGCAGAACCAGGCAGGATGGCAGAAAACATATAGTTGGCACCCAACATGACTTTAAGAACTTTAACTTAAAACTAAGAAAAGCTAAAAAAATGTTTTAGAAACAAAAAAAAAAAAAAACAAGCAAGGCTTCTTGGTAGCAACATTTTTCTGGGTTGGACTCTGTTTTGTGAGAAACAAGTAAATATTTGTGCAGCTCCTTTAACAGAGGTTTCCAAAATTTGCATAAGTGACAAAATGATATTGCTTTTAAAGAGCTCTGCTAACAATTCATTGGTGTGTATGAGAGCTGGCAATGAAAGTTTACAGTGTGTTTTAAAATACAAACTGGCTTGGGAGAAAAAAAAGACAAAGAATAAAATGATTTTAAAAAGACAAGCGTGTGGCTGGTGTGGTGGCACATGCCTTTAATCCCAGTACTTGGGAGGCAGAGACAAACAAATTTCTCTGATTTCAAAGGAAACCTGGTATAAAGAGTAAATTCCAGGACAGATAAAAGTTACACAGAGAAATCCAGTCTCAAAAATATATAAAAAGTAGAAGTAAAAGAAATAGAGTAATAAAAATGCCATGTACAGATGGGGAAAGCACAGAGAAACTTTGGATATTGTATGCTGTTCTGTTATATTTAAATTGTTTGACTGCTCAGGAAATAACAACTACTGATAAAAGAAATGCTATTGGATTAATTCAATTTACATACTTTAAAAATGCTTTGACTCCAAAATTTAAGTCTAAGGACAAGTTACTGGAGAAAGGGATTTCTAATTTTATTTCCACAAAAAAAGAAAAGCTGTAGATTCATTCCAAACTAACATGGTTTGATCAAGTCAGACTCCCTGAAACAGCACCCCAGGTGATCCAACATTCAATGCAGTTGGGACAAAGCAGCCTTGCAGACTACAGCCAGGATTGTGGTGTCTTCTTAGGATTCCCCATGACAGTGTCCCCTACCATTAGGAAGTAGTTTGGAAAGAACAAAGCCCAAATTCTCAAATATTGTTTGTAAATGTTTGTTATCATTTAAGTGGGCTTGGTTATAAATGGTTAATGACCACAACCAATCTTTTTAAAGGTTAAAAAAAATAATTATGTTATAGATATGAACACTTTGTTTTGGAATGAATTTTCATTTATTGATACAATTTAAGTTCAATCTTGTGATATGTATATTAGTCCTCTTGTTTAGGTATTATGTTTATATAGCTTATTGAAAATGTAATGTATAATTTAGTACAGATTAGAGAGTTACCTATGATAGTCAAAACTTGGAGTTAAGTTTGTTAGGATGTCTAGATATACAGAGATCTATTTGAGATGAATAGGCATTCTTCAAACCTTTCAAAGACCTACAGGATATGACATTTTAAATGGTTTAGGCTTTTTCTTGACAGTGAGACATAACTGCTCCTGGCAACACCACCTGCATCAGATAGGAAGATGGACCTTGAAGAAACTCGTTATAAAGTTTGCTTTCAATATGAAAAGACTAGCTATTTGAGCAAGGTACTGCTCTTGTCTAGACTGTTTGACTTTATGCTGTATAAACTGGACATGTAGGACCCACAAAAAAGTTACTGCTGAAACAAGATAGACAGTGCTACAGGATTCCTGCTTCATGAAAGAGTCTGCCAGACACACTATTGCCTATGGGGTGAAGATGGAACATTACAGAAGAACTTCAGATGACTGACCAGGTAGTGAGTTGTCTCTGTCACTTCTAGAGTTTATATATTATCCTTCTGTTTTCTTTATGGAGTTGAAGACAGATAGTTATGGTTATAGCTTTATTAGTTAGGATTAAATATAAGTTACATATAGGATTTCAGACTCATAAAATAGGATAGATGATAGAATATTTACTTTAAGTTTTACAAAATGTTAATGGACTAAATATTGCTAACTGTGATTCTTATTTGATAACAGTTGTATGGTATATTTTGCTATGTTAAGGTTAAAATCCTTCTTTTTATTTTAGACAGAAAAGAGGAGATGATGGGTGGTGTTATTCTGTAAATATGTTTCTCACTGGTTAATGAATAAAGCACTGTTGCCAATGGGAAAGCAAGATAGGCAGGGCTAGGAGACAAGGAGGAAAGAGGAAGTAGTTAGGGTAGTCAGCATAGAGAGCCTTGATAGAGCAGATGCAAGTCCACCGCTGTCTGATAATATGACCACGTGGAAATACTTAGATAAGTAGTAATGGGTTAATCATTAAGATAGAGCTACCCAGTAAGAAACTATTAACTGACCAACAGGCTTATATCAAATAGAGAATCTCTGCGTTTTGCTTGGGGTCTGGCATGGCGGTGGAACCTAGCAGCTGGGAAAAACCTGCTCATAACAAGGGTAGGACTTAACTGTTGCTATTTTACTAAGTATTTATGTTGTTGAATTGCCTTCTGAGTATATTTATGTTCCATATTGGCCTGCTTACCTCCTTGATTACAGGGATTTTGTTTGTTTTGATTTTATTTTATTTATTTATATTTTTACTGCTTTGGGTAGTAAATTGTGTGGAAACTCATACATACTCAAAATCAGAGAAAAATTCAATATGAGCATTAAGCCCTAAATGGGACATCTTCATCAACTTGCTTAGATAATGTAATAGAAGATAATAAGGGCAATAGAATGTAAAAGGGTAAAAACCAGAAGATAGAAAAGATTGCTGTGAGACACTCTTCTGGGTGTGCCTTGGTCATTAATGTCTTAACCTAATAGTAGTTACAGTTACAAGCACAAACTTTGCACAAAAAAGCAGCTAGCCAAAATCATGGATTAATGGGAGTGGGAGACCTCTCAGAAGCACACACCCTCAAGTAGATGTAACAGTTGCTTGCTACTTAGAAAGGAGAGTAATTCCATAATGCAAACATAGATTGTTGATTCTCTCTCTCTTCTCCATTCCTACCTCCCTCTGTGTGTATGTGTGTGTGTGTGAGGGGAGTGTGTGTGTGTGTGTGTGTGTGTGTGTGTGTGTACATGTGAAGGTTTATACAATGAATGTCCTAGAGATCATAAACTATATTACATCTGTCCCAATTACTCATCTTCAGTGTCACACAGCAACCATAGGAAGATAAAGCAAAAGAAACTGTGTCTAACCTGAGTAAAATGTAATTAGTGGAATTAGTGATTCAGGACATGAGATTTGTTTCATCCTTACTATTAATAAAATATATTTTCTAACAAGACACATATGTAGAAGCCTTTCCCAGCATCAGAGTCATGTACACACAAACAGTTCCTAGTGAGATGTTTTATTATTATTGTTATACCCCTATTTTTTTAATAAGATAGGAAATTATACCATTCACTTTTTCCAAAATGAAAAATATGTGCACATGTTGGTAGCTTTCACTTTTCATTAAAAAGAAGAAAATCAAGAAACACACAATAGCTACAATTTATATATGCTTTTTGCCTTACATATTTATGAATAATTTGAAAGCATTTTATTTTTTATTTTGTATTTGTTGTTGTACTTTGCTGAAATTCTTTCATATGAAGAAAACTCTTATAATCCTGCTTCAACTTTTGGAGTATGCTTTCTTTAGTTAATGAAAATAATTCCTCTATTGTAATCAACGTACAAAACCACTGTATGTATGTGGATCTCCAGCTGATTTCAAAGCATCCTTGAATTAAGCCCATCGGATGCAAAGCTACAAGAGAATCACCTACTTAGCAAATGTAAGTAAAAAGAGTCAAGATTTACAAAATGAATTAGAAATTAAACTTTCTGCTTCTCCTGCTCCATGGCAGTACTTTTCTTTGCATGCATAAAAATTCCACAATTGCCTTGTCTCAAGGTATCTATTTTCTACTCTGAATCGCTGACAGGATTATTATTTGTATCTTTGTCAATGCAAAATAAATTGTGCCTTTATAAATTAGTGCTTACCTCAATGAACTTTTCAACAAGAGAACCTATGAATAAATTATACATCTGAAAATCACTTATAAAGCAAGGTGAAGATATTCTTTTTGCTAATATTTAATTACACTTGCAAGTCTTTTACTCCCAAATTGGTAATATATTTTTATTAATATTAACCACACACTGAGAATAAGTTAGCAGTCAATCAATAATGAACAAAAATTTAAAAACAAGAACCTAAGACCTGTGCCAAGTTAGACCTACTATGAACATGCCATGTGTGCTCAGCTGAGTCTAAGCAATATCAGTTTGGTTATTTGCAGGCTTTATACATTGGAAGAAAGTGAGAATAAAGGTTTTTGAAAGGAAATGCCTAAAAGAATGTAAACAAAACAGAATATAAAGACATTCCATATTTCACGAACTACTTTTGTCAGGACATTTCCTCACGTGCCTTGTTTGACATTAGTCAGTATTGTCTTCCCTAAGAATGACTTTTCTCCATTGCAAACCTGAACTTCTGTTCTGTGCTTCAGAGGTTTGTAGGCTTATGTCTGCAACACTGGTACTTTCTCAGAAGAAATAGAAGATTCAGGAATTCAAAGCCTACCTTAATGATATAGCCAGTTTGAGAGCAGCCTAGGCTGTAGGAGACCATTTCAAAACCCAGATTATCAACGAAAGAAAAAGATTCTAGATAGAATTCAATTAGCCCCCGCAAGAAGACTTCTTCTTCATTTTTGAAAATCACTCCCAAGCTAATAGTAAAAAGGGGGCTGATCTGAACATCCACACCCATTCTCAAAAGAACATGCTAGTTTTGTGTAGCTTTCTTTTCTTTTAATTTTTCATTTTCTCAGTCTAGTTTGTGGAATTATGCAACAGTATGTCTCTAATTGTTAGACATTTCTTTTCAAATTATGAACTCATCAGCTGCATGATTAAAAAGGAAACAGAGCATAATTAGAGTATAGCTACCCATGTACCAGTGTTTCTGTGTGAACCTGTGATTCAGTTTACCTTAGGAAGTTAAAAGCAAAAAAATTACTATTTATTACTTAAGTAATATAGGCATTCTGTACAAAGAATTTTGTAGTGATATAATAGGGACAATAAATCTTTTTAGATGAAAAATAGTTACAAATGTGTCAGCAAGTCTATTACTTTAAATAGCCAATGCTGTAATTTTAAAATAAGTTTCAATGTTTAGTTATTTGAAAAATGTCATGAAAGAATCTAGAATACTAGATAATAGATTCTTCAATTCATCAATTATTCTATTAGCATAATTGCAGAATAACCTTGGGTTATACACAGGGATGATAATTAATTGAACAATGATTTCAGAGATACATTTTTAAGGTTTTTCTCATATTCTTTAACAATTACCCATTAATTATGCATTACAAATTTAAACATCAAAATAACTGACTCTATAAAGTATATGAAATGTTTGTAGCACTTCGTATAGTCCAAACTTACCATAGCTCTCAAATTTTGTTAAAAAACATAGTATATATTACTTTATTAACAAATTTATTCTAATTCATCAAGTGTGTCATTATGGCATGTGAAAATAATTGCAGATAAAATATATGCAGTATTTATTATCTTAACACATTTATCATATATATTTAATTTACCTATTATAAAATTTCAACTATTAGATCTAGTTATTTTTTATTTAAAAAATACAAAAGAAGTCCTAATATATTTCTAGATGTTATTGTTTTAAAATACAATGCATTTGGTAAGCATTTCTAGCCATGTTGAGAAAAGACAGTGTTTCTGAGCAGTGGTAGAGCATGTCTTTAATCCCAGCACTCAGGAAGCAGAGCAGATGGATATCACTGTTTGAGTCTGTAGAAAGTCTTGTTTACAGAGTGAGTTCCAGGCCAGCCAACACTACACAGTAAAAAACCTGTCTTAAAAAAAAAAAACAAACTCAAATCAAAAAACCCTAACCAGCAACAATAACAAAAAATTGTGCTAAAATTGTTTTAAACTTTAATAAAATTAATAAAAATAATTTTAAGTATGTTTAATTTCAATTGTCTTGTACTCTGGATACTTTGTAAAGTAGTATGTTCAAGTGTAGCTTATAGTGGCTATTTATAGATCTTTATAGCAAGACTGAAACATGGAAATTTTAATGACTTCTTGTATCATTTTAGCTCATTTCTGTTGCATCTAAATTTACAATTATAGACGGCTCTTCTTCCATAAATTCTGTAATAGTATTGAACTTTGTAATAGGAAAAGTGACATAGCATAGTGATCATTGAGCTGAAATATTTTTCACTATATTTTCCAAGATTTTTATGTCTCAAAATACTTGACACATGAGTAATTAATTTGAAGTGAACAATTACTTCTTTATACAATATTAAATATTTAATGGTTTACAAATTTCTGTAAACATACTACTAATAAAATTATTAATTGATAAAGATTATTGTATATTTACTAACTGGATGAAATTCCTAGCTATTTTTAACAAGTATTTTTATTGTAGAAGGGAAAAGATCATTTCAAAAATTGTTTCAATTTTGGGAACCCTGTTATCTCTAAGTTACTCTAAAATGGTCAACATGTTATATTGTACTTAGAGTATGTGTAAAGGAACAGCTAACATGCAAAATTTCTAATTTTAAATTCTTTGAAAATTCATTAATTTATCTCTTCTAATGCATGAAGATTATTCATAGGTGCTGAATGGTTAATGAGACTGGGGTAATTTCTCTCATTTGCATTTTGGAGGAAATGAAGGCTAAGCAGATTTATGTGGAAATCAAACACATACAGATACAATATACTAGAAACTTCAAAAACATTATACATGGAAAGAAAGAGTCCTAGAATAATGGCTGTTACATTTTTCAACAACTCACTCACTAATTATTCTAAGTTTGGTATTTACTCATACCGTATGCCCAGGAACCTTGGGGAACTAGTTAAATGTTTAAAATTATATGTAGGCAAACAGATTGGAAAAGGATGATATATATTCTTATTGAGAATATTTTGGTATTTTCTGAAAAAATATGAGTATATTTCAAAGATTTTGTTTTAGATAAAACGAGGCAAAATATTAAAACTTTCACTAGAGGTTGGTCAGGCAGGAGAAAGGCATTCATAGGTAAGTCTGAGTCCTCATGGTCTGGCCTGACATAAACAACTACAAACCTTCCCAGTGCCACAAGGAACCAAGAGGTGGGGTCCATTAGATGAGCAGGTATATGATGGTGAAATGATAGAGAAAAAGATGTGAAAAGGGTTATTCACTGTGGTAAAAGGCATATCTGAAGAAGCAAGGGATGGAAGGAATATCTTCATATTGGCAGCCTGCTTGCCTCTTGAGACAAGAGTTTTGTCCAATCCTGGGCTGCTGCCTACAGCTACATTTGGGTTTGGAACAGCTAGAGTCTGTTAACAACCATAACCAATGTTGTACCAAGGCCACAGGGATGCCAGGTGTATGTCACTACCTGTGGCCATTTTGGTGCCCATAGTCTATGCCACCATTAGGATCATGTCGATCTGAGTAGCTTGCCACAAAAGGGACATGATAACATTGGGCCTGTGTTTCTTCTGAAGGCCATGTCTGTGTCCATGTCCCTGAAGTAGCCAGGGTATATGTTGATATTCAGTGACCACTGAAGGCTATGGGTTCTGGACAAACACCTGAGTGCATGTTTGTCTCCCATGTCTAAGCTAACACTAGAGCCATACTTATCTGGATAGTGTCTACTGTCACACAGAACTATGGTGACATCCAAGCTTGGAGTGCAGTAAGGGGATATGTCTGATTCTGTGGTCCTATAAAAGCCAGGGTTTGGGCTGATGTCCATAGCTGTATTTCCACACATGAGCAGATCATAAGAATCATGTGTTTTGAAGTACAAGCACTGTGCTAAGCAAGTGTAAGAGCTAAGAGACATGCTGCAGCCTCTACCCAGGGTTGAACTTGCTTTGAGGTGCGAGTGAGCAACTTGTGTGCAGTAGTCTGAGTAAGATAAGAAGGTGGGAAATGAAGTGTTAAAACTAGGTAACACCTGCTGTATCTCTCCTGTCCTCTTACAAGCCAGCCCTGTCCCTTACTGGCCAGAAATACCTGTCCCTATCCCTTTTTGGATACTGTAGCAGAGAGCTTGTGCAACTTCTCCCATGCCCCCATGGGAGCACAGTCAGGGGCAAGGGAAGCCCCCCAAAATACCCCCACATACATGGGAGAGTTGGCCCTAGGCATGAGCCTAGGAGAGCTGGTTTTGCCCCTCACCTGAGGGGGTATTCCCAATGGTCCAGACTGATCACCATTCAGAACTATTTCTTGGGCTTTGGGTTTGCCCACCCTGACAGCTACCCTGTCTTTGACCTGCTGGGACTTATGAAATGACTGGCCCCGCAGAACTATAAGAACAGAATCGCTATAACTCGTGGTAACAAAAGGATATCCAAAAGGTGTTTTCACCTTGATCCTTCTCAGTAATGACAGTATGCAGAGGTCTTGAACCAGATCAAAGACTTACTACAATGAACGTTTTATGGGTGGCACTGATTGGGCAGAATGATTATACTACATGACACACCTAAGCTCTGATGCTTCTATGATAAATGAAAAGGTGTGGGAAAGATTTAGGAACAAGATTTCTTTTTTGTTGTATTGTTTTTACTTAATTTTTGGGTAGGTCATACTTCCGGGGTGAGGTGCAGTTGTGGAGGGACTTTGAGGTGAGCAATCTTGAGGTACATGATGTGAAATTTCCAAAGAATTATTTTAAAAAAAACTTTCACTCCAGGAATGGTTTATTATACTGACAAATATCTGAGTCTTCAGACTTGTATACATTTTGTACATTTTTGTACAAGTTTTGACATAAATTAATGAAAAGTAATATACATAGTTTAAGAAGTTACCATGTCCCTAATCATTAAGTCTTTTTGCATTATAAATTCCTGTAATATTGTTACCATGTCATATGTCCAAAAAGAAGAAAATTAAACTTAGCAAGTACATACCTCATATTCTCAACTTCTCACAAATGCTAACATGTGACAGACTTGAGATTTAATCTCCTTATTGCCATATTTCAAATACTTCACTAGATCATCCATCTCACGTTATTTTTATTAGTATTAAGTCTTCAACTAATGGCTTGGTGAATATTTGATAAGTTAATTTGAGGTTTTAGCTGGCCTTTTACCTCACTACTAGAGTTCATTCTCATGACAGAAGAGGTCATGGATTTGACTATCTGTACTGAGTTGGAGCAGGGTAGTAAGGCTTTATGCCAGAGTTAGAAAACTATGATATTTAAATCTGACCATAAAGCTCACACATGCAAAAATGAGTTAAGAACTAAGAAGAGGTACAGTAAAAGTAAATGAACAAATGAAATTGGAGAGTTTAAAGAAAAGGGTGAAAAGAAATGGATGAATATTAAGTACAAATAGTAATCACATCCAGATTTTGACATGATCATAATTCTAAGAGATAAAAATATATAATAACTGAAAAAGTGATTATGAAGAGAAGACATGAAAATAGAACCATGTTCAATATGATGTACTTTCGTCATTATATTCATCATATGTTCATCTACTAATAATGATTTTAAAAAACATTTAATTTAAAATCATGTTCTTCTGTACTTACATTATATGAAATCTGTGATTCCAGAATGTCAAAAGTGACAAGTCACAGTGAAAATTTAAATAGTAGCTTTATGCATATACACTTTTACACCATAAAAATTTCAAGCAAGGTAGGAATGTAGATGTAGCTCAATGATAGCACACTAGCTTTTGTGCAAGGCTCTGAGCTTCAATTTCAGCACTACAAACAAACCAAACAACAACAAACAATAAAATCTTGTAGGGAGTTCAACTGTTCTCTCAGGCTAATGTAGTTCACTATATAATGTGCCAAGAAGTCTACAAATTTAACTCCACATACAGAGATAAGGATTCTCTCACTAAACCTGATTCTATCTAGTTTATAATATATCACTAGCTAGCTGGGGCAATGCATAGTGTGAGAGTATAAAAGTAGAAACAAATGGGGAAGATTCGTGATCAAAGAACCTAGGCATATCTCTGTCAGTTTGCATATGTTTACACTACACACACAACCATCAAAAATAGTACATCAGTTTAGATTTCCCAGGACTTGTATATGCATAAATATTACAAGTATAATAATAGAAAAAGAGGATATTCACATGAGTGAGGGTTATGGACGAGATTTTATAGAGGTTAACTTATAGGCAGTGGCAGAGAAAAGGGGGGAGAGAAGTGATATAATTTTTATTTTGACTAAAACATATAATATTCTAAAACTTGCAAGAGAAGTGAAGGCATTCCTTAGAAAGTGAATTTTCTTCCACTGTGCAGGAATTAAAGTGACTGAACACATTCGTTTATATTTCTACTGAAGATCGTAAAAGGATTTCATTTAAATTATGATGAAAGATTTTGAGGGATGTTGGAGAAATTAAATGAATATAGACAAGGAACTCCTCAAAAAGCTTATTAAGAGGCTGGGATGCTAAAGGAAATAGGGATATAATTGAAGAGCTCTTGATGTACATTTTATGAGCACATTTGTTCTTACAGTTGCTCATAAAGTAGAAAAGTAGCCAGCACAATTTTTTTTTTTATTTCCACAAAATGGAAAGGATCCAGATACTCATAGTGGACTATTATTATCTAATCTAATGACCACTGCAGTAAATGTCATAGAAGCTAATTAAGAGGATCAAGTGGAATATGTTATATCTTGATTAAGACAAAGGCAAGGTATTTCAAACACTCATTCATTCACCTTGAATATGCTGTTATTATATTTCTGGCAGAATTGTATCCAATTTGTAAAGCTCTCTCAAGAGGATGTAAAATTTGATGGAATTGTTGAGTATTCAGAGACAAAAGTCATTTAATACAATGTGTACGTACGTTTAATGGAGGCAAAGTTAAGTTGACTTAAGTGTGGATAAGAGGGATTTAGTATTGAAAAAATGTGCTTATATATTGGTCTGAACTAATTCTGAGAGATCTTGAATATCATAGTAGGTACACATTTGTGGCAAAAAAATCTGAATAAATTACATTTTTGGATATAAGAATAATATATAGCTAACTTTCAATAAGTGAACAGTTTTCTATGATCATCCATAACATCATAGAGAACTTAAAGCCATAACATCATAGAGAACTTAAAGTTATCTAATGATTAAATAGTTGGGGCTTATTAAGTATTTCTGTGCATATAACCACAGAGTCTTAAAAGGTACTTCCATATTTCAAATTATGAACATCTGTGAGCAGTTTGTTAATCATAGTTTCTGATTATTTATATATTGCATTCAATAAATTAATAGAAACAATAAATTACAATTAAAATAATTTAATAGGTAAGTTTGCCTGTGGTTGTTTTATAAACAAATGTCTGAGAAAGGTTTTATCTGAAATATAAGATGAAATTTGCTCTTCTTAGCCAATTATTTAAACTGTGGGCTCAGTTAATGACTTAATTATAATGAGAAGGGGACAAATGTAAATTGTACTATAAGAAGATAATTTGTGAAATCATCCATGTAATACATACTCAAAGAAATCTTAATCAATATTTAATGCATGTTTGTATCTTACTCTTTGTACTATATCAAAGATACAATAGTATAGATATCTGCTGGATAAGTCAGTTCTATCATCAACTGTGGAATCATTACCAAATATGTTCTACAGGACTCCGTATCAAACAACACCAAAGCTATTATTAAAACTCAACATACACAGCTACAATACCCTTCTTTCACTTTCTTTGACTTTGATAAAGGGGAGACCTCAATTAATTCAGAAACTTTCTACATTGACTAGAGTTAGTCCTGAGCCACATTCATGGATGCTTAGATTTTTCGTCTTCCAGACTGGTGATTCTTAAAGAGTAGACCTTTTACTTATGAGATCTTTTCCCCTTTTCATTCTTTGGGGGACATGTAATGTCTCTCTTTGGTGACCTGACCACTGGGACATTCAATGAGGAGGCAAGGACCCCTAGAAAGGAATGGGATTAAGGAATACAAAGAATGGACAGCAAGACAGTACTCTGATCAAGCTGACATTTTATTTTCTTGGGGGAGGCTTATATAGGACTGTAGGCAGGATGTGAGCAGGGTAAGGGCAGTTGAACTTAACCAAAGTATGGGCTCTTGCATGTAGGCAAGGTTAAGGGGTCAGGGGAAGGAATGCCCTGAATTGTTCAGCTAATCTATAACTTACTGTAAAACTGCAGCAGGAGGAATATCCTGATCTATTCTTTAACTGGCTATAAAACTACAAGCCTAAATCTCTGAATGTTCTGCTGAACATTCTGTTTAATTTTCAAGAGGCAGTAATTTTCTATATCAGAGACCTGAGGTTGTGAAGATGCTTATGATCCCCAAAACTTAGGGTCCTTTTGTTGTATAGCTTCTCTTAGGAGAAAGAGTAGGGGAGAAGAGGAGGGGGAGGAGGGCATGAGAGACCAGGAAGATTGAGTCAGAGGAAGAATAGAGGAGGACAAGAAATGAGATAACATAATCGAGGGAGCCATTATGTGTTTAAAAAGAAATCTGGCACTTATGAAATGTTTAGATATCTACAATGATGACCCCAACAAGCAATCTAAGGAATAGTGGAGAGGCAACAATAATAGCCCTTTTCCCTATAATAAGATTGTTGACTACCCTATATCCCATCCTAGATCCTTCATCAAGTACCTGATGGAAGCAGAAATAGACACCCACAGCTAAGCACTGAGCTGAACTGGAATTCAGTTGTAGAGTGGAAGGAGTTATGAGCAAAGGGGGTAAAAATCAGTCTGGAGAAACCCATAGAAACTGCTGACCTGAACAAGGGGGACCTCATGGGCCCAAGACTGACAGCTTGGAAACCAACACAGGACTGGCCCAGACCCCTGAATGTGGATGTTAGTTAGGAGGACTTGATAGTCCATTGGGCCTCTGGTAATAAAACAGTATTTATTCCTAGTGCATGAATGGACTTTGATAGTATATACTCAATAGCAGGATACTCTCTCAGCCTAGACGCACGAGTGGAGGGTGTCAGGTAGCAAGTTGTCTCTGTCATTTCTAGAGTTTATATATTATACTTTTGTGTTTTTTGATGGAGATTAAGACAGATATTTATGGTTATAATTTTCCTTAATTATGATTAAAGTAAAATTACATATAAGGCTTTAGATTCACAAAGATAGGATAGATGATAGAATTTTTTCTTTGATTCCTAGTAATGTTAATGAACTAAACTTTGTTAATTATAGTTCTTATTTGATAACTATTTTGTCATATGTAATTTTACTATGTTAAAGTTAAAGCTTTTTTGGTTTTAGACAGAAAAGAGAGGATGATGGGAAAAGTTTGGGAGCCCGTTCTCCATAGAGTGATACTCTCTCATCCTAGATATACAGGGGAGGGCGTAGACACTGTCCCAAATGAAATGAAAAACTTTGGTGATCTCCTAAGGAAATCTTCACCCTCCCTGGGGAACAGAAGGGGATTGGATAGGTGGTTAGTGAGGGACATGTGAGGATGGGACGTAGATGGAACTGGGATGGATATGCAAAGTAGAATTGTTGCTAATTTAAATAAAAATGCTTCTTAGGAAATGAAAAAGTAGACCATATGCCTGATGACTCTTAGCCAGAAAGGAAAAAGGGCATTCATTTAGCCTTGTGTTACATCTGTGTAAATCTGCTCATGCCTGTGTTTCTCACCTCATATACATTTAGCACTATAAATTATAAATGCATCTAATTCTTGTTAGATGAAATAATACTTGTGGTAGACTTCACTTTAAGTATTACATTAAAGCACTGACAAAGAAGGATTTTTGTTGAACTTAATCAATTTTCCTATAAAAATACTAAAATTCATTAGGAATAAATCCTCTTTATTACATATATGGATAAGGCATATAAGGGGTTAGGCAAGATTGCAGAAAACTAAAAAGCTAATATCAAATGTTAGAGGTTTGTATATTAAAATTTTGGCCATATATATATATATATATATATATATATATTAATGGTGTTATATATTTAAATATATTTCATGAAAATTCTCTTATATTTGCTTATCTAGTGAGATAATTAAAACATTAATTGCAGTGGTAGAATAACTTTCTTATAGAGGTATTGATATATTCATTTCATATGACATTTCAAAAATACATAGATATAATTTTATTATGAAAAATTTTATGGTGTATTTTAGGATAATTAAATAAAAACAAACAAAATCAGTATGTTTATTTTGAAAAGACATCAGAATGATGATAAACGTAAACTAACAATTCAAAAATTACTCCAAACATGCATGCCTTCCTCTGTGTTATTAAGTCTTACAACTATTTACAAAGGTTAAGAGAATTTATTCTGTTTTTAGACACAATAAGAAAATGTCAAATTTTAAATTTACCAGACCTTACGTGTGTGTGTGTGTGTGTGTGTGTGTGTGTGTGTGTGTGTGTGTGTATATATATATATATATATATATATATATATCTCCATACATATACACACAGACACACAGACATACAGACGCACACACACACACAGACACACACACACACATACACTTTCAACGCTCTCCTACAGTCAATTAGAGGAATTTTTTCTAGGTGAACTCTAGAAAACACAGTCCTAGAATGATTGATTTCTGATGCTAATTGCCATTCAGCAGGTATCACATTCGCCTTGGTCCAGACAGTTATGACAGAAAAGTTGCTACTTCTATAATCAATTTTGGCATGAGGGATGCTGTGCTAGTAGATGATGTGGAAAAATATGGACTAGACATTTCATCCATAATTGATTATATATCTAATGTATTATTCCAAAACCCCAATTCTAGTCACAGCCTATTCTTGTTAAGCTATTTTTCCTGTTGCTATTTTGCTCTTTATGGAGCATTTCCATGAGTTTCTAAAACTAGAATATTAAATAAAGATGAAATTCTCACAGCAGTTAATAAAAGTTAATGCACTAAAATATTTACATTTCCTTGAAATATCACAATCTACATAAAACACAATTATTCCATTCTGCATCTAAGAATTTCAAACATTAAATATAGAATCAAGATTCATTCTAATTCTTTTATAAATCATAAATGCAAATATCTTAATCTTTTAAGAATGGAGGATGGCAGTTTTAAATATTGTAGATGGTGTGAGAAAAATAATAAACTTGAACTTTAATGTTTATATATACATAATGTCATATAATATGAGTTATCAGTGTTTAGTAACATTTTATATTATTCTCTAAATGTATATTACATTAATTTGTATAACAAAGAAAATGAAATTTCCTTAATATGTCTAATAATCTAAACATTATTAAATATCTCACTCTCTTTGTCTCTGTCTTTCTAGTAAAATTTAATTGATATATGTAAATGATACATCATAATGGGTTCCATCATGTTCATCATTTTTATCAATGTTCATATTATATTTTGTCATATCATCTTTTTATCCACATTTCCTTTTCTTGTTATCTCCCTCCATTAATCCTACTCCCTACTGACCTTCTGTCATGTATATATTATTTTGATACCCAATGCTTTTCATTAGCATTGTGCACATGTGTAGGGATCAGAGTTCAACTTCTTATTAATGATTATCATTGGCCAATATTTTATAAAGACAATTTTATCCAAAGGGTCACTTCTTACTGATTGAATGAATACTACTTGGCAAAGAAGCTAACATTTAAAGTGTGTATTTTTCAGTAAGTTTCTCATCCCACTTAATCAATTATTACTGCTACATATTAAGTGTGTTCAGGACAATCTGCCAAGGAATAGAACGGAAAGTCTTAATCAAATACAATTACTGATTTAGAGGCTGGAAGGTATTTCAGAACAATATTCCTGATTTTATCATTATTAAATTACAAGGTGAATGACTGTGAATATTCTACATAATGAGGTTTTCTATTGCAATGGAAGTTCAGAATGATTTTTGGGAAGAGAAGTTTAGAGTGAGTAGAAGAATACAATATATAATTGTGGAACTGAATATGATACCAGTTATACAAAACAATCTCTGCAAATGACTGGATACAAACAATATACAGTATGATTCATTTAACGAATGTAACTCAAAGTAAACTAGCTTTTTGTGTAATACACAGTAGAAATAAAACTGTCAATATTTCTATTTTGCACATGAATGAGGCTGAAACTTCATACCTATTTGAAGTATATTAAAGAATTTAGAGATATTTTTCTATATGCAACAGAGACTTATGAAACATTTTTTCATAGGAAAAATACAGCAACTAGAATTGAATCCTAGTAATGCAAATATGGAAATATAAGACATTCCAGGCCATTATTCTAATATTTTCATATGCTAAAATTTCTACTAAAATGACTCTATGTGGTATTTCTTCTACCAGCTACAGAATTGACTTTATCTAGTCAAAGTATGGCAAGAAGTAGGTGCGATTGACTCTTTTGCAAGCTTTTGGAATCCCTTTCCTCTTACTGTGTTGCTTTGTCCAATCTTAAGAGAAGAGGTGTCTAATTGACATGCCATTTTTGGTGAATATCCTTGAGAGCCCTCAGTTTTTCTAACAGGAAAAAAGGAGGAGTGGATGGTGGGGGGCAAATTGGGAGAGATAGGCAGAGGGAAAATTGCCATTGATATGAAATGTTATATTGCAACCAATAGATTTTACCTTGTCTTGGTGATAGTCAGCTCCTTATAATTTTACTCAGTGACAATGGTTTGCGTTTTACAGCATGAAATGTACACATTTGCATATATTTGTAAGGGAATAACTAATATATTTATAATATTTATATGCATTTTAAATTTCATAACAACACTTATAGAAAAATAAGGAATTGAAAATGACATTATAAACATCTAAATGAAATGTATTCTTTTGTTAGAAGACATAAATACATAAGTATTTAGGTGTAGTAATGAATCAATCTATATAACAGCTCTATAATCCTTTTTTACTATATCTAATTTTTACTTTTATCACTAAGTGCTGCAAGATTTTAAAATACACATAAACTTATTATGAAGGTTATAAGGCATATGGCTTTTTAAAATACTTCATTTTAATTTCACATGAATTTATATACTTACTATAATTGCTTTCTTAAATAAAATTCAATTGATTTTTCTTTCTCCCATTCTATTTTTTATAGCAAGATTGAGTACATAAACAGTCAGTACACTAAAGTTAGGAGTTCAGTAATTAGAATTTGGGCTAAAGAGTGAGTCTACATCTAGCCTATGAAACTAAACAAGATTGTCTCAAGTTTCAAAAATACTGAGATAAGTTTAGATATGTAATTTATAAGGATGTAGTATCAAAGTGTTTCTCTGCATTTCATGAGACCTTGTGTTCAATTTCTAGTACTTGAATTGGATATATAATAAACTGTTTATAAAGCAGCAGATTTCATTACGTATTACTTTCTTATTATTAGATACAAATGCACAAGGTGTTACAAGTGATTTAAAGAAAATAAAAAAGGATAGGCAGAATAGGATATGTTTACATTCACAACAACCTTCTAAAAATTGCCTACCCAAAATAGGAGTAACAATACAGGAGAAAAATAACTGAATTTAAAATGAGATCATGAAGAACAAAATGTCTGAAGAATGGCATGATGAAAGAAGGAATTCAACAAAAATAATAAAGGAGAGAATATATACTTGACAAACATAGGGAAAACCATGTTGACAGCTTTATAACTGTAGAAGACACTGGGAAATTGTTACAGAATTTCATAAAGGAGAGAACACACACTTAGCAGTGAAGATTTTGAAAGCAAACAAAAAAGGCAGCTGAGGTTAAATAAATAGTCTTCCATAACTTTTGCAAATAATGCATTTTACGGATAGCCAAGCCAGAATGCCTGAATTTGACAAACATGTTAGAAGCTGAAAACCCACTCCTGCCAATTTTTCTGGAAGCTGCACATGCATATTCCCACATACACGCATACAAACACAGACACACAAAACAATAAATACATGTAAGATGAATCTATCTGATTTCATCCGGAAGCCTAATTCGCATCATTTACCTAATTTTATTTTAGTCCTATAAATAGTACTTAAATATTCAAAATTTGAAGTTTCCAGTAAATAACAGTATTTTCTCTTCCAACTAATAATGCATAAAAACAGTAGCAAATAAGTGACAGCAATGTAACAATTCATGAGTTACTGATTTTTTCTAATTAATATTTAAGTATTAACTTGAAAACTTCACATTAGGAAATATCACATTTAAGGTTTTGGCAACATTCTTACCAGATTGCAAGAAAAATTGTGAACATATAATAACGTGTCTCATTTACTTTAAACATTGTACAGCATGTAATGTGTTTCTACTATATACCAAACTATTTTCAAACTTTGCAAATCTCCATTGATGCAAAGCCTCATGAAGTAAAAATAATAATATACCATTTTACAGATGAACACAACTATATCTCAGGGAAATTAAATTAATTACTATCACTGGTAGTTCTTATTTTTACTCTATGCTCTTTGGGAGAACATCACCAAGCTCCCAAATAAATGCGTTAAGACTTATTCTTACTTATGAACGTCTGCCATTAGTTTGGCTTATTTCTAACTGGCTTTTACCTTTACCTATTTTGTGTTCCTTTTTTTCTTCTTACTAAATGGGTGGTTCGATACAGGTTGGTTGGCCTCTAGCATCCACCTCTTCTTCTTCTTTTCCTATTCCTGCCTCTTTTCTTCTTCTCCTTCCATTTATTGTCTCGGTCTAAAGCCCCCACATATTTCTCTCTCCTGCCTCACTATTGGCTGTTCACCTCTTTATTAGATGAATCAGGTGTTTTAAACAGGCAAAGCTACACAACTTCACAGAGTTAAACAAATGACACATAGAGAATGCAATACATCTGTTCATCATTAAACATATATTCTACAACATAAATCAATGTAACACATCTTCAACTAATATTCTACAACAATCATCCATCAATTATTTATTCTCAATGTCTCCTCAGGAACCTGTCCAGAGTTTCTATAAAACTCTCAGTATATCCATAAATATTATTTGTTTTATATTTGCTCATTTTGTTTTTCAAGACAGGGTTTCTTTGGATAGTCCTGGGCATTCTGGAACTAGCTCTATAAAGGAGGAGGGTATCCTTTCACTCCAGAAATCTGTCTGGCTCTCCCACCAGAGTGCTGGGATTATAGGCATGTGTCAACACTGTCCATCATTACTATTTATTTTTAAGTAAGTTTTTAATTTAATAATTTTGGTTTTTGACAGTTAACACACACAAATGATACCAGTCAACCACATGCCCACCTCCCCACAAAATCAGGAATACACAGTGATTATTCTTTCCTGAACAACTTCTATCTTTCTTTCTCCACTTTCTAGCCCCAAATTTTCCCTACAAATATTTTCAAAACATTGCCATTTTATTTTATTTGTGATCTACTGAATTTGACCAGGATACTGTGTGTGAAACTATCCATTTCGATGTCAAGTTTACTACATAAGAGTCATTGTGAGTTGGGCAATCTATTAGGGAAATTAATGGCATACAGCATATGAATATTTAGATGAATATTGGGGTACAGTTCTAATAAATTTTGGGAGTCAGTTCTAATGAATTTTGGGGGTCAGTTCTAATAATAACAGATTAGCTCTTTGATTTTCCCTTGAACTTGAATATAAACTAGGGTAAAATGTCAGATGTGCTTCTTTGTACACATTTTTGAAGTAATACACAGAATATTTTGGTTTGGGGTTGAGTCAATAGGATCAGACAGGCCCTATTGAGTAGTAAGAAATACAGTATAAATTGACTTTAAATTCTGAAAATCAGATCAAAAATGAATCTGAATGCTGTTCAGCTTAATTAAAGGTTGACAATAAAAATTAATCATGTGATTCTTGAAGATGAATAATAAGTAAAGTGATGTCTGGTATTTCTCTAAAACTCTGGAAGTAAATTCAGTGTGTTTGGGAGTTTACCATGGTTCTGGGTTAGGTTAATATGAACTAAAAATATGATACAGATATTTATGTATCTTCATCATTCATGAAAGAGTGACGAAAAATCTAACATAAGTTTGAACGTGTTATTTAGTCTAGAAGGCTTAACTAAGTTGATATATACAACTTAAAGTGACAAGAACAATAGCCATAATGGCTATTGTTTTGTTTAATTCATAAAAGAAGTTTTATTCATTTTGAAGCTCTACTTCAGAAAATTGTTAATTGTGGGTTACTGAAATAACTATTTCTTTAATTCATAATGACTTTCTCACTTTTGTTTATTGTTATTATGTTGACTAATTAGCCATTTCCAGAGTAAATCTCCCTTGTCCCACAAAAACAGCAAAGTGCATCAGCAACCTTCATCAGCAATTGGTAACCTTAAGTGGAGGTTTTGCTAATCATAAATTTGAAAATGAGGCAAAAATAGTCTTCTGTAACCACTACATGTCATTTTGTGTTGAAAAGAGGGTGGATCACAGAAACAATTGCCTTCCAACAGTGAAAACAATCTATACCTTGCTGCTACTTTTAACAAATATAATTTTTAATGGAGAAATATTAATTGGGTCATTAATGGAATAAAATCTTTCAAAATTGTGCATAATAAAGAATGATGAGAATGAAAAAAAACAGCTCACAGAATACATGAATTCCTAGTAAACAGAGATATAGCTTTGTCAGTAACATTCTTGGCAGACAAGTGGAAAGATACATATTGGGTACCAAGAACCCACATCACAAAGGTGAGAATGGTGGAGTATTTGTAAACCCAGTTCTAAAGAGGTAGATGAAGTTAAGTTGCTGTGGTTTGCTGGTCAGACTTCTTAGTTTAAGAGCTGATCTGCAAGTCCCTTGAGAGACTTTTCAATATGAGCTTTGATGGCCCTTGAAGAATCAGTGTAAATTGAATCTGCTCCCTTCATAAATGTACCCAGAGATACATCTGCATTCTGACATGTGGGAGAAAATAGGTACACACATGTACACATGTAAAGAATAATTTAAAGCACATAAAAGTTGATCATGATTTCAGCCAAAGGATGATGGATCTGAAGGGGCAGTGCTAGGATCATTCTGAGAGTTAAATTTAATGTAGAAAAATAGCTTCATCAGAAAACCTGAATGTGGATAACAGGGAATTTTAACTGATCTAGAGCAAATCTATGCAAATAGCAACTGCTGCTGGGATTCACCATGAAAACAACATTCATTCAGGTTATTACACTCAGACAATGAAATGAAATGCCTTTCTAAATTTGCCTCTGTCAGTTACTTTTGAATCACTGTGATCACAATCTCTGAAACAACTTCAGAAGGGCAAATTACATTCCTAAACCAAACATTCAGACAGCTCTTGCTTTGTCAGGACAGGGAAGGCAAGAAGACATTGTGCTAGGATATGGTGAATATTTCTCATATGGTAGCACACCCTGAACAGAGACACTGTGGCCATAAGCAGGGGCAAGTATCATCTTCAAAGTCACCTCTTTGGTTACTTACATCAACTGTTCAGGTCTCACCACCCAAAGATTAATGGCATTCAAACAGGCCCTGAAGCTGTTGGAATATTTCACATTCAATCTTTAGCAAACTCCACACTTGTGAGTTCTCTCTATCCAGGCACACAGGAACTCAGTATTCAGCTACATGCTTTGCTTGTATTGTCTGTGGACATTAAAATTAAATGACATGACAGAAAATACTATTCCTGGCTAAAATGGATGTGGGGTTGCCCAATGAGAGGGAAGGCATTTGACTCTACACCAATTACCTAAAGATGCAAAATTTGTCCTAAAGTACATGTTCAGTAACAAAAAAATAACTAATCTAAGGAAGAAATGATTATATTAAGGAGAAACGATCATAATAATAGGTTTGTAAAGAATCTATTTGACTCTTCTGGAAGAAGATAATCAGAATGGAGATGAATAGGATTTAAAGGTTATAATTTACTTGCATATCCTGTAGTCATTAGGGTCTCTCCTGATGACTGTAATAAATGCAAATGCTAAAGGCAATTATGAGTCTTGTTTTATCATAAGTGGAAACGATTAAAGGTAATGATGGAGTGGGAAGGTTCTCTAACTGTTTCTTTGTCTAAGACATGAGGAATAAACAACAGTAATATAAAAGCTACCAGGATATTTAATTAAGATTGTAATGTAAACATTTTTACTCTTTATGGTAAACATGCACTTATTCAATAGAAATTAAGTGTGAATAGCAGCTTATGAGCTAATGAGTCTTAGTGATCCTTACCAAGGTCTATCCCTTCTCAATCAATCCTACTGGTGGGCAATGCACTGTTAGCAGTTAATTAGGCCCCTCAGCCACCATAAGATGGAGCAAGATAAAGCAGCATTTTATTGCCCTTTCAAATAGAGATTTTATTTACCATTTCTTATATATTTTAATACATTTGACATAAGGGCATTTAAACAACAAATGCATTTGCCACTATTACTGGATACAAGAATAACTATCTTATTTTTGTCATTTTCACATCACATTCGATGTAATTATATACCCTCATTTGAAGATCCCTGAAGATAATGACATTGGGGCCTTCTTATGTAAAGAATAACAGTAAAAGAACTCTTCAATTGTATTGGCACCAGGTACAAACAAATTCATGCTTTCCAAAATATAGAAATCCGAAGGGTACTGAGCTACTCTTTATTAAGGTACAAAACATGTTTTCCTGTTTCCTAAACTCAGAAGACATGCATAAAACATGTCCTGTGACTACAGCCCATAATTAGCTTGGAGCAGGCTGTCAGTCTTAATAATTACATAAATAAATAACATTTATATTAGGATTTTATAGCTATTATCAAGAAGGGAATTAAATAAAACTTCTTTATATGGATTTTCTTGTTTTACTTTATTTTATATTATTACCTAGATTGTAATAATAAGTATTTTTATTATGCAGTAATCACTAACAGTAAAGTTGTCCTCTTGCATTAAAGTGCCTTCCTATGTCATAAGTATTAAAACTTAATAATATTGTTCCTTTCCAAGTTGAGAACTGAAAACATCTTTAGAGTTTAAGAAAACTGGTTAAATGATGATGACAATATATGGTTAATATAAGCCAGTATCTTTCAGATATATAAATGGATACACAGGGTATAAATCAGAAGAGCATATCGACAGCTAGATATTCAAAGTAAGTCAAGATCAACTGAAAACATAAAACAGATCAAAAACTATGGAAAGCACGTGAATTATATTGGGAGGTGGGAGGCATGTTTATCTATAGGTGCTTGGTAATGTTTTATTTGCTTGTGGTTTTATTTTCTTCACATATGAGCTTGTTTTAAAATTAAGGTCATTATGCTCTGATAATGAAATAAAGCAATAATATTATTTTAACTTGAAGAACAAATGAAACCAAGGTAGATACACATAAATGTTAATATTTCATCTTACTGATACATAGATCACAAAATATGCTCCATGACTGTTCCAGTGCCCCACTCAGTCTGGTGCTGAGGAGAGAAACTGTGACCACATTACTATATAGGAAATTGAAACCTCACATATAGACTGATCTGACTAAAAAAAAAAAATAAAACAATGAAAACAGACCCTTTCCAGTCTCATTTAGACAACAAACATTGAAAGGCTAAAGCAAAATATATCTCCTGGCAGGCAAGGCTGAGTTGTAAATCTACAGAGAATATTGACATGTAATTGACAAGGGGAGGTAGATGGCTAAAAGAGAACAGGGCCTACATAAAGGATTCAGAGAACTAGCTCTTTGCATAGCAAGGAATGTTTAACATAAAAATAGAAACAGCTTTTAAAAATTTAACCCTGACATTAGATTTATGACAAATGGAAGATGAAAAAGAAGTTCTATAACCTCGAGGTTTGCAAAGGAATAATGTATGCTGTCAGTTGCCACATTTAGTTTTTATCTGGTCATTGAAAATGTCTTTATATACTATTCCCCAACAAAAACACTTTGAAAGCATGATTCTGAAATATTTGGAAAATCTATCATTCATTTTTTTCCATTCACCCTACTAATTTAGCCATGATGCAGAACTGAAGTCAAACAGTAACAGCGTGGATGGTTTAGGATTGTGTCTCTTTAATGATCAATTTAAATATCTCCATGCTCAATTTACCCATAATAAATCAATCCATCAAACCCTACCAATCCTGTTGCTATGTTCAGATAGGTGGTTTAAGTTAAAGCAAGCCAGATCTTTGCAACAAATTCCTTCAAGAATTTAAATACTATTGTACTAAGTTTAATTCTAAGCAGGTCACCTACTTGGCAAAATTTAAACCACATTAGTAAAATGCTACTTCCTCCTAATATATTTGTAGCTTTTCAATGTTTCTTACATTTTTGGAAACCCAGGATTTTTAACTTAATATTAACAAAAATTAAAGGTCATAATTTTTTACTGTTATTCAAGCAAACATGACCTCAACTTTACTACAAAAGAAAAAACTACATAGAAATATGTAGAAACAGAAATATATAGCTATAAGTCATGTGAGGATATCAGAAACTAAAAGGAGACCCAGGGAGCTCATCAATTATAGAGAATACATATTGCACAGGGAAGATTTAGCTGAAGTATGAACTTAGAGTTCTGTGGAGAAAATATACCATAGAAAAATGTCTCTATCTTCCAGAGACATTTTTAAAAGGAACATACAGTAAAGCTTGTAATCCCAGAGGTTTAGAAGGGAAGGTAGAAAATCTCGAGTCTCAGCTACCTAGAGAATTTCAAGCCACCCTGAAGAACATGCAAATGGTCTCTGGTCTCTTGAAAAAGAAAAAAAAAAAAGAAAAAAGAAAAGAAAAAGAAAATGTAATAAGCACAATAAATATTGAGTAAATAATAGATAACTAAAACAACACATATATGTGAAGGCCATTTTTATGGGATGAGCCATTAGCCAACCTTGTAGATGAAACCTAAGTGGATTCCATGTATGGTCATCTTCCATGCTACCAATGTGACCATTACCATTGCCAATTACTATTTACAACTGACCTTCTAAGGAAGTAGACAGGGACTAATGGCCAAATATGTAAAGAAGGAAGTTTTCAGAAAAAGAAAACAAAATAATACAGGAGACTTATAGCAACAAGACAGAAGATGCCCCATCAACCTGTGGCATTGTGATAACGAGCCCTGATCTAATTCCAGACCCTGTATGGACTGCTTGTTTCTACTCAGGCTGACCTATGCAAACTCCAAGTCCTGTTGGGAAAGTTTTTTTTTTTTTTCATTTTCAGACTGGAGTATATCAGGTGCTGGAATCGATGACAAAAGCCAGTTAGATCTTTAAACACTAAATTATCAAATTGTGACCCTTTCTACATAAGTCAGAGCTGAAAGAAAAAGATGTCAATACATCAAAAGGAATTCCACTTTTTCCCTTCTGTGGTAGACTGAAAGAAAATGGCCAGCAAAGGGAGTGGCACTATTAGGAACTGTGCCTTGTTGGACAAGGTATAGTCTTGTTGGAATACAGAGGTGGGCTTTGAGGTCTCATTTATATTTAAGCCACACCAGTGTCACAGATCACATCCTATTGCCTGTGACTCAATATATAATAACTCTCAACTCCTTTTCTATGTCTTTTTGATGCCTTGCTTGCTACCATGATGTTATTGGATTAAATCCTGAACTGTAAATGAGCCACCACAATTAAACATTTTCCTTTATCAGAGTTGTTGTCGTCATGGTGTCTCTTCACAGCAATAGGAACACTAAGACACAACCTTAACCTATGTCTTTTGGTTTGCCTCCATTGGCTATCTACCTTATTCTAAATTCAGTTTGCTAGAGGATTCATAAGATATTTTCTTAAGGAAATGAAGACACGGAAACTGGCTCCAGAATATCAAAATACCTGGAGTATTCCTATTGTTTCATATTGAGAAGTTTTTGTTGTGATTTTTTAAAATATGTTTAATTGAAAATAGATTCTATCTTCATATAATACATCCCAACCTGTTTTTCACAATGCTAAAAGTTATTACATATCTGCAGGTGATCACTTCAATGCAAATTTTTTTGTCATATATATTCAGAAGTACTAAAATAATTCATAAAGAAATAGCATATATATCCAAAACCTTTTTTCTAATTTTAATTTTTTAAAAGCAAACATATAATTAGTCATGTATATAAATCTTCCTGCCAAAGGATATTTACTTTGAGGTTAGAGAGATAACTGAGTAGTTAATTATGTTTCCTGATCTTCATGGTGGCTCTCAAACTGCCAGTTACTACAGATGTAGGGGAATTCAAACCCTATCCTTGCCTTTACAGGCATTCCATACACAAACTGTCACAGAGCCACAAATGCATAATCGTAACTAAAGAAATTAATAAAAATATCACGCTCATGTATATACACCACAATTGATATCAACTAAGGAGTCAAACTCTAAAATGTTAACCCCAGCTAGTACAGTAAAATTAAATATTGTCACAGTATCAAGCATGCAAGATTGCTGTATTATTTTACAACTAATTTTCATTCTCTATCCTCTGTTGTAAAACAAATCAATAAAATTATAACAAGAACAATAAATGATAAAATCATTGAAATGATGATTATAAAAAATAACTATAATTTAGGGTGCATTTTTAGGTTCTGAAAAGCTAGATGTCTATAAAAATATCAAAATTTGCTTCAAATGATCTGGAATAAGTATTGAATGTTTAGATGTGATATATTAATTCTAATATTATCATGTAATTTTTGTGTGAATAAAACACAAGAGTGGAATGAAGGGTAAGGGTTGTGTTTGCTTAATACTATAATAGAGAAACCTATAGTCACAATCTTAACTGTGGAGAATAGGGATGAAGGGGGTTTAAACTACTTGTAAAGAAAATAATTTGTTTTCCAGTTTAAAATGCTAAACCAGAAACAGAGGAAATAAAAGTATTTCTGACCACATGCCTTACCAGGACTTGATATGTGAAAGATGCTGAGCTCCTGCTCCAGAGATGGTCCTGCTGTGCCCAGGTGCAAAAAAAATGAATCTTACTTCCCTCTCTTCTGTCAATGTGTTCATGTGTAATGAATGAATTTTTTTTAAAGTATTTCCCAAAATTAGGACCCTTGTCACATGTCACTTCTGGTAAACTTTACCATGTCACCTGAGATTCATACATTCTAAAATTTGAGAGCATTTCTGAGTCTCTCTACTGTGACTTTGTATCTTCAATGCATTCAGCACCTTTTCCTTAAATTCTTTACATAGTCTCAACTTTCTTCATACCCATGACTGTGCTGGCTGGATATATCAACTTGACACATTTAGATTCACCTGAAAGGACACAACCTCAACTGAGAAAATGCCTCCATAAGATCTGCCTTAAGTTATTGTCTTAATTACTACTTTATGGGGGAGACCCCAACCCATAATATATGGGGCCATCCCTGGGCTGGTGGTCCTAGGTTCTGGAGAAAACTGGCAAAAGAAGCAGGGATAACAAGCCAGTAAACAGCATCCCTTCATAGCCTCTGAATCAGCTCCTGTATACATGTTGCTGCCTTGTTTGAGTTCCTGTTCTGACTACTACCTTCAATGATAAAAGTAGTATGAATGCTTAAACAAAATAAAGCATTTTCTTCCCAAATTCATTTTTGGTCCTGGTATTTTGTTGCAGCAACAAAAAACTTAAGAAAATGGCTGTCTTCTTTACCAGTTCTGGAAGAAATTATACAGTCTGTGCATGCCTTGTCTTCCCCTCAGCCTTTGTTAGTGGTAATCTCACACTTTGAAATGCTCTGTGAACTTCACCCTTTCTTCCCTCCTCAGTGACTGTGTCACTGAAAAGCATAATGTTTTATCACTATGGATATTCTAATCATGTCTCAGGATGAGGCTCAGAGGAAAGTTTGTTTCTCGAGAACATTCTTTAGCAATGTTCAAAGCTAACAAAGTTCAAGCTAATTGACTAACATCAGTTTCCATAGAAATTTCTTTTTTTGTGTCCTCTGACATTGCTGCACCTATACTTCCATTTGTTCTATTGTTCTGCCCCCCCTGCCCAATATTTAAGGGTTGCAGGCAAGCATGAGAACAATATATTGAAAGCACAGACTATATCTGCACATAGTTTTCAGAACATTTAGCTATGTTGTTTGGAGAGTGACTTAACATTTCCCTGTTTCCTTCCTCCTTAACTTATTATAAAATTAATGTTATTAACCAAATTTATGGTATTATAAGAGTCCAAGTAAAAAAATTATATTTAAGTATAATGATTAGAACAAAGTAAATCTAAACAAAATTTTATTATTAACTGCATCATGAATAAAATCTCATTTCAGGAATTGAAAATTCTAGCATAACACTTGTATATAATAGATACTAAGATGGTGAATATTTTATTTCCTCTATACTCTAAATATAAATTTTTTCTCATCAGTATAAGAATCAGGGAGTCATAAGGTTTAATGTCTATGTCTAGGACTGATTCACTTTTATCAGTCACTTACATGAGATTTTAAGCTTTGGTTGTATAATCCACAGTCTCTGTTTGACATTGCCTTTCATAGATAATTAAGCGAAACCAGGATTAAAACCCAGTAAGATAATAAAAGCAAAGCTTAGACAGACATAGTATATAGGGCTTTAATTCCACTGATCTTCCATTATCGCAAAGGGCTGAGAATGTCTCTTTTCTTAATATTACATTTTATTCATTTGGTTACAGGTTTTCATTCACATAGAGTTCAGACAACAACTTTCATAAATCTGTTGTTTCCTTCCACCATGTGAGTCCCAGGGATGACACTCAGGTCAACAGAACTGGTGGCAAGCCCTTTACCCACTGAGTCCTTCACTGTTCTTGAGTATTTCTAATATAACCCAGGCAAGACTGTGTTTCCAGAAAACATGAGCAACTCATTGCACAGAGTAAAAGATGCATCCTCTGAAAGCAAAGATCTTATTTCATAATCTCTTGGCTGCTAAAATGGTGCTGTTCTTTAGATTGGTAGGTAATATCACTGTTCCTGAGTTGGCAGAGAATATCTGTATACCTCTTTAGAGAACATAGAAGATGATAGTATTTGGTTCATGTCTCCCTCAGGATGATTAAGTATAATATTAGAAGACAGTCAACCTTCCCTTGCAATGACATAGAACATTCTTATATACATATATCAAAAAATAAAATTATCCACTAGGACAAAAATACTCCATAATCTGTAGAATCATCTGTGTAGTTTCCAATCATATGACAAATAATAGCAACAAAATATTCAGTGCTTTCCCTGTGCACATGTAGGTGAGTTTCTACCCTTTTTCTTTTGTTTCTCTTTCTAAACTTAATGATACTGTAGGAAAATCCATTATTCGATGACTAATCCTTATTTCCTCTATGAAGATATAAATAACTTCTCCTGAATGTAAGTATATCATATTTAATATTTGTATATACATATATTTAACCAAATCAACACATCATTTTCTTCAATTCCTCTCTTCCCATCACCATTTTTTCTCACACAATTTTGTGAAACCTCTGTTTTTGTTTAATGCTCACTGAGTCATTGAATATTTTCTGCCATGCCTGGCTGTACAACTATCTACAGAGCATGGACAGGTACTCCTGGATTTCATAATTGAAGGAAACCGATTCTTTCTCCCAAGGTTGTCCTCAGTTCTCAAGGGATCCTGCCAAGACTTCAAGAACTACCACTGCCTATGTATGCTAAGATTTGTTGAGGCTTGATCCTATACAAGATTAATGCATATAGTCACAGACACTGTGAATTCATGTGTGCATCTGCTCTGTCATGTCTAGTAAGCATGGCTTCATTACAAACATCTGATCTCTTTAGCATTTACAAAATGACAACAAAACAATGTTGACTGTGGAGGAGGATCTATTAGTTCAAAAGTTGCTCCTGAGCATGAAAAGGAAGCAGACATTCCCTAAGATTTTCAGTCCACTTTTCTTCATCATTTCCCCATTTGACAAGGAAAACTAGTACTCTCCCATATTCTGTGGGCATGGAATGATTAAAACTGTGTTTCAACTGGCTATTTCCAAAGAAACATTTGGTTAAAAAAATTAATAAAAATTAAAAAAGAAACATTAGAATATGGTAAAAATATAAGTTAATTTGAAGAGACTAGAATAGAGAAAATTACTGTGTTACTTTAGTATAGATTTATTATAAATTGCATGCTGTGATACAGCATGCAAACACAAAATAGTGTGCATTCCTTTTAGTACCTTGTAAACAAAGCATATGGGTTTACCACCACCTCCCAGCTGCCACAATCATCCCAACCTTAGACCAAATTAGCATGAAGTCACTTGAGCTAAGTGATTTAAAATCCACTAAGTTTCCATGCACAGCAGTTTCCTTTAAAACCGAAAGTTTCCGTGGTAGTTGAATCACCATAAGGAAGTATTCTGAGAACACTATGAAGAGAGGAGTAGTTTTGGAACTGCCAATCTGATTTTGGTTGTATCTATCTATGCTTTTAATCTTTTCTGCTTAAGGGCCAGATTTCTACACAGGCAGAGGCCCTCTTCCCTTGCTCAGTGGGCTTCATCCAAGAAGCTGAAACTCATTGACAACAACAACAACAACAACAACAAAAACAAACAACCAAACAAACACATACCAATTAGAAATTAGGATAAGTTTGTTGTAATTTGTTGTAATTTTTACTGTTGGTTAACTTTACTCAATTAATGCTCGAGTATTGCTACTAGTTTTGTACTACACTGAGTATAATACTTGCTAGAAAATTTTAAATTTATTGAAAACTGATTCTTCTCTTCTCTCATACAATATATCCTAATTGCAGTTTCACCTCCATCCAGTACTCCTAGCTTCCCCACCTTCTCTTTCCGCCCCCCCCCAGATTCACTTCCCCTTCATTTACTCATCAGAAAATAGGAAGTTCCAAAAAGCCAACAGCCAGACAAGAAAACAAAAACCAACCAAACAAACATAGAACAACAACAACAACAACAACAACAAAAAGCAAACAAAAAACAGATAAAAATGATAAAATGCTGAACCAAGCATCCTAATAATAGGAAAAGAGTCTGAAGGGCAGGAAAAACGTCAGAGATACACCCACTCCTACTACTGAGTCCCAAAAAACATGAAACTAAACGTTATATTGTATATACTGAGGACTTAGTGCAGACCATGTCACCTCTATTCTTGAAGCTTCAGTCTCCTTCATTCTCTATAGGCCCCATAGAGTTCTGGTTATTTGATTCAGAGAGCCATATGCTCATGGTATACTCTTCCTTTCTGAATGCTACAGTCTGCTGCCCCTCTTCCTAAGGGTTCCCTAATCTCCAAGAGGAGGGACCTGATGCCGAGCCCCAGTTTAGAATCTTTATTCATTATATCTGGCTATAGATCTCTGCAACTGCCACTATCTGTTACCTGATGATGTCTCTCTGATAAGAATTTAAAGAGATAATAATGATATATGATACCAGGACTCCTCATCACTAATGAAGTAGGCAGTTATGGTTTTCTACAGATTTCAGAAAGTTAAAAGATGTAGACGATCTGTGAAGTTATCAAAGTGCTGTCACGTAATATTTAGTTGTGGGAGTGAATTTATAGTGGTGTATCTCTTCTGTGTGACTATATTATCAAAAATTTAACAATATCAATAAAGGTTTTGAAATGAGAAAATATAATTGAATGAGTAAAGTGAGTACTTAAAATACACAGTGATTAGCAGACAGTTTCAGTTCAAACTTTTTCTTTCATGTTTCTCTTTAACTTAATCATAAATATTCTATTCTTTTTACAATTCTTTTCTATTGATAATTATTGCTGGCATTTTAAATTGAAGGGATGATTTTCTTGTTTCTTTAAGAATGAGAGCAATTAGGCAAGGCACTTTAGTGGTGACAGCCTGAGGAGAAAATACAAAAGAGGTTTACGCTCTTGAATTTATTAAAAGGCTGAATGTCTTAAGAATTTTCTCAAGCTTCTATCAGGATTTAAATTCTATACAGAGTCTGACAGACTCTGGGTGATGGTCATGTCATACATGTCCTCTGTGTTGCTAAGAAGACCTCATGCTTAATACTGGGGGACTATCAGGTGCCAAGATAAAGGTAGCTAGGAGACTATATTTTGCTGCTAGACACTTCATCTTCCTCTTCTTTCTGCCTCTTCCCCTTTTCCATATACTTGTTTTTAAACTCTTAGCTAAAAGTTCTCATTATCTTAAATTCATTCATCATACTAAAAGTTTATTGATATACTAGTTAAAAATAAATTTCTATTCCACTAGTAAAAAGTAAAAAGTATGTGTTTACATGCATTCAAATTAGAAAAGTGAAAAGCCTTGAGTGTTATATAAAATAAGTAAAAAAACTCGGTAGATGCTTAGTGAATGTCAATTCAAAATCTCTCATGAGCCCACCTCACTCTTAAAAATATAAACAGTAACCTGAATAAGGTTAAGTACATATGATCCTGAGTGCATTTGATTTCATGTAAGTTCCTAACTATGAAAATAAATTTTAAGACAAGGATTTATTCCATTTTTTTATAGCTATTGAGGTTTGCCATGTTACTGAGTATGTGGCCGATTTTAGGGAAGGTTCCATGTGGAGTTGAGAAGAAGGTATATTCTTGTTTGTGTTTGGATGGAATGTTCTATAGATGGGTTTTAACTGCTGTTAGTTCTTTTGTTTTTTTGTTAAGTTTCTGTCTGGTGGTCCGTTCTAGTGGTGAGAGTGGGGAGCTGAAGCCTCCCACTATAAGTGTGTGAGGTTTTATGTGAGATTTTAGTTTGAGTAATGATTCTTGGGAAATGGAAATCAAAACAACTCTGAGATACCATATTTCTCCTGACAAATGGCTAAAATCAAAACACCAATGACAGTTAATGCTGGAGAGAATGTGGAAAAAGGGGAACACTCCTCCACTGTTTGTGGGAGTCAAACTTGTACAGCCACTTTGGAAATCAGTATGGCTATTCCTCAGAAAAATGAGAATTACTCTACCATAAGATTCAAGGATTCCATTCTTAGTCATATACCCAAAAGATGAAAATCCATGCAACAAAGACATCTGTTTAACTATGTTCATAGCAGCATTATTTGTAATAGCCAGAACCTGGAAACAACCTAGAAGCCCCTCAACTGAAGAATGGATAAAACATGTGATACATTTACACAATGAAGTACTATTCACAGATAATGAAATCATGAAACTCACAGGCAAATGAATGGAACTAGAAAAAACCATCCTGAATGAAGTAACCCAGTCACAAAAAGACAAATGTGGTATGTACTCACTCATATATGGATTTTAGACACAGAGCAAAAGATCAACAGCCTACAATACACATCGCCAAGAAAGCTAGGAAACAAGGAGGGTACTAAGAGAGACTTACATGGTTGCCTACAGAAGAGGAAAGAGACACGATCTCCTGAGCAAATTGTGAGTGGGGCAGGGGATGGGTGAGGGGCAAGTGACTTAGGAGAAAGAGGAGGGGAAAATAGGATGAAGAGGACAACGTGAAGGACCAGGAAGATGGAGTCAGGGAAAGAATAGAGGAGACAAGAAAATAAATACCATAATAGAGGTAGCTATTATAAGTTTGAAGAAAAAACTGAAAACTAGAGAAATGTCCAGAGACCTACAATGATGACCACAACTAACAATATAAATAGTGGAGAGGCTACATTAAATGCCCTTCCCTCATAATGAGATTGATGACTACTTATGCCATCCTAGAACCTTTATCCAGTGCCTGATGGAAGCAGAAGCAGACACCCATAGCTAAACACTGAGCCTAACTCCTGGAATCCAGTTGCAGAGAGGGAGAAGTAACTGAGAGCTAGGAAACCAGCATAGGACCAATACTCCTGAGTGTGGGTGTCATTTAGGAGGACTAGGCAGTGTATAGGACCTCTGACACTGGAACCAGCAAGTATACCTGGTGCACCAATGGAGTTCAGAAACCCCTTCCCCATGGAGGGATATTCCCTTAGCCTAGAGACTCAAGGGTGGGCCTAGGCCCTACCCCAAATGACTTGACAAATTTTGATGATCCCTCCTGGAAGGCCTCACCCTCTCTGGGGAACAGAAAGGGGATGGAATATGGGGTTGTGGAAGTCATGGGAGGAGTGGAGGGTAAGGAAACTGGGCTCGATATGTAAAATAAGAAAATATACTTTAAAAATTAAAGAAAAATAAAAATGAAAACAAAAATACACAGTGCTTTTGTTCCACTCCATTTTTCTAAATCACTAAACCTCAAGTCTCTAACTGAAGCATATATTAAGGGGTTTTACTTGATCCTCTCCGTACCATGCCTACATGGTTCTTCTGCTTTGAGCTTGTAGATACCACAAATTTTTTAAGCTTTTACTTGTTTGCGTTTCTTTTCAACAACTAAAGTGCCTTACATTCTAAGTCTTAAATCTTGTTTTGAAAATATTTTTCACTTGATGAGAGATTACATAAGACAAGAAACCATGCTTATAGTGCCAGGGACTCATAGACTCCAGATATATAATCAGTGTCTTTACACAAAAGCCAGTAACATACTCAAGTATATGCTCACTTGCTATTTAAAACAATGGAAGGAGGAACATTGAAATATGGAAGAGCCTTTCACAGCACTCTGGCAGTTTGGCAAATTTTCTAAGTTAAAATATTGTAGTTATGTTCTCCTCTAGAGAGAGTAAAAACACAACTCAAAACTGATTTCTTATTTAGAAGGCATAACATAACCATATCTCAAATAATATGCCTTGGCCTCATTACAGGAATATATGTGCTTGAGAAAACAGAATGATTACCCCCGTGTTGCTATAGCTACACATGTGTACCTTAAAAAATGGTGTGAAAATGAATTCCATTATATTGCACAACAAAATTCCAGAGACATTTTACTTGACAGAATTTATAAATCTATATTCTCACAAAACACACAGAACTTTCTGTCAGTTTGTAGGTGAGTGCCCTGTCATTGTAGAGACACTATTCATTCCAAGTGTATATTCCTAACTCACCTGCTATATACACAGTATAAAAGAAATATCTGTACACTGGGGTGATAAGACTCAATCAAAACAAAAAGCTTCATAGATTATGTAAAGCAACATGTTTTAATAGGCTTGGATTTTAGATTAGAATAAGCCAATTCTTGTAATTTTCTGTAAGTTAGATATCCCCTCTTTGTCTCGTATAAAGCTTTTTAATCATCTTAAACTCTGTTGATTGTTATAATTAAAGACATGACAGAATAATAGGAAAATGAAGATTCTGTTTTTAAAATACCAAGGCATATGAGAAATCAGTATTAGCTCTTTCTTGAATTAAAACACAGCCACAAGTCAGGTATGACCAGCAATGCATGTATTCTGCTATCTTATTGCAAATTATATTCTGAGTTATTGTCTAGGATGTATAGTGTTCTTATGTTTCTCAGAGTTTTAATTAATTGCTATAATTGATTTTATTTTTGTACAATTATGACACTCTACTTAGTGAGGACAATATTTTTCATATATTTATGAGCTTAATTTCAAGAGCAATGGTGTACTTCATTAGTCTCATCTTTTAATCTCTTTCTACAGCCTCCCTATTGATGTAAAACTAGAATGTGTAAACGAGTCCAGCCCTGAACCCAACAAGCACAACAATTTTTAGCATGTGGTCATTAGCATTGTTGGTATTTTTCCAGAAATAAAAGCAATAATATTGATGATTAAAACTTAGAATGTAATGTGTGACTTGGTAGATGGAAGTACTAAACAAATCTTATTTGTTACTAAGGTTTGAGCTATTAATATCTATATTCTAGAAATAATATTTGTATTATATTTTAAGACAGCAGTAAGCTAAGACACTAAATAATATGAAGAAAAAACAAAACATAAAAATAAATGCAAGTAGTATAAATTGGTTTTAGCAACATTCTTTTATGGAAGATTGACCCTGTGAATATCACAAGAGTAGAAAAATATTACATTCAGAAATCCATGCTTATCACAGACATTCTAAATATCCTGTCCATGTAATGACACAAATTGTCTACCAAGTCATCAATGATATCTAGTTTAATATCTGACTAATATTCTTATCTCTATTTCCTGAAACAGTCACAACTCAGAAAAGTGTAATAAATCCTGTACTTTTGCTAATTTGTTGTAGCAAAAAAAAAATAGGTCAATTTCAATGATAACAAAGTAGACCACCCTCATAGGCGCCACACACCTGAACTATTATCAATTCTGTTTACAAAATAAACATCTAATTCAATTGTGTTTCTCTTCCTATCTAGGACATCTGTCCTACTTATTATGACACTGCACCTTTGCCTTTAGATTGTTATCTTCTTCCTTCATGGCTATCTGCCTGAATTTTTCTGCTACTCAAAACTCAAGCATAAACATAACCACCAGCCTAAAAATGACAGGTTACTTCTTTTCCTTTTCCTCTGCATTTGATCCATCAGATGATCAGTTGCTTAAAAATACTTATTAAATTATTAAAGTATAGTTAGTGAAACAGTGCTATTCCCTGTTATCAATGAAATACACCATGGAAAAAAAACATAATTGTGAATCAATGACCATGCATATATGTAGGAATTCTATTGTTTTCAACAACACAGGGACTAGGGAAGCACTTAACCTTCTAAATATTAGCTTTTGTGAAAGTAGTAATCTCTTCCAAAACATCTTCAACACTTTTTGAAACAAAGATCTTATACCATGCATCCACATATGCACAGGACCTAGATATTTTATTTTATTTGCTATTTACTATGCAAAAGAATCTCCAGACTAACACTAAAATTTGATCTTGTAATACAATGTCACTCTACCAATTATTAGAAGAATGTTAGTAAAGGAAAAATCAAAGAACTTCTAATTTAATAGCTCTCATAACTTCATCTTTCTGAAGTGATGGAATATATAAGTTTCAAGTCTTTCCACTGCATTTCATGGGCACAATGCCAATATTATCTCAATTCATTCATGACAAAAGACACAGGTTGGTAAAATAAGTGTGTAGGTAGGAAGGGAATATATAGCTAGTGATATTTCTTGACAATATTTTCTATTCTTCTTAATAGAAGAGTGACTGGGACAAAGCTGTCACTAAATTAGCTCTTCTATCAATGAGCTTCAGGAATTTTCACTGACTTAGAAAAATTCTTGGCATTCAATACTTAATTTTTCTTCTTATTATAAAAAATACACAACATTATTTCTAGTTTTCATTGAAATTAAATATGGGATAAATGTTCTGTTAGACTTAGCTCAAAATTGTGAAGCATAGTGTTCAAATGAAAAACATTTTGAAAAGAATACTGACCAATGTTTGAGAAAGTTTTAAATAATTATGCATGTAGTTTCCTTGTAATGTTACAAAGAACAAATAAAAAAACTATCAAAATTCCAAAAAAAATATGAAATATAATGGATTCAGCTTCTTTGTTCTAATTTTGCAAATTTTCCATGAGTTCAGGGCCTTCCTTAAAATGTCTTATTAGAGCTTTTCCAGTATTCATTTTCAATTCAGGTTGAAAACAGATGTCAAATAAAAAATGGTGCTGCATTTTTTATGTCATGGCATAATATATATGCATATATTTTTATAACAGTAAGGAAACTTACATAAAGTTAGTTGTGAATTTGCATGCAATTTGTCTATTGAGGCAATTTATTTCAGATTAGAGATATAGGACCTGCTGGCTATTCAATTATAAAATTAAAATATGAAATATGTTATTAAAGACATTTATTAACAATTTAATTTTCAACAGTGTAATGATAAAATGCACAACCATGACTTTCTAATATTAAAAGTTTTGAGATGTAAAATTATAAATAACTTAATCCACATTGAGTATGTTCGTTCAGAAATATAATCTAGCAGATTCTTTTGATACTTAATTATAAGATTAAAAATAACTCCAGGAATGGGTATTTTAAGTAACAAATACTATTTTTATTATATTTTACATTATAATTTGGGGTAGACAGTAATTATAACATGAAATATGATTTGCATATCCTTATTCTACATAATGCAGGTCTTTGCACATTTCTGTCCTGGGGACCGATGGAAGTTGGGAAAATCGGCTAACATTTGATATGACAACACAGAAAAAAAAAAAAACACTGGAAAGCATTTGGCCCTGCAACTGAGTAGAATGCATCTCATTAAATCTAAACTGCAAAGACATAACATTATCTAGCTGTGTGAACATAAAAGAGCCGCTGTTCTAAATCCACATTTACCTCACAGATATCACAGAAGCTAAGTGGTGTCACTAAAATTTGATGTTCAGATCATTTGTATAGGAGGCAAGTGTACTCAAATGTTCTATGCAATTTGCCTCAAGATGTCTTTTTCAGTAATGATCGTTTATAAGGCTTGTGAAATAGAGAAGGAGGAGAGAGAGAAAACAGAGTAGGGAGATATGTGGGTTTAGAGAAGGGAATTTAAATCGGGTAATGTGAAAGCAATTATTTAGTAACAGCCTCCATTACTGTAGCCCCAATCATCTAGTTGCAAGTTAAATAAAGGCAAAAGCTGGTGTTTTATATTATTGCCAAGGTGCTAATGATTTTTAGAGATATGACGCCATTTCCAAGAATCTCATTTAAGACAATTTACTGGCTAAGGTGAGTCTGGGCACTGGGACTTCTGAGACAATCACTACATTTCTCAAATGTATATGAAGCTCCTGGCAGCACAGCATGTTTTCATTCTTTGAGCCTGTGAACAAGAATGGACAGAAGGGATAACAGAGTATCAAACCTTGAATGATCAAAATGGAAGACTGTTCCAATCACAATGAAGTCTATAACTAGAAATTTCAATATATTTAGACCCTGGCCTTTCTCATATGCTCATTTTTAAGCCTTTCATGAAATATTTTTTGAATTAAATTTTCTTTAAGTGCACTTTTTATTCTGCATTGAAATGATCTGGCACAAAGGGCAACAAGAATGTATTCTTACTACCATGCAAAACGTATGCAAGAATCTCACAAATATCATTTTGAATGAAACAAGCAAGTTTCAAATATACTAACTCGGTTATCAAAGCTGTACAGGATTGAACTCAATAAACAAAGTTGTTTGTTAAGACTGCAAAGTATGTTCCTGTTATCCCTAATCGCTCCAAGACCTTTACCATGAAAGGGTCTTGGATTTTGTCAAAGGCTTTTTCAACATCTAATGACAATCTGAGCAACAGTGGATAAGCTGCTTAAATGCCATTCCGTGATAATGAGATTGATAACTAACTTATATTCCATCCTAGAATTATCATGTAGTAGCTGTTGGAGACACAAGCAGTAACCCACAGCAAAACACTGAGCCAAATTCCTGGAATCAGGTTGCTGAAAAGGAGGAACGATACGGAGTCAAGAAAAAGCTACAGAAACTCACAGAGACAGCTGACTTGAATCCCATACAGATAGCTGGGAAACCAGCATTGGACCGACTTAGACCTCCTGAACATGGTTCTCAGTTAGAAGGTCTGGGCAGTATATAGGATCTCTGACAGTGGAACTAGGATGCATCCCCGGTACATGAAAAGAATTTGGGAGTACATTCCTCATGGAGGGATACTTCCTTAATCTAGAGACAGGAGTGAGTGCCTACCCTACTCCAAATGACTTGACAGATTTTGATGATCCATCCTGGAAGGCATCACCCTCCCTGTGGAGTGGGTGGGGAATGGGAAGGAAAGGGGGGTCGGGGAGCATGGGAGGGAGGGAGACAGAACTAAATAAGAAAATAAAAAAAATAAGAAAATAAGTAAAATAAGAAAAATTAAAAGAAATTATTTAATTAAAAGAAACTGCAGAGTAGTGCTTATCCTCACTGAATAAACTTGGAGGAGCAAGACAACACTTTAGGAACAGAGTTCTGATTTTGTAATTGCTTGAAAAACCATTCAAATATCACACTTGTTTTTGCATACAATATACTTCAAATAAAACTACCTAAAATGATTGGGAGCAATCAATGAAAATAGATAAAATATTCCTCCTATATGGTCTGTGGTGGAGTTAACAATTTGCATGGTGCTTTAATTAGTGCCGACCTATTATAACACCCATGTGGATGCATATATCATTCATAAACTTAGTGAACAGAGCTTTAAATTTTCAAAACAATATGTAATTGTAACCTACTTTAGTACTGAAATAATTAAAAAATTCCAATAATACACTTCATCATGGAGAAAAAAGTTTTGAGAACTGTACCCTTTGTGGGCAAATGAATCAGCTATTCATTTATATTATTTAAATTATTCATATAAATACACACATACATATACAAACATACATACATACATACATACATAATGCATATATATAGTTGTGCATTATATGACATGGCTTAAAATTTCTAAAATTTAATATGGAAAATTATATTTAAGGTGTTTAATGTGTTTCTATCTGAAACTAAGGAGTATATTAGACTAAGGAAGGTTGCCTCTCTTCATTTGCATGAGGAGGAAGAGGATTGTCTACATCAGTCTAGGTTTTTATTCCTTAAAATAGCATTTCTCAGTTTCATCTCTGTAACATAATTACCCTTGAGAATAATGGAGGTCTTGTTCAACACAAAAACACCTGGGATATATCCACAATTATATCCATTTATCAGGCAGGGAACACAGAGAGAGAAATGCATGCTTTCAAAAAGTTCCTAGATGATATGCTGCTGGTGGCACCATGCCACAATTGGGGAGCTCTGTGCCACAGGATGTTATATGGAGTTTCTCCTTCCTGTACCCCTCCTAAGGGCTGGAACTTGAATTTCTTAAATAGGTATCATGGAACACCATCGATAAAATATTAGGAGCCTAGAACAGTGCATGGGTTTGAGGAACCATCTATAAATACACTGAAATAAGTAAAAAATTGATAAAACTCTTGATCCTAACAATGATTCAGTTTGTCTTTAAATCTAATTATGCAGAAATGATAGAGATAGAATCCCACACGATCGGTTAAAAATCTTCATTTTACAGATTAATTCCAGAGAATTTAACTGAGATGACTAAAGATCATAAAGTCAGGAGAATAACCGAATACTGTTATTTTCCTTATTTAAAGGACACAGCATATACTAAGAGTTCCAGGGAATCCACAGGAAAAATAAAACAATCAACCATTCCTCTTAACCATTTATCTTTTGCTTCAAATTGAAAAATAGAAAACATAGGAATTGGAATTTGTGTGCTTAGCTTGTAGTATTCTGCCAACACAGAGAGGAAATCTGCAAGGGATTTTGAAAACTAGGTCCCATCCATCAAAATTGTAATTTCTAGTTCAAGAGACATAATTCACACATTAATCAAACACAATGATATCAGAGAGCATAAGTTTGAAGTAGTGTGGTGCTTGTTATACATTAACAAGCAGGCAGAGTAAAAATGTTTTTAGAAAAAAAAAGAACCCTATTCACTATTGAGATAGAATCTGAGCAAACCAGCAAAGATATTTATGATGGCAGATGCAAGGTAACATAGGGAAACAGCTCAATTTAGGTGTATATTATATCATATAGTAGATATATCAAAAAGTGCAATTTGAATGAGAAAGGTAGAACTCATTGTAAGGAGTTGGTGAGGTCATATGTTGGAACACTTTTGGAAAATATTTGATGTTACTAAGCATTGCTATGCTTACTTAAAATACGGCGTAGTAAAGGCTGCTAGATTTTAGTGTTTCCTTGATCATACCTTATTTCTCTCCCTATTGTATGCTGCTCTAGGTCCCCTTTGGTGAATAAATTCCATCAGCAAATGTCTGTCACCCTGAGACCCATCCATAGTGTTCATGTCAATGTCTTCACCTTGTTTCAAATAGATCTTATTAGGTTGACCCAAATTATTTGTCAGCATAGGTTGGTTTTTTTTTTTTTTTTTTGAACCCATAGCACCCACTCAGATTATTAGTCTATTCTCCAATAATTACCCTATTTCTTTATTTGAAACCACTCCAGTGGAACAGACACATGCACATTTTCACACACACACACTGGCATTCCCGTATAAACACACAGAAGTCAGAATCATCTTCCCTGTCACCAAACTGCACTTACTCAAATACACCCACAAACCCTCAATTGTGCATGTTCATTAAAATTTTATCTGTTATTTAATTTTAAATAAATCTTTTACACTGAACTTTCATCAATGCAAACAAAAGCCTTATTTGAGACTGCTACAAGAGAATTTCCTCGTATTGACTGTCCCTCTGTTCATATTTAGCTGTTGATATCAGTGATCCATCTAGCACAACTGCCATTATTTTTAATGATTTCCTATCACATTTATTAGTTCAGAAGCTTCTTTGGTTTTTAATAGGCCACTGTCAGTCAGTTGTTTATTCTCAGTTTTCCATTAAAAAATTCTGTTTTTGCTAGACATTGGTGGCACATGCCTTTAAACCAGCATTTGGGAGGCAAAGGTAGGCAGATCTCTGTGAGTTCCAGGCCAGCCTGGTCTATCGAGTAAGTCCTGGACAGGTTCCCAAGCAATGTAGGGGAACCCTGGGTCATAAAACAAAACAAAAAACAAAGAAACAAAACACATAAACAAACATATATATTTTGTTTCAGATTTTGGATTCACCTATGAACATCAATAACTTGTTGCACTTTTACAGTAACTGCTTATCTAAAGAATTATTTGAGTATATTATGTAATAGAATCAATTCTAAATATACCTGGTTAACAGCCTATATACTGTTAGGTGACTCTACAATATTCATAATTATATATGTGCATGTGAGGAATATTTAACTTCTTTACAAATGTTGATTTTGTAATGTTCAGATCATAATGTACAGTGTTCTTTTGGAAGTGAGAGTCACACATGGTGTCTTAAGAGATTGTTTCTGAAGCCTTTACCATGCAGTTACATGATGTTTTACAGCACAAGCTATCTCAGACAAATAATGCAAAGAATTTAGTAGAGAGGAAACAAGCCACTAATAAGTGGGAAAAAATTCAGATCCTAAATTGTAAATCACTAGTGAAATATATCAAATGTTCACAGTGCTTATCATGTTAATTAAACTAAAAAAATTAAAAAAATAATCAAGTTAATTAAAAACTTGAAATCATTAATTCTATGTTATCAAGGCAGTTCATCAAGTTCTAACAGAAAACCAAGTATAAAACTGACCAAGCATTAAGCGATGTTTTGAAGGCATTATTTATATTGCCCCAATCTCTGATCTTGTGTAGTTTATATATTAATTCTATTAATTTCTGATTATAGTTTGTTAAAACAGGGAGTAACATATTCTACAATAAATGTTTAATGTTGGTAACCAGTAATTATTCTCTAAGATATTTTAATTAATCAGTAGTTTTATAAGCCCCAAGCAATTCAAATACATATGTAGTAAGGAAAATACAATGTTAGCATTATATTTTAAGGAGTAAATTACTAAAATACAAAAAATTTTAATGTTAAAATAGTGAAAAATTCAATGAACATTTAAAATATTTCAGTATTATTACAAATTTATAAATATGTTTTTAATGATGAGTCAATTTCACATTTCTGAACTGTTCATAGGAAGTGAGTCAGTGTGAATGCCAAGTATTCAAAGACAACTTAGGCTCAAATAATGAATTCCAGGTTACTGTGTCTTAAACAAAGCATTCAAAGCTGAGCATCCACTGAAATGCTATTTAGCTCTGCTGATTTACCCACCTGAGAATTTTCTTACTGTAGGACAGCAAGTGTATCACCCTCCCTCACTCTGATGTAACTGTGTATACAGCTACTCTGTATCAACACCTTCAGGGAAGTTTTATTTCAGCAAAATAAATGTTTGAAAATAAATCCCAATGTTATACCATTTTATTCTAGCTATGGGCAACTATATAGGGAAGACATTTTAAATTGTTAGAATATAAACTATTTCAGATTCTCTATTGTCACACATGTTAAATTAAAAGCATGAAAAATGTCACTTAAAGTAATGCTCAGGGGTAAATGGCACATTTACTTTCTCTTGACAGGATCGACAATTCTTTCCCTGTCTGGTGTTTGTTTGTGTGTGTTTATGTATGCTATCACACAGTTTCCTCCCCCAAAGGAGACTATCAAAAGGGGGTTAGAGCCTCTAAAATCACTTACAATATGGATGTACCAACATAGTTTCCGTTTATATCTTCCCTAAGGCAATCAGCCTGTGCAGATGTTATGGGAACCAACTTCCCACGGTCTTTGAAACACAAATCATTAACTTGTTACCAGTCTTCATTGGAAGTCAGAATACAAAACAGTTTAAACACCTTAGCTGAGATGTAGTCGAGCTTCTTCTATGTTCATGTGACCTGTTGAGAAATCAGTAAAACTTCCATAAACCTGCTATGAATTGGGAGGAATGCTTTGTTATTTTAAGAATACACTGCTGAAGGATTTTAGGAGCCAGAGGACTTGAGGACACTAGGAGAACACAGCCCACAAAATCAACAGGGAACATAGAGGCTCACATAGACTAAAGCAACAATCACAGATCCTGTATATGTGTGAGCTAGGTCATATGCAAATAGGTTATGTGTGTGCTGCTTGGTGATTTTTGGGATGTCTAGCACTGGAAGCAGGTGCAGGGATATCAATGACTCTTTCTCCCACGCTTGGGATACTTTTCCTCCTACTGGGTTGCCTTGACAAGCATTGATATAAGAAGTTTTGCTCAGTCTTATTGTATCTTCTATTGCTATATTTAGTTGAGATCCCTGTGAAGACTGTTCTTCATTTGAAGGGAAATGGAAAGGGGGTGGATCTGGGGAGAGAGGAGGTAAAGGAGTATCTGCAGGAATATACAGAGGGGAAACTGAAGAAGTTGGGATATAATGCATGAAAGGAGAAAAAAAAAGATGATGATGGTGGTGGTGATGATGGTGGTGGTGATGATGTTGATGATGATGATGGTATTTCTTTATACATCTTCCAAATATGTATACAATTAAATAAGTTTGCACATGCATACATGTTAAGAAATATAGACAGATAACAGACAAATGATAGATAGATCATAGGTAGATGTTAGATAGATGAAAAATAATAGAAAAGAAAATAGGGGAATACAAAGATGGCATATCAGTTACAATCACTTGATGCCATTAAAAAGAAACAAGTCATAGCTTTGAAATTTCACCATATGATTTTTACCTCTGTTCACAGAAAAATTTTATGCCTCTATTTTTCTTATCATGCACTGATTACTGAAGACAAGTATTTATCATTCTAGACTAATAACAAGCTTACCTAAAATTAATATCCATGTTATCATTTGGAGCTTTGTGGTCAAATGTAGATCCATATTCTTTGCAAAAATTGCTTCATTCATGACAAAACAAAAATAAAGATATTTAAGTCCAGTAGCAACCCACTATTCCAGGTTACTGAGTTACTGTTGCTTTTGGAGGAACTGAATACTATTGGAAGACACTGAGAAATTTCTTCACTTCAAATATCACCTAAAATATGTGCTTGATTTAGAACTGTCTCCCAATATGTACTTCATTGCATTGAATGTCAGCAATACTCCCCTTCAAATGAGGAACAGATATGAAAAGTTGCTTCCAGTATTAAAAGTAAGGCACAAACCATAGAAAAGTCCTGAAGAGTTTGTCTGTCTGTCTGTTTGTTTCAGAATAATTCAGCATGAGGTGGTTACATGTCAGACACAATAAATTATCATTAGTGAACAAAGAGATGTATTTATGAAATACCACAAATATTTTCTCTGAAATGGTAGTTGACTGATACAAAAATTTTCATGTATAAATTTTGTGTGACCTAGCATTTTGTTACACTTAGGTCTTAAAATATGATTGCCATCCTTACTAATGTTGGAGCCATGTCTCAAATAATACCATAAAACAATGTAATTTTTTCACCATGCCTAGGTGTGTATCTAAGCTCTGCATTTTGTCTGAAATGTGTGAGGCTCTTTAAATCCTCGGCACCACCAAAAATTAAAGAGAAGCCAAATGGAACAATTTTCCAATTTGTTGGTCTGCTTTCTCTCCCATAGTACCCTCATGGTCAAGAGGAACATAATAGTTTCTATCTGCTTCTCAGTGGAAATCCTTTCCATTAACACTTATACTCATGAATGCCAGGATTATGTCTATTATCTGCCTCACAATTCTGTAAGAGTGGAGGAAGAAGATAATTGTGTTTGGGAAGAATTGAATATTGTGTTCTTCTAAGCTCCATGTTTCCCATTTTTTCTGGATGGTTCACCTACATGATAAATAATTCAGTGATGTGTTAGTACTAGTTCTTCCTTTTAAGTCAATAATGACTATGTTTTTGTTTCTATACGATGTATGCTCATTTTTACATAATTTTGGAATTTATTATTATTGGTTTTGTGGCTTCAGATATCATTGTCTTATATGGATAGTTAGCTATGGGTAATAGCCTTAAAGAGAACAAATTCTGTTAAGAGAAACATTGACAGGAATGAAGAAGGGATATGATAATGCTAAGCGACCCAGTGTGTTGCCATAGTAACAACAATTATTTAATATTTATTAAGAACTACCTTTGGGAGAAGAATTTCTTTAAATAGAGTAATTTTTAGAGATCTATTTGTTTCCATGTTAAACATGTTATGGAGATGAAAGTGAAACAAGGAAGGTGAGTGACTTATAAAAATTGAGTTAAAAATGTAGCACAAGGACTGGATCTGGAACTTCTTATTGTTGTACGTTATGTACAGCCACTGTGCTATAAAACTATAAGAATAAGATAAAGAGCCTGAGTACAAGGAAAGAGGTAAGAAAAACCACACCAAGTTTCTGTGGCAAACTTACAAAGTTGTTCTACTCGGGTAGACTATCAAATAACCAGGTGATTGCCACTGATGTGAGCTGATTCAATGGTAGACTGGAATATGATAGGGGACTTAATAACGAGTTTAAAAAACATCTCCTTCCACTCCTCCTTGTTTTACATATTTATAATATGCACAGCACAGGGCTCAGAATGCCTAAAATGACTGATTTTTTTCATAAAGAGGACTTGTCAGGCTGATTAGCTGAGAAAGGCTCTCTTGACTGTTCAGCTGAGAAAAATGGAAGAAATTTTCTTTGATCCTGGAGGATATCATAATGGCCTGCTATGATGTAAATGTGTCTCCCCACTGCCCCATAGTTCAGACATGACTACATAATAATATAGAAATAAAAGGCTTTTTAAAAAAGTTATTTGACCATGAGTCTTCTCAATTCATCAATGAGATTAGGCGTCCTCACGAGAAATGTATTTGATCAAGAAAGAAATATCCTGTTTTGACTTCTGTCTTCTAACATTTACAGACATGACAACAATATTCTCATCAGTTATTATTTTCTTATTTTTTGACATCATAGTTTTAGTGTGTGAGATAAGTCTGCACTGTTGATACATTAATGAGTTAGTAAAGATACACACACATATGTACATAAACATATATATGAATATATTTATGTGATTGAGTCACAAATTAGTGTTTTCAAACTGTGTATGGATAGGAAATCTTATATAGCATGATCATCCCAATAGAGTTCATAACCATGAAGAAAATTGATTCTGACAACTTCTTTCAAGATATCCTTTGGTAGAGATGGAGCATTGTAAGAACCCAGATCTATCCATGCTGACAACCATAGCTTTGTCCCAGAGTATAATAGCCTTTTTGTATTTAGGAGACACTTATTCATGGTAGCCCTTGTCAAACTCTGGATCTTACAGTCTTTTAGAGTTAATCACAAAACCCAAATACTCAGTCAATTTTCTGTTTCAGTCCTTCTGAAAAACACCCAAGAGGAACAATGCTTAAAGATGGATGTATTTTGCCCATGGCTACAGGAGTTTAGTTTTAGTACAGCTGTATGTATTTGTGTTGAATTGAAGAAAGCCAGAGCTTTGTGATGGTGAAAACATATGACAGATTCTTCTCATTTTCTGGAAGCCAATAAGTAGAAATAAAAGAAAGACCAGGTCCTCATAACCTTCATAGATACAATGGATGTGACTTACTTCTTCCAGATAGGAACCACAAAGTAGTTTGTAGCTTCATCTAAATGTGTAATGTTTGGATGGTTAGCAAGATTTCGACATGTGAGGCTTAGGAGAACATTTCATATTCTAAACATAGTATGCATCTTGCCTCTACTATTTGGTAGGTTAAAGGAGGATCCTAATTAATGGTTCAAGTACTCTGTAAATAGAATTCTCTCAACAAACTGTTTCTGGCACTTAGAGGCTCTATATATTCCTTGACATATAAAATTAACCACTCTTCCATGTTATATACTACGGGTTTGTAATAGTAGTGCCATGAACATCGAAAACCTCACTATTTGTGGCTCCTGTATCAGTGGTATATTTGAGCAATGAGTGGTAGTGTTTAAAGGAGATACAATCTTTACTAAGAAATCTCAGGTCTGCTCAGTGTTCTTACTATTAAATAGTTGTTGCTAGCTGTTCTTTGCCACGTGCAGAGTGGGTATTAGGAGCAAAAGTAGAACAATAAAAAAGATACCCTAAGCACATTTTAAGGACTGGCCAGATCCTACCCACTACAGGCTTGAAAACGAGGGTATAATGACTTCAGTAGACCTGAGATAAATGATAAATGGGTCTTTATTAGGGAACACTTTCATAGAAAAATACAAAGAACTGTGGGAGTGTTTCTCTGCCCTTCCTACACAATTGGCTGATGGGCCAGAAAGAGCATGCAAACAGAAGCCATGCCTCAAGCTTCCCTCCTTCTGCTTGCATCCATCTGAAGCCACACCCAGAGAAGTATGGCCACCGATACAGGTTTACAGATAAGATGACTACAGAGGGTCAAGATTTTGAAAGACTTTGTAATGAAAGCTGGCACTAATGAATTCGGAGAATGAGCATGGACTCAAAGACGAGCATTCTCAAAGCTCTGATTTTACTGTCTTTCTTGTTATGTTTTAAAATTACTTTAGAAATGATATTTCTTCCTTTTTTGTAGTGCTGTCTTATAAATAAAAATAGCTAAGCTATATTTCCCGCCATTGCATTTTGAAAATACATGACTTACTCAATTTTACAAGCTCCCAGCTAAAGAAAGAATTAGCATCAGGATAAATCATATGGGAAATTTCATTCATATAGACAGTATTTTGGATATGCACTTCAAATATGATCTTAGAATAATTATGGCTTTCAGGCATATTTAGATTAAAAATTATTTTGTATGAGAAGAGCACATGATTTACAAAGCAGAAGCCCAAGAGTATATACTTTGATAACACCTCTCTAAATTGCACATGCTGTGCTCAGAGTATGCTCTTTTATGGGGTATAGACATGAAGATTTCTCCCTATTGCATAGTATGGGATCAAGTGGGTTCATGAAAAGGAGTGATGAAGATAATGGGGATGTTTAGGGCTGTGTTCCTATGTCCAAATACCTCACATCAGTGAAGGAAACTATTCAAAGTTCGTTTTAACACATTAATGCCTTGGTCTTTGACATTTCAGTCTAAAGCTACATTTGTGTTCTAAGAATTCCCTAGATAATTATAAAGCAACTTGGGCATGAGAGTGTTTATTAGCTTACAGATCACAGCCTTCACTGAGGAAAGTCAAACCTGTAGAACCTGTAGAAGTAGAATCTGAAAATGAGATACTTATTGAAGAGTGATACTTATTGGTTTGCTCCTCATGACTTAACTTAGATTTCATAATGCAAAACTATCTACCCAGATGAGGCACTGCCTGTGGTAAGCTGAGCCCTCCCACTTCAGTCATTAATCAGGAAAATTACTCTCAGCACACATACACACACACAAAAAGACACACACAGAGGCACACACACAGAGGCACACACACACACACACACACACACACACACACACACACAGACACACACTTGTTACCACGCCAATCTGATCAAGTAGTTTTAAGTTGGGATTCCCTCTTCCCAAGTAACCCTAGTTTGTGTCAGTCTGACAATAAATAAATAAATAAATAAATAAATAAATAAATAAATAAATATGAAAAATAAAAAGCACAACACTGGTGCTATTTGATTGTAGCTACACAAAGTTGACTCAAACAAAAGGATCCTATTCATTGTAAAACTCACACTGATATGTTAAGTAAGTATTGTGAAGTCTTGGATTTCTTATTAATGTTCTTTTCTCCTCTTCCACCTTTACAATCTAAAATAAAAATGCAAAAGAGTACCTGCATGATGATCCATGTAATTCTCTTTGTTCAATGTTGGCTGTTTGATAAATGTTTTGCCAAAAAAGGCCATGCTGTTTTCTTAGTCTTTAGTTGTATATGGAGGTAATTGTTTACAGAAGAAAATTGCTGTATGTGATCAGTTTATGTGGCTGTGTGATTAATGATGAGACAATGTAAAGGAGAGATGGGTTGAGAAATAATAGCACTTTCCGCCAAGCCTGATTCTGATCCTTAGACATGACATAGTTGAGAGAAGGAGTGGAATGAAGCCTGCAAGTTGTCCTATGTCCACCACGTATGTGCCTTAGTGTCTCCCCTCTCCTCTTACGCACAGTAAAGAAATGTAAATTAAAATGAATTTAAATAAAATTGAAATATGTTTAGGCGGCTCATTCTAGGTTAATACTGTTGAGTAATCACATCTCAGATGACAAAATATAGAAAAATAATTATGGTGAGAGACTACAAATTCATAATTCACACAAACATCTGTAATAGAAATCCATTAACATGATACAGATATGAAACTGAAATAGTAAAACTTAAAGTGATATTTTCCATCCCTTGAACTGAATCACTTAGAAAGTTACTATTTCACATATTTTCTTTATTCTTTAACTTTTTCTGTTTTTCTTTGATTTTATAAGGATCTTGCAAATAAGTGGTACACTGCCTTTATCTGTTCTCTAAAAGTACTTTCTTTCCTTTTTTCTATCTAGCTATATTTAAATACACTTTATTAAAAGTCCATGTTTCTGAGCAGAATAAATAAACTTGTCCTTTTTATTATATTGCCATTATCTGCTAATTATTTGATCAAGTGGTCCCTTTATTTTCAGAGTTTTAAGATATAACAGTAAGTTCTGGTCAAAACTTGAGTGTGTTTCAGAACATACTTATAATAACTCATTTAGAAAGCAGTGTAGTGTATTAAAAATTTTAAAAAAATCATTTAGACTATAACTTAACAAATCACCTTGTAATATCAAACTCTGGCTCTATTTGAGTTGAAAATAAGTGTACAATAAAAAATTAAGCAAAGCCATTATTCTTCAGTGTGTGCTTCCAGTTTCATATCACTTTCCCTGAAGGAGAAACTTTAAAACATTAAGTCCCACCATCACAAAATATGATTCTAATTCAACTACTTTCTCAACCATATCAAAATCGGCAGACCCTCACATTGATGATGCAGCACGACTCAGTTATGCAAGTCTCTAATTTCCAATGACCATAAGAACAGTATTGTGGAGCTAGTTTTTCTTGTACCAGTAATTTCATGTTGTACATAAAACTATTACACGTTATCTTTATTAAAACTGAACTGAGGTTATATTTGATAAACTTTAAAAATTTAGTTTTTGATAAAACAAAAAAAAGTAATTCTCGTAACCATTTTCCCAATTGCTTCCATGTGAACTGTAATTTTATATTTATGAAATCTAGTGTTTTTAACATTTTCCAAGGAATTCCATATACTGGAGAAAATAACGTAGCTCTAACATGTGCAGTTTTATAATAATTAGCTGTTTCAAAATGCTCTTTTTCAAAAACTTATTTCAATAAAATCCTGTTGTCATTTCTAGTTCAATTTTAAAAGTCATACCAAAGCTACAAAAAAAGTAGGTACAAAACCAAATGGAGGCCTTGAAGTGAAGCAAGTAAATTAACACTCTACAGTGAAAACAAACACCTACAGAGAGATAGACAGATAGAGTGTGAGGGAGAAGGGAAGAAGGAAGGGAGACAGAGAGAGAGAGAGAAAGAGAGAGAGAGATAAATTATTACAAATGACAAGGTCTTGGTTTCCTAGACATTGCATGTTAATAGAGATTGCTATTGAAGAGAGTTTTGAATTATTGCCCCCTGAAATCTATTTCTATTCCTATTTGGAATAATGTTGAAGTATCATTTTCACAATATAATTCTTGCTTTTTCTGCTTTCTGAAATTATATCCATAGATGTAATTAGAGATATTTCTTTGATGAAAGATTAATCTTGCCAACACATTTATTTCATAATGACATTTTTGTACAAAATAAATCAATTGTATTCTATTTACCATATGTTGTTGCCTCTTAGCAAGTATATGGAGCACCACTGTCAGAAGAGAATTCCTGGCCACAAAGCTTGAGGTTTCATAGCTTGGTCCTGCTTTATGTCTTTATTGTTTCCTGAATATGACATAAATGTGACCAGTCATCTGTTTGCTGCTGCTGTGATGCCTTCATATTTGGCTGCCATGTCATCTACCATACCACAATAGATGATAGTAAGTAAATACCTTTGCTCTCTAAGTTGTATTTAGCCATGATATCATATTACTTCATTGAGAAAAAATGGAAACCTCTAGGGTTCTATGTGCATTAATATGATGGGTGGTACATGCTGTGAGATAAAGGTCATCAGAAGAGACCTTTCACCAACACATATATAGGTCACTTTGTATGCAATGGAGGCATTCCTTTCCTTGAGAACATATGAAGCTATCCTCATGCTCTGTATATAAGACTCCAGCAATCTCATTGAATTATAAGCACATTTAAGATAGAAAACCTATTTTATACATTTTGTCTGTATATGATTTAATAGACTTTTAGATGCATAACACAAATAGAAACATATAGAATTTAGTGAATGAATATAGAAATAGTTGTAGCAAATTACTGGTTACTCCCAATAGAACCCAATAGGACTTAATGACATCGTTTGATTCTTAATTATATGAGATATAAAGTCTTTTGTCTGCAGGTCTCTCTCTCATACACACACACACACACACACACACACACATACACAAACAAACACACAAACAAACACACACACACACACACAAAGCTAACATTTTGCAAGAGTTCTAGCCCATCAATGGACATAATTTAGAAAAGACATAGGATTATTTGCTTTTAATATAGAGAAGACAGCAGTCAAGGGGGAGTAAGAATATGGTGTTACATCACAGATGTTTTAAGAATTCACTTTTTCTCCATCTACTGTTAACTTCCCAAAATGGAATAAACATGAGCATAACTTAAGTCATTAATATACAGAATTTACAATATCAAAAGAGAATAGTATCAGCATTCAATACTACCAGAAACTGTCTTCCAGGCAACCCATATGCCAAGTGCTTTTTGTACCCATCTCCTGATTTCAACAGCCACTCACAGTATCAAATTAGAAAACACTAAGTGTGAAACCAGAAGGAAAACTAAGGTAATGTTTCCTAACCACTACACATTCCACTGTCATTGTCAATAGAATCAAGAGGCTGACAAGGCGTGTGCAATGAATCCAGGATCAATACAATGCCTTATGCTTCAGGGAGAGGTTGCAATTACTGCCTTGGAAAGCACTCTAGCAAAATTTCAATATTAAGTCAATGGTCTATAGGACTCTATTTTGATGCATGTTATAGTAGCTAAAATGAAGAAAGATATTTTAAGTTGATTCTTATGACAGGTTAATGTGTACGTATGGGGCTGGCTACTGTAAAAGATGTAAAATGTGAGGAAGTAAACCAGCCAGCTCTCAAACCACTTCTCAGGAACCAATATTTATAGCATGCAAATGAAGTGAAATAAGCCATCCTATCCAAACAAAGTATTGTTTTGTACTTGTCTTGTCCACCCATCTTATGTTTGTTGTGTAAAAAATTATACCCTTAAAAATTCTACTTATTGAATAATGCAAGGGAAATCATATGCTACAGTTCTGGTTGAAGAAAATAGTCTATCTTCACAGCAAGTGAGGGAGTCATTATATTAATGAAGTTATTTCTTTCTCTGAATTCTCCCCTTCTTTTTTAATAGCCTAGAGGACCAGTTGATCCTGACAAAATGGTATTCTTGGGTGTCTATCTAGATAAGACTCCCCAAAAGTTATGAATAGCATACTCCTACTCATTTAAAACTAACAATAAAATGTGATTTTATGGTGTTCATCACAAAAATCACTGAAAATTTTTTTTGGATGTTTTATTCTCAGAAGTGCCAACTGCATTCTAAGGTATGTTATACCCAATACTATTTGGTCCCTAGTGGAAATTTGTTTCCATATTTAGGACACAACTGAAACAGGCTGAGTTAACATTGAAACTGCTGATGACATAATCCATGGTGATTTCTTTTCAATTCTCTGTGATAGAAAATTATCAATTGGCTATTGCATCTGAGGAAAGCACAGTATTTTTATTTAAAAGCAGGATGAAGTTTTGAAAAATGAAATAATTTGACCTACATAGTAAAGCAGTAGGAATAAAAGGGAAAAAACTACAAGAAAATAACATTGACATCCTCTAATACCCGGAAGATTATTAGTTTAAGACCACTTGTGTATAGTCAACTGATCATTTCTAATTAAATTAAGGCATACATTACAGTCCAAGCAGCAGAAGAAAAGTCTTTTACCTTAGGTAAAGTAGAATATACCACTATTTCAACAATTTACCAGTCATCCTATGTTTGTATAAGTTGTTTAAAGGTTTGGTTTTGTCTACGTGTTTATAAAATTAAAAAAATACTAAAACAAAGAAACAATATTTACTTACAGAAACATGATGTATCTGACAACATAAAGCAACTTCATTCTCATCATGGAATGAAGAGGCAAGTTAGAGGGAAAAAAATAAAAGGGACTTGAGCTTTTTCTTGTTGGTGTATGATTACAGTTTTTCTTCTAGTTATTATGTTAAAGATTCTGGCATAGCAAAGTACATTATTTTGTTCAAGTACTATTGGGCATTTATAAATTTCCAAACACCTTTTCTTAATCACTTACTTCTGGTTAATAACCAATGAGCAATGCCAATGGACTAACTGTTACTTTTTCATACATATAACCTAGAAACTCAAAGCAGGTTATTTTCTAAGAGCCTTTTCCAGGCTGCTGAGCTAAAGCAAGTTGTAAGAGGGAATATGAATAGATGGAACCGTAATTTATTGATATATTTATCAATATGTGGTAAATATATCAATATTTTTATCAATACTTGGGGGTGTGCCAAAGTAAGGAATGCTTATAGGGAAATGTGAAACATGATGTGACCCCTGAAGATAAAATTTGGTTACAGACATACACCTGACTGAATACTGGATGGAGAGTATATAACTAACAGCCTACCTGCCCATCATTTGTTTCTGGATTATTAGCACTTTGGCTGATGTACAAAATGCAATTTTTGATGATAACAAGAAAACTTTAATCAATGAAAATCATCGCTTACTCTGGTGCTTTGAAGAAAATGGCTTCCATAGACTCCTATACTTGAATGTTTGATTTCTGGTTGTTTAGGAAGGATTAGGAGGTGTGGCTTTGTTAGAGGAAGTGTGTCACCAGAGGACAGGCTTTGACAGATCTGATATTGCTGTCTCTGTCTATTGCCTGTGGACCTGGATGCAAGCTCTCCACTACTCCTCCAATGCTATTACTTCCTGCTTGCCACCGTTTTCTCCATGAAATTGCTTATAGACTAACCTCTGAAACTGCATTGAAGCCCCAATTAAATGCTTTAAAAAAATAAGATGACTTGACCATGATTGAAGGAAGAGAACAGTAACTAAAACACCTAGCCAATAGATAAAGTAGAAAAAGGAGCACATGTTAACTATACAAGAGGGAAGATGGAAACATTGGTCTGGATAAATAACCACCCATTTCTCGTGTTGGTGTTACTATATGGCTTGCTGACTATAAGACATATGTGTCAAGACCTTTGGTTTAAAATAAAACAAGAAGAAAATGTTACATGACATATGACATAAAATACTTGACAATTGATCATGTAAATTAGCTACGCCTTTAACAGAACCAAGAAATATGTGGAAAGGTCAAGAAAATTGAATTACTGAAAGGCAGATCAAAAAAGAAATATATTTAATTATTGTGACACAATGTTAGGCAAATAATGAATGTAATTTTAAAAATATCAATAGTTTACAAATAACTTAATACAAAATGTTAACTAAAAGTACTAATCTGAATTTGAAGGAATTCTACTTAAAAGTGTTCCAAATGAAGGAGAAGTTATCCTTTATTTAAAAATATTTTAGCTATTCTTATCTGAATTATAGTCCTCCTTGGCTCAAATATTAAATTTTGGATTAGTCATCTCACTCATGTTTGACTTACACTATTTCCACGCTTTTCTTCATCTAATTTATTGGTTTTGTTAAGTGTGTATATAGTGAAAGAAGATGACGGAATTTTCAAAAAATGGTATTGGATGAAAATAAATAGAAGAATGAATACTCTGTGTAATTTGGAGCTAATCCATTCTCACAGTGTTTAAAACTTGAAATGTTAATTTTCTTTGTCATTAAATATTTACTATGTAGCTGAAAATGAGATTACGGAACAAAAAATAATTAGATGAGTAAAATAAACCAAGTATGTACAAAGCTTATCATTAGTCATTTGGAATAAACTTAATATAGTTCTATAACATAAGACCCTTTACACAACAAGAGAAAATAGGCTAAGCCAGTCCACTTATACTCACATTATTGGAATATATGAGAATGCTCTTATACTAACTACTTAGTGGCAAACATTCAGTTCACAATAATGTGAATTATCCTTCTGACTTTTAGTAATGCTGACTTTTCAAATTTATATAGCATCTCAAAATTACTTAAGCTCATATTGAATTTCTATAATGAAAATGAAACTTTTACACAACATTAAATTAAAGATACTAAAATTAACTTCTTATTTGTATATGCCTGCCCCTCCACACACAAAATAACTACTGGAATAAAATATGCATTTGATTCTTTAAGCAAAATATATTATTGTAGCAAACACCTTGAAAGGGCATCATAAATTGTGTGAAATTTTCATACATAAGATATTCAATATGATCAAATCAAGGTATATTACTATACTTTTAGCATTTGATTGTTACAGTATTATTATTATTTTCATCAAGCACCATTTACTTCATATGAGTTGATCTATGTTATATTTTACTGACAAAAGTAAGCATTTTTTATTCCTTTAATGAGACACATCAAAAACATTAGTACAATGTCAGGAAACTTCCTGGAGACTTGCTTTGTTTTCTCTCTAAAGTGAATAAGTCATTATGCTTCTCTGAAAATCTCTAAAGAGGATTCAGAAATGAACAAGCTAACTAATGACCTTATAGAAGTATATATATTCTTTAGATTCTGAATTCATCTCATTTTACAAAATATGTTCAAAAAGAGGATCTGAGTTTCACTAAACTTGAACGATTTATATGATCAAATACTACTTAACCCCTGGGAATTTAACCTGAGAGTGCTAATATTTCCTGAGACGTCATTTATCTCTGTCATTTTGCAGAATGTATTAAGGCAGTCAAGCATGGCTTCCTGTTAACAACCAAAAAATGGAAAAGAAAAACTAAAATACTGTCAGTATTACAGAAAATAGAAAAATAAGTCATCTTAGAATTCAAACTAGTATGCAATTCAAAATGGCTATGATATCTGAAAAGGATTGTAAATCTTAAGCATAGATTCAATGCATATTTGTTAGTGAAGATCTAGTGGGTGAATGTTTGTGATCACAGTTATGCCATGTAATTATAAGTCACAGGATCCTTTCCTCATATACCCTTATAATAAACCAGGAACACATTTTGATATGATTGACCTATTCCTGGTATGAAATTACAAATGCACAATATCAAGTAGAAAGCAATAGAAATGGGTTAGTATTTACTGATGGGCAAGCCATTCTTGTTTTATGTGTATACTCATTCTAAGGTAGTACTTTTGCTCAATCTTTGAAACAAAAGTATCCAGTAACTTTTTAAACAACATTAATCATAGTAAAATCAGTAATAGACAAGCTGGAGACTCTTGATATCTTACTTGCAAATTCAATCTAAATTTTAGTCAATCAATCAGGTGGTAGCAATTTAAGAATTGAAGAAATTATTGGTCAGGATGCCATGGCATTAGTCTCTGCATATATCCAATAGTCAAAAATCCCAGCTCCTACCAATGTGTATAAGTTGTCTTTCCTAACTTAGAGACAGGGAAAGGCATTGGCCGTTTGGTCAGCAGTATTCAATGCCTCATGTTCCTATATTTTATGTCGTCACAGAGAAGTATCTTACATGGTGCTTGAATGTCTTCCTTTACAGTAGTTACTCTGGCAATGATGTATCTTTACAGCAATAGAACTTTGACCTGCATAGAATTCTTCTCATGTTATAACGAAAGCCAAGGATCTGAGCAGAAATAAGCTGTGACATGCAAATATTAATAAAACCAAAAACAAAGACAAAAAAACACACAAACCACTTGGATTATAATGTGGAATCTGACATTAAGTTCCTCAGTTTCTATGCATTAGATTTTCCCTCTCACTATTAACTGTTTAAACTGTTAGAACAATCACAGTAAATTGAGGTAAGATTTATATGTTGTCACATTGTAGAGTATCTGATGTTAAAGCAGAGACAAAAATCTTTATCTATATCATCTGTTTATCAATGTCTGTCTGTCTACATATATATTATCAACTTTTCCATAGTTCCAAAGGTTCTGTTTCATCTGACCCTTCTCTAAATCTCCTACTAAATTTCCTGCCAAACTCTCTCACACACTAATTAACTGTCAGCACAGGTACACTGACAGTTCCTTGCAGCCAAGTAATACTTCTAGAATTCAAGGTCTTTGGTTCTCTACTTTCTGCCAGGGTAGTTTATTCCACTATTTGTTTATTCAGGCATATTTTGTTTTTTTGTTATTGTTTTCCTTTTTGTTCTTAATTTTGAGCTTATATGTGAGTTCCTTAAAGGTGTTATTCTTTGAAAATATCCCAATCATATGCAACGATATTCTTTAAGGTCAAACAAGTAGTTCTCAACAATGAAAAGTTGTGTGTGAATTGTACCATCTTAGAATCAAACATATGACAGAAGTGCCATGTATAAGGAAGCCATTTTTTGTTTTATTCACATTTGACACCCTCCGTTTCTCTTTGTCACTCTGTCTCTATCTCTCCACCTCCTTCTGTGTTTCGCCCCATTCTCCTTAAAGAAATGTCTGCCACAAAGGACACAGTGGACAAGATCAAATGGCAGCTCACAGACTGGGAAAAGATTTTTACCAACCCTACATCTGACAAAGGTCTGATCTCCAAAATATACAAAGAACTCAAGAAACTAGTCAACAACACACCAAATAACCCTATTAAAAACGGGGTACAGAATCAAAGAAAAAATTCTCAATAAAGGAAATCAAAGAGGCTAAAAACACTTAAGAAAGTGTTCTACATCCTTAGCTATCAGGGGAATGCAAATGAAAACAACTTTGAGATACCATCTTACTCCTGCCAGAATGGCTAAACTTAGAAACACCAATGACAACTTATGCTGGAGAGGATGTGGAGAAAGGGGAACACTCCTCCACTGCTAGTGGGAGTGCAAGCTCATACAGCCAATTTGGAGATCAGTATGGCAGATCCTAGGGAAAATAGAAATTAGTTTACCACAGGACTCAGCAATTTCCCTCGTAGGTATATACCCAAATGATCTATATCTATGCAACAAAGACATGTGCTCAACTATGTTCATAGCAGCATTATTTGTAATAGCAAGAACCTGGAAGCAACCTAGATGCGCTCAAATAAAGAATGGATAAAAAAGATGTGGCATATCTACACAATAGAATACTACTCGGAAGAATAAAATAATGGAATCTTGAAATTCACAGGCAAGTGGGTGGAACTTGAAAAAAACCATCCTCAGTGAGGTAACCCAGTCACAAAAAGAAGAACATGGTATGTCTTCGCTCATATATAGATATTGCATCTAGAAAAAGGATCACCAGCCTATAATTCACACTACCAGAGGAACTAGGATACAAGGAATATTCTAAGAGATTCATATATATGGTTCCTCACAAAAGGGGGAGGGGACAAGTCCCCCACAGCACATGGGAAGTGGGAGGGGCAGTGAATGGAGAGAGAACTAGAGGAAAGAGAAGGGGAGGAGAAGAAAGCACGTGCTCCTAGGAAGATTGAATCAGGGTAGGAATAGAAGACAGGAGAGAGAGAGAGAGAGAGAGAGAGAGAGAGAGAGAGAGAGAGAGAGAGAGAGAGAGAGAACATAAAAGAGGGAGCCATTATTAGTTTGAAGAGGAAACTGAACCTAAAGAAAGGTCTAGAGACCTACAAGGCTGACACCAACTAACAATTTGAGCAACCATGGAAAGGCTACCATAAATGCCCTCCCCTGATCGTGAGATCATCAACAAAATCAACTAATATCCACCAACATGGTGTTGGATAATACCATCTAGTACCTGTTGGAAACAGAAGCAAACACTCATAACCAAACACTGAGTCGAACTTGAATCCAGGTGCAGAGAGAGAGGACAAGACCAGGTTGCAGAAACTCACAAAGACAGCTGACCTGTACAAGGAGGAGCTAATGGGCCTCCCAGATTGATAGCTGGAAATCCAGCATGGGACTAACTCAGACCCCCTGAATATGGGTCTCAGTTAGAAGGACTGAGCAGTCTAAGGGACCTCATACAGTGGAACCAGGATATATTCCTGGTGCAAGAATTTTGGGGTCACCAAAATTTGCTAGTGGGAGTGAAACTCTCTTAACCTGGAGGGATACTCTCTTAACCTGGAGACAGGAGAGAAGACCTAGTGCCTACTCCAAATGACTTGGCAGATATAGATGACCCCTCCTGGAGGGCATCATCCTACATGTAGAATGGGTCTGGGGGGGGGACAGGAAGGGAGGTTGGTCAGTGTGCATGTGAGGGGGGGAAGAGGGTATGAGAGAGGGAGGGAGGGTGGGATGAAGAGGAAACTGTTATTGACATCTAAAAAATTTAAATTATGTTATTAATAAACCAATAAAAAAAAGAATTCTCTGCCTTTGAACTCAAGAGCCTCCAGGTTTAGTTCAAGGTTTATTGGGATTTCCAAAATCTGCTATGTCTTTATTTTCCATGTTAGGCATTGAAAACTGGGCTTTGCATATACAAAGCAAGTTTGTTACCATTGATTATACACCGTTGGTTTGAGTTTTCAGAATTTCTATATTGTGATTAGGCCATGTGGGACAGACTTAATGCTTTTCCTCCTACAGCTCACTGTTTATTGAAAATTGGATGATAATATGGCAAGTCCTAAACAAGACATATCAAAAGATTTGCTCAGTAAATATATTATTTAACAGGATAAACAATTTTAATCAGTTATTTTAGCATTCTGATGTTCAGCTTTTTACAAAGACATTGTTCAAAAAAACTCAGCTTCACTTGAGCTATAGGGGTGGTTAATCTTAAGTATATCCTGACAATTTATCAAATTCTTATAGTTTTCAGGTAAATTTATAAAACAAAAGAATCCCTTGGTGGTGATACAGCTACATACTTGAAAACATAAATATATGTCAGATGTTTCTGGAGTGACTAGATGAACTGGATTCCTCAGCCTATCTTCACATTTTCTGAATCATATGGTCATAGACAATTTTAATCCTCAGGTGCTGTTGAAACTGCTTCTGCTCAGGCAGGAAATAAACTTTGAAATCTATGGACTTGAAAAACTTAAGTCATGTATTTGGAAATGAATCTCATATTGCAGAGTATAATTTTATGTTAATAACTGCATTTTACTCTTCCTTTCTACTCTACCCTGTCTTTTTGTGATATATTATCTTCTTGAGTATGTTAGATATTTGAATTACTCAACAGGTCAGATGAAGTTTATTTTCTCTGTAGGAATTTCTAAAACTCTATGTGTAAGTGCATAAAGTATCTGACATAATCTTAGAAAACAGAGATCAAACTGTAATTAAAATAACTAGCTATGATTTACATTCTTTTGCTATTAGTGTTTAATTCTTTGCGTCCTAAAACTTCTGCTCTTTGCAATTAGTATACATAGATCAAAATATATTGTAGAGTGATGACTTTTTAGGTAAATACTTAGTCACCAAGGTTTATTGATTAAAAGTTATGTGTGACTTTAAAAATGTACAAGGCAATTTTAATATACTCATGTGCAGACAGAAGAAATGTTAGGATAAATATTGGTTCCAATGTTAGAGGTCCCATAGATTGTTCAGGTCTCCTAACTGGTACCCACATTCAGAGAGATTGGTTAGGTTCAATGCTGGTTAGGAGCCTGTTCCCTATGGAAAGATACTATTTCATCCCAGATACACTGAGGAGGGTCTAAGCCCTCCCCCAGATAATATGACAGACATTGATGATCCCCCTGGAAGGCCACAGTATCCTAGGGGATCAGGTGGAGGGTGAATTGGTGCGGTCGGTAGAGGCATGGGAGGATGGGAAGGAAAGGGAATGGGGGATTGACATGTAAAATGATAGTTTCTAAATAAAAAAGGGAAAGTGTTAATTTCCACTGGAAGTGTTTTATAAATGTGTTATGAGTAGAATAGACTAGTATGAGAGCATAGACATACAAAGTATACTTGCTTTATTAAAAAATAAAGATATTGTAGCTAACTTGGTTTTTAAGTGAAAGAATGACTATAGGTACTAATAGCTTTGGCAGTTTTCACTGAAAGTGGGGCCAAGAACAAGAAAACAGAAGTGGAGTAATGTACAGGAAGAACTGGTATAGAAGGCTAAATAACAGTTTAACTTGGGGATGAGGAAGAGGAGTCTGGGAATGAAATGGCTAGATGTCTTGTAAATTAAAGAAAGAAGAAAGATAAAAAACTATACAGTCAGAATCTAAGTTTAAGGTATGTTAAATAAGTGTTTAAGAAGAAGCAAAATATAAGGATGAATGGGTGAATAAATGCTTGGGAAGATATTCCATGAAAATGGCTCATTTTTAAAGAGGAGTTACAGATAAATACATTAGAAATTGAAATGAAGTAAGTGGTGTGTGTGTGTGTGTGTGTGTGTGTGTGTGTGTGCGTGAATTAGTGCGTGTGTGTGTGTGTGTGTGCGTGAATGAGTGTGTGTGTGTGTGTGTGTGTGCGTGCTTGCATGCGTGCGTGCGTGCATGCGTGTGTGTGTGTGTGTGTGTGTGTGTGAGTGTGTGTGTGTGTGTGATAATCATGAAATTTGTACTTAATGGAAAGATCAGAACAGGAGCTGTGTTTGTGAGACATGTGTTGCATCCACATGCATAACTGAGCTTTTGTATAGATATATAACTAGAAAAGGCACACAGGATTTTAAAGGCCAAGCCCCACCTCCAGAGATCAAAAGAAATTATACAGGAAGCTAACCTAGAAGCATGATCAATACATCAATATTCTCCATCCCATCCCCATTGTTATCATTCCTAGGTTTCAATGAAAATGGATTTACATTTGTTAAGTTGCCATTGAGGAAACACAAAGACAACACATTCAGGAGGCATCAAGATGGGAGAGAATACTGGGGATATGATTTCAAGGTATTCAAAGTTGAGTTCCATGAATGCAGTAAGCTTAAGGGAGAAGATGTGAGAGTTGGTGGTGGGTACCAAGTGTGTGTATGGTAGATGTTCCTGGAAATATGAATAACAGAAACAGAAAACTAGATCAGTGTTTACAAAATCATATATATATATATATACATATATATATATATACATATATATATATATATATATATCTGTAATGATATAATACATTAAGATCTTAAGGTCCAAACCAGGAAATAGAAGTTCTTAAAAGCAAAGGGAGAGGACTGGGAAAAGGAGCCTATTCCTATGTCAAAAATGAAAATGTCATGCTTTAAAAGTAGAACTTATTTAGAAACTTTATGTGAACTATGACATGGAACACTCAAAGATGGGTCATGTGAAAGAGCAAGATCATCCCTCTAGGCTTGTGATACTTGTTAGTTAAAAGCATAGAAAGAAAGCATTATGATACTTGGGAAAAGATGAGTGAACACAGACTTTTATGGAATGAGCTATTAATAGTAAGACTTTCCACAATAGAAGGGAGGTGCCATGGTATCCAAATCAGTCAACAAGCATCAAAACAGTTGTCTGTGCCTACTGTGGGTAAATATACTATGGAGATTTACCTTATAAAAACTAAATTATTCTGGTTCTCAAATTCAGGATTGCATTGCTCTTCAGAAATGGCCTCATAGTGTTAAAATTGCTCAAAATCCCTAGAAGATTCCTACAAATAATCCATTATTACTCATGCCTCAGTTTGCACACATTATCTACATGGTCTAATGCTGTACTGGACAAAGTATATATTAAGCTTTATTATAATCAATAAAATAAATAATAAAGGATAAAATAAAAGACATTGGCACCACTTGGGAAGTTGATTTTTAATTACCCTCATTGATATAACTGATATAATTGGTTAGCAAACTCAAATTCCAATATTAATAGCCTTATCTCCTGTCTGGCTCTCTAGTGGAAAAAAAGGAAAAAAGGAAGGCAGGCAGACAAGAAGGAAGGAAGGACAGAAAGAAGGAAGGAAGAAAGGAAAGAAGGGAGGAAGGAAGGAAGGAAGGAAGGAAGGAAGGAAGGAAGGAAGAAAGGGAATGAATAAAGAAAGGTTGTGTCAGTCTGCTGTATAATTTAATCCATATGAGCAACTTTGCTCAATCAGACACAGGTGGAAATTCAATGAGAAATTTCCAGAAGATTTTTTCCTGTAGACAGTCCTCTAATCGTCCCTTCTTCCAGTATTGCCTTCTCCAAATAAGAATGATACAAATATCAAGGGAGACAGGGATAATTTCCAGTATAATTTCTTTGATCTTTGGAGGTGGGGCTAGGCCTTTAAAAATCCTCTGTGCCTTTTTTAGTTAAATATCTTTACAAAAGCTCAGATATACCTGTGGATGAGGCAAAGATCCCACAATTTCAGTTCTGAAATTTCCATCCAGATCAAATTTCATGATTAAAACAGTTGACTTCACAATTTATCACACACACACACACACACACACACACACACACACACACAGACATATACACACACATGCACACACACACACACACATGCACACACAGAGACACATACACACATGCACACACACATATACACACACACGCACACACACACATGCACATATGCACACATGCACACATGCACACACGCACACACACATGCACTCATGCTTGCATACACACACTGTTTATTATACCATTATAGATCCACATTGTCCTTGTAAGACAATAAGCATAGGAACATAAAGATAGCAGTAAATGATCACTAACAGAGACAAATAGAACACACTAACATACTGTCAAAAGATGCTAACCTCCTTCATGAAAAATCCATAAAAATGCTAAGCCCGAGATATTGGAGATTCCTTTTTCTATTACTTCAATTATACAAATCTTTACTGGTGAAGATGACATACAGAAGTGCTAAACCTAGAATGACAGCTTTAATGAGCTTGTGGAATGCAGAAAGTAGGCAAAAAGAAAAAAAAAAAAAGCTAAACACTCAATCCTCTTGCTTCTTAATGTGGTGTGATTATCCTTCAGAGAATGCATGGAAATGGAAAACTGGCATGATGAATTGTGATTCATCTCTGCTTGGGTGAAATAAATTTCAACTTATGCTTTCATTAAGAAAATAATCATTTCAGTGATCATGTGAAGAAATTTATGTTTAATTTTAAAAACATACCCGAAACAAAGGTGTCTCTAATTAGAGGCAGTATTTTAGTGGTCTTCTCTTCAAGTGAATTGTAACTGGACAAAGACATGTTGTACTAATGTTTGACTGCTTTTCTCTTAATTCTAAAGTTCCAATTTCTTATTGTTACTCAAAGAAACTTTTAAGTAACTGTTACAGAATTTTTGTGATTATGGAAAATATATTTTATGCTTATTCTTTATTAAGATAAAGTATATATCAAAGAAGTGAACAATAAATAATAAGTATTATTTGTAAACTAGCTCTATACCAAATTGCTACTGATTCATTATGACACACAACAGGACAATAAAAAGTAGATAATTTACAATGCTACTTAAATGATAACATTTCCCCATATAAAAATTCTATATGAATGACTTAATTTCATGTGCAAAATACAATTGGAGTCTTTGTATGCATGTGCATGTTAAATATGACATTGCATACATTAAAGGACCTGCATTAACACAGCAGTAACTTAGTCTTTGGGGCGGACTAAAACTTTATAGATATATCTTAGAGGAGATTTATAACATAACTTTACAGATACAAATTAAATATTTCCAAAAATATTCTAAGTACTGTGTTATAGGTACTTTCCATAATGAGATTTTTGAGCTTTGCAAATTCAAAGAAGCCAAAGTGAGGATGTTATCATCATAGTCATGGTATCTACCTAACATCCTGGAGGGGATGTGAAGACAAACACAAGGCTTCTTTTAAATAAGGTTGAGTCTTTCAAATACATTCTGAATTTGCCACAGGCAAAATTCAACACTACATCTTAGAGTAAAATTGAATTATAATCAATTCATATGCATCATCTCCCTATATACAGCAAAGGACAGAAATGATGACCTTCTGTGGAGGGAATCACTGGAGAGAGAAGGAAGTGTATCATGAGTTTACACTTTGAATAAGTCAGAGAAAATAATCAGTGGATGAAGCCGCAGTATTTCAGCTGGAGAAAACAACTTCAGACTAAAAATTTTTTTCAATTAATGTGCTGTATCTTTAATCTTAGTGTTTACTTATATGCCTGTTTGAGTATTTTCTACAAAGTGAGAACCTCTGCCCACTCTGGTGCATATGTGAGCTCTTTGTCAGAACCTAGATACTTAATAAATATAAGAGCTAGTCAATATGTGCACAAGAATATTTACGGTCATTTTACATGGGTATGAGGACCTTCTCAAGACACTGGAGTTTAAGGAAATTACCAGAGCATGATGCTTTTGTATGTGTTACATACAAAATATATGTTATACATTTCTGAATAACTGAGAATGTAAATGGACATCTTAATTGAGACTATACACATGAGCTGAATCTCTAAATACTATAAAAGGATTCTATGTCTAGAATCATCTAGTGGATCATCAGGATCATCAGATTCTTATTTGTATAGCTTCATTCTGGCCTTGGTAAACAGTGATTGATGTTCTACTCTGTTTCCCAGCATTGATATGCAAAGGTATCTTCTCTCATCAAAGAATCTTCCAGGCTTGCTGTATATAGAAAAATTCAGTCCAAACTTTTTTGTTTTGAAGTTTCTGTTCATTGGCCAATTTTAGCTTGTTTTAGTCACTATACCAACTTGGCATATTTGAGATGACCTATTTTTTTAAAAAACATATTCAAGGATTTATTCTTTGTTGTCTCATTTAAATTTCAGAGGACCTCATCATTTTCTTTTACATGTGAATATCAAACAACTGTGCATTGACTTATAGTGTGCAACATGAGCTTTAGTACATATCTGTCAAAATTACAGTGAGAAATACAGATTGGAACACATCTTACATAGTACAACAAATATTTATGGGCATAGGTTCTATTTACTTTTATATTACAAGTACACACGTGTTATTTTTGCTTCATATACCACTTAAAATGTCTTGGCTGTGGGTTTTAAAATGATTTTAAGAACTGTAAGTTTTTGAGAGTTAAGATTGACACTTAGGGGCTTAACTTTTCAAGGGAAATAAACGTGGCCATCTATGTCCTTCAGTCATCCTGTCTCACCAGGGTACTGAAGCATGGATTGTAAATGGAAGATCCCCTACTGATTTGGGATCTCAGCTGCACCAAGTTGCAATACCTTAAGAAATGACAACCTCATCTTCCAAGATAAACTCCCTAGGACTTTCTTTTGAGTTCTTTTGTTTTTTTACTACTCTGTTTTTAATTGAGTTCCTCAATATTATATTCTATGACAAAAAATAAAAGCATTGTTCCTTCTATATAACTTAAACACTTTTCCCTTAAATAGACTTCAGTGTATTTACCCATAAAGTCTTAGTTGTAAGGTAATAGGGGGAGAGCTAAAAAGTTGGGAAATAGGAGATAAATTTTATCCTAATAGCTATTTGCACAGGGCTCAATCATCAATTAATTGCACCCAAAAAAGCAATATAAAAAGTATAAATTCAGAATTCATTACAAATTGAGAGAAATTTAAATTACAAAACCCTTCCCTCATTTGTTTTTAATTTTCATTTTAACTTACATGGAAATTATCAAATAGTAACATACCAATTTGAAGAAGACAATCAATAAAAGTATAACTTTGTTCAACCTTGATTCAATTTCTTTTCATACAAATAATTGCATGCATTTACCTAACTGTTTCATATAGCAAGTTTTTAAATAGCTTATTTATGTGCATGGCTTTGGCTATTAACATTCTGAGTCCTTTAAAATAATGAGACCAGAGAAGGGAAGGAAAGAAAACCATCCAAGGTGAAGGGTCAGGAGGGAAGAACTATGGAAACCATGCAACAGCACAGAAAGAGATGATGTGACCATTGAGGTCACAGGAATGTAACCCAAACCGAATAATCAATTCCAGATTTATTATCTTGCTGGCTGTATGCTGAATCTTTAATTAAAGTCGTAATTTTCAAAGTTTAAAGTGATGTCTGAATACACTGTGCCAAATTTGGGTTTGCAATATGGCTTGAATTCAAAAATACAGCTTGTATTCATAGTAATAAATATCCTGCAATAACTTAGTAGGAACAAGGCACAGGAGAAGCAAAAATTGTGGTCTAGAGGGGGCTGTAAAGATTGTGAACTGTCTCCTTACCTACCTGAAAAACAACTCCCAAGTCTTGTCATCACAAAATTGTACCTTTGTTAATACTGACATTATTTCTCAGATTTCCCTTTGAATTTAAAAGTATATGGTTATTTCTTGTGTTTACCTGAACATTTTAATATGAGAATTTTCACAAGATCTCTCATAGTTTCTGAAGAGTATCACAGAAAGGATGTTTTACCATAATGTAGATAAGTATTAGGAAAAAGAAGAAAATGACAATGTGGTATAGGGATGGGTGGTAATTTACCTGAAAGTAAAATTATACATTGAAATATTTATACTTCATCAGTGCACACTCACACTCACACACACACACACACACACACACACACACACACACACACTACACACACCATTATAAGAGAGGTAGACCTTTTTGAAATAACAACATATTTGCAATATTTATTATGAAAGTTTCTAATTCATTCATAACTTTAAATTTCACTTTGGACATGTAGTTTGACTATAAAAAATTGAAGTGCCCTCATTTACCATACCAGTTAATCCCAACACACTTTAAGAAGAACAGCCAAGCTTAGGGTAACATATAGTTACAAAATTGCACAAATACTGTATGCTTTAATCTTCAGCATTCTCCTCTATATTGCATAGATTAATGTTAGATATAGATCATAACTACTATGATAACCAGTTTAGCCTATACTTTGTTATTACACTAAACTACTTAAATTTAAAGATTTAGCAGCCATAAATGATTATAATAGCACAGTCTATTTCTGTTAAAATCAAAGAAAACTATATATTGTCTTGAATTTTCTTCTTGGCCTGGCTACAAAGTTAAGGTACTCTAAACCTGATTTTTTCAGTCTTTCATTCTGACTTACGTGAGTCAACAATTAAAAATAATTTATTCTTAGGCCTCTTTATTTAGCCCATGATATTTAAAATAAAATGCCACTCTGCTTAAATTTTCACTCTCATTATTATCAAACGTACCTTATACTAGAGAGATTTACCTGTAAGAAGAAAATGTTGCTTTAGGTCAAAGTTTTAAGCTAAATTCACTTTTAATTTTTTTTTTCATTTTTATTTTTAGATTTAAACATCAACTCCTCAAATCCCATTACAGAGGCCTCTTAAGGACAATAAGCTCTGAACTCTAGTCAGACCTTCTTCCACTCAGAAATAGCTCTGACGTAGTCTTGTAAACTGTGATAATTTGTTCAACCAGTCTCTAGTTCCTCATCTACAAAATGAAGTATACGACAGGTGAGATTAAAATCTTTTCATATCTAATAGGCAGTCCTCTGTTCCATTAATGTGTGTGTAATTTTTAGCAGAGCTTCAAGCTTTATGTGAAATTTCAATTTGACTACAGAGAGAAGGAGTAATAGCTTGGGGGTTCTTAATGCGGTTTTAACATTTTTCTGTCACTTTAAATTATTAAAACAAACCCAGTGTAAAGATGAAGCCTGAATTCAATATCAAGTTTGATCCCTTCTGTGTTTAACAAAAGCTCATGACCTTGAGTACCAGAAGGGTTAGTGTGCACTTTGACTCCTCTGTCTACCTTTGTGCTTGGCATCTGAGAAAGAGATTTAGCTCTAGAATTATTACCACTTCCCACCTGTTTCTCCTCTGAATTCAGACCATATAGTGTGGGAGACTACAGGAAATGGAGTGTAAGACGGCTGAGTAGAATAGGGAATGTGGGATGAAGGACTGAATGTGGACGTGCTTTCATTCCTGTTCCTCATGGGCTTGCAGCTTTGTGGAGGAGCTGTGCTTTCTTGCACTAATTTATTGTAGTAATTAGTATGACATTAATAATTGTGACTAGGAAAATCTGTAAATACTTCCATTCAGATAAAATAGAGAGAGAGAAATAAAGAAGGAAAGAAAGAAACAAAGACAAATCCATAACACTGTTGTTATTTCTGGAAGACAGAGCCATCTAACCAAGAAAATTGTTTTTATTAATAATATAATTTAAAAATTTTACATTTCATTCCCAATTTCTTCTCCCTCCCTCTCTCCCTCCCTCCCTTCTTCTTTCCCTCCCTCACTCCTTTGTCCCTCCATCCCTTTGTCCCTCCCTCACTCCCTCTTACCCCCTTTCCCCTGTGCATCCAGGCCACCCTCCCAACCCATCCCACATACCCCCATTCCACTTGTAGGGCTATGCTATCCAGGTTGAGTCATGTAAATTGGTCAAGTCATTCGAGAAACTTTTGAGCCAACTAAGCAGAAACATAAAGGTGTGGTTTTTGGTTCAGCATTTACAGTACTCCTTAACAGCCAACTAATTTTACAACACAAGCATACTTTATCTTGCAGAATTTCATTTTAAAAGAACACTGGTCTGTAAAAGATGGTCTGTTTGGAGATAACAAATTGCATAAGGGATTTAAATTATTCCCAAAATGCAAATGTTGCCAAATTAAGCATAAGGTACTATTAATTGATCTGAGAGTTGTATTTGAATCTGTTTTCCTAAGGTATGTTTTTTCCCTCATTACAGTACACTATTGCAGGTAATGCTTTTGAAATACCTTTTTTTTTCAAATTTATAAGTTTTCACTTTAATCAAGGCCAGAATAGCATGATTTTCACTGTTAATTTGGAAATTTAAGAACTCACAAGTTCACAAATGGATGTTTATGAGCAATACTACTTTAGTTACCTTGTTTTTAAATCTTAAAATCAAAAGACCAATTATTTTGCTTTAATTATTAGAATATATTATGGTTAACCTTTTGTTGTTGCTGCTACTGGTTTACATTGTTTTTTTCTAGACCTCTTTTGAACAAACATTCAGACTCACTTATATTCAGATTCTATTTAACTATGCTATTCCATACTGTTAAATTATCAATGTTTTTGATACCAAGATAAACAGATCTTAAGAGATTTTACTCAAAAAGATGATCCTTCTCTGTTCAGTATTTATAACAAAGCAACTTAATCTGTGGAAAAAATAAACAACCAAATATATATCTCATAGACGCTGAGGTTAGGTCGTCCAGGATAAGGGGACAGGAGGACAAATTTGCTGTCTGGATAGGGACCAATAATCAAATGGCAAATAAACATCAGAGAATCATGTAAGAAAGTGCAAGCTAGCTTTCTCTGATGTGCTTTTTATCTACTGTCATCCCAACCCCAAAAACACTATCCTTAAGCCTCAATCTACTACATAGTCACCATCACTTAACTGTATCACTTTAGTGGTTAAGATATATGGTACCTCACAAAAGGGGGAGAGGACAAGTCCCTCAGACTACATGGGAAATGGGGAGGGGCAGTGAATGGAGAGAGAACTAGAGGAAAGAGAAGGGGAGGAGAAGAAAGCACGTGCTACTAGGAAGATTGAGTCAGGGTAGGAATAGAAGACAAGAGAGAGAGAGAGAGAGAGAGAGAGAGAGAGAGAGAGAGAGAGAGAGAGAGAGAGAGAGAACATAAAAGAGGCAGCCATTATTGGTTTGAAGAGGAAACTGAACCTAAAGAAAGGTCTATAGACCTACAAGACTGATGCCAACTAACAATTCGAGCAACCATGGAAAGGCTGACATAAATGCCCTTCCCTGATAGTGAGATCATCAACTAAATTATCCACCAACATGGTGCCCTCATCTAGTACCTGTTGGAAACAGAAGCAAACACCCATAACCAAACACTGAGTCGAACTCGAATCCAGATGCAGAGAGAGAGGACAAGACCAGGTTGCAGAAACTCACAAAGACAGCTGTCCCGAACAAGGAGGAGCTAATGACCCCCACCTAGACTGATAGCTGGGAATCCAGCATGGGACTGACTCAGACTCCCTGAATATGAGTCTCAGCTAGAAAGATTGAACAGTCTGGAGGACCTTAGACAATAGAACCAAGATGTATTTCTGGTGCACAAAAGGACCTTGGGGACACATCTTGGATGCTCCCTTAGCCTAGAGACAGGAGAGAAGTCCTAGTCCTTACTTCAAATGACTTGACAAATTTACATAACCCCACCTGGATAACATAGCCCTACAAGTGGAATGGGGGTGGGGGATGGGAGGGGTGGGTGGCCAGGATGCAAGTCACAGGGGAAAGAGAGTAACAGGGAGGGATGGAGGGTTGGATGGAGGAAGAGAGAGGAAACTGGGATCCACATGTTAAATTTTTAAATTACATTAATAATAAAAAAATAAAAAAGACTAGATAGCCCAGGGACTTAGATTAAAACCAAATAATACTGTTCTGAAAAAAAGAGAGAGACAGAGAGAGTTTGGCAATAAAACAATTCATGAGATTTTCTGATTTTCTCATAGCTTAGTGCCTTGCTAAGCTATCATCAGAGAAATGTCTGCAGAGACACAGACTTAGAGATCTAGCATATGAGAAATCTTTAAATACTCATTCCTAATAGGGATGTCTCCATCAAATTCATCCTCTCAGAGTTCAGGAAATCCCACGTGGAAAGGGAGAGAAGAAATGTAAGAGGCAGAAAGTATGGAGGACATCTGGCAAACAAAATCAATCAATATGATTGACACACATAACTCACAGAGACTAAAGCAACGTGCACAGTGCTAGAACAGTTGGAGTCCTAGAGCTGAAAGAAGTGAGTAAGTGCCCTTGTTCATTACCTAGAAGCAATCTCCAGCTGATAACCACTTATATGTGATATTTAAGTATCCACCAAGGAAGTCTCATTGGGAAAGGCAACTCTATTCTTAAGGGTTGGCTTCATGCCTAGCAGTGATGGCCAACAGAAAATGAACTCAGGTTGTCTTTGGAGGTTTTTTGTCTTATAATATCCTACAAAGGCTCTTACCTTTTTGAAATTCTATCCTCTTATTTTTTATTTTTATTTATATATTTTCCTCTCCCTTTTTACCTCACATGTTCTTTGCATATTTATTATGGATCCGAATTTAGTGATTTTATGGGATTCCTGAGTATTCAAACCTATCTGTCTCTGTTTCTTGTGCCTTCTTCTGGACTCCTTTATGTAATTTTCATCCAATTCTTCTGTTATTACCCTTTGTTTATTCTTATTTTTTATTTTTTTATTTATATTTTATTTTTTCTCTTTATTATCCCATAGAAGCCTGTTTGTTTTCTGAAATGCAGGATGGAACAGAATGCCTGATGGGAGGAGATGTAGGGAGAAACTGAGATGAATAGAAGGGGCAACCTTAAATAAAATATATTGTATGAGAAAAAAAATTTACCTCCAAGAAAAGCTAAAAATGAGTATCTGAACTTGGGTTCTTCACACACATATAGACCTTAGAAAATATCACAATCGCACTATTTTAAGTTCTACATGTGGAAAAGATATAAAAACAACCAATGGGATAGATATTTTGTCAGAGTTTCTCCAATGTATTTTCCAAGGGTTCAGTTTCTCTGAAATCCTCAGAACACTCTGTTCATCCTGTTTGTACATAGGGAAGAGGATGATGTGGGTACTTTTATTTTCATTACCCAGGATTGTTTCAATCATAATACAAATGGAAGTGAAGCAATGGTATAGTAGGGTCAGTCTTATAAGACTTTAAAATATCTTACTTAAATTTGCATTTGTTTTCATATCCTTAAACAGTCATCAACTATATCTAAGAATTGAGCAGTCTTGCTGCTGTTTACAGTCATAAAGCCAAATTCAGAGATGTTTCTAGGAATTGTGGCCTCTGTTACCAGCTGAGTTGACAATCTTGTCTCATGGAGGCATTTAGTGGGCTAAAACTCTGAACCTTAACAAATCCCTAATGCCAACATAAAGAAGACTGATGCCTCAGCAGCAACAATAGCACACCATTATCCACACTTTTAACACATTTACAGCATATGATATTGACAGATAAGAGTTTTATGGCTTAGAGTGCACTTCTTGGGGTTCATATTATTCAAACTACCTGCCCCTCGAGACCCCTCCTCTTCAAAAAGGAAATATTAGACATTGTGGTAATAAGGACAGATGTTTGTTTATCAGCGTGGTATCACACTGCTTCCAAAAATAGTATGTAATCTGAATCTCAGTTATGTCACTGTGTCCTGGATCATTCAGGGTTTCAACACAAGCAGGAGGTGTCTGCAAACAACATACAATAAGTGATATAAATTATTTCCTATACTACCATTTATAAGCTCCACAGAATTGCCTACACACAACACATCTCTCCAGCTCTTTTTCCCTCTGCCATCTATTCTTAATGTTTTAGATAATATTTGACATACAGAAGTGGTGTTACCTTTCAATTCTATATGTGGGGCTGCTTCCCTCTATGAATCTGACCAAAAATTATCATTGATTAATGTAGCTTAAGCACTGACAATCTGGAAAAAAATTATCATTTTTCAGAAATAAAACCTATGTAATCAGTTCTCACAAACTGAGGATCATTTGAACTCAGCATTTTTAATATAAATATTTCCTGTCTGTGATATGCAAGAGCTCAGAACACCATTGAGCAATAATGTTCAGAAAATTATAATTAAGTATTCTACAACGGAAGATAGAAATAGAATCATAAGTAAAACACAGGCAACTAGTTATAAAATAGACCCTCACTACAAAATAATTAGACATTTTAGCTGTTATAAAACAGAGTATTGAAATTGAACAGTCTTATTTCTTATTATTAACTCATGTATTTTCCCTGAAATTGATGAAACTTAGATTTTTATATGCAAACATTATTTACAATTATAAAGATTTAATTAAGTAATCTTAGGTTCACAAGGTTTTGTATTACTATTATGACCTATATAGTTTTACCACCCACTTTGTTGAATATATCTGAAAGATTTAAATTAAAATACCACACATCTCTGTGTATACATTCTAGCATGTTATTTTTGTCTAATAGAGAATAAACATAAATCCAGCAGCAACTCCATTACTTAAGAATGAAGTGGTTTAATATTACTTCCAGAAAAACAAAGCAAAGACAAAGAGAAGTTTCAGTACCTAAAAAGAAAATTATTTCAATGTTCCAAATCTAATTTAAAGACCTGAAAGCTCTTTAGTTATTAACATTTAGTTATTAATAGCTTAGTTATTAATGTTAATGAAATATGAGATTGAGATATATATTCAGTAAGAATATTCTTTTAATAATGATAAATATTAATAGATCTAAGACAACAAATTGGTTCACAAATGGCTAATCATAATTGGACTTAAATTGAACAAAATTAGACAAAAGACTATGAATGTAAAATGTATTACCTACAGAAGAGAGAGAATAAAAGTAGAATTTTTGAGAATGGAAGATGAACTACAGTTCACATATAGCCATGAATGATAATGAAACACTGAATATCACAAATATGATTTCTTGATTGTATCCAAGACAAAGTATCTACTGGAAAATAAGATTATCATGAAAATACATTTCCTTAATAGTATGATGAAAGTATTACTTTGAGACTATGAGTCTGGAAATGAAATGAACTGGGTTTCATCTAAGTTTAAAATTAGTTTTCTTACTTCTCTTTAGTCTATAGAAACTATTCAGTTCTCCTCCTATAATTATACTTTTATGATATAATCTTATAGAATAAAAATTTTTCCTAACTAGAAAATGAGTATATAACAAGAGTTTGGACAATCAATTAATCAGTGAACATTTTTGGACATTGAAATACTTGACATAATACTTGTTCTTGACAGAACAAGAATGTGCTAGAGAACATAATAGACTGTATTTTGTAATACACTATTAAAATTAAAATTGTTACAGAACATGAGCATGGTCCTCTGAAAACATGCTATAATGTGTTACAGACAAAATATGCATCATATGGATAGGCGTGCATTTTTGTTCATATAAAATGTAACAGTCAATAAGAGGAAAACAGTAACTCTTACACATCATAAAACATCATAAAATACTATTGGTTTTCTTTGCATGAGTGACAATGATATGAAACTGCAGTGCAAGCTGACATCTTATAGACTAATCAATGCCAGGCAAACTAGGAAATTTGCAATGATGCAGAATGAAGCTGGAATTCTTTATCCACTAATTTGACAGTATTGCTTGAGCATTCTTTCTCTTTGGGAGTTGATTCTCATAATGGCAGAGTGCTAAACAGACACAAGCCCTGGAGTGTCTCATGGAATGATTCTCACTTCCATTCTCATATCTCAGCATGTAATTGATTCCATTAACATATGTTATGTTAGATAGTAACTAATGGTATGAAGGCATATGAAGAAGTAGAATTAAGGCCATGGCAAGAGTAAAGTGAAGATGCTGGATTTATGAAGGTGTGTATTAAGTATCCCTTGTAAGGGATATTTAAACAGAAACACAAAGTTAATCAGTGACTTGTTGTACAGCTAGTGAAGAAGTAATAGGAAGCAAACAGATTGGAAACAGCATTAAACTGATGGGAGATGTTATTCTGTATATATGTTTCTCATACTGGTTAATAAAGCACTGTGGCCAATGAGATAATAAGATAGGTGGGGCTAGGAGACTGGGAGGAGGAAAGAGGAAGTAGAAGTTGGAGTCAACATGTAGCCCAGGTAGGAAGGAAGACGCCTGCCACGTGGCTCCCCATAAGACGACCACGTGGAAACACTTAGATAAGTAGAAATGGGTTAATAATTAAGGCAGAGCTAGCCCATAAACAATAATGGTAATTGGCCAACAGGATTGTATCAAATATAGAGTCTCAGAGTGTTATTTGGGGCACACGTGGTTGTGGGACCATGGCGGCAGAACCAGCGGCAGCCGGCAGGGAAACCTGCCGTAACATTAAACTACTAGTTTGAGAGTTTGTACAAATTCTAAGGACTACATTGAGTAAGAGAGGGGTACATGATGCAAAGTAAATGATAACCAGATTACAATCCACAACACCAGAGAAGCTAGGTAACAAGGAGGACCCTAAGAGGGAAACATGGATCACAATGAGAAGAGGAATCATGAAATTTCCTGGGTAAACTGGGAATGGGCGATGGTAAAGGAGAGGGGATGGGTGATGAGAACATGATGGAACAAAATGGCCAAGTTGGGAGAGGGGCAGAGTGAGAGAACAATGAAAGAGATACTTGATAGAGAGAGCCACTATAGCGTTAATGAGAAATCTCTTGCTAGGGAAGAAATCCACAAGGATGATCCCATCTAAGACACTTAGCTTAGTGCAGAGGATGCCCAGACTAGCCTTGCTCTGTAATCAGACTGTTGAATACTCCAATTGTCATCACAGAGCTTCATCCAATAATTGATGGAACCATATACAGAGATTCACAACTGCACTCCTATTCAGGATCCAGTAATCTAGTTTAAGAGACAGAGGATAGAAATGTGAGCAACAGGGGTCAAACTCATGAAGGGGTAATCTACAGAGATAGCTGAACCAAACTTTTAGAAACTCAGGAACTCAAGACAACCATGGAGTCTCCCTGGGACCTAAGTAGACCATCTGCATATGGGAGACAATTATGTAATAGATTCTATCTGAGGAGATCCCTGACCACAGGATCAGTATCTAGCCCTGGTGCAAGAGCTAGCTTGTTGATCCTATTCTCTATGGTGGGATGCCACACTTGGACTTATTGCAGTGGTGGGGACGGGGGCTTGATCACTCCCTAATTGGATGTGCCAGGCTTTGTCAACACCCCATGGGAGCCCTTACCCTAAGGGAGAAGTGGACAGATGGTAGGTAGAGATGGGAGGTGAGAGCAGGAGGAATGGTGTGAGGAAAAATTGCAGTTGAAAACAAAATGAACTTTAAAAAGTAAACTTAATAAAAGAGAGGTACATGGAAGAATATTTAATGAGCAAGATGAGACAAGTCCACTAGAAAGACTGAAGTAGTATCTAGTTTGTCTGTGCTCTTTGTTTATAGATAATGCCTGGATCTAATTATTAATCACTTCCCTGTTTGCTACTAAAAGTGTGATAGTTTGGATGATAAATGAAAAGACTAACAATAGTCTACAAAAATGTTTTACTATGAATGAAATAAGAAACCATAGAGAGATTGCAAGATATATGATATATGATATATATATATTAGATGTTAATTAATCCACTCAGCTGGTGAACTAATCATCTGCTATAGAAACACAAAATATAGCGTACAAAATGAGTGGTGAGTATTGAAATAATAAAGATGAAAATTATATTAAGTCACACAGTTGAAAATGAGAAATTTTACTGGATATAGAGAGAGTCAGTAGGGCTCTATTGTAGTTGGATGTAAGAGGAATCAGTTACTTTACTAACATCTTGTTTTGAGGTGATAAATAAATGGAGGAGTTATCGACAACTTTAGAATACCCAAGGCTTAAGAAAGATGAAGAGTTACCATGGGTCAGGTTTACTGATCATGGAAAACCAGAACATAGTTTATTATGCCAGTTTTGATGTGTCTATAAGACAGCTACATAGAGTAAGTTATGAGTCTAGTAAATGATGGCAGAAACATAGGTGGAAACACAGCAGGTTTGCCTAGGTAGCATTGGAAAGACATTTAATGAGAAGTTAAGAATACATGGTTAAAGGTGAAACTGAAATTATGTGAGGATGAAAAGGGATATGAGGACAGCTAAATACTAGGAGGGACTGCTTAGAAATGATGGCACTGATTCTGGGATGACAAAGATTCCTTGTGGGAGGGAAACAGAGGATCTTGACAAAAAGGAATGAGGATTATTTTAGGACAGAACTTGGCATTCATATCTCTCTCTACTTAAACGAGGGAGAGAGACGGATGGTTCTATGAACACTGATCCTTAATACTAGGAATGTTATCACATCAGAATCAACAGCATGAAATGAAGCCAATGTCATCAGAACAGATCAGAATTCCTTCATACAGTAAGAACTTATCTACCCTACACATTTTCAAAGTGTGTTGTCTAGAATCATAGAGAAATGCAAAATTTTCTTAGAAATGAAGGATGTGACCCTCTCCCAGCCCCCTGCTTTGGGCTGCATTCCAGGGTGAAGAAAATATCCAGCAAGATGTTACCTTTGACTCAGCACATGTTGCTTAGTTTCTAGCCTTCTGACCTTGCAGGAGATGCCCCAGTTACTAGGAGGAGTTTAGGTACCCTCCATGTGTCAAGGAACCAATTAGAAGTTAGCTGGCAGACTCTGAATATACTTTATGGTGCTTTACAGTAAGTGGCTTAATAATGGCATGCAGAGCTTAGCAACCACCTTGGATGATTTTAGGCCATAGCAACCAATTGACCAATCAAAACAGGGCAGGTCACCCAGGCCCAGTAGTGCACCAATCCTGAGACTGTTGGGTACCCCTACACACTCCCATTGCACACACTCTACCCCTGTGAATAGCAGATGAAAGTTAACTAGTTAATTAATAAAAGACTCTGTTTTTGCATCAGAATTAGTCTCTTGGTAACTTGGGGGTCAGAATTTGGGCACAAAAGAAACACCCTGTAAAAGAAGAAGACTAGAATCATTCTGCTATGTGTCTGACCTCTGTTTTTTCTACACTGAGATTTAGCTTGAAAAATCTTTGTACAATACATATTCTGAGATCAAACACCAAATGTAATAATTGTGATTAAAGGCAAACAAGCATGCTTTTTAGCAGAAAGAAAGAAAAGTCTTTGAAAATCATTGATTCGTTTCAAACCACTTAATTAGTGTAGCCTTGGGATCATATTGTTGCAACAAGGCAACATGTACACTTGAAAAAATATCTTCTGTTAACACACATTATTATTTTCACTAAATGGAATTTCTCTGCAGTTGTACCTCTCCTGTTATACTCCACTATTTTACGCTGGTTACATTTCGTTGGTGTGATAGAGGTGGGTACATATTATTGAAAGTTGTAGGGTAATATATGATAAATGAATTTTCAGCTTCAGAGTATCAGTCTATCAGTTTTTCCAAATTAACTTCTTATAGAACTGACATTCTTTAGTGCTTCAGAAAATGTTTAGTTTTCCTTCAAAATATTTTAGGCTGAGAATGTTTATGTACCAGGAAATCTACACACTGGATTTGTGAGAAAAATATAATATTGGCTTCTGAATAGTCTTGTGTCCTGGAGGAAGGCTTCTCATTTCTTATAGAACATTGAACATAAAACTATCAAAATCACAATGCGAGAATTCACCTCATATCAATACTCTAAACAGTACACTTGGGAATACGGCCTCAGAGTAATGAAAATGTAACAAGATTGGCTTCAGAGTAATGAAAACGTAACAAGATTGCTATGCCAAGGAGTACCAGAAGCAAAGAAGACTGAGCAATGTAAATAGCAAAGGATACAAGTTTTCTTTAAGGCAACCACCTTAGAGTATCAGAACAAAGTCTGAAAAGCATAGTTGTTTAATGTGTCACTGGGGGAATAACTCAGAAATAATGTACTAACATCACAGGCACTAGACAGTGTATATTTATATAATCATCTTGTCAGCTGTTTGTATAGTTTTCCCAGTAGACAGAGTGGGGAACATATTTTATCCTTAAGCAATTTTCCTAGAAAGTGTAACTAAATATCTTCTACATTAAGCATATTTTAAATTAAAAAAAATATTTCTTTGTATTGGGTAATAGAAAAATAATGTGAGCATAGTGAAGACAGAATAGGTTAGAAAAATGAAATAAAAATATAAGGAATAATCAGTGGGGAGTTAGTGATAAAACCAGCAGGGCATCCATAGTGCTCTAGACGATAGTAGCACCAGCTGACTGCTAGAAAACAGGCCCGCAAAAGCCTAGTGGACTGATAAAAACAGCAGGAAAGAGGGAAGCACCATCAGGAAAGCAGGGAGGTAGCCAGAGGAGTCCATTGAAACATTAATTGAAGTAACAAGCTGAGAGGCCTATAGAGCAGACTCATGGAGACAGATGGATTAAACTAGCAAGAAGAAACTGAATTACTAAGAACAAACAGAAAGATTAAGAAATATTAGACTATACCAAGATGTACATTATTCTAGACCATCCAATTTCTTGCTATTAAAAATAATGCTGCTATGAACATAGTTGAGCACATGTCTTTGTTGCATGGATATGGATCATTTGGGTATATACAAAAGAGCAGAATTGCTGGGTCCTGTGATATGCTAATTCCCATTTTCCTGAGGAACCACCATACTGATCTCCAAAATGGCTGTACGAGTTTGCACTTCCACCAGCAGTGGAGGAGTGTTCCCCTTTCTCCACATCCGCTCCAGCATAAGTTGTCGTTGGTGTTTCTAATTTTAGCCATTCTGGCAGGAGTAAGATGGTATCTCAAAGTTGTTTTGATTTGCATTTCCCTGATAGCTAAGGATGTTGAACACTTTCTCAAGTGTTTTTCAGCCTCTTTGATTTCCTCTATTGAGAATTCTTTCTTCGAATCTGTACCCATTTTTTTAAATAGGGGTATTTAGTGTTTTGTTGACTAGTTTCTTGAGTTCTTTATATATTTTGGGGATTCCTCTGTCAGATGTAGGGTTGGTAAAAAAAAATTTTTCCCAGTCTGTGGGCTGCCGTTTGGTCTGGTACACTTTGCCTTACAGAAGCTTCTAAGTTTGAGAGGTCCCAATTATTAATTGTTGATCTCAGTGTCTGTGCAACTGGAGTTATGTTCAATATGGAAAATGGGAGGGGCAGTGAATGGAGAGAGAACTAGGAGAAGGAGATGGGGAATAGAGGAAAGCATGTGTGAGTAGATAGATTAAATCAGGGTGAGAGAGAGAGAGAGAGACAGAGAGAGACAGAGAGAGAGAGAGAGAGAGAGAGAGAGAGGGAGTACAAAAGAGGGAGCCATTATTGGTTTGAAGAGAAAACTGAACATAAAGAAAGGTCTAGAGAACTACAAGTCTGACTCTAACTAACAATTCGAACAACCATGGAAAGGTTGACATAAATGCCCTTCCCTGATAGTGAGATCATTAACTAAATTAGCCACCATCATAGAGCCCTCATCTTGTATCTGTTTGAAACAGAAGCAAACACCCTTAACCAAACACTGGGTCAAACTGGAATCTAGATGCAGAGAGAGGGGACAAGATCAGGTTGCAGAAAGACAGCTGACCTGAACAAGGAGGAGCTAATGACCCCCTCCCCCCAGACTGATAGCTGAGAATCCAGCATGGGACTGACTCAGATTCCTGAATATGGGTCTTAGCTAGTAGGACTGAGCAGTCTGGGTGATCTCAGACAGTAGAAACATGATCTATTCCTGGAGCACAAAAGGATCTTGAGGACATCCCCCATGGAGGGATACCCCTTTAACCTAGAGACAGGAGAGAAGTCCTAGTCCCTACTTCAAATGACTTGACAGATTTACATGATCCAACCTGGATAACATAGCCCTACAAGTGGAATGGGGGTGGAGGGAAGGGAGGGGAGGGTGGCCAGGGTGCATGTGACAGGGAAAAGAAGGTAAGAGGGAAGGAGGGAGGGAAGAAGGGAAGGAGGGAGGGAGGGAGGAAGGGAGTGGAATTTGGGATCCACATGTTAAATTTTTAAATTACATTATTAATAAAAAAAGAAAGTCTAACTGCTACCAAGATTCCCAGTAAACAGCCATGTACTTGAAATATTATAAAATATTTTTGAATTATGTGGAAAATACATGTATTCTTTCCAATTCCATATTTATCTTAGTGAGCTTTAGACTTGTAGTCCCACAGTGATAACAAAACACAATCAAAAATGTCAGCAATGAACAGTGTAAAGAAGAATTAAGAAAAGTGAGGAGTATGCTCCTGCATATTGTGCAAGACAATGCCGCATTAGGGGAACAGTAAGTGGATTGGAATTTTGCCTAAAGTAGTAGAGCAATTGCCTAGTATGCCCTGGTTTCAATCACCAACACCTAAAATAAATGATCCTTAAGGAATTTTTTTTTGCACTGTAGAAATCATGCACAATCAGAACAGAAATGATCAGAAAGAATTATATGAACTTTTCCAACTTGTCACAGATTAAATAATATCTGATTTATTGTAATTGAAGGAGAAATGATCATAAGATATATTAAAAAATGTTGATCACATGCTCTGTGTAGAGAATATATAAAACTTAGGTCTTTAGGTTTGCATGTATCTTTTGTATTTAGAAACAAGAACCAGTAATATCATCATCACCAATGTAAAATAATCAAACTGATGAGTTATGTGTAATTATTTTTAATTAATTAGATGGAGTTGTTCCATACGAAGTTTTCATTAGAAAAGAATACATCTTTGTGAATTTCAAATTATTAATAAATATATTAATAAGTTTCAAGATACTGTGTATAATCTTAGTAAAAACATAGGAAATTACAAAAGAGACAATGCCATTTAAGCAAAGGGAATTAGACTGAAATGATTGGTATCATGAGATAGAAAAGAGAATTAAATACTTTAGTATACTGTAAAACAATCAACAAGTAATTTTGAAAAGATTTTTCAATCTCAAAAATATTAATTTATCAATATTAATTAATCTTGAAAAACAGTGAAGTTTTCAAGTATAAAATAACAGAGTATCATCCAAAAAATCTAATGAGTAGATAGATTTTGCCTCTAATTGATTTTTTAAATACCATAACACTATTCTCTGATGCCATTTGAGTTAAAATGATCTATAGAATGATTTGATAAAGATAAATAATATGTGAAATGTTATCCTCTCTTATTTATTTTTTCTTTAATTTCGATTTATTTTTATTTTATGTATATGAGTGGTTCTTCTCTCACTGTAAGTCTGTACACATGCCTGGTTCCATGCCTGGTCCAAAGGTTTGGATTCCATGGAATTGCAGCTACCAGTCTGTCAGCAACAAAGTAGGTGCTGGGAAATGAACTCAGGTCCTCTACAAGAAAAATAAGTGATCTTAATACTGAATCATTATTCCAGTCCTATGTTGTCCTTTCAAATAATAAATAAAGTTCCTATATTATAAACAGTTAGCTTATATGAACAGAAGAAAACGTTATGTTTATTTGTGATCTTATTTATTTTATATTTATATTAAGCTAATTGAAGTAAAATCTAGTAAAACTAAAATACCCAATTCAATCAAATGTCATAAATTATTTGTTTCATAAAAATACACGTTGTTAAATATCCTATAAGTTATATTACAGAACTTGATATCAATAATTGTCTTTCATGACCGTCATGTTTTTATAAATTGCCATTACCTGTTTAGTTTTAATAGTATCTGTTATTTTATATGTACATTCATAATTGTATTTATTCATTAACACAAGAACTACACTATTAATGTTATCAATAAAAAAGACATTATTCTGGGACTTTCTTGCCTTTTGAGAGGTGGACATTGATTTCTAAAAATAGTGTAAATAGATATTGTCCAGGAAGTATTTGGATATGAGATGTCCCTAAAAGATTTCTATGTAAAAGGTTTGATCTCTGACTGCTAAAGTCAGTTATTCAGAGGAAGTTCCATTACAAATTCTGATGACAAATGGATTAGTCTATTGGGTGCCTTATAGCTTGAAGGCATTAGTGGGGACTGACATAAACTGGGAAGAAGTGAGAACATGGGGTACCTTGTGGAAAGATGGAAGCTGTCTACAGCTTCTTCCTGCCTTTTCTTTCTTTCCACCTCGAGGTTGTGTACCATTGTCATATCAGGGACCTTCCATGACAAGGTATTTCATCTCGGGTCCAAATCAGTACACTTCACTCGCCATGCACGGGGATAAGTGATATCATGTTCCAATTGTATCATGTGCTTCTTTAAAATGTTTATTATAAGCTGTTGATTACAGCTGATAATACAATTTTACATGACAAAACAATTGACATGCATGAAAATTTAAAACAGTACATGACAGTGCACTGTGAGAAACTGTTTTCAAACAAAACAAAAATTAATTTGTAGTATGACAAAGATTCTTTTAAATATACAATGCCAAAATCTCAAGAAAAGAAATTTCCTAAATTTATTTTATGTGAATGACAAAAGATTTAAGTGTTATCTATTCAGATTTCTTCTCATAATCTGTTATTAAATTTAAGAAGCATTAGAAAAACAGAAAGATCAAAGTGAGTAAAAACAGCATGGCTATTCTAATTCCTAAGCATGTGAGACAGGAATAGAGTGGACCTTAGGTCAGAATGTCCTAGCTGGAATTAGCCTTACACCAATATGAGAAAACTAACTAACTAACTAACCTCTTTAAATATCTATATCCTGCTCTAAGAAATAGGATAACTACACTGAGCTATCTTCCAGACATAGTTTTGATGACATTCTAATGAGATTTTGTTGGCTAAAGTAATATTCAAAATTCTGTCTTATTCTAACCTAAAGCTAAATTTGAATTATTATACACTTCCACTAAGCATTTTTCATACTTAACTTGCTTTTTATATTGCTAATTACATGACCATTAAATACATATTTTTAATGCATGACAAGAACATTTTGAAAAAACAAAAAATGCCACTGTAAAGTGAATAAAAATAGCTTTTACTTTGATTTCTGTTTCTAAGTTAAGAAGTTGAGCAGTGAACAACATGAGAAAAAAATTCAAAAGCTTTTAAGCCTCATGTGGAATGGAAAGTGCTTGTAGAAAGGGGCTTTAACTATGTAAAAAGAATATAAAGTAGTGTGTTCTGTGCTCCCTGCTCCCTTTCTAGCAATAGGCATATATGTACAAACACCAGGAGAATTTTTCTAAGTCTCAGGTATATATTCATTCAGCACATGAAAATTTAAATGAATGAATATAGACTACAAGTGATAAAGTAGACATTTCTACCAGAGCTTGGTATGATCAGACAAAAACAAGCTTTGGAAACTAAAGTTGAGTTCATCAGGTGTCATTATAGGAAATGTTACAAACATAGATGGATCAAGGTTGCTTTTTAAATCACTGCTGTAGTAGTGATTTCAATTTGATCTTCTCTACTTGTGTCTGCTGACACTGAAAGAGCACATCTCTTGCTCACTGCATGCCTAGTATTTATTGTGTATTTCCTAAGGTACCTGTCTCTCACTTCATTCCTCAGTCCTGAAGCACAGGATCCACAATACCAGGGCCTATAGAGACAGAACACCTCTGCAAACATACCATGACAGAAGGTGTAATTGATACAATTTAAGTGAGAAGAAATTCTTTTTTTGGGGGGGGGTGGCCTTCAACATGTATGCATTTCCATCTCATTCCTTTCCCTTTTCCTTCCTATCCACCCTCTGCCCTTACAACCTTCCCCACAAAATCACATCAAATAATATTAAGAGGAATAAGGAGACAGACAGAGAGACAAAGAGACAGAGTCAGAGAGAGAGAGAGACTGAGACACACAGACACTCAGAGAGAGAGAGAGAGAGAGAGAGAGAGAGAGAGAGAGAGAGAGAGAGAGATAGATAGATAGAGAGAGAGAGAGAATAATCAATGTTGTTATGGGAGCTGCAGTGTGACACAGTGTGACAAGCTATAAAATTGTTTACCCATACATCTTTACTTGCAAATCTTCATTGCAGAGAGTCATTGGTCTGGTTCCAGGCCTCTGGCTTCTGCTTCACTATCAATGCTTGGACCTCACTGAAACTTCTCTTGGTTATCCTGCTGTTGCTCTGTGTCATGAAAATACTGCTGCATTCAGATCTGCAGGATTGGTCCCTTCATGTGCTCCAGCAGATCACAAATGAGGTAGATATTGCAGTGATCTAACACATAATCCTGGCTGGTCAGCTTTCCCTTGTGCTAGCCACCAAGCTCTCCTGTAGTGTTTCAGTGGGTTCACCAACCCTTGAAATGATGAGCAAAGAGCAGGGCAATTTCTCTGGCCTACATGTCTATTTACATTTAAGGACCACTCCATAGAAGGGAAATCATGCCTGATACTGAAAACCTAGCCAGCTACACAGGGCTTTTAGATTATAGAGTTTAGAGAAAGATTATGATACTTCTTTGATATACTGGCATAATTCATTGTTATGCTCTATGCTTACAGCCACAGATAAATGTATCTATTACCCCTCATCCAAAAAAAGCCTCTGCTCACATAGCAGAGATCAACAGATTGATGGAAGGGACAACCTCACTAGATGTGTCTAAAATACATGTCCCACATCTCAGGGAAAACCCAAAAGAGGGATTAAATTCTAAGAGGCAGAATTACCAAGAAATTTGCTGTATAGCAACCTCCTCTAGAAATGGTTGCATGAAGATGACCTGAACAATAGCAATATCAATGGATATATTAAAGTGGTAAGGGGAAAATTTCTAGGATCTGATAAGTGGTCCAAGACAGAGTAGCCTCTCCTTGGAATGAATTGCCTTGTAGATTGTCCAATGCAAAATGTCCAGTCTTGGAACCATGGGTATCCAAACGGCAAAACTGACCCAACATTTGTATCACTGTAAATGTACCTGCTGTCCTGAAGTAGTTATGAAGCTGTTGATGAACTTAAACTTGTGATATACCTCTCAAGTGCAGGAACTACAGACAAAAACATTCATATTATCTCCTGGAGTAGATTTTGGAAAAATCATTGTCTCTCTTTTTTTTTTTTTTTTTTTTTTTTTGAGTCACTAATCTTTTAGGGCCCATATCTACAACTCTACATGTTCCTGAGGAATTTAAAAGGGATGTCTATGATAAAGATCAACTGCTATTAAAGAAATTAGCGTTGGAAGAGGTGAATCAAGAAAAGCATTGCTTTCCTGGAGCTTGCATAGTTATGTAAATCACTGAAAAATTGGAGCTAGATTTTTAAAGAAAGATATATATTATGTAAAGTATGTTACACATATTAATATATATCATACATAGATTACTTATTTTTCTCATTAGTCCAATCCATGTCAGATAAAGACAAAGAAGATATTGTTTTATCTCAGTGAATTACAGCATTAGAAGCACTGTCCAGGACATGAATTGATGGTCACATTGCAATGACAGTCAGGAAAAATGAGATGGATGTCAGTGCTCACACGGGTTTCTACTATTTATTTGGTCCAGTACCTAATGTTTATGGAATTCCATATGTAAGTTACTCATTCCACATCAATTAACTCCTACTAGTAAACACAAAACAGAATTACCCAGAAATTTTCATCTGATATGAATCTTGATGCTGTCAAATTAACATCTACACAAACTGGCTTATTTTAAAAATTAATATACATAAATTTTAGTCAGTTTTAGAATTGCATATATATGTATATATTGCTATATGAAAACATTGTCCAAATAAGATATTGTTTTTTTAAAATCAATCCATAAGGAAACTTTGCTTTATGATATTATTATATTAATTTGTGGGTTGACAATAGAGAAAGGTCCTCTTAATAAAACCAAGGTTATTATGAATCTTCTTGCTTTCAGACAGCAGGGTCTCTCCCATACTGAATAAACCATGTAATTACTTGACTTGAATGAAAAACATTAATGAAGACCAGTTTAATTAAATTAAACATATCCCTTGTAGTAGTTCAATCAAAATGCATCACAGCTCATTATAATGTTATCTGTAGAGTCCAACACTCTATGTGGGACATGGCAGGATTATTTTTAATAGGGGGTAACAATAATAAACTCACTTATCAAGTTACAAAATGAACTATCTCAACTTAAATTTCATATTAAGTTCTCAGTATTGCATTTTGGACCCTAATTAATATAGTGTGCTTATGTTTTTTTATTAGAGTTAATGCCATTCATATAATTATCTTTTGTTTGAGTAACATTTACGACTCACATCTACTTGAAGTGGTAAAATTAAATTTGCATAAATAATTAAACAATCTCTCTTTAGTTCAGAAGTTGTCATCATATGTTTGCTGTAAAAACAATTCATTTTCACTTCATAAAATCCAGATTGTACCAGATTAATATGAAGTTAAAAGAATTTCATATGCACTTTAATGGGTCAAATGGGTTCTAGAGAATGTTCTACATAGCTCAGTGAAAAGAAAGAGGCTTCTGACCTAGTATGTTTGAATAAGAATTTAATTTAGTAGTCTATAAGAAATGCTAGTTTTCTTCTGCAGTGATGGGGGTGGAAGCAAAGACTTGCATATACAGAGCCAGTATTGTGCAACTGAACTCTTTCCTACTTACACTATTTGAATCAATATAACTCCCCATGTTTACAAGAAAATTAAAATGATCCATGCTAACAAAAAATTATATGTGCTTAAGTCTTTAAGAACATTTTTAGAAGCATAAATAAACATATCTTCCAGTGAAAAAATACTCAAGAAAATGATATTTGAAAAGTCTTTTCGTAATTAATTTTAATTTTACTAAATTGTAGTTATACTATAGAATTTATGTCCCTATTTATATACATTTATTATATATGTTTTTTGTTTTTATTTATTCCGTTTTAAATCTTGGGGTGATAGAGTGCATTAGAGTAATCCAGAATCTTTCCATTTACTGGCGTTTTTACAAAAGTTTTCCTAGTTCTAACATTCCCAGAATCCCCTCCTTCCCTGTCTCCACTGTCAGACTACTTGCCCAAATAGAAATGACAATAGTAATGACCTCTTGAGCTTTATGCTTTTGGATTCAGCCTCTTTCAAAGACACTGTTTATTGCTTTAGAATAAATTCTTGGTCCTAGAAGTGCTACACTATTTAATGGTTAATTTTTTAGAAAAGCAGCAGAGGACTTGCCTCAAGCATTAATCTCATGTGAGTTCTGATATTCTCTTCTATATATAATGTCCTTTGTAATGCAAAGAATATGATACAGGCATTGTGCTTGTGTAAACCTATGCATTTGATTCAAGACCGTAATTCCTAATATTCATTTGAATCATCTAAGGGTAAAATAAAACTCTTGTTGTTCTGCCTCTCCAAGAAGGTTTCTTGCCACCGTAGTGGCCAATAAATATTAGCTTGGGAAATAAAATAAATTACAATCCTGGCGACCCTATACTTTTTGACTGAAGTGAGACAGATTAGTCCAGAAAATCTAGAGAGTGCTATACTAGCATGGAATAGCAGTAAATAAATACCAATATATCTAAAATATAATAATTTGACACCTATTTTCTAGATTATTTTTAAAATCTACTGTTTAAATTTTATTTCATGTGTGTGTGTTTGTGTGTGCTCATGTGTTGCTATGTGCAAAAGTGTGTGAGTGTCAAAAGAAGACAAAGAGGGAATCAGATTTGTTAGACCTGAAGTTATATGTGGCTGTGAGCTACCCAAGATAAGAACTAGGAACTAGATTGGCCCTACAAAGAACAGAAAATTTCCTTGAATCCCAAGCCACCTCTCCAGCTCTAATAATCTCTATTCTTAAATTAAACACAATAAAAACATAGACGCTTACCCACTTCACTTGTTTAGTATATATGGTTTCAAAAGCACATCTTTAACTCATAACTATCCATTTGCATCATTGCACAGGATTTTGTGAATGTTTGGATGTGCAGCCTTGCATGTGACACAGAGTCCCTGTTTCCCCTGTAATCCCCCCCTTTTTTCCCCTGAAACATCTCTATGTAGCTTTGTCTGAACACATTATGTGAAATAGAAACAGACATTTGCATTGGATAGTGTCTATCATTATTTTAGAGAAAGCCATAACTCAATTTTAAATTTTCACTTATGAGTTTTGGAGATACCAGAAAATTTTATAATTTTTATAAACATTATGTCTTCCAAAAAGAATTTTAATGAATTATATACTCTCAGTAAATGCCTTTATGCAGGTTCTACTAACTGGGTACTATTTTAAATAGTTTCTATATTATTTTATTTATCCTAATACCTCATAGCATGAGTACAATCTAGTCATTTACAGGAAGAGAAGTAACCCAGATAGTAAATAAACTAGGCTAAGATTACCATAGTATGATTTAGAAATTACTTTCTTAAACAACAATTATCAGTATTTATTTGAAAACATTTTAAAAACTACTAGTTAAAAATCTCAGTTTTTCTTTATAGAGACCATGATAAACAATTAAAGTGTTCCTTAGAATGTCAGAAATTGGTGATTTATTAAAGTATTAATGTTTCAAAACAAACTATAGAAATGATTCCGGAATTTATAGCCAAAACTGCTTTATCTTTTAGGATATTTATTGATGCACTTTAATTCTGTGTACATGTGTTGATATATGCATTTCCAAGTGTAAATGTGTACAAAGTACAGAAGGTTCTAGGTCTATTAGAACTGGTAATAAAAGTGATTGTGAGAAGGCAAACTTGGGTTCTGGGAAACAAAATATGGTCTTTTGCCAAAGCACTATAGTGTCTTAACACCTGAGCCATATCTCTAGCCTGAGCTAGTGTTTTGAAAATTTTTTAGATGTGTACTTATTAATTAAAGAGTTTCTAATATTTAATTGTTTTTAATAAAGAAAAATGTGTTTGCTGAGATGTTATTAATATTAGGAAAATCATTTAATTGTTATTTTGATTTTGAAATGTTGCTATATTCTTTTTATTAGAGATACAATAGTGAAGAAGAAGAGGAGAGGCAAACAAGGAGAGAAGGATGGAAGGAAGAAAGAGGGAGACAAGGAGTTGGGGATTGCAATATGGGAGAGTCAGAGGGAGGAAGAAAAACAGTAGTAATTAAAAGAGACAGAAGAGTAAGGGAAGAGAAAGGAAGCCAGAAAACAGTAGTGATAGAAATAAGAAAAGAAAGAAGGAAAGAAAGCCTTGATTTGACATATAGAACAGTTTTCTGAGTAAATGAGAAAATAAAAATGTTAACATTCTTTATTTATTCTAAAAGAAAATATTTTCTAATTTGTAAGAGCTAATGATATCTTTTTGAGATTACATACAACAGAAACAATCTAAAATTTGGAAAGAGAAAAATAGTCTAGACAGAAAAGTAAATAGCATATTTTATAATGGCATTGTATATTATAGTATATAGTATTTTTACATTAAAGGTGTATATCACTATCTATTTATTATGTCATGTTTATTACTCACTGTTCATTACTTTAATATATGGTAATAACACTCTGGTGACTTTCTTCCATTACAAATATGTACAACCTGCACATTTACACCAAAGTTTTCAAAATTGCAATTAATGAAGAAACAAATGATCAAATATAGCTTGAAAATGTAAATAAGATATTCAATGGGTCAGAAAAGAAAAAAAGTGAATCATATTCATAGTCAACCTTCTTCTCACAAAGGAGAAATGAGCATTTTATTTACATATGCACAGGCAAATGTTTGTTTAGCTTTATAGTAGTCCACGGTCTCATATTTATTTTCATGTGTTTTATAGCATAGACAGCTGGGAGTCTTAGATTGTGTAGAGATATTTTAAAAATAGAATTACTTTGTGTAACAGATCAGCATCTGAGGCAATTACAGGTAAGGAGTTGACTGGCACTTCCAGAAATCTCAGTGCAGACAGAAGACATACGCTAAATTATATGTTTGTGTCAACTATTGCCATTAATTCCAGTAGATAATCCTAGATGTTATTTTAATTTCATAGTACTGATAGTACTATTTTCTAAGTACTTGCATGGAAATCCATAATTCAAGTCTAAATAGAATTTGCCAATCAAAATAAATTAGTCTTAATCTTTAAATCGTAAAATGGCAATTATTGATAGGACAAAATGAGACAAAAGTATTAAAGAACACAAGTCTAGTTTCATATTTAACTAAAATAAAATGTATTTCAGAAGTTGATTTTAAAATTAAATTAGATCTTTTAAATTGCAACATACAATTTCTATAACACAAGTATTTAAACTAAATTTCTCAGTTGAAATTTATGTGGAACCACATAAGCAAAATGTTTTGGGACAGATCCCATAGTTCTGGGGCAGGAGTGAGAATACATACATAGTTAACATTCATAAAATTAGAGTTCTCCTTAACTTACTACATTCACACACGTTTCTATATGTATTTTTCTGGAAAAAGAAATAGTGATGTGGATTTGGGCAAGCATGTAAGAGTATATCTCAGCAGTTTACTAATAGCTTTAAACTCATGATGAAATAAATGTCTAGTGGTAAACAAGACTGATGCAATAGAACTCTATCATTTTATGAAATTCATGAGGTAGAAGTGGTAGAAAAGTTAAATAATTAAGAATAAAAAAATCCAAAGTTACAGAATCTCCATGGCACTGGGCAACAGCAGGATATCCACGAGGAGTTCCAGTGAGGGCCCAGAATTGGTAGTGTAGCAGAAGTTGGAGTTGTCAAATCATACCAATGACTCATTGCAATAAATAAGTACAAGTATAGATGTTTGGACTTGAGAGCACTGGGTGAGTCACTAGGCCAAAATGTGGTTACCACACAGAGATGTTTTTGCTTGGCTTATGTTGTTGTTGGGTTTATTTGTTTAGTTTTGTTTTGTTTTACTTTTAATTATTTGGGGGAGAATGGGAGAGGTTGCAAGGGTAGAAGTTGGAAGCAATGGGATAGGCAGATGAGTGGGAACTAGATGTGTGATGTAAAATCCACAAAGAATCAATTAAAAAATTAAAAAGAAAAGTTTCCTATAAGATCATTCCTATAAGATGCTATCCGTGCATCAAGTGAACTAAAACATAGAATATAAATATAAATACAATGAAAATGCATAATCTACCTTTCTGCTCATTGCATTGTTAAAGAAATCCAGGATAAGATACACACAGATACTTTAGTAAAGGTATTTTATTATAAACCTTACTGCACGCACACAGTGTGAAATTACACATCTAAAAGAAACTATAAATAATAATAGGATCAATTTTAAATTTGTCTTTCCTAATGATTCAACTTTTAGTTCAACCCCATTTATTGATTTTCTGCCTTTTACGATTTTGTATTTTATATTCTATATCACTAAAAAGGAATTTAAGACATTTTTGCTTTATTAAACTTAAATTTAGTAGCAATCATATAAAGAGATCAATTAAATATACTTGTAAATTTCAAGCAACACTGTGCCTGAGGCTTATTTGGATGTTGGTAGGAAAACACTTCATCCGCATTGGACCTTCCAGATTTGCTTCTAAGGCAAGGCAGGACTTTATCTACTCAAATGATATTGAATTCACAAACAGCGCAGAAGCTATTCAATATTGCTAATCAATACCAAATCATGAGAAAACCTAAAGAGCATAAAAAAACAAAGTATTCATTGGATGATGGAAAGTGATATTAAAGGAAGCTTTGTGAGAAGTAATAACTAGAACCCCATTTAAAATTCCTTATTACCCTGTAGAAATCAGAGTGTGTTTATCTACCAATATATTGAACATTATAGTTACAGAGTAGAAAAACTGGGGGCAGTTTAAGAATATGGTAAATACTGGGGGCAGTTTAAGGATGTGGTAAATAAATATGTCTTGCAGAAGAGAAGTATATGAAAATTGGGCAATCTAGAATAAATTTGGAAAATACTGTATCTTTATAAGACCTATATGGGGAAACCATACTCCCTGATAAAAACATGCTTGAGGTAGCATTGAAATTGTGAGGTCCTACGAGTAAAATAATATTTAAACTAGTTTGGAGCCCTCTTGAGAATAGAAAAAAAGCACTAGCTATTTCGGTGTTTGTTTCATTCTAATGGAGATGTTTAACACTAATTGTTCACTGGACATGTTCTCATCATCATCTAGGAATAAGCCTTTGGGTTTACCCAAGAACTGGGCTCCCAGAATGCATGAAAAGATAAAGTTAGCTTATCACTGATGTACATCATTTCTGGTTCCTAGCCGTGGATACACTGTGACAAATTGCTTTATATTTTGGCTGCCACCACTCTTCTGCCATGATGGGCCATATGTGCAAACTATGAGCCTGTTGCATTGGTGACATATTTTGTCATAGCTAATTTAACCAATATTTGGCACATGTACATAGAGGTCAATTTAAGTAAACAATGTAAAATTATCTGTTTTAAAATTATAAAAATGTCTCATCAAAGCAATCCTTGCCATGCCCTTGAGAATCAAGTCTATTTACTGTGACCACATCATTACGCTTCTTTTAAGCTACCCATTTTATTTTATGCCGGCGCCACAACTTGAGCCTATTAGAGGACCTCAAGAATTCTGTGTGATTATTTAACCCACATGTGAACACTATGTGCTTACTCAGTTGATGCACTTCCCTTAAAATTCACTGCTGAAGAATTCACAATAGTGTAATTTTTTTTATCTCAAGATCTTGCTATAGTTAATCCAATCTCTTACCAATTTATTACTTACTGCAAACACCCATAAGCCAGTTGTTGATATTGAGGAAATAAGAGTCACTCCATTATTTTGCATAAATTTCTTACAACATCAAAGGCTTCATAAATGCCTTTGGCTCTAATTCACTTTACTGAAGATCAACATGCAAAGTACATGTCAGGGACATTGTTATAGTTCCGTGCAAGTCCATCATATAGCCTACTTCTCTGCTACCTCTGTCTATGGATGATCCAATTGTCTGTCCTTGACAACAGGAAAGCTTTTCATGTCTCCGTAACCTGCTTGTGGTGGATGGGTCTTCTCGGTACTTGCCTTGAAGCCACAGTCAGCAGAAATCCATAGCTACAAACCATTATTAAATTTAGGCATTTATTCCCTGTGGAAATGCTATGCTTTTCCTATGTTGTTCTTAATGCACACACGAATGTAGGCAACACAGCTTAGAAAATTTGGAGAAACAAGCATTGGAGAAACACGGGCAAATTTTCTTCAATGGAATGGAAAGAATGACATCTATTCACCTGGAATGCCAGAGAGAAAAATTGTCAATCAACAAAGTGATTCTTTCCTATCATGTTAGTAGATAACCTCAACCTATCCCTGCTCCCCCTAACACAATATCTCCTGAGAATTATTCAGTTCCCATTTCTGCAGTAAACACATCACATCACTATGAATGTAACTCCATGTTGTTGGCATCCACCACCCATAGAATTTGTCCTAATGCTGTTCACAGTCCCTTCCTCATAGCTCTAGCCCTGAGCTCTGTGTATCCACCAATAGATATCATTCTCAGTAGGTCACAGGTCACAATTTCTACTTTGTTTAAATGTGTAAGAAGAATAAAAAAATCTATGTGATCAGTCCATGTAGGGCATGTTTTTCTGTCTGCAAAGATGGCATTTCAAGTTTTAGTCTTTATCTCCTGTGCATTGTCTCCCCATATGCTATGGGGCTTGTGGTCATCCTGTGAGACTCCCAGGGATACAAAGTACTCATGATCCTCTATTTTCAAGCCTGAGAAAACTGCTGTATAGTCTTTATTCATTTTTTCTATACTGGGGCTAGATAGAATATTTTATTTGTTTTATTTTACTGCTTATTATTTTTTGAATATTTGACACATTTCTGTACCATAATTGCCTCAATTTCACGCCAGTTCCCTTTTATCCCTGTTAATATAACATCTCCTTAATATAAATATTTCTTTCCTGATATTATCCAGTGAGATTGATCAGGACTCTCAGTGTCACCATGAGATTGGAACTGTCTGTTGGAGCCTCATGGGCTCAGCAGCTTGGATACAACTAAAGACAGTAAAAAGAATTTATGTAAAGAAGCTATGTCTGATGTGGTTTGAACTGTATGTCCAAAGACAGGTTATCTGAATAATCTCCAGTGATGTGGAGCACTTGGACTGTTTCTGGTCTAGAGAACAATTCCAACCTATATTGAGCTATTTTTATCACCCTATATTGGCCTATTGAATATGATAGACTTAATGCCCTATCATTAAATATACAAAAAACAAACAAACAATTCCAATGTAGCAACTTTACGAAACCCCAGTTTTCTACCAAATAGTTAAGCATGCTGTGATATAGTGTCTAAGACCTATCCCTGCTGTGCCAACCAATGTATTTGAAAAGCAGCTTGACTTATGCTTTTTTGCTCAATTGTGATAAACTGCTTATGAAATTACTCTGTTGATTAACCCAGGGAATGGGATCTAACATAGTTTTGTGTTCGCAATCCATGACCTCTTTCACTTTGTTCCCAAATAAACTATCTCTTATCTTTTTGGAGGTGAGAGCTGCATTTGTGTGTCAACATACTTCACTCATAATCTATGAATAGTCATTAATTATGGTATAAAGTCCAGGGCTTGGTGAAGCCCTTCCCCTTCTTTGACATATTATTTGTAGATTAAGTCTTATGTTGACCCAGAACAGGTGACTAGAGCTGTCATAGGTTAATAATTGTAGATTTATACAATCTGGAGAATGGTATTTTGAACAATTTTATCCTACCTGTTGGCTCTTATACATGTCTAGTCTTCTAAGATTCCCTAAGCATTAGCAAGGTGCTGAGCATGTCTTATTTAATACATTTCTAATCAAAGCTTGCATGTCATCAAACAGAAAACTTGAAATATCTACACAGGAGAAATTTAATCTCATTCTCTATAAGTTTGTTAAAAAAAAAAAAAAAAAAAAACTTAGTATTCACCATAGAGTTCTTCTCCATGGCAGTTTGCATCATTCCTGGTTCCCCACCTCAAACAATATTTTTATTTACAAAAACTATAAAATCCTTTCTCTTACATGAGACCATCAGCTATCTCCCTTTACAGTACACACCCTTAGCAACAAACTGCTTCACTAAATGCTCAGAACATGTGCTATTCTTCCAACGTGCCTCTTGGAATAACCTGTGCAAACCAGTTCTTTCCAGGAAAGGTGTAGGAGGCACTGCTTCTGTGAATATAGGGCTTTCCCTATGCTGTGCTAGACATAAATTCTGTTCTTATTCAAACCTTAGACAACTTAGCAAACTAACATTCTGCACCAGAAGGAATTTTCCCAAAAGAAACATTTCAATTTCTGATACAAGAAATATACATCCTCTTCTTAGCAGTGAAATGATACAGGAGTGTGTATAAAAAGGCACATGTGTGTGCAGAAAAGGAATTACAGAGACAGATCTATATTCGCCAGCTATACTCTCTAGTTGTTTACAAGCTCTTCAACTGAATATACTGTGTCAAAGCTATGACTTCCTTTAATTATTGTATCTTTCATCTCCTGGAGAAATATGCAGGCTAACTATTGCTTTTGTTCTATTTTTAATCTTTGTATTTATTCCTTTCTGCTTTGTAACTAGCTGCATTCACTTAAAATCATTTTCTAGACTGTTCTAACCACTGGTATTCATTACACATGGATAATTTGTCCTTTGAATCTGATTTCCAATTCATTGTACCAGGTTTTCACTGTTTACCTCAGTTAATACACTATTTCAAATGTTTACACATTAGTGTGATGAATTTAAATTTCACATTCCACTTACTACTTTAGTAATGGCTTTCTTCAAATAGTAAAGGTGATTGGCATTTTCTATTTGATCATTTCTGTGTTTTCTGATGGATTTCAAGGCACTATGCCTTTTAAAAGTGAGATATAAACTTTTCATCTTGTAAAATGATATATGTGTGTGTTTTCATGGCTGACCTTTAGTATTAGATAACCAATGTGCTGTTCCTGGAAAACAGTATTTTTCATATTCTCAGCATTCCTTAGTTGCTTGTAGTTCTCTGTTTAGGGTGGAGGCAACAAGGGTTTCCCCTGACCACTTAAAGATGTCTATAGTTGTCCTTATTCAGCTCATGATTATTCAGTCGTGTTGGTGAGAATGTATGATTGTAGCTTCTAACATCACTAGAGACTCATTCTCACAGCAAACTCATTTATCTTCTGGTATCTACAACTTTTCCTAACTCTCTTCTCTAATGTTCTCTGAGGCTTAGATGCAGGAGTGTTTCACCTGTACAGCCCTTTGTTGATACACTGAGAAACACCAAGACACACACAGAGACGCACACAGTATTTTGAATAGGAATTGCCAGCACAGACACATTTGTTTAGATGCTTGATGATATGAAGTTGCTCTATTATGAGATGTAGACTAGTTGGAGTAGGTAGAGTTTTATAATGTCACTAGAAGGGGGTGGGCTTTGAGGCCTTAATGCTCAAGATAGGACAAGTGTGATTTTCACTTCCTTCTTTATGGGAATCCAATTGTGGAACTCTTAGCTACCTCTGTAGTACCATGTCTGCCTGCATGGCACCATGCTTTCCAATTTAATGATAACAGATAAAACCTCTGAACTCTAAGCCAGTCTCAATGAAATGTTTAGAGTTTCTGTGGTTATGGTGTCTCTTTATAGCAATAGAAACCCTAAACAGGACATCATATATACATTAATAACTAGTGGGGAAAAAAGAGATAATGGATTTGAAAGAGTATAAAGTGTATATAGGAGGATTTGAGGGAGGAAAGAGAATGGAGAAATGATGTAATTATGTTATAATTCCTAAAATAAAATTCAAAAATGTGCTACATATTCGAGACATGCATACAAATAATGGGCAAGAATGGTACATGATCCTTAGGTCTACTGCATTCTTTGAAGCACGAAGATTCTAATTAAATATGGCTTCATTTCCACATGGAAATTCCATGTTAGATGTTAACCATATTTGTAGTGATTGTTTCCTGTACACGGTTAGTAAAGAAAAAAGAAGAAAATAAAATATAATACAAATACAACTAAAAATGCAGTTGCCTTTCATTTTCTATGTACGTTAATGTTTTTGAAGACTTGTAGCAAGCATGTGCTAAAGAGAATTATAATCCTTGCTGAAACTTTAACACACTATAAATACTAACAAGATCCCACGCATTTTTTTAATTATAGCATGCATATTAGGGTCATTCACATTAATATAAGACAAATTATATCCACATGACTCAATGAACAATGATGAACACATTTTATCACATATAGAATATATACAATTTTGGTCCCCACTTTGAATATATTTTAAAAGATACAAGCAGCTAAGTGTGCATTAAAAACAAAAGATACGATGTAATAATTCAAGAGCTCAATGGCTACCCATCATCTGGTGTTCAATGATACCTGCTTAAAGGTATGCTTATTACCATAGATGATTTCTCATTTTGTAATGTTTATATAATAGTCTATAAGATGTATATTTCAATATTTCTGCAGTAAGTAATTGCCAATTTGAAGGCCAGTTTTTGTCAAACTGTAGAAATATCTAGGTGATTTTTGGAAAATATATATTTGATTTTTTTTGTTTAGAATGTGATAGAAGCGTTATTAATTAAAAAACCTTTAGGCCATATTACTATGCACACGAATATGTTTTCCTTTCTATAGATTTGAATAGAAACATGCAATTAGTTTATTAGGGAACACAGACATTGTTTTTTACATGTCCATTTCTAAGTTCTCATTGAATCACAAAGACTTTGCCAAATAATAGCTGATCAATCCAGGATTCACTAATCACTGATATGTAGGCACATAAATGAATTGATGTATATTTTACATAGAACAAATGTTATCCCTTTAATATATGTCCACATAGATTCCCTCAAATTATAAAGAATCATTGTTGATTACAGTGGATACCACTTTAAACAGATGCAATGTTAAAATGCTAAGATAACTGAAAAGTTGAAAAATTCATGTGACTCAGTTTTATTCTGGTTATGTAGTAATTATTTTTTCTAAATATTTTGTGTTGCTTAAACACTTGTTATTATATTGTTCAAGCTGAAACTTTATTAGTCAACAAGAAACAGCTCATTTACCTTTAGTAGATAATGACATCCTTACAATGTTACACTTCAAAAAAATGTTAGTTTTATTTTGCCAATAATATATAGTGGCCATAAAAGATGTCAATGAGGTACTATGAGGAATTAGATATGGTTATGTATTATGGTGATTTATTAGATTAATTATTTGGTAAAATTTTAGCATGATGCTTCTATTTTGTTTTCCACAATATTAAAAGAGGAATATTTCCTTACAGAATTGACATTTTTTTATAACATAAAATAAAGTTTGGAATAAGACAATGGAAGAAAGGAAGTCAAAAGGAAGAATTAGGAACAATTCAAAAGAAGAAAACATCTCCCCTAGCAAGGGAAAAACATGCTAAAATTATAAAAGATTACTCACAACTTGCTGCTTCTCCATAATATTAAGGGAATAGACCTGCCTTTGATGTCTGTTCTTTGTTATTAAATCAATAGCCAAATTAAAATTAAGCACTAAAACTTTATGAGTTTAACACCCAATTTTGATTTGGATGATAGGCAGAGGATTCTATGTTTTAAGGCTGAAGTGTTAGCTAAAGAGCATCATATCTTGCATATCTAAGCCCAAAAGTAGGGTATTTCAAAAATCTTTTAATTCTATATTAATCAGTAGTGAGCATTTTAAGGTGAAACATGAATTATGCTAAGGCAAATTGATTTCAAATATATAAAGTGTTGGTCCTTAGCCAGATGCCCCTGAATATGAGGAAGGGCAGAAAGAAATACTTGAGCTAATTAAAAAGATGCTCAATAACAAGACGTTCTTTTGAGATATAAATATGCTGGAGGTGAAAAGTTATCGATATTAATTGTAAGAGAGCAATGAATGAAAAGCCAGGAAACCCTAAAACAAAATTTCACTGGAATGGCATGACCTAACATGAGCTACAGAAAATTGAAGTGGATACAACAGAAGAAAAGGTTCAAGAAAGCCATGATTAAAGATGAAAGGTAAATTGCGTAGAATATGAAGACAAATAATTAGGTCCCAGACAGAGATAATGCCTCTGTAATGAGGCCTCAGAGAAATCTAGAGGAAACAGTGAAAACAGATATGGGTATTTCACTAACTGAATTACTATTCCATGTTAGTTTTGACTACAATGGGAAAAATGATTGTCACATAAATCCCATGATGGGTTTACAACATATTTCTTCAACAGGAAACAGATGATAGGATACTGATTTGGCATTACAGAAGGTAATTATGCTTTTTATAACTGATGGACTACATTAAACAGTGCAACTAGTTTTCTTTCCATAAACTAAATCTGAAAATTTTTCAGAGTGAAGGGATCCTTGAGTGTGTGAGGTCCTGAGTGTATGTGTGTTGCTGAAAAGGGCACAGCTGTGTCAATGACCCTAGCCTCCAATCCAATGGAAAAAGGCAAACCCTTACCTTCTGATCCATGTATGGATGTTGATAGTCTGCTCACAACTTATCTAACAATAACTTTTTTCATTCTAGATACAGATGTCTTGAATTTACCGCTCCTGTTGAGATTAGCTAAACCTGCCTCCATGAATATGCTACATACCTTAAACCATGCCTTCTTTTTTATCTGTATGCAATAATCCTGATGACTAATTCAGCTGCATGCAATAACTCTGCCTCTTTGTAAAAATAAACTTACTGAGTTTACCACCCGTGACCTTTTTTTCCAGCAGAAGGCCTGTCTACTGGACCATAGATTTTTATCTCAATTATTGCTTATAATTTTCTCATTTGCTATGCTCCACAATCAGGTTAAAGACTCCTAAGTCATGCAAAGGGCATGGCAGAAGATAGCAACTTTAAATTTGATCCCTTTAGAGTATAGTAACATGATTAAGTAGTATACTTTGATCAATCCAGCATATTATATGAAATGTTTCCATATGAATGTTGGAGAATATGCCACTGAGGAGGTTGATGTCAGAGGGAAGGATAACAGCAGTGAATACCACTGCAGCTGAGGTCTTCAATGTGAAAGTACGTCCCCGGACTCCATTGAGGGCAATTGGTAACAGAGATTTTCTCTAGCTGAGAGTGAAATATGAGAAGCGAGGCTGCAATATCTGATGGTTCTTGTGGGCCACATTAGAGTGACCTCCTTTCTTCCTTTTTCACAGCTCCGTGTATCTGCAACACAGATCTCATTTCTTCCTTCTTCACTGGTCCAAAAGTGAAAGTTTGCAACAAGACATGAAGGAGGGAGGGCTGAGAGGTAGGATCATGAGGCTTTAAACCAGTGGTTTTCACCTTTCCTAATGCTATGACCAATAGTGTTCCTCGTGTTATGGTGACCTGCAACCATAAAATTATATCCTTGATACTTCATAATTGCAATTTTTCTATTGTTTTGAGTAATGTAAATATATGATATGCTTGATATTTGACATGTGACCCTTCAGGGGTCCTGACCCATAGGTTAAGAACGTCTGTTAAGACTGGGACAAGTGACCCCTAAAGTATATTTTTTCAAGGAAATAATCAGATAACAGCTGAAATTCAGGTAGGATCACAATTTAACTAGAAATAAAACCAGAGGGTAAATGGACTATAAATCCTTTCTTTAAAGCATTATTTTTCCCAAACCCAAGCTCTAAAAGGAATATTTGTGAATTGATTCACTTTATATTACCATTTTTACTTATTCATTTATGATTTAAAAAATCACTCACATCTGTCTGTATGTTTTAAGAGCTTTACTATTCTCATTATTTGATTTTCTATACTTGTGATAACATCTAATGAACTTTCTCTTCCCTTTTCTTATATAAAATTCTTTTGTGTATATTTTGTGGGTAGAAACCAGTTGTAAACATCAAATATCTTCTTCACTTGTTCTGACTCTTATTTTTAAAACTCAGAGTCTTTCATGTTAACTGAAGCTCACTGTGTCAGCATCAATGGCTGGCCAGCAAGGTCCAGGAATTCTATTATTTCCATCTTTTGGTTGCTGATAACAGGTATGCTCAACACAGGGATATGACATTTATGCCGTGAATTAATTATAGAACCTCATGGCCTAACAGGTATAGATGAAATTTTATTTGATTATGAGTTTATCTACTGTATTTTAATTTAATGTACTGAAGTATAATCAAGAGCTATAAAATATTAGGTTGGGTGTGATGGCATACATGAATAGTTCCAGGATTCTGGAGGTTAGGAAGAAGGTTCCAGAATTCTAGAGCATCATGGCCTATGGTAAACCTATCTTCAAGATAAATGGAAAATCAGAGGAAAGGAGAGGAATACAGGGGGTATCTTAATTTTGCTCCTTTTGATGTGATAATTAACACAAGCAACTTAGGGAAGAAAGGGTGGCTTTCAGTTTACTATTTATAGTCTATCATTGAGAGAAGTCAGAGCAGGCAGCAACTGATGCAAGGATCACAGAAGTATTTGTATAGTGGCTTTATCCCCAGGACTTACTCAGATTACTTTCTTATATATTCCATGTGGTGGTTTTACAAGGTTTTACTATCCCCACATAGTCTTATTTATATATTGAAATAATTTATCATTACATAGTATAATTACTTAATAAGTATTAGGAGGTGTACTGTTATTGGACCAAGAGTGATCTTTTTGGAGAAACTGTGTTACTGGGGGTTGACTTTGGATCCTCAAATACTCAGTCTAGGTCTTTTGTCATTCTTTTTCCTTATGCCTGAGATTGTGGATATAGAAATCTCTGCTACTTCTCCAGGTCCATAACTGTCTGTGTGCTGCCATGCTTCCAGCCATGGTAAAAATGGAGTAAACCTACTGAAACTGTAATCCAGAACCAAGGAATTGATTTCTTTTATTAGAGTGTCATAGCCATAGTATATGTTAACAGCAATAGAACATTACTAAGTCAGAAATAGGTACTAGTCATGGATTATTGCATGGCCACAATGTTTGCTAGGAAAAAGTAGATTTTGGAACCTTGAATTAGAAAAAACATTAAATGTTTGAAATAAGAATTGATAGACCATACTACAGAAGACATAAATGTTGAGAGCAAGGGAAATTTTGAATGCCCAGATCAAGAGGTTTTAGATGTAAGTGGCCTACAGATCATTCTTGTAATATTTTAGTGAAGAATTGTCTGTTTTCTGCCTTTGTACAAAAAATCTGGCTAGGGATAAATTGAAAAGTTTTGGATTAATAGAATTGGCAAAGGAAATTTCAAGACAGCTTTGGATTGACTGTGTTGCTTGGTTATTGGTACTCATACTTTTAGTAATCCAAAATTAAAATGAGCAACCTAAACAACGAAAATACAAAAAGTACATTTTGAGGAGAAAAGGAACACTGGAAAAGTATAATGGAGATTCCAATGGTCAAGGAGATAAAAAGTTTAAAGTAAAGCATGATCCTAAATGGAGTAGAGGGAGTAGTGACCTGAGGTAAAGACTAAACCGAGTTAGGTTTCCAACTTGGAAAGGGAATTGAAGAAAAATTTAGATTAGATGTAGTAGCATGTGCCTTTAATAACATAACTCTAGAGTCAGATTCAGGTACATCTATGACTTCATGGCCAACAAAATCTACAAACTGAATTCCAAGACAACGAATTTTAGGTGGTGAATGAAACCATCAGAAACAGAAAGCTGGTAAATCAGGAGACCAACTCCTATTCCTAGAAAGCAGTAGAACGTGTCAGCTTTGCCACTGGCTTTAGAGTAAATGGTCAAAATACAATTCAAAAAATAACATTAACATAAAAGTCTTTTGAATTACCCTCCCGGGCTAAGGAATGTCATTGACACCAGGCATGTATCAGGCAAGTCCCTTCACAGAGGTACAGAGAGGCCTTTTCTTGAAGCTATGATGGTAAAGCCTAGCTTGCCTCGGAGAGTCTGAGATTTTGGAGATCCCAGAGCCATTCAATGTGACAATATAAACTTCAGCTGGCTCTGGAGCCAGGTTCAGAAAGAGAAGCATGTTGTAGTCAATGGTACTGAAAGGAGTTGGAGCTTTGAAGACTCATTTGACATCAAATATGAAGATGCAACGTTTATAGTTTTCCTTGATGGTTTTAGGTCTTGCTTTGTTTCTGTGTTTCCCTCCCTATGTTGTCTTTCCAACCTTTTATAGTGCACGCACACACAACACACACACACACACACACACACACACACACACACACACACGATGTGATGTGTTCTTTAATTTTGATTTTACAGGGGATTACCATTAAGAGTTTTCTATGACTCTCAGAAGAAATTTTTGACTTTTAAACAGTATCGTGACTGCTATATAGACTATGGAAACCTTTGAGGTTGTACTGAATGAATTTCTTACACTAGGATATGGCTATAAGCCTATGTTTCCAGCATAGTACAATGTAGTAATTTGAATAGCTATGGGCTTCCTAGACTCATATATTTGATTCCTTGTTCATTAGGGAGTAAGGATACTTGACAGTGATTAGGAGATGTGGCTTTGATTGAGTGAGTGGACAAAAGGAAGTGTGACTTTTGTACTCAAGCTAAGCCAAATTATTCCTTTCCACTCTACCTCCTCTTTCTCCTTTATATCTACAAATCTAGATGTAGATTATTCAACTACACTCCAGCACCATGTCTGCCTTCATGCCACCATGCTTCCTGCCATGTTAATAATGATATAAACCTTGGAAGTTCATAAGAGTTCTTTATAACAGTTTTCTGTGTTAATGGTGTCACCTCATAACAATAGAACATTGCTAATCACACCCGGGAATCCCTGCCCAGTGATGGCACTTGGGCATCCATAATGTGCTTGGCTAACCTAAAAATTTATCAGTCAAGAAACTCCCCCATAGACCTACCTCAAGCCAGTTCACTCTGATGTGGTATTTTCCCAATTGAGTTTTTCTCCTCAGAGGACTACAGAAAAAATTATCAATTAACATGGGGATTTTCCAGAAAATAAACACAAACGACAATGAAATATGAAAATTATATCAGATACTATTCATTATGGTTTTATGATATGGTTAATAATTGACTGAAGCAATATATTTGTTCATTGTTGTGGCAATGGGTATTCATTATATTCCAAGAAAAGACACATGACAATTGCAGATTTTATCATAATAATTAAGCAGTTTTATTTTTCTCTTTGTTGAATTTAAATATTTGAGATCAATTCCAACATTTCCCCTTTCCTTATGCTTAAGTTTTAATACAGAGGTGTTTGGTGATTCTTTTGCTAGACATTAGAAAGCTGGCATTACTTAGAATTTGCTAAACAATAATTGAGCAGGTTTTGTTGTTTACTCTCATAATCAAATTGAAATTGACAACCAAGCTTCAAAAATGGCATGTGGCACTGTTTGTCAGCTTGCTGTCTTATAGCAGGTTTTATCATTCAACAAAGAGTTTAGAAGTCTAAAGAAAAATAAAGAGCCACATTTTTATTTTCTTTTTTATTCACTATGTATTGTATCTTAGAGTATATTCAGCTTCAACAAATCAATTATTATGTTTTCCTTTGACACAAAATACAATAAAATGATATGAAATGATAATATAGTCACTTTGGGCACATGTATAATATCATCAAAATTGATTCACATATTAAAAATAAACCTGTTTTTAAATGTAATTAAAAATCCAAATACATACTTATAAAACCTGCTAATAGGCTCACTGCAAATTTTGGATTCTAAAGATTTTGATTAGAGGTGACCCAAATTCTGCCCTTATATGTCTTGCATAGATCACTTCTATTCAAAGTTCCCACAATGATAATGAAAGTTTCATTATTGATATTCTCAGTGTTCAACACTACTACATATTTTAATGTTAAGTTTAGAAATAAGCTAAAGTGATTCTGTCTCCATCATATATGAAGTTGTGTCCTCTGAGAAAGACCCACTTTTGACATACATTATTGAGACTTACAAAAACTGGTAAGGTATTACCTTAACTCTTATGTTCAGCCTTGAAAAATTAACTCAGAACTAAAAAAAAACAAAACTTTATAAGATGAACCAACCTATGATTTTCTCACCAAACTGTATTTTTATGCCATCATAAAGTTTTCCCTTATTGCACTAGAGTGAGTTCTAAATATTAGAAAACAGATCATTTTATCATTTAGTAACTTTATTAAATTCTTTATTTGTTCCCTTCATTGTTCAACATATTTTTATATGAGTGAAGAGAGTAAGACGTTTTGGTCCAGGGGGAAAATCAATATTAATGATCCCACTCTTTTAACTTCATCAGAAATACCACTGTAGTCTCTGTGGATACAGCTGATTTTCAGATGGTTTGGGTTCAGGGCTAGTACTTATTTTGCCATTAAATCTTAGCAATGTAGAACATGTGCTACCAAAGTATGTAATTTTATTTTATGCTATCTCCTGCCTTCCTTGTAGATTTTTCTCCTTTTTCTTTCCCTCCATCTCTCACTCCCTCCTCATTTCCTCCCTCGCTCCATCCCTTCCTTTCATGCTTCTTTCTGGCTGTCTTCTTTCTTTGTGTTTGTCTTATTATTTTCTGTATTGAATGTGTCATATCTAAAGGGACTTTCATAAGAGACTTCAGAACAAAAAGATAAAGAGGATTGTAATAAAAATTCCTCTATTGCTCAAATAATCTTTTCCTATACTTGAATTTGGAAACTTTTGTTGATGTATATATGCTAAAATATCATTATGCTGACATTTTAAAGGGCTAGCAGAAATACTACACATTGTTTAATGATGATCTTTATGTACATTTTTTACTTTCTTGTATGTTGAGTCCAAGTGTTAGAGTCCACTCTCCCTTTCCAGAGTCATACCTAAGTGTGAACAATTTTATATACTCAGAGCATTAGCCACATGCCTGACATTGGGAAATACCTAGTAGAGGCTTATAAAGATATAGCACAATTTGCATTAGAGAAACTATTTATTAAATTGTATATATTCAGAGACATATTTAAAACATATAAGCACACTCAGAGATGCCTATGTAGAGAAACAATTTATAATATTAATAATTTATTTATTGCTTCACGGCTATTGATTTGATTCACGATTAAATTTCAGAAATAATTTGCCTTTAAAAATTAACTTTTCACAACAACCTTGGCAAGGTCTAAGAAATGAGTAGGTATAATAGATTAAATTCTGTTGCAGGAAACAACCTACAGATTCTTACAAATTTGCAATATGTTTAAAATATCAGAAAGACTTAGAGAGATGACTTTACAATGAGGACCTCAAGCAGAAAACACTGTGAGATTGAAAGAATTAATATGTACTATTTATTATGAATCTTGAAAAAACATTATCTAACACCAATCCATCTACTTTGCTAAATTAGTGTCAATGACGATTTAAAAAAAAAAAAACTAATGTGAATCAATTACTATTATGAAAGGGAGTTATAGTGACCCAAAGTTCCAACTGGACTTAATGTGTGACTAATGTGTAATATATGCTACCTTCCCAATGTTTTTTGTATGGTATTGCACTTAAAAATAAATACAACTAAATAAAAATATGTGCAAAGAGGTGGGCATGAGGCAGCAGGAAGACTGAGTCAGGGAAAGACTAGAGGAGAGATAGAAAATGGATACCATAATAGAGGGAGCCCTTATAAAGAGAAATCTGATATTAGGGAAATGTCCAGAAATCTACAAAAATGACACCAAATAATAACTTAAACTATAGTGGAGAGCTACCTTAAGTGTTCTTCCCTGATAATGAGATTGACAACTACCTTATATGCCATCCTAGAGCCTTCATCTAGTAACTGGTAGAAGCAGAATCAGATACCCACAACTAAACACTGAGCTGAACTCCTGAAATCCAATTGCACAGAGGTAGGAGTGATGAACAAAGAGGTCAAAGGCAGGCTTGAGAAACCTACAGAAACTGCTCACATGAAAGGGGAAACTAGTGGACTCCAGTCTGGCATCTGAGAAACCAGGTAGGACTGACCCAGATTCCCAAACATGGGTGTTAATTAGGAAGACCCTGGCAATGGATCAATATTTATCCCTAGTATATGGATGGACTTTGGGAGCCTATTCCCCATAGAGGGATACTCCCTCAGCCTAGGGGGAGGGCCTAGGCCCTCCTCCAAATGATATGACAGACTTTGAAATGACTTGATGGAAGTCTTCTTCCTGGGCAGCAAAAGGGGTATGTGATGGAGGTTGGTGTGGGGAAAAGGGGAGAATAGGAGGGTGTGGGAACTGGGGTTGACATGGAAAACAAGCTTATATATAATTTAAATTTTAAAAATATCTAAAAATAAAATAAGAAATATGTTTACTCACAATTTTATCACCATCCATTTTCTATATCATGCATGATTTAAAAACTGAAATACACTACATCAAACAGTTAATAATAAATACTCAATTATTTCTCAATTTAGCTAAAGAGTGGAATGATTATATTATTCCATAATCTCTTATAATTTTGAAATAACAGAATTGCCCATTTCACTGATAATTGTCTTATGCACTCACTTTTGCATAGTACCATACTTTATGCACACATACACTCAAAACAGAAAAAACAAAAATAGTACAATTTAGCTTTTATTACAGTAGCACAATGGGGTTCTAAAACTCTACTAAAATTAAGACATAAACTGCTTTTTAAAATGGATCCACACATTTTAGCTTTAATATTACAAGTGGTACATGCTTTCTTTTCATTTGAGATCTCAGAATAACTGCAATTACTATAAAATGACTTGC